>JAKSZU010000006.1:132472091-133209591 GCA_026018925.1 Tupaia tana | reverse complement strand
TTCTCTACCTGGTTTAGTGGCTTATGGCTCATATCACATTGCTTGTGAGAGGGAAAGAGAGAGAGAAAGCACCTCTTGGTGGGATGTGGTCATGCCACAGTCCTTTTTCTCCATTACATCAGGACTTTGGGTACACATGCACACATGCTAGATGTGTTTATCAAGCCACTTGAGCAGGATTTGAACCATGTTCAGCCATGTGGGATCTGACTCTCTAAGGGTTTAACTGCTGCTCTATGGGGCTGCTCAATGACTGATCCCCCTCACCTTTTTTTCTATTACTAAAGGGTGCATGCACTCTCCAGAGAAAGAGAGAGAGAGAAAGAAATCACCTCCTCCTCCCAGTGGAGTTTGGCCATGCTCCAATCCCTTTTCCTCCATTTCTTCATCCTTCTGGGATCTGGGGCACACACACACATGCACCTCACATGTTTTACAAGCTGTCAGTCCTCAGATTGGAACAGCCATGTGGAAAACCACTCCCTTAACCACCAGGCCATGGGACCAGCCTAACTCTAATTCTTAACACAAATTTTGTATGTGTGGGGAAAATACCAGGAGGGCTCACTAAAAGATTATATTGTTTTGTTCCCAAAACTAATGAAGATAAAAGAAAACCAGACTTGATAGCCCTAGCTGGTTTTCAATTCAACTTCAAAGAAAGAAAACCTATTTTTCTATAAACAACAGGGAACTGCTCAACTGTCTTGACTTGAGAACCTGAGAATCGGGCGCTGTCAGGAAAATACTTGCCAATGAGGGACCACCATTTCTTCCTTTGTCTCCTGGTAGTCTTTCCTGCACAATTTTTATCAAATTTAGATATGGGGAAGAATTATGGAGTACATACCTCTGTATTTTTACAGATTATTAGAAGCATTTCCAAACATTGAGACTAAATGCTTATGTCAATCTAGAAGATGATTTCTAGAGGCAAGCCAAAGGGCTCTATCTTACCTGGTATACCCTTTCTGATGGAGACTTAGGTAAAGAAATAAAGGCATGCTTGTTAGGAGCCAGTAGGTGGCATAGTGGTTAAGGCTCTGGACTCTCATGTGGCTGACCATGGTTTGAGACCCGGACCTGGCAGCTTGAAAATCACACCAGGAATGTGTGTGTACATGCACCAAATCCCAGGACAAGAATGGAGGAGAAGGGATTGTGGCATGGCCATCCCCCCGAGGGTGATTTCTCACTTTTCCTCTCTGACAAGCACATATGCTCTATGGAAAAAAATCTTAAAAAAAATAATAAAAGGCATGCTTATCAAACATTTGTATCTGAGTATAATTTTGGAAGTAGAGAATTCCATATCTGATAGAAGTAAATCCACAAAAACCAAAACCCCAAACTCCAACATTTGCAAATAGCCAAATCTAACAACACAAATAATAATGTGGGGGCCAGAAAGTGGCATGGTGGTTAAGGGCGCTGGACTCCCACATGGCCAACTGAGGTTCGAGTCCTGAACTTGATCACTTGCTTTCTCACTTTCTCTCTCTCTCCCCCCACCCCCGTTCAAATTAAAATAAAGTTAAATAAAATTAATTCTTTAAAAAAATTAATGTGGGTAAATTTAGGACTTAACACCTAGATAAATCCTCTTCTCTTCTCCTCCTCTTTCCCTCTTCTCCCCTCTTTCCCTCCTCTTTTTTCATCTCCCCTAACCTCCCCCCTCTCCACCCCTGTCCCCCACCCATTAAAGCAGCTGCATTCCCACAGGCTAAGGGGAGCATGGCTTATTGACACCTGTATGTCAAAGACTTACGGATTTTATTTTAATATAGACCAGCAGTATGATGTGACTGCTGAGAAAGCCAAAACACCTTTTGAGTGTGATAATAGACCTGTAATGGTTTGAATGAGAGAAGTGATTATCCTGCTCCAGGAGCTGGTTGAGACAATCCTGGCGTGTCCCATTCAGCTCTGAGGATCAGGGAAACATACACAAACGAGGCAACATTCAAAAGGGAATAATCTGTGAGTGAGGAAATGCAAAACAATTTCCTGTGAGTCGTACCTGAAACCTTAGCCCAGAAAAGGAAAATTCTTGGACAATGAGAGTTAACTTCAAATTATTTACCAGGTATCTGAAAAGGCTATTAAACAGAAAAGAAATCAGACATGTTCTTGTGAATGGTGCAGCTGAAGCTAACACAGTGATGTTATAAGGAGATAAATATTGGCTCCATATAAATACTTGCTGTCTAAACTTAGAGTGGGTTATTTCAGTTGAGTTTCTCAACTTGGGGAATAGGCTAGAAAATCACTGGTCAGATATTAAGGAATTCAGCATTAGAAAGAAATGTATCAGGTAACATCTAAGGCTGAGAGACAGTAAAAGTAGCCAGTAAATTGACATTCTCTGGATTTAAGCAAATTGGATCCCACACGTAGAGTCTATGTGAAACTGATAAAATATGGGGGGAGGGGAAGCTTTAAAAAGTTCATGGAGGGACCAGCAGTTGGCATAATGGCTATGTCGCTGGACTCCCATGTAGTCGACCATGGTTCTGAGGCCTGGACCCAGTGGCTTAAACTCATACCAGGTGCATGTGCATGCATGTCCAAGATCCTAAGAAGAGATGGAGGAGAAGGGATTGTGGCATGGCCATCCCCCTGGGGGTGATTTCTTGCTTTCTATCTCTCTGTCTCTCTCTCTCTGTGTCTTTCTGGTGAGCGCATGTGCCCTATAGCAAAAACCTCTCAAAAAAAAAAAAAAATCCATAACATGAAAAAACTATAGATGTATTTTTAAAATGTTGCACCAAAATAAACTCCTACATAAATTAGATTTGTCCATGAATTTTCAAAGTTCCCTGCTTTGTTTCCCAGCGTTTTGTTTGTTTGTTTGTTTGTTTGTTTGTTTTTGTCTATACGGAAGAATAATAGAAATGAACTTAAGATGATAGGGAAGTCTAAATGAGTAAATGTATGTACAATAATTAGCATGGAGTAATTTTTTAAAATTATTTATTTAACTCCATTTTTATTATTATTATATATATTTTTTAATTTTGACCAGACAGAGATAGAGAGAGAGAAAGGGAAAGAAAGAAAGCAAGCCACCAGGTCAAAGATTCAAACCGTGGTCACCCATGTGGGAGTCCAGTGCCAACAGCCATGCCACCTGTTGGCCCCAGCATAGAGTAATTGTTTTTAGTTTTTTGTTTTTTGACAGGTTTTTTGCTATAGGGCACGTGCGCTCGCCAAACAGACAGAGAAAGACAGAGAGACAGAAAGTGAGAAATCACCCTCCAGGGGGAATGGCCATGCCGCAATCCCTTCTCCTCCATTCTCCTCTCAGGAACTTGGGCACGCACACAGACGCGCCCGGTGTGAGTTTTAAGCCACCAGGTCCGGGACGCGAACTGCAGTCGATTACATGGGAGTCCAGCAACATAGCCATTACGCTAACTGCTGGTCTCGAGTAATTGTTTTAATAAATAATGTTTTGTTTTACTTTTAAGATTCAGATCCCTCCCAATCCAGTTGGAAATTATTTGTAGCAAAAGCTTATGTCTGACTTGGGCAATCTTTACCTTTGGACTGCTACAGAACTTGGCATTTTATTTATTTATTTATTATCACTCAGCATGACACAGAAGCTGTGAAGACTAAAGTTTCATTTATGCTCTGGTGGCTGAGAGTTAGTGTAGTTCTAGCCTAGTAAGTGCCTAGCGTATTTTTATTTCTTGTGAGTATTAATGGTACCTTGGGAAAATGCAGAAGAGAGAGTAAATATATAGGTCTCGATTTCAATCTTATGACAAACTCCTTACATATAATTTGCACCCCATTAATTAACTTAGAGAGCTTTTTTTATCGCTGCTTCTGATGTGGCCTATTAAAATGTAAAGAAAATGGCTAGAGCTAGAACTCTCCAAAGATGAGGTACGAACAATAGAAGTGGTGTCCTGGATAAGAAAACAAGAAGGGGTGATGCATCTAGGCCACTGGGGCAAGGAAGGGATGTAAAATAAGTGGATCTTGGGGCATCTTAGTCTTCAAAAGTAGAACAACAGGTATACAGTAGACATCACCTTCTTAAAGATATAATCCTGTCACTAAAATACATATATATGTATATATGTGTGTGTGTGTGTGTGTGTGCGTGTGTGTGTATATATAACATTATGGATGCCTATGGGTACACCAGTGAAAATGTGTGTGTGTGTACATTTGTATGTACGTGTAATGCATGTATGTGTATATACAGAGCCATGAACATCATGCATAGCCTGGATATTCAACCTGTACAGTTGCACAGGGCTCCATGCTTAGAGGGGTCCCATGCCTGATTTCATGTTATGCTATGAACATTTGTTCCCACCTCCATTTCTTCCACTCTTCATGTTTATCTATGACATAGATGTCTCATTGTTATTATATTATTTTTATTATTACATATTATTATAATAAAATATATAATAATATATTATTATAGTATTTTTATTTTTGCCTTCATCTTTTCTATTTTGAATAACCTCAGTAATCAATACCAATGTACATCCTTCTGGATA
Organism: Tupaia tana; assembly: GCA_026018925.1. Classification (NCBI taxonomy): domain Eukaryota; kingdom Metazoa; phylum Chordata; class Mammalia; order Scandentia; family Tupaiidae; genus Tupaia; species Tupaia tana. The sequence continues at coordinate 133,205,068 of JAKSZU010000006.1, read as the reverse complement.
TTTTCAAATGAATATTGATGAATGTATATATACATAAGGGCTATTATTTTTTTACATGCACAAGATCATGCAGTCAAATCTGTTCCTATTTCACTTGATGGGATACATTAGAGATCTTTATACATAGGCACACAGGAGTTACTGCAATTGCTGAAGATTACTAATAATGGTTTGACAGGTATCTACTAGTTCTCGGAGTGCACAGAGAAAACATCTGTACTGGAAGGTCTTGATTATTTCAGTGCAATATGTATTCTTTGTGTATTTGGATATTAGCTATATTCTGGCCAAACTTCCTCTATAGTTTCCAGTTTTTGAATATTTATTAATTTAATTAAATTTTTTACTATAAGGTATGTGTGCTAGTCAGGGAGAGAGAGTAAAAGAAAGAGGGAAAGAGAAAATGAGAAAGCACCCCCTGGGGGGGGGGGGCTGGCCATGCCACTGTCCCTTTTCCATTCTCCTTTAGGGATTTTGAGCACACACACATGCAGGGTCTGAGACTCTTTTCAATAGAAAGACTGAAGCAGGTAAGGTGCTGCTCAAGATGAGTTGGCTCCCACATGGTGACTGTAGTTTGACCTGTTAGGCCTGAGACACGCAAAGCGTGTATGCAAACTCCCAGGATCCAGTGGACTGCAGAACTGCAGATAGGAGGTCACGGCATGACTGGGTCCTATGGGCAGTGCCTATCTCTCTTTCTGTCATGAATAAAGAAAAAGGGCAGGGGAGGGCAGCCAGTGGTGTGGGGATTAAGGCAGCTGGATCTTACATGGCTGATAGTGAGTTCAAGTCCTAGACCTGATGGCTTGAAAAACACATGGGCATATGTATGTGTGCACCCAAAATCCTGACAGGAGAAATGGAGGAGGAGTTGTGGTGTGGCCATCCCTCATCAGGGTGCTTTCTCACTTTCTCTCTTTCTCATTTTCTCTGTCTCTCTCTGGCCAGCACATGTGCTCTCTAACAAATAAGAGAAAAAAGGAAAATAAAAGATAGAAACAAAATAAGAATGATGTCATTTTGCCCCCACCCTTTCGTCTGTCAGAATAATATGAATTATCTTGAGCAAGAGACCTAATTTTTTTCTTATTATTTTTCTGCTCAGTAGCTAAAAATATTTATTTGGTTGGCTTCAAGATGTCTTTCCTTTCCCAATAATCTCAGCTTTTTCTGAATTTTCCATTGTTCTGACACTATTTTAAAATATTCATGTCATTCTTTTGTATTCAGGCTTATCTCCTTTTGTGATGTGTGCTTATCTTCTTCAAATCTGAGCTCATCACACAGTTCTCTCCCAAAGGAGGCATTATATACTGCCTTTGCTTTATCCTCATTGAAATAATTAAGGAAATACTAATTCAGGTAATATTTATAAAGAATCCTCTCTCCAACCCTCTCACAGTCGTTTATTTGTTCCAATCTCTGACAATTGATGATAACTTCATTTTCTTTGATCTTTAAAAAATATGTTTCAATTCTTGACTTACATACCCAAAATAAGCATAAATAATGAGGTTTTGAGCAGAGATTTATAGTCTATGCAGGTACAGAAGAACTACATGTGTCTAACCCCAAAAAGGCCCAAAGCAGTCTAAGATTAGTAAAGTATTCATAGAATTAGTGAGTACATATATTCATGAATTTAAGATCAGAACCTTATAATTTTTGCTCCCTTAGATAAATATGCAATTTAGCTTAACTTTGTAGTTGTTTGTTTGTGCCGAGTTGCTTTCTTTAAGGTTCCTTTCTTGCATTTTGACCTTGATCAAGCTTTGGACTAACATTCTAAATTAAATGTGAAATTTTCACATGTTTTTTTTTTTTTTTTTTTTTTTTTTTTTTTTTTTTTTTTTTTGAGAGGTTTTTGCTATAGGGCGCCTGCGCTCGCCTGACAGACAGAGAGAGACATAGAGACAGAAAGCGAGAAATCACCCCCCAGGGGGGATGGTCATGCTGCAATCCCTTCTCCTCCATTCTCCTCTCGGGATCTTGGGCACGCACGCACATGCGCCCAGCTTGAGTTTTAAGCCACCGGGTCTGGGACGCGAACTGCGGTCAACTACGTGGGAGTCCAGCGACATAGCCATTATGCCAACTGCTGGTTCCCTTCACATGTTTTGAAAGAACAATTTCTTTAAAAAAATCAGTCTCAATGGAATAGTAAGATATTGCGTGTGTGTGTGTGTGTGTGTGTGTGTGTGTGTGTTTCCCCTAAAACAATATGAGATGCAATAATAAGGGATGTGACCAGTGGCTTATGGTCTTTTAAAACAGTAAAATTAAAGCAGAACTCTCTGAAAGAATAAGGAGATTCTTGGTGTGTGCATTTTCTGTGAAAGGGGACCCACAGCTTTTGTCAGATTTTGAGTGAGGTTGTGTACCTCCAAAGACATAGCATCTTAAAAAATTCGTGGAGGGACGAGCAGTTAGTGTAATGGTTATGTCGCTGGACTCCCATGTGGTCAACCGCGGTTCAAGTCCCAGACCCGGTGGCTTAAAATCACACCGGGCGCATGTGCGTGAGTGCCCAAGATCCTGAGAGAATGGAGGAGAAGGGATTGCGGTGTGGCCATCCCCCTTGGGGGATGATTTCTCGCTTTCTATCTCTCTGTCACTCTCTGTCTTTCTGGCGAGTGCACGCGCCCTATAGCAAAAACCTCTTCCCCCACCAAAAAAAAAAAAAAAAAATTTGTGGAAAGTGGAAAGAAAGCATTAGTTTATTATGATGCAAAAACGTTTTCAAATCCATGCATAGTTTTTTTATAAGGCATAATTCACTTCATACACTGTTTCTAGTGAAATCTAAAGGGAGGCTCACAGGAGTCAACATTTAGATCAAGGGGCAAGTCATGCCTTGGGTTTCGAATAACCTAATGAAAAAAGGAGACCATGACTACAACACAGCTTCTCACCACTGCCTCTCCTTATTTGTGCCTGCCCGACATTGACATTGTCCTATGTTTGTCACAGTTTCTGTTAAACAGCTGTTTAAGTATTTGAGGAGCTTGTTTAAAGCCCCTCCACACCCCCCACCCCGGTATTGGGCTGACGCAGTGGTCTAGTGGTTAAGGCAGTTGGATCCCACATGGCCAGCTGTGGAGTTCAAATCCCAGCCCTGGCAGCTTGAGACATATGCTGAGTGCATGTGGGAATGTACACAAAATCCCCACAGGATGGAGAACTGGAGAAGGTATTGCAGCATGACCATGCCCCATGGGAGGTGCCATCTCCCTCTCCCTCTCTCTCTGTCTGTCTCTCTTTTGCCTCTGGCAAAAATTTTTTAAAAACAGAGAGATGAATGCCCCTCATATTAAAGAACAATAGACAATATAACATTTCATGATGATGAAAGTTATTTGACAACTTAGAAATTAACGTTTTAGCATTTTTTAGTACACATAATTTTTTAGACCGTGTTAGTTTCAAAAACTGAGGTATAAAGCTCTTATAAACAGTGAAAATGAATTCACTGCCCACTTCAATTGAAGCCTAAAACTAAACTTAAGATTTCAAAAACTACAAGCCATTTTTCACATTATGGTCTCTTAATACAACTGAGTTCTGTGGAATATATTTCTATATTAATTGATATGATCACAAGAGGTTTTTTTTTTTTTGATGTGATGTGATGGATTATATTGATTGTGTTTTGAATGCTGAACTAGCCATTCATACCTGGGACAAACCCCACATGTCATGAAATATAATTCTTTTGTATACATTGTAGGATTCAGTTTCCTGATATTTAGTTGAGGATTTTTGTATCTGTGTTCATGAGATACTGGCCTGTCCATTTATTATTTTTTTTCTTGTACTGTCTTCATCTGGTTTTGTTGTTATGGTAAAGCTGGCCTCATAGAGTTAGCAAGTGTTCGCTCAGCTTCTATTTTCTGGAGATTACTGTGGAGAACTGGTCTTCTTTCTTCCTTTGATGTTTGGTAGGATTCACCAATGAAACCATCTGGACCTAGAGCTTTCTTTTTGGAAGGTTATTTATTATTGATTCAAATTATATACTAGATATATGGCTATTCAGGCTACCTATATACCCTTGTATGTGTTTTGGCAATTTGTATAGTTCATGAAACTGGTCAATATAAGTTATTTGACTTATAGGTATATGGTTAGTTTATAATATTCCTTCATTTTCTGTCTTACCTTTTATTTTTTCCTCATGGACAAAAAACTAAAATTTTTTTGTGTATGAGGTTGGTAGTGATGATCTGTTTTTAATTTCTGATTCCTTTTTGTTCTTGGTTAGCTAGGTCAGAGGTTTTTCAGTATCACTGAACTTTTCGAAGAACCAGCTTTTCATTTTGTTGATTTACTCTGTTTGCGATTTCATTGATTTACGGTGTAATATTATTTATTTTTTCCTGCTTTCTTTTGACTTAATTTTCTTCTCTCTTTAATTTCCTAAGATAAGCTGAAATATTGATCTTTAGATATTTTTTTCTTGGGCAATTTATAAATTCCATGCTATAAGTTTCTCTCCAAAAAGGTCACATTTTGGAGTTCTGAGTGGAAATTTATTTGAGGGGATACTATTCAACCCAACACAGTGCCTGTCATCAACTTCGGAGAGTTCTTGGCCAATGTTACTTTAAATATTTCTTCTGCCTGTTTTTTATTTTTTATTTTTCCTTCTCCTTCTGGTATTCCAATTATGCATATGTTACACATGAACATAAAATGTTCTCACTATTCTTGGATGTTCTGTTTTCTTATTCTTTTTTTTCTCCTTGCATTTCCATTTGGAAAGTTTTGTCGAAAACTGGGCAGGTTGTATCAGATAGCAGAAACTGAAGTAAATAGGGCTTTAGTGTGGGGATTTATGTTAATATGGCTAAGAGTCAGGCTGGGTTAATATTTGCTAGAGCTGTAGGTGACAGAGGCCTCACATTCCTCTGGTGTCCTTGTTTTTGTGTCCCCTTCTGACTTTGGGCTTCCCTTAGTACTCCCCCTTCTCTGTGTCTTGCAATTCCTTAGCTAAGCTCTCTGTTACTCTACGGAGAGCTTATTGCAGTGGTAAGGTGAGGAAGATGGTGAGAACACTATTATCTGATTATATCTCAGCATCGCAGTGGGCCTATGTCTTGTGACTGAGAATCTCACCAGCCTTTCTCCTGTGTTCTAGCTCCTCTTCTCCTTGCTACTTCCTTCTCTCTTCTCTGGTTGCAGGTTTCCCTATTTATTTCTTTGAAGCCCTGTTGACTGTGTTTTCCTCGTCTTAGAAGAAAGAGGTAAAACAGGAAGGGTAGAGGGGGCTTGAGTAGGAGGAATTCCCTTTCCCCTCCAGGAATAAGGTACTGATAAAGTCTTCTCTCCTGGAAAATCGATCTTGGTTATGGAGAAGGTTCTCAGTATAGCATTTCACAATGATTACTAATCTACTACCCCTGCCAGAGCCAGGAAGATATAGATCTTTATAATGAGAATCTGTTGGGATTCGTGAATACAAAATTCACCAAAAACTGGGGGGAGGGTGCTAGTAAAGGTAAGAATTTCTCATTTTCATACTAGTTCACATACAGACTCCTGCAATTCATCAAAAATTACCCTTTAAGTGTTCCTACAAATTTATGGCTCCAGTATTTTCTAATCCAGGTAAGAAAATCTTTACTGTGACTCTCTGGATGTGCCTGTCTCTTCAGATTTTAGAGTGATGGTTTTCCCCAAAACCTCAGTTCTCTGATATAGCCAAGAAAAATCACCAAATTTCAGTTTCTTTAGCTTCTTGTTTTAAGGATTAGAGCAATGACTTCTAAGCTTTATACATGTTAGGGCTGAAATCAGAAATCTATGTGGAATTATAGTTAATAATTTATCCATAGTCTAATTTTTTACACTTTTTTTTTTTGGAGAGGTTTTTGCTATAGGGCACATGTGCTCGCCAGAAAGACAGAGAGACAGAAAGTGAGAAATCACCCCCCAGGAGGTGGCCAAGCCGCAATCCCATCTCCTCCATTCTCCTCTCAGGATCTTGGGCACGCATGCACATGCGCACAGTGTGAGTTTAAGTCACTGGGTCTAGGACTCAAACTATGGTCGACTACATGGGAGTCTAGCGACATAGCCATTACACCAACTGCTGGTCCTGTAATTTTTTACACATTTATAATAGCGATTTAAAAATACTTTAAAATGCAATATAATAATTTCTCTATTTTCTTTACATATTTGACCCTATTTTCTTGAATAGTAAGGCATACCACTAAGATATTTTGTTGTTTTTGTATTTCCCAGCAATTCTATTAGTTGTTTAACCTTGAGGAGGTTACTTGTCTTCTTTGTGTTTCATTTTCCCATTGGTAAGACAGTTTTGTTTTGTTTTGAGAGATTTTTGCTATAGGCCGTGTGCGTGCCAGAAAGAGAGAGAGACAGAAAACAAGAAATCACTCCCCGGGGGGATGGCCACATTGCAATCCCTTCTCCTCCATTCTCCTCTTGGGATCATGGGTACGCATGCACATGCACCTGGCATGAGTTTAAGTCACCGGGTCCAAGACTTGAACCATGGTTGACTACATCGGAGTCCAGTGACATAGCCGTTACACCAACTGCTGTGCTGGTTCCATATAAGACAGTGTTTTTTAAAAGAATTATTTATTTAATTTTTATTTATCATTATTATTTTTCAGTTTTGGTACAGGGTTTGTGTGCTCGTCAGAGACAGACAGAGAGAGAGGAAGAGAGAGAGTAAGCCGCCAGGTCCAGGACTTGAACTGCAGTCAGCCATATGGGAGTCCAGTGCCTCAACCACCACACAACCTGCTGGCCTCAAGAGTATTAATAGTGCTTGTCTCTCAAGATTATTAGGGTGATTAAATGAGGTAATGTGTGCAGTCTTAGCACAGTAAATTTAAGCACGAGAAAATGTTTGTGAGAAATGTTAACTTTTAAGTAGCACTTTTATTATCAAGATCACCATCTAGATAGAGAAAATGAGGTTCAAATTTCTTTTTAAAAATTTACTTCTTGGGGCCAGCAGGTGGCATGGTGGTTAAGGCACTGCACTCCCACATGGCTGACTACCGTTCAAGTCCTGGACCTGGGGCTTGCTTTCTCACTTTCTCTATCTCTGGTGGGCAGATGTGGCCTCTAACAATTGTTTAAAAAATACTAATAAGTAAAAGTAAATAAATGATTCTTAAAACAAGGGTCTTTTAAAAAAAATTTACTTCTTACTTGTAGATTCTTTGAGTTAGAATTTTCTGCACTTTGACTCAGAGCTGGTGGCTGAGCTGTGGAAGCTGTGGACTCGACCACACTGGAACTGGGCCAAAGTGCCCCCATCCTAACTGCGTGCCAAGGCCATGGTTCACTGAATTGGTTCCTCTGAAGTCTCCTTTCCTTTCTCATGTGCTGGAGACATGAAAAATACAGCACAGACAGTTACTTCAGATCAGTCCAATATGAAAGTAGCCCTGGAGAGCACTAAGTATGCTTCTTTCCTGGTCTTGTGGAAAACACCGAAATAAAAAAAGAAGCTCGTTGGTCTTCAATTATGATAGAAAGGCTGTATTTGAAAAGATTTCAACTGGTTTATTTTAATTTTATTTTCCAAGGAAGTAATTCTTTCTCAGTTTTCTCATATTGTGTTGTAGTGAGGTATCGCTGGTGGAAGGAAGATGGGGTGAACAATTTCAAAAGAGGTCTTGCTTGATGCGGAACTGCATAACCATAAGCTCATTTCTGAAACTCCATTTACAGCAGGGGCCAAGGCTGGGAGTTCTGACAGTGCCTTAGGGGAGCATTTTCCCCTGAAAACTGTGACATTGAATGATGATGAACACCAGTGCAAACCAAGGCACATTTAAAGAAATTCAATTTTAAAGGATGCCTGAATTTTAAAAAAGTCTTTACATGAACTTTCAATAGGCAGGAATTCTGCATTTGTATGTAAAAGAGAGAAGAAATCCAGTCTGCATGTCATAATCTCTTACATTTTTGTTACATTCAATTCTTAGAGTCTATTTCACTTTTTATGATGATGTTTCTCTCTTGAAATGTTGATCAACTTCCATACGTGTATAAATATTTTGGTGTTTAATACTTTAATGCTCTTAGTGAGGCACTTAATGGGAAGCGAAGCTTTGTCTAGTCCAGCTCCTTGTAAGTTCCAAACTAACAGCCTATGAAAGATTGGTGGTTTCCTAGGTTTTCCTTTAAAATAGCCAAGAATCGGGTCCAGCAGGTGGCGTAATGGTTCCATTGCTGGACTCCCATGTAGTTGACTGCAGTTCAAGTCCCAGACCCAGCCGCTTAAAACTCACACCGGGTGCATGTGCGTGTGTTCCCAAGGTCCCAGGAGGAGAATGAGGAGAAGGGATTGTGGCATGGCCATCCCCCCTGGGGAGTGATTTCTCGCTTTCTGTCTCTCTGTCTCTCCAGCGAGCAAACATGCCCTATAGCAAAAATCTCTTTCTTAAAAAACAAACAAACAAACAAAACAAAACAAAAAAAAACACTAAGAGAATTCTATAATCTCTTTATAATTTCTATGAGAGTTTTTGGCATCCTTTTTTCATAGAAAATTTGTTTACTTCTTCCATGAGCAAGAGAGAGAGAGAGACCAAGAGCAGCACTTTCAACAGGGTCTTGACTCCTCCATCCACCCCCGGCTTTAGCCAGCCTGGGCGCAGGATTCACGCACCTGGTGTTCTCGAGGAGGTGTCTGCTAACAAATCCAGAACATTTCCACATGGGTTACCCTCACATTCTGTCGCTTTTTACCACTGCACCACTCTCCAGCCCCAGCATCTTCATCCGAGTTATTTTTACAGTCCAAAAGCACTTGATGTATTCATCTTTGAAGGTTACAATGCACTTTTGTAGTCATCATCTCATTTGATCCTTTTAATAACTTGTGGACCAGAAAGGGCAAGCAGCTGTTCCTAAAACCCAGATATAATAGAATCTGCATGCTCATCTAGAACTGTGGGGTATTGAAGCAGTTTTCTAGTACTTGGTTTTTTTTTTTTTTTTTTTTGGAGAGGTTTTTTTGTTACAGGGTGCGTGCGCTCACCAGAGAGACAGAAAGTGAGAGATCACCCCCCAGGGGATGGCCACACCACAATCCCTTCTCCTCCATTCTCTTCTCGGGATCTTGGGCACGCACGCACACGCGCCCGGTGTGAGTTTAAGCCTCTGGGTCCGGGACTCAAACTGTGATTGGCTACATGGGAATCCAGCGACATAGCCGGTCTATACGCTAACTGCTGGTACCATCTAGTACTTGTTTTTACATGAGGTTCTGGTGAGATGTACAGAGGACTCAAACCGCAGTCGCGGTCGTCTACATGGGAGTCCAGTGATATAGCCATTACGCCAACTGCTGGTCCCATTCATTATATATTTTCTATAAAGCACTTAAACTTGATGATTGTTTTAATTGTTGCTGTTTACCTCCTTAGCATCCATCGTACTGCTATAAAATTCCTACATCCTGGGGTGAGGCCTGATCTGTTTTATCACTGAAACTTTGGCATCTGAAACAGTAGCTGCCAAACAGTAGGTGCTCCATAAATATTTTTCTTGCAACATTATTTCCAGGTCCCATATGAATCAACTTAAGGGCAGCATCTCTTACATTTTTTCTATGCCTGTCCTTAAGGAATTTGTTGCCATTCCAAAGCCAAGGGACCTATCAAACTCTTGGTCAAACCCTTCAGTGAATATTCCTAGTGGTTCAGGTGAAAATCTGTCCTTCATTCAGCCAAGTCTTCCTTATTGATTTGCCTAAGTTGTTTTTTTTTTTTTTTTTTTTGGAGAGGTTTTCGCTATAGGGCGCGTGCGCTCGCCAGACAGACAGAGACAGAGAGACAGAAAGCGAGAAATCACCCACCAGGGGGGATGGTCACGCCGCAATCCCTTCTCCTCCATTCTCCTCTCGGGATCTTGGGCACGCACGCACATGGGCCCGGCGTGAATTCTAAGCCACCGGGTCCGGGACGCGAACCCCGGTCGACTACGTGGGAGTCCAGCGACATAGCCATTACGCTAACTGCTGGTTCCCGCCTAAGTTTTTTAAAAATCTGTCTGCTTTTCTCTGTTCCGCTGTGCTCAAGTGTGGCAGTCACGAGAAACTGATCTCATGCTGCTCTCCGGCCGCAGTGACTTTGATCCACTCTGTCTTGCTGAGGCTGTGCTCCCCTGAATTGCTTTCAAACAATAACAGCATGGTGGGCAAATGAGAGCCTGGCCTTCTACTTCCAACGCAGGCTTCTCCTGTGCAGTCTTTCTGCAGAGACTCATGTGCTGGACCAAGACTTTCTCAGAGACACTGTGCAGTCTGAGGCCCTTCCTACCCAATCCTGTTTTCTTCCCTGTCTTTTCGGAGGTGTCAGACTGCGTCACAGCCCGCCAATCCCTGCTTTCTTATCTTTCGTAAGCATTTCTACTAACAAATATTTTGCATTTCTAATTTTGTCTTAGTATCTGCTTCCAGGAAAACCAAAGCTGCCACAGTCCAGTCCCCATCATTCCTATGTATATCGGTCCAGCAGCATCTACACAGGCCCCCTGCTTCTAATCTCCTCAACAAATTCTCTGCAATGCAGCCAGCATGACCCTTCTGAAATACAAATCTCATCTTGTTCTTCCCTGTTTACACATTCAGGATGAAGAACCTCCTTAAAGATGCCTTCCGGGGCCTAGAGGTCATGCAGAGCTAATGCATCTGGAACCCCCTGGGGACGGTCCTGGGTTTGTCCTGGAACCTCTCTGAGTATGCTGGGCAGTGCAGGTACACGTGATCCAGGGTGGCTGAGGCTGGATGTGGATCATGGCATGAAGGCCCTTGTGGGGGGGGTTGTCTGTCTGTCTACCTGTCTGTCTGTCTCTCTCTCAAAATAAATCAGCTTCAAAAAAGACATCTTCAGTACTCATCTTTTAGCCTTACTCTTCTGCTTGTCCCTCATCCACTTCCCGTTGCTGAGTGGTGCAAATCAACCTGTTTGCATTCTTTACACGATTAGCCTTGGTCTTACCCTCTTTCTTTTACCTCTCTCTTGCTCTGGCTCACACCTATTCATCCTTCATCTTCCTGCCTTGATGGAAGTTCTTCCAAAGAACTTCCTTGCTGTTCAAGTCTGAGTTAGGTATTTCCTCTTTTCCATGTCCCTCTTATATTGATGCTGTTCTTTTGTATATGATGGAAACTGAACTTTAACTAACTGAAGCAAAATAAAATTCATGAGGGGCCAGCAAAGGGCATAGTGGTTATGTCACTGGACTCCCCCATGGCTGAGTACAGTTCTAGTCTCTAACCCAGTGGCTTGAAACTCATGCCAGACGCATGTGTGTGCATGCCCAAGATCATGAGAAGAGAATGGAGGAGAAGGGATTGTGGCATGGCCATCCCCCTTTGGGGGTGATTTCTTACTTTCTCTCTCAATGTCTCTGTCTCTCTCAACGAGTGCATGTATCCTAAGGCAAAAAAAAACTCTACAAAAAATAATAATAATGATAATTAAGTAAAATTCATGAAACATATTGGAAAAACAATAGATCAAAATTAAAGGAAGAACCAAAAAAAATGAACAACCAGGCAACTCAAATGATGTCTCTGCCTGGAATAATAGACACTTGGGTCCTCATAACCTTCTCCCTCTTTCTGTATTTCTAGCTCATTCTTTCAGGTTGGTCACCTCCATAAACTTGGGTGCATGGCTGAGAGCAGCTCCTGGACTTTCATTGTCACCCCTTGAGGCCTGAGGTGAAAAACGTGCTATTCTTCCTAGCCACAGATACAAACAAACAAATGCCAGGAAGGACTGCGATTGGCCAGTTTATTTTGTGATTCCACTTCTTCACCAGTGACTTGCCCTGAGGTGAGCAATTATATACTGGAACCAGTCCAGATGGTATGGTTAGCCATCAGCCAATCACTGCCTCCAAGGAAATGGAGTGTAAAGGAAAAGGACCACATAACTAAAGCATTAGGAAGGCTTGCCCACCCAGAGAATGGAGAGCAATTTCCAGAAGATGAAATGGATGCTGGGCCTAAGGAAAATGTTTAACCTATCTATCAGTCTATAACACTTTGTAACCATACAGTTTCAGGTAACAGAAAATAGCAAGATAATGGCCTAAAAATGAGAGGGATTTTTGCGTCTGATTATGGAAAATCCAGAAGTAGGCAGTCAGTGGGTCTTGGTAAGCTTCCTAATCACTTCTTGAACCCAGATAACATCCTTATTTTCTGCTGAATCATCCTTAGTATGCACATGTCACTCCTGCTCACAAAATGGCTCTTCTAATCCATACATCATTTCCAAGTTCCAGGCAAGAAGAAAGGGAAGAACAAAAGCATGTAATAGCTACATTTCCTGTCTTTTAAAGTATTCAACAGAAATTGAAATCACAGACTTCTGTTCGCATTTCACTGGCCAGAACTGTGACACTTGGCCAACTCCAGCTATAGGGAGGGTTGGAGGGTAGAGTTTTAGCTGGACAAACAAGATCATGACTCCTCTAGTGAAAATAAGTGAAGTAGATATTGGGTAGGCCATCAGTAGTGCCTGCCTACCTATTGGGAACCAGAGCAATCAAGGCTGGCTTGAGCAGTTCAAAATCAGTACTTACAGATCCTTTAACAATGTCATTCATGGATGACTTTCAACTAGAGGCAGTAATAGTAGTAAAATAATTACTACAACTAACAAGGGCCTTATGAGGTGCTTGGGACCAACAAATCTGAAAGGTATTTGAGGTGGAGGTTGGGAACCCAGTAATTGACCATGTAGGATTGTGCTTGGCATAGTCTTTCTCAAGGGACTGGGGTTTAATTTTACCCTACTTCCAAGCCGTTATGTAAGCCTACCACTGTAGTAGGGATGTTAGCATAGAACACTCAAGATTCTTGTGTCAAGGACTTTATTATCCATGGCACAGCAAGCAGTATGAGCATCACTAAGTCTGCATTATCTCCTCTCACTGCCCAAGTTCCCCAGAGGAGATACAGAGGAGCATGTCCCTCGTAGGAAAGGAATGCTGAGCTTATAGAGCCACCATTTTTATAGGAGGCAATAGACAAGTCTGCTTTGTCCCCTCGAGGGAGATATTACTTATTCCTCAAGGTTGGTCTTCGCAAATACAACTTTGTGTAAAAGTCTGGGTAAAAAGTAATCAGGGCATTTTTTGGCATGCCCAACAGGATGCATAGGAATATAAAAGCTTCCCATGTTAGTGGAGAACTATTTCCCATAACAGTCCATCTCTCGGCCCTCCACCATCTTGGCTTCCAGTGAATTTTCACTTGAGTCTGCCACTTTGTTGGCTACTCTGATTAATGTGATCTATAGGGTTTGAGAATAAATCTGCTCAAATTTTTTTTTTTTTTGGAGAGGTTTTTGCTATAGGGCACGTGCACTCACCAGACAGAGAGAGACAGAGAGACAGAAAGCAAGAAATCACCCCCAGGGGGGATGGCCACGCAGCAATCCCTTCTCCTCCATTCTCCTCTCGGGTTCTTGGGCACGCAAGCACACGTGCCTGGCATGAGTTTAAGCCACCAGGTCTGGGACTCGTACCGTAGTCGACAACATGGGAGTTCAGTGACATAGCTGTTATGCTAACTGCTGGTCCCAATCTGCTCAATTTTTTTTATACAACATTTAATAAAGCGTTCTATTAGTTGGTCTAGGTAGTATTATAGAATGAGACCAGCCAGAAGTATGTACAAACCTCATCCACACCTCTAAGTGTCCCAATCTCCGTTAACTGAGTAAGTGTCTGAGACAGCAGAATGTCTCATTACAGATAGCTAGGATATAGTACCAGTCCAGGCCATTCTCCACTATCCTTGTGCAAAGAGTTGATATATTCTTTGGCATCATTGCCCTTAACTATGGGCAGTTGCCAGTAAATCAACCCTAATTCATAATAAAGGTGTAGGGCCTATTTGTCCCGTCTTAGAAACACAGATCAGTTCCGTCAGAGATGCGTGGTAAAACTTGAGTTGGATGACCGATACCTTATTTTATTTAAACCGCACAGCAGTGTCAAGTCATTGCAGCCTCAAGGTTACACGTGACATAACCCCAGGATGTTGGGCATCAGAAGCATATGCATTTGTATCAGAATGTAACAGAACATGCCAATCTGTGTGTTTGCACCTATTTGACAAGAGTCCACGTTTGAAGCTTTTCTTGATGGCATCAGGATACTTGGGGTCAGCCAGTCCACCTGAGTTTTTCTGTGTGTATGGCCTGTAGGTGGGGATGATGAACCAGCAGTGGGTCATTAGAAAGGCAGCTGCAGATGGTTCTTGTGTCAGGGGACCATATGGTTGTTTGCCAGGCTGTGGTGTAGGATCTAGGAGATGAAGAAAGCATTCATTGTTTTCTACCCCACCCTGGCACCATGCTAGGTCTGAGGGGCTCTCTCTGTAGGTGATGGAGCTGTGGTTCTCCATCCACAGCCATGGAATGGATGGGTCCACTCTAGGAGCTATAGCTTCACCTTTCTTTGATCCCCTCAGCCTTGGACCCAAACCTTTGGTCCAGAAGGTGAGGTATTCACGAGACAAGGCATTTCTATAACACTTACAGAAACCCATTAGAATCCCTATTTTGATCTATGTGAGCCATGTAGGGAAACTCAGTGGTCAACCAAGTGGCCACCATCCTTATGATCTATGATCTCATCAGTCTCGAGAGCTATTCCAGAGAACTGAACCATAATTAAGTTTGAATTCTCTATCGTCCACTTTTGACTGGGAGGCCATTCGAGGAGTGGACTGAGCAGAGTGCCCTAGTGCTGCTGTTAGGGAAAGAAAGACTCGGCCTACTTAGAGTGATCAGAGAGGGAGGCTATGTGTAGGTGGGTTTGCATGGCAGATGAGGAGCACTGAGCTTGGAGAAGCCCCCCCTTTTTATAGCAAGCAGTTAACAGACCCACCCTTCGTTCTGGCGTGAGGCATTATCTCCTTTCTCCAAGTTTACTTGTTGTAAACATAACCGTGAGGAATGGCCTGGTTAAAGAGTGGCCTGGACATCATGTTCTTGGTCTACCTGTGGCCTGCAGGACCATCAGAGACACATGGAGAAGTTTCTCCCCCAACAGAAATACAAGAAACAATTGTTTGAAACTTTTGTTTTCGATGACAGAGAGTTCGTGTTAATGTTATTCACTATTCTTGAGAAGAAGGTCTCTGGGAAAATGTTCTTTCTGGTTTTGGTGTCAGGAATAATTGGACTTCTCCCTAACAATTATAAATATTGAAATGGACAATTTTTTCCTCCTTCTGGACCTCTGGAGAGGTTGAAGGCAAGCATGTGGCTTAATTCTAGCACATTCTCAATTATTGAGTAAATAATGTCAATCGAAGGCATAGAATTTAAAGATATATATTTTGTGGTAAACTCACTCTTGGCTTCATTTTATTCTTCTGATCTCTTATCCCTTTATCTCATTTTTCATATTTATTTTAATTTAAAATGGTAACGAAGAATCACACCTTTTTTTCTTTTTTCTCTTTTTTTTTTTTTTTTTTGGAGAGGTTTTTGCTATAGGGCGCGTGTGCTCGCCAGACAGACAGAGAGAGACAGAGAGATAGAAAGCAGGAAATCACCCCCCAGGGGGAATGGCCACGCCGCAATCCCTTCTCCTCCATTCTCCTCTCGGGATCTTGGGCACGCACGCACACGCGCCCGGCGTGAGTTTAAGCCGCCGGGTCCGGGACTCGAACCGCGGTCGACTACGTGGGAGTCCAGCGACATAGCCGTTACGCTAACTGCTGGTCCCTAGAATCACACCTTTTATTTTTTAAAGAATTATTTTATTTATTATCATTATGTTTTAATTTGACAGAGAAAGTGAGAAAGCAAGGTGCCAGGTCTGGGACTTGAACCATGATAGACTATGTGGGAGTCCAGTGCCTTAACCACCATACCACCTGCTAGTCCCATCACAGGCCTTCATTTTAAATAAGCAGAAATTCAAATCCAGGTCTTCTAACTTCTACTTCATTGCTCTATATTATAACTCATTGTATTCTCTTTGAAGTTGGAGAACAGCTGCTCAATATTTTTATCTTGAAGAAAGTTAAGCAATCACGGTTCATGATCCTCCTAGCCTATTGGTTCTGTTTTCAGTGATTTAGTCAGTTTTGTTGTTTTTCTCTGTAATCCAGAATCTCTTGTTTTGTACATACAACTAGACCGGGCAAGATACCCTTATTTGATGCTAATTTGAAGATTTCACCTCATTTTTTTTTTGGAGAGGTTTTTGCTATAGGGCATGTGTGCTCACCAGACAGAGATAGAGAGATAGAAAGCGAGAAATCACCCCCCAGGGGGGATGGCCATACCACAGTGCCTTCTCCATTCTCCTCTCTGGATCTTGGGCATGCATGCACACGCGCCCGGCGTGAATTTTAAGCCACCGGGTCCAGGATGCAAACCACGGTTGACTACATGGGAGTCCAGCGATATAGCCATTACGCTAACTGCTGGTCCTTCACCTCATCTTTTCTGAAGCCAGTTCAATACTGTCAGACCTTTGAACTATGTGTATTCTGGATAATCTCTTAAAGTAACTTTTTTTTTTTTTTCCTAGAAACAAAACCACACTCATTATGTCACTTGCTCCTCCATTTTGATTTGGAGTAATCATTTCCCTATTTCTTTCATTTCTTTTTGGATTGAAACATTTGTGAGGCTTTATATGTTGTCTGTTGTCAGCCTCAGCTCTATCCAGGTGAACACTCAGCATTCAGGAGCTGCCTATGGGATTCAAATGTTTTTCATTGTAGAAGAGTTTGCTCATTTAACTTTCTCATGCAACACAAATTAAGAGGAGCTCAACATTCCTAGGCCTATTGCATTGCATGGTCAACGAGACGGCTGAAACGACAGAAGTGGTTCATGACCAGATGTGGTCACTGGAATAGTGATCCAGTTGCTTACTCTGTCCTGAAGTGAAGCTACCTGGGACGTAGCTGTTTTGAGCATGTAAAACAATGTTGTGAGTACAATAATTTAAATTTTTTAAAAAAAAGTTAACCTATGAATTAAATTATTAGTTTAAGTTCATCAGATGAGAAGAGGAAGGTTGGAAGTCCTGGATACCTTAGGTCTGCACACTGATGCAGTGATAAAATGTGATTCTCTGCAAAGTGAACCCCCAGCGAAGGATGCTGGTGTGTGTCTAGAGACCACACTGAGTATGCCAGGTGGGTGTGTGCCTCTGATCCTGCCCAGCTGAGGATAAATCCCAGTATCAGAATTGGGTGTGCTCTATTTCTCACTAATGGAAAAAATTTTAAAAAAAGCAAAAGAAATCCCAGGTATCTAGAGATAGAAAATGTATTTGTTCTCTTCAAATAAATTGCTGAGATTCCAAATTAGAACATTTTTTAGTGAGATTAAAAAAAAACACATTTTTTATTAAACATTTTAGAAACCTATCTGTTTCTATAGTGAAAGAGGAAGATATATATGGAGAGATAGACACCCTCACAGGTCTTCACACCATGATTCTACTCCCAGCTCAAGCCAGCCTAGGTGTATGTGACCTGTGTGCACAGGGAGACCTCAGGACATGAACCGAGGACAGTCCCATTTGGCCTCAGCATCTCAGGGTGTTGTGATACTGCTGCATCATCATGACTGGCCTTTAGTTTTTAAACACTCTCTTCATTTGATGTGCTTTTTGTCCAACCTTCATTTGTCCACCATATTTCACATATTATGTAATGAAATTGGTAATACAGTACCCAAAATCCTCAGTAAAAGAAACAGGAGTCATCATGCGTTCATAGCCCCAAGTACTTAGCCCCTATTGATATTCAACTTCATGTTTTCCTCACTTGATAGTTAGTTGTTACCGGGATGAAATCACCAAACTATATTAGTCATTGCCCTTTCTTTTGTAAATTAAATCATTGTATCTCATTGTGTGGAAATTCCTCTTCTGTTTGGTTGTCGGGAAAGTCATGATGCATTTTTGCATGGAAAAATATGCCATGACTTTCCCAATGACCTAATACGTCTTTATGCTCAAACTTTTGCAGCAATAGAGAATACAGTATAGAGTCATGTGCTGCATAGCAACATCTGTTTTTTCCAGAGATTTAGGCCTTAGGGTGCTTGCACTCACCAGAGAGAGAGAGAGAGAGAGAGAGAGAGAGAGAGACAGACAGAGACAGTGAGAGAGAAGGTGAGAAATCACCCCCTAGGGGGATGGCCACACCCTAGTCCCTTCTCTTCTATTTTCCTCCCAGGATATTGGGCATGCATGCACAGGCGCTTGGCATGAGTTTCAAGCCACCAGGTCTGAGACTCAAACCACAGTCCGCCATGCGGAAATTCAGTGATGTAACCACTGCGGCATCTGCTGGCCTCAGCATAAGAACATTTTTATCAATAATGGACAGCGTTTAGATGCCACTTAAGGGTTGGGATAACTTTGAAGAAATGTGTTGTTAGGTGTTCGAACATCATAGCATGCACTTACACAAATATAGATGGGAGAGCTTCCTACATACCTCAGCTAACGTAATAGCTTATTGCTCGTAGGCTACAAATCTGGACAGCATGAAGCTGTCCTGAATACTGTAGGCAATCAGAACACAATGGTAAGTGTTTGTGTTTCTAAACACAGCATACATAGGAAAAGGACAGTAAAAATAAGGTAGAAAAGATAAAGAGCAGCACCCCTGTCTAGGGCACTTACCATGAATGGAGCTTGCAGGATGGAACTTGCTCTGGGTGTCAGTGAGTGAGAGGTGAGTGAATGCGAAGGCCTAGGACATTACCTTACGCTACTACAGACTTCATAAACTCTGCACATAGGGTACACTACATTTATAAAAATTTTTCTTTCTTCAATAATCAAGCATGGTTTACTGTGTCTTTTTACTTTCTAAACTTTTAAAAATGTTCAACTTTTTGACTCTTGTAGTGATAATTAGTTTAAAACAAACACCTTACACAGCTGTACAATGATATCTTATTTGTATCCTTATTCTAGAAGCCTTTTTCTATTAATTTATTTATCTTTTAAGCTTTTTGGTTAAACACCGAAACACACACATACATTAGCCTGGGCCTTCACAGGGTCAGGATCATCAGGATCATCACCTCCACACCTTGTCCTACTGGACAGGCCATGATGAACAAATGACAAGAAATAAAATCAAGCACAAGAGAAAATGATGCAATCTAGAGAGGAGGTCAACATGAGATGAGGCTGCTGTCAGTGAACAAAGCAATATGTTTTAGAGTAAACTTATTTTTATATGTAGGAGTACACTCTAAAATAATGGAAAAAGTATAGTTTAGTCAACCCATAAATCAGTCAAATGGTCATCTATCAAGTATTGCATGTATACAGTCGTATGCTCTATACTTCATAGGGGTGGCAGTGCGTGAGGTTCGCTTATACCTTTGTCACACATGATAATGCCTTGTGCTACGTCAGGATGGCTGACATCATGAGCCGGTTAGACTACTTAGCTCCATTATCTTATGGACCACCTTTGTATATGCAGTCCTTTGTTGACCAAAAAGTCATGTAGTGCAGGACTGTATTGAGAAAGCTAGGCCTGAAAGAAACCCACATATTCAAAAAACAAAACAAAACAAAGAAAAAAACATTTTTACCTGTCTAAATCACCCCTCCCACACAGTGGATACCCATTATTTAAAATCAAAGGACAGAAGTCAAATCGGAAAACAGTAAATTAAGAGGCAAGATGTGAGGACCACAAGTTGTTTCACTTGAACAGAATTAATCTTGTTTTTTCTCTTTGGTTTTTCTCCCAAGGAAGGAAAACATTTAACAATCAGAAGGAATAATAAACACTCTTCACTAATAAGAGCAGCGTGATTGTGGTTTGGGTTGTGTAAAGTATCTGGGTTTTATACATTATTTCCATTTTCAAAACTGTGGCTGAAATTAAAAGAAGTTCATTCTAAATACATCCCCCAATGGGAAAGCTTTGAAAAGTTAGAATGGATTTTTGAATGTATATACTGCCTCACATTTCAGTCAACTTCAGCAACAAAACCAGTGTTGGCAGTTTTACCAACTGTTTTAACCAGCGCAGTTCAGTCTGGCCCTCAGTTGTTAATACGGCACTACCAATCCTTAATTTGTAGAACCACAGGAGAATGTTTAAATGAAAGAACACTCGATTTCATAATAGTTTTAAATGAAAACACATGTATCTGTAATAGGGCTTTAAAAAAAATTTTTTTTTTTCAGTAAAAGCTCAATGTGTGGCATCTGTTAGGTATAGGGTGTCTTTTTCAGTTTTTCTGAAGAGGAACATTAGGCCAAGAAAAGTTAATAGTTTGGATGCCTGTATCTCGGGTGTTATCAGGATTAAGAATGGCCAAGGAAGATTGCTGTCAGTTATTTCTGCTTCCTTAAATAATCCCTCGTATCGTATTTAGGAAGAGAAAGAGAGAGAGAGAAAAAAATCTCAAAATACTTTCCCAGAGCTGGTTGATTTGGAGAAACAAACTTCTTAAAATTTGATATATACATTGTACTTGGCAAGAAACGTAAAAATAGACATGAGATAAACAAACCATTCATTTTTTCTGGGATTCTTATCAAATACTTTACGGTTCCTTTGAGAGGTGTTAGTGTACGAGTCCATAATTTCTAAATGTAAATCAACATTTTATACTACGTTTTTGCTATCAGAGTAAGGGTTAACAAGCTACCCTAATTTATTTATTTATTTATAGAGAAATTTTTGGTATAGGACACATGTGCTCACTGGAGAGACAGAGACAGAGAGGCAGAAAGTGAGAAATCACCCCCCTGGGGGGATGGTCATGCTGGAATCCCTTCTCCTCCATACTCCTCTTGGGATTTTGGGCACAAGCTACCCTAATTTATTTATTTATTTATAGAGAAATTTTTGGTATAGGACACATGTGCTCACTGGAGAGACAGAGACAGAGAGGCAGAAAGTGAGAAATCACCCCCCTGGGGGGATGGTCATGCTGGAATCCCTTCTCCTCCATACTCCTCTTGGGATTTTGGGCACACACACACACACACACACACACACAACCTAGTGTGAGTTTCAAGCCACTGGGCCCAGGAATTGAACCACAGTCAGCCATGTGGGAGTCCAGCAATGAAATCATTACACCATCTGCCGGTTCCTACCCTAACTTACTAAAAAATAAAAATAGATCATTCGTAACCATTAAGCTGACATATTTGGTCTCTTGCATCATCTAAATAGCCCTCCACCTTTCAGGTCACAGGTTTTCATACTTACTGAGTATTTTTATCCTCTTATCTCAGCTATTTTTAACATAGATGATCAAATAAATCCAAAACAAATCTTGTGCAAATAGACCAAGGTCAATGATTGGATCCTCTGACCATCTCCAATGCTTCCCCAAGGTCTTCATACATGTTGGAGGAGTTGGATGGCCTCAGTGATTTTTAGAGAATCTGTAATCTGTGGCAACTGTAAAGCCCTCTCCTATCAGTAATATTTCTAGGTGCAAAGGAATGTGAGGATGCAGATGCTACAGAGCTCAGTTGTATGCCTTTCTTTCCTCCCATATTTTCAGAGCTATATATAGTCCCTATCTATCCATGAGTATATGTATGTGTATTATATCTCTGTAATGTGTATTCTGAAAGGCAGTGTTGTCAAGTGGCTAAGGGCATAGGTCTTGCTGCTAGACAATTCAGTTTGAACCCAGACTCCATCACACGCTATTTGTATAACCTTGGGCAAGTTATATACCCACTCTCTGCTTTAGTTAGCTTATCTGTGAAATGATATCCTAAAATTATGTACCTTCTAGGGTGGGTGTGAGGATTGAATGGATTTGCACATGAAAAGCACTTAGAACAATGGCTTTAAAATATAAGAATTCTGGGACCAGCAGGTGGCATGGTGGTTAAGGTACCAGACACTCCCACATGGCTGACCATGGTTCGAGTCCCAGACTTGGTGGCTTGCTTTTTCACTTTCCCCCTCTCTCTTTTTCTTTCTCTCTAATTAAATTAAAATAAATGAACAAATAAATAATTATTTTTTTATTTTTTATTTTTATTTTTGGCTATAGGGCACGTACACTTGCGAGAAAGACAGAGAGAGAGACAGAAAGCGAGAAATCACCCCCCAGGGCGGATGGCCATGTCACAATCCCTTCTCCTCCATTCTCCTCTCAGGATCTTGGGCACGCATGCACACACACCCGGCATGAGTTTAAGCCACTGAGTCCGGGACTCGAACCGCGGTTGACTACATGGGAGTTCATCGACATAGCCATTACGCTAACTGCTGGTCACAATAAATAATTATTTTAAAAAATAAATAAAATGTAAGAATTAAAAACTTTAGTAATTTAACTATGTATTACTTTATGTATCACATGAGTATATATACATATACATGTATATATACATATACATGTATATATAGTACAAAATTGCCTAGCCTACAGAATAAGATAATTTCATATATATTGCTAAATACATTTTATATTTAATGTGTAGTGTATACAAGAGGTCTTTGAAAAATGTGTAGAAAAATGAAGTTAATGTATGAGTTTATTTTAGTGCAAAAAAATTTTAAATTCATGCCTAGTTTTTTGTTGTTGCTGTTTTAGAAGTTTTTGCCATAGGGCATGTGCAGTTGCCAGAGAGAGAGAGACAGAAAGACAGAGACAGTGGGAGGAGGGAAAGTGAAAAATCACCCTCCCAGTGGGGTTAGCCATGCCACAATCCTTTCTCTTCCATGGATCTCGGGCACACATGCACAAATGCACATGTGAACAGCGTGATTTGTTTTTTTTTTTTTTGAAGAGGTTTTTTTGCTATAGTGCGTGTGCATTCGCCAGACAGACAGAGAGAGACAGAGAGACAGAAAGCAAGAAATCACCCCCCAAGAGGGATGGCCACGCCGCAATCCCTTCTCTTCCATTCTCCTCTCGGAATCTTGGGCACACACTTGTACATGCCCGGCGTGAGTTTTAAGCCACCAGGTACGGGACGTGAACCGCTGTTGACTACATGGGAGTCCAGCAACATAGCCATTACACTAACTGCTGGTCCCAACAGCATGATTTTTGAAGCCACCAGGTCCAGGATTCAAACTTTGGTCAGCCATGTGGGAGTCTGTTGACATAACCACTACACCATTTGCAGGTCCCCATGCATAGTTTTTTATAATATGCATTTTGCATTAATTTTTGGAAGACTCCTTATATGTAAATTACCTAGAGGGCACATTTATATTTGCTTGGAAATTTCACAATTATCTAATGATCTATGTGAGTGAGAATACCAACTTAGCTTATGTCTATAGCAAACACTGGATACATTTGTTATCAATATTTTATACTTACCCACTTAATGAGATAACATTTCCAGCTAAACATGGGCACTAATAGAAAGCCTAGGTGGCACTGAAGTGAAGCAGAAAAGCACAGACTGGAAGCTGGAGAAACCATGGTTTGCATCCTGGTGCAATCACGTAACAGCAACATGATCTTGGGCAAGTCGTTCAACCTTCCTGGGTTTTAATAGTTTTCTTTTCTTTTTTTTGGAGAGGTTTTTGCTATAGGGTGCATGCGCTCACCAAAAAGACAGAGAGAGACAGAGAGACAAAAAGCGAGAAATCACCCCCCAGGGGGGATGGCCATGCTGTAATTCCTTCTCCTCCATGCTCCTCTCGGGATCTTGGGCACGCACACACACGTGCCCAGCGCGAGTTTAAGCCACCGGG
The DNA here is from genome assembly GCA_026018925.1 of Tupaia tana. Lineage (NCBI taxonomy): Eukaryota > Metazoa > Chordata > Mammalia > Scandentia > Tupaiidae > Tupaia > Tupaia tana. The sequence goes on along the minus strand of JAKSZU010000006.1, from coordinate 133,181,346 downwards.
TCCAGGACTCAAACCACCGTAGACTACATGGGAGTTCAGGAATCCAGTGACATAGCCATTACGCTAACTGCTGGTCCCTTTATAGTTTTCTAATCTGCAAAATAGGAAGGTAACATTTCTAGCAACTGGGTGGAGAGAAGTGGAGATAAAAATACATTTAAAAAGCATTTGGCCAAGAAGCTGTTTTCTAGTAAGTACTTGATAAGTGGAAATGCTGATCTTGAACGTGTCTGTTCCACTACAAATAGGATTTTATTTTGTTTGTTTGGTTTTTGTTTTTGTTTTTTTTAAAAAAACCCAACGCAAACAGCCCATGGGAAGTTTTTGATCAGCTGAGCTGTTGTCCTGTAATGATCATGGTTTAGACTTAAGAGCATGTGGTTTCAATAACCAGAAATGGTTGGAAGTTGTGCCGCTTGTAGGAGCAAAAAGAGGGGAGAGGTTGGTGCCTTCTCTCCCTTTGCCCAGGCTTCCCTTCTCCCGCCAACAGGAGGCCTACTTGACCCAGAGGCTTTTACCCTGAAGAAGCCCAGAATAGGATGTGGCAGGGCTTGGCTTGGTGGGGTTAGACTGCACAGGTGCATTCGTGAACCTCTACTCAGTGACCCAGGGAAGAGGGCTCCCTCTCTCCCTTATTATTATTATTTTTTTTTTGGAGAGGTTTTTTTCGCTATAGGGCGCGTGCGCTCGCCAGACAGACAGAGAGAGACATAGAGACAGAAAGCGAGAAATCACCCCCCAGGGGGGATGGTCACGCCGCAATCCCTTCTCCTCCATTCTCCTCTCGGGATCTTGGGCACGCACGCACACGCGCCCGGCGTGAGTTGTAAGCCACCGGGTCCGAGACGCGAACCGTGGTCGACTACGTGGGAGTCCAGCGACATAGCCATTACGCTAACTGCTGGTTCCCTCTCCCTTATTATTCACTGAGTATATGGTCTAAGAGAAAGGGACTAATCTCTGGTCAAATCAAAAAATAATTAATAACAAATAAAACGAACTAACTAAATAATTCTTTTAAAAATGCAGTACAAGTTCACTGCATATGAGAATTCCTTTGGAAATATTTTCATGTAATTAGGAGCAAGGTATAGCCTTTTTGTGTAGTTGGGCCGGATCTGGCCAGGCCTGGCACAGTAATACAGGTTCTCTTCAACTTATAATGCAGTACTCAGGTAGGCCCATCATAACTTGAAACTATAGTAAGTAAAATAACGTCTTTACTACACCTAACCTGTTGAACGGAATAGCTTAGCCTACCTTCGATGTGCTCAGAACACTTACATTAGCCTATGGTGTTAGGCAAAGTTGTCTAACAGAAAACATATTTTATAACATGTCGAATAACTCATATAATTTATTAAATACTGTGCTGGAAATGAAAAACAGAATGGTTGGATGGGTATTCAAAGTATGGTTTCTACTGAATGCGTATCGATTTTGCATCACCCGAAAGTCAAAAAACCGTGGGTTAACTGTTGTAAATTGGGGACTGTTTGTAGCTAATTTTGAACACAACTACGTGTGTATGGTAAAAATACACCATTCAATGTTTGCCGAGAACACTTTAGAATAAACCTAACACTTAAATTCAAGGTAGAGCACAACTGTGGATTAATTCTTATGTCACACACAAGGGGACTTTAAGAAGTTTGTGGAAAAAAATTGAATGAAAATACGGGTTTATTTCGGTGCCAAAAAATTGAAATCCATGCATAGTTTTTTCATACTACATATTTCGAAAACCCTGTATACAAGTCGTTCAACTTGAAGCTTACATGAAAGGAAAAGTAATGCGTAAGAAAGGTGTTTCATATATACACAAATTCCACACAGTTGGTGAGGCCACATGGATACAGCCGTTTGAATATTATTATTATCCATGGTGCCTCTCATTAAATACTTAAGAAAACATAGTAAAATTGTTTAAGGATACACATTTGGATTGCCATATCCAGAGCTATATCCAAACAGCAAATGATTATTCTGCTTATAAATTCTAGGCAGATGATAATTTAGAGTCCCCATGACAGCCCTGAGCTTATTTGATTGTTCTTTTAATTACTGGGCTCTATGCTATCAAATATTTGTGGAAGAGAAAGCTTTTCTTTGGGGGAGTGGATAATAACTATGCTTACACTTTGAAATTTTTGCCTTGAGTTATTAAGATTTGCATTTCTCACCTTTGTTCTAGGGAAAGGTGTTTAGCCATTTTTAGAAAACAGGTACCAAATAATCAATTGTCAAACACCCCCAGAAAGTTCCCACCCTAGACAAGTGAAAATCTCAGGTATTAGCAATGCACCTGCAGAAACGAATCTATGAAGGGTGGAAAGGGGGAGAAAGGATGTATCACTTTCCTAGGTGACTGTATTGTGATCGATCTGTGTTGCATGCATTAAGAAACTATATTTGCTTACTAACTGCCGCTTAGAAATCAGCCAGAGAAGTGTGAGCGAAATCGCGCAGAGACAGGCAAGCCTTAAACCTCGCTCCCAAGCTCCTCCACTGCCTGCCCTGCTCTCCCAGGCGCGTGAAGAAAAAACAGAGTGTGGTCATTGATCTCCTGGTGGTGTTGTTGCACTCTGGGAAATGCTGGGGTGCCCAGGGACGCGGCGCAGTCAATGGATGCGCATCTGAAGAAATGAGAGCGATGGGGAGAGAGCTCACGCAAATCGGCATACAGCAAAAGGCGAGGAAGGCAGCAGCGAGAAAAAGAAACGTGTTGCTTGAACAGTGGCTCAGAGTCCCCTTCTCCATCGCCCTCTCCCAACCCGCTGCCTCCCCCGTGAACCCAGCCTTTTCCGCCCACCAGCTCCAGGAAGACCACAGTCAGGAACCCCCGCTCGTCCCCCTCCCCTCACCCTGGTTGGAGATGTAATAGGATTTTTTTTCCCCCTGGCAAACCGGCAGCTGTTTTAAGTCAATGAAAGTAAGATTAGAAGAGAGAAGCGCCGGAGCAGCGCGGGAGCTGTCAGAGCAGCCGCTGAAATCAGCCGGCAGCTTCTGCCCAGGGCATTACCTACGGAGTTTCTCCCCGTGGTGATGTAACTCGGAGGGTCTATCCCCGGCTGCACGCGCCGGCTCGAGTGTCGCAGCAAAAGCAGTCGCAGCCCGGCGCCCTCCCTGCCTTACCTCCCCCCGGATATCATTCCCTGCTTCTCGGGCATTGGGGTGTATTTTGAGCTTCACGCACATAAAACCAAACCAGTTCCACCACCCCGGAGGCAGGGACGAGAGCGCCTTAAAACTTTTCTCCCCCCGTGCAAGGAGTAGGTGGGTGCACAGTGCCGGCAGCGGCTGCGGGGACCCGCGGCGCAGAGCCGGGCTCGGGGAGGCAGTGGTCGCTTTAAAAACCGAACCTCTCGCTGCTCCAGCCTTCGCGCTGGGCGGACGGCGGCTCGCCTCCCGGAAGGCTCGGCGGACACTCGCAAACCCCACGCGCGCCCTCCCGGCCCGCCGCACAGTTTGCAAGCGGGGTGGGGGGCCAGGAGGGGCTCAGGTAATGGGTACAGGGACGCGGGAGAGGCTCGGGCGCGGGGAAGAAGTTGACAAAGGGGACTTGACCCAACACGAATGCGTATTTCTAGATGCGAGCTCCATCGAGATCTAGAGATAGCCCGCTCGCCCGGCCTCCTTCCACTCTGGCCGTTTCGTTTTATCGCTCCTTTAAGTGCAGGGCAGATTTAGAGGGAAAAAAAGAAAAAAGCGTTCCCGCACGGTGTGGGCAATCACCGCGTTATTTACAATCTAGTTACTCTGCAGCAGCCGGGGAAGAAAACTCTGGGGCTCCTTCCCTTCGGATGGATAGAGAGGGCTGCCGGGCGGCGAGCTGCAGGAAGGAGGTCAGGGTGGGCTTGCGGGAGCTGGGGGGCGACCTGGAGGGAGCCCGAGCCCCGGGCGCCGCCCCCGCGCCCGCCCCCAGCCCCGCCGCGCCCCCCGGGGCGGGCGCGGGGCCGCGGTGACCGCCGGCTGGTGCGCTGCCCTCGCCTCCCCCATTGTTCCTACTGTCTTTTTGCCTTTTGTTATTTGCACTCGCATTGTGTTGTTTGTCTCTGAAGCCGCCTCATGACCAGCCAGGGGATTTCACCTCGTCCTTGAGAGCAACACGGGGGAGCGCGAGCCAGCGAGCGACGGGGGGAGAGAGGGACACGCGCGCGCACACACACCCCACACACCCCGACACACACGTACACACACGCGCGCGCGCACACACACACACACACACTCACACTCTGAGCGAAAAGGCGAGCCACTAAAACCCATCTCCAGTCTCCTCCCGGGGGCCCCCCGCCCGCCACTGTGCCACTTTGCATCCCACGCCAGAGGAGGCATTCGCGAGACCGGGTAAGGTGCGTGGATCGCAGCGTTTAACTTTGTTGTTCGTCCCGATGTGCTGTGGGCAGCCCTCCAAGGCGCAGCGCGCCCCTCCGCGCCCGCCCGGCCGCCGCTCGGCGCTCGTCCCCGGCTCCAGCTGGAGAGCCGGCGCGGGCGGGCGGGAGGCGGGGGCCGCCGCCGGAGTTTCCTCAAGTACGGGGGAGGGGGCCGCGCCGGGGCTGCGGGAGGCGGATGGGACCGAAGTGGCCCTGTCACCCTCGCGGCCGGCTGTCCGGGGCCCCCCCGGCGTGTGGCTTGGACCGGGACCAGGAAACGCGCTAACTTTACCTTTTGGCTGGGCAGCCGGGCCGTGGCGGGTATTGTGTTGTGAGTGGTGGACGTGGGGACGCGAGGTGCGGGCACAGCCCGGGGCTCGTCCGGGCATCTCGGCGAGCGCCCAGAAACAGCCCCCAAAAGTTGGACAAAGCCCCTCACCCTGCCCAGAACATAAACGAGACCCCCCAGCCCACCCCGCAGTCCTAATAATCGCCCCCACTTTCGTCGGGGTTTTTTGTTGTTGTTGTTGTTGTTGTTTCGCTTTCTGCAATCCCTTTCCCTACCACCCCTCCTCCCTCCTGCCCGGAATTTCGGAAACAAGTCCCATCCTTCAGGATTCTAGGGATTTCAGAGACCGGAAGCCTTCATTTTAATTGCAACTACTTTTTTTCCTCCCCCTCCTCACTCCGTACAAAGTGAAGACCACTCACGTGCTGTGTCCCTTTAAGCGCCGGTTGGGGGAACCTCGCTTGCACTTTGGGGCTACAGTAGTAAGAAGCGAGAAAAAGAGGTTATATGAGTCGAAATCAAATTGCATTTGGAAATGTTTGCGTTTGACAGCAGCGGTTCGTTGAGTATCGATCTGCTGGACACCCGACGCCCACGAAGCACTGTTGACATATTTTAATAGCCATTTCCCTTGCACTTTGCAAAGCGAACGTATTAATAAATAGACGGACCCTAGTGATTAGCCGGAGACGTCGGCCTCTGTGTCTAAATTCAGCGTGTGATGAATGTGAGTTCATTTCAATGTCTTCTCAGCTAAAGCAGGTCAAACCCAGGACTTCTGTGACTAGGCAGAGTCTTCCTCTGAGTGCCAGCCGCTCCAGCCACTGAGGATGACAGTCAGCTGTACTTCTTCAAAAAGTTGAGGGATTTGTGCTAACCCGGTTGAGATCCTCACAATATCCAGATCTCCAAAGGAGTTTGTCCAGGAAGGCATGAGGCAATTTCTCCAGGGACTGCCTTCAAGCTCAGCACAGTTCTTTAGTGAAGGGCAAGACCAAGGGAAAGCTGTGGGATTTGGGGTAATAACTGTGGGAATCTGCAAAGGGACTAGACAGGATGATTTGTTTCCTTGCTGTTCGTAAATGGGCTTTCGTATCCCTAAAACACACATAACACAGACATACGCACACACCAGGCCATGGGAGATTTGTAAGCAACGGACATTTCAATTAGAAAAAAACAGAGAAGAATTTTTTTTTTGATCAGGATTACAGAAGTAAGACTAGATTGCCAAGAGTGATTAGGTTAAGGGACAGATGGTTTTCAAGTATTCGGAAATGTTTTTTAAGTTTGACTTTTATAGCATCTAAAAGGAGGACAATTTCTTAGTGTCTTTGCAAAACTGCTAAATTTTGATCTGTCTAATTTTAAAGGAATTCAGCTGTAAGAAAATTGCTGTTAGCTCAGATAGGGAAGGAATTTGGTTTCAAATGCTGATACATGGAACGAAGTTTCGAGGGGTGCTTCTTCCTGATTTAAGTATAGCTCTGGGGCAGAAGCCTAGATAAATTCAGCCACAATGATTTTAAATCATAAGTACTTACACAGAAAGTTCTCTTAGGCATTGTGCAAAGTTCTCCTGCAAATTATGCCATCAACTGTGTATTCCTCAGAACTATACGAGATAAAAATCACAAGCATCACTTAAAACTGATGCAACACAGCTTAAATCCTTCAACTTGTAGGGATTGCTTTTGTTTGCCTAAAAGGTAGATCTTTCATCACAGGAGTTGTTTAAAAACATTTAATTGTGGGGGTGGGAAGGGATGTGCATAATTATTTAGTTATTTGTGTTAATTATATAGTAGCAAGCTCGCTTGAAATTCTTCCTTTTTTTCCCTCCTTTCTCTCCAGTGGTCTCCTCTTTTAGTAACATTGTACATGGAGAATCAACAGAGGGTTTTGTTTTCTTGTGGGTTTTTAAAAAGTTTCTTTTTGTAGCCTTTTTGAATAGGTAGTATTGATACAAACTTGAAAGTGTAAACTTTCACTGGAGGGAAAACAGCTGCAATTCTTACTACCAAAAAAACCCCCCAACAAAACAAAAATCACCTGTATTAGTTTGGTCATTGAGCTTAAATAGTTCTGCTATACAGTATCCAAAACTCCGAAACTTATTTGGTAAATAATCAGGCATTAGCAGTCCAATGACTATGTCAAGTTAACTTAGCTCTTTACATGGAAACACACACCGGTTTTAGACTGACAAGTGGTTTTGTAAAAGAAAAAATTCTTCCTGCTTATGAAGATACTTTCTGAGGAGTATATAAAATAAATAGTAAATAGTAAAAGAGTCAAGTTTATACTTGGGTATGACAGCTTTGTGTGTGTCCTTTTTTGAGGAGTCAGATAGGAATGACAAGGAGATGGTTTAAATGTTCCAAGTTTCCTCTTTCAGTTGAAGGAATGAATTTGAATGCCAGAAGAATGTTTCTTCTCATAAACCAAATTAAAAAGATGATACAATGCTTACAATAGTATATGTCTCCTGGGAAAAGCTTTATTCTTTTACTGAATGATAAGCATTCATTCTTGGAAGGTATGTCCAGATTATCCAAAAAAACCCCTTAAACCTTGCAGGACAAAACTTGAGTTTAATTGTCTCTTATAAAATACTGATTTCAAATAACTGAGAGTGCTAATGTGGAAGACTATTTAGACTTCCAGCAGGTATAATTGTTGAATATGATTAGCATAACCCGAATGAGTCATCCAATACCTGATCAACTCCAGTGTTAGAGAATGCTATAATTAGAGTTTTGAGAGTAACCTGACAATTTATTTGTCTAGGCCTGAAGTCAAACACGTTCCCTCACACACTCATCACAATTTTTTAGTCTGAGAAATGTAGATTTATTTTAAAGGCAAAGGACGTGCTTTTGGCTGTTTTAAATAAACTATATTCTGAACTTAGATTTGTAGATAGTTAATAGAATAAAAGTCCAATTTTGTTCCAAACATTGTTTTAAAACACCCATTTGTAAATTGTCTACATTTGGTTTTCATATGTTAATGATTTGGGATCTGAAACTTATTTCAGAAAGGCATTTTGGTTTATCTTAAAAAACACCACACAAAACTGTCTAAACAACTCTGTAAATAAACTGTTCCAAATGCCTCAATTTGATGAATGAATTAAAGAATTATGGTTTTTAATCCAATTATGATCAGTCTTGTTATACCATTTCCCATTTGAAGGAGCTTGGGGAGTTGGAATAGTAAATGGTTCTCAAATGTGAGCAGGGTCTTTGTTGTTTATTTTCTGTGTGTGATGTAACGTAAATAATCTCTCATACCTAGCATTTATGAGGAGGATTTTAGATGTCGTTATTTAATGAAATTCATTTAGTTGAGAGTTTACATAAAAACTTGCAGTTAATGAAAGAGTAAAATGACATGTTTTAAAAATGTAAAGGAAGGATCTAAATTGTGGCTTAAAATAATGAATTTTGATATTTAAATGTGCAGGAGTGGAGTGCTTGGAGTTCAGTGGTAGGATAGACACTTTCAGTCACTTTCGGGCAGGCCCTATTGGGATGTGTCTGGAAGCCTACTTAGTAGGCCTTGTCAAATCTAGTTTCCTTATCTTGGAGTCAAGGTCAAATGTAGGTGAACTGTGAGTTGGGGGAATGTTTTCTGTGTTGTTTCCCCCAAACCCCTACCCCTTTAGCTGTCTCTAAGGATGCTTTTGCATGTTTTCCTTCTAAGAACCCTGACGGTTGGGATGGACCCTTTTGCTCTGATGAACTCGTCTGAATTCCTGCACCCTTTGCCTAACTTCGCCTCTGGCTCATGATCTAATTAAGTCAAAGGTGTTCATAGTTCGTTATGGTTTAATTCTCTAACTAGATGATATTATTATCATAATGTTTTGCACTTTACTATGACCAGCTAATTCCTTTAAGAAAACCTTGTGATTACAAGTATCAAGGAAAGCTGCCAGGGGGAAATATTTATAAGCATGGGGATTTTAGGGTTTTTTTTTTTTTCCTAGTACCACTCAAATCATACCTTACAGGCAATTAAATAGTCTGCTTACAGTTAGGGATGACATTCAGTAGGAGTAGTATATTGATAAAATTGAGGGGAATGAATCTATTGAGTCGTCAGAAAAGTCATGAGGCCGCATGTTGCGGCTGGTAGGTGGCATGGTGGTTAAGGCACTGGACTCCCACATGGCTGACAATGGTTCGAGTCCCAGACTTGGCAGCTTGTTTTCGCTCTCTCTCTGGTCCAATTGGAGAAGAATAATAAATAAAATGGAATAAATAATTATTTAATTTAAAAAAATACATCATGTCTTATCTGATGACCCAATATTTGAAGAATAAGTAACCATCTTTAAAACTTGAGCCATAAAAATATGTCTCTTGGGGAGCAGTGGTATATGGATTTCTTCAAGTCTGTTCATTTTCATTACCTTACGTTCATTGTAAGTTAAAAAACAACAACAAAAAAGCAAAGATCTGATTCTATCTGTGATGCTCAATTACATGTCACTTAACCACTTTACAGCTTTATGACATCCTGTGTCCTTAGGGGACCACACTACAGGAGTCATGGGAATGGCGGGAGGACTCCAGTCTCAGGGCCAGTTGGTTTTCTCTGGTAACTCCAGTCACTTCCTTTTTGCCGCAGCACCAGTTACCATCTTGAAGGTAAGAGAGTCAGGAAGAATCTAGGAAGCGGAAGAGGCGATCCCATCAGTTTAAAATAAAAAGTAGGCTTTTCAGTGTAGGCCTGCTTACAAGCCATTTATTTGGAGTTTTAAACTTTCAGATCTCTGCTCCCTTTTCTTAATCTCTAAAGCTGGAAATGATAGTACCCTTTCTTGTAGGAAAACTGTGTGGATTTTATTGGATACCGTAAGTGAAATTCATAGCATAGTGCCTGCCATGAACTAGGTGCTCAGTAAACATGAACTGCCCTCTTCTCTCACATGCAGTGAAAGCTGAGTTCTGATAATGAACAGTGTTTGGTACTTACTTGAGACTTATGTGAGTCTAAGACGACAAAATATATCACTTTCTTGAGGCTGAGATCAACACTTTAAAAGAGTGATTCAGTTAACGTCTATATATGATCTCTGACAACATGGTTTTATTAAGAAGCTGCATTTGGTGTAAGTGTGAATTCTATCTTTTATTCATATAAGTGCTTCTTCAGTAATTAACATGTCTTATCTAAATAATAGGTAAAGACAACAACTTTAGGACCTGACTGTACATTTCTCTACCTTTTTCATTTTAAATTTCTCGTTGGTAGATATGAACTAGTGGACGTTTAGTGTGGTTTAATCCATTGATATTATAGTTACCCACCTCTAGATTATATTACTTTGTAGTGCATGTGGATGAAAAGAAAAGGCATTTGGAAAATAAATCCAATTTTGAAGTTAATAGTTCTGTCACAGAAGCTCATAGGTTTGTTTGTTTGTTTAAATCTGGTGCTGAGGGGCCTAGATGGTGGTGCAGTGGTGGAATGTGATACTCTGTGAAGCAATCCCACATAAGAAGTTTCCTGGTTCAAATCCAGAGACCTCCCTGCATAAGCCAGGCACACACTTGCCCATGATTCAGGGCTGGCTGAGGCCAGGGAATAGGTCTTAACATCAGGACTCTATTGGGGCTGCTATTTCTCTGGTGCCCTCTCTTTCTTAATATCTCATTCCTGGAAATAATCTGAAAAAAAATTTAATTGAGAACTAGGAAAAAGGCACCATAAATATACCTCTGCCAGCTTTGAAGAGCTGATGTATAGTAACAAGGAGAAATTAGTGGATGTTTTTCTTCCCAGGGGGACAGAATTTGTAACTACAGTTGATCAGAGACAAAGAAAAAGCTTTATAAAAAGGCAAACAAATGGTGGAGAGCAGGTGGTGTGGTGGTTAAGGCACTAGATTTCCACATGACGGACTGTGGTTCAAGTCTCAGACTCGGTCACTTCAAAATCCCACCAGGTGTAAGACATCTAAAGATTTTTTCTGTTGCTTATATTTGCAAGATCTTAATCCTTGTTTTCGGCTTCAGTTTGCCGCTGGTAATCGGCGGCCACACGCTGGCCACCCAGATTCTCGAGGATGACTCACACAGCAGATCCCCACAACACCATTCTCGGTAATCACAAGATAGAGGCCCTGTCGCATCAACTGATAACCATCTCTGCCTACCAGAACTGCACTCCTAGAACCATATTCCACAGAGACTCACCTACAACTGCAGAACTGCACGAGACCCGCCCTTGACCCAACCCTGAACAGAATCTATGTTTCCTATTGTGGAAAACTCTATGAGCTCATAATAGAATAAGAAAAAAAAGGGGTGAAAGATCTGGAGGGTATGGTCGCAGGGATGACAACTGTGGATGCTGGAGCCAGCATGGGAGAGGTAATGAGAATGAGTGATGGAGGGCGGTTCAGGGAACGATCATCACGTTTGATGGACACAGGGATGAGGGGTGGTCTGTAGATGATGATGTATGTGATGGTATCACTGTCTTGTCTAGTGTGAACTGCACTCATGCTGGAAAAAACCAATCTGTACACTGTAAAGATATGCAATGAAAAAAAAAATAATGATAATAATAATAATAATATCAGCACTCTGGCAGAGGGAGAAAGATCTGATGATATGATAGCGGAAAGGACAAAAGTGGACACCAGAGGCTGTAAGGGAGGGGAGCGGGTAGTCGGCAGTGGGTGATGGAGGGTGGGCGTGGGGGGGAACGGGAGGAGTCATTTGTCACCAGAAAATGTAGGGTTCTCTGTTGAAAACTAGATACATGTACGTATACTGTACACATCATGATGAGAACTTTATGTAAAATGAATGTGATTGATCTGAGAAAGAAAATAAAAAAAAAAAAAAAAAAAAAAAAATCCCACCAGGTGCGTGTGTGTGTGTGTGCCCAAAGTTCCAGGAGGAAAATGGAGAAGAAGGCATTACAGCGAGATTGTCTACCCTGGAGAGTGATTTCTCACTTTCCCCCTTTCTCTCTCCTGTGAGAACATAGGCCATATTGCAAAAACTTTAAAAATAAATAAATGATTTGGTTGTTGCATTAATTTGAGTGCCTCAAGAAGCAGATGTCAAGATGGGGTTAGACCTGTAAGAAGTTTATTGAGAGAACAGGATCAGGCTGAGAGGGCCTTTAAGCCATAGTGGAGGTTTGATACTTGTGCAAAGGGAGGGCAAGGGAGGGCAGATTGAGTAGGAAGCATCTCTACTGTAGTGCAGTCTACGAAAGGCATATGCTAGGCAAATGGGGGTCAACCCCTGGAGGAGTCCTGAAGTGTCTGGAAGGGATGACCTGTATCAGCCTCTCCTGCTGTGCTCGGTCATTGCCTAGGAGCAGCCCTGGGAAGCACCCGAGAAGCTGGCCACTGTCACAAGTGGGGCGAGAGCCATAGCACCTGCAGCTGGAGTAGTGAGTCAATTATACACTGTAAACAAGAGAACCCAGTGGTCTGTGGTTTGGCAGTGTAGACTAGGTTTGGTAGTGCCTGCTCTGGTCAGGTAGACTTGCCACAAAAGAAAGACCTGGCAGTTTCCTTGAGCTCTGCAATGCCTTGTTTTCTCTGCTGTGAAATGAGTGGAATGAAAGTATCAGCTCGCAGTCAGGATTCTGGGGTTCTATGAGATCCCCTGTAAGTCCATAGTACTGTGCATGCCTAGAGGAGACAATATATATTGCTTCCTCTCTCTTTCTATGTATTAATTTCTTCCATAAGAGAGAAAGAACTAAGGGGTGGGAGAGAGAGTTAGAAAGAGAGGAGGAGACACTCCTGACAAGGTCTCAAACCACAGTCCATTTCCAACCTTCTGCCAGCCCCAGAGCACAGGCAAGCCTGTGCCCAGTATTCTCAGGGGGCTCCCTGGATTTGAACTGTCAGCCTTTCCATGGGGGGATAGTTTTGCACAGCATTCCGCTTTGCCACTGTCTGGCCCTATATTGCTCTTTTTAATGTGCTCACAAACCATAATTCAGAGGTATAGATGAATGATAACCAGTGATGATAAATAAATATAAACAACGGGTATTTCATATAATTAGAAGGCATTGTCTATGCAAGCAAATGTCCTTATGCTTACCTTTTAGGAACAGCACAGTTTACAGACCAGCTGGTGGCATGGTGGTTAAGTATCATCCCCCACTTGGCTAACTGCGCGGTTTGAGTCTTGGACCTGATGGCTTGAAAAATACACCAGATGCATGTGTGTGTGTGTGTGCGTGTGTGTGTTTGTGTATATCTGCTCAGAATCTTGAGGGAGTAGGAGAGGGGATTGTGGCATAGCTACTGTCCCTGAGTGGTACTTTCTCGCTGTCCTTCTGTCTATCTGTCAGACTCTGGTGAGTGCACACAACCTATAGTCAACAGAGAAAAAAAAAAAGAAAAGCAACAGTTATTTCACATGCTTCCAACCTTATTTGCATCAGGTTACACGATGCACCAGACAGACCAACTGACCTTGGCCATCTTCAGTAATTTGCCCTGAAGCGTGAGGTAGACAGAGCGCTCTTCATTTCCTTAGCTCTCTAGGCTCTCAGCTCAGTTGAGAAGCGATGCACTGTACGTCTGCATTTTATCCTGAGCCTCAAACACCTTGCGAGTCTTTGCTCCCCTATGTTTCTGTTCCTAAACCAACTTGCAGCCCCAGAAAGCACTGAACTCAAGTGGCCCTCAGCGCGAGCTCCCGCTGTGATGAGTCACAGAGCCACCAGCACTTTGTTGCCTTAGATTTGATCACTGCCATGAGCAGTCCTTCGATTGTCAGCTAAGAGCCCCTTCAGGGAGTTGTCCCTTAATAGAAAGTCTCTTTTCTTCCCTCCTGTTGTAACTTTAAATTAAAAGAAACTGTAGAAGAGCTGGTGGCATTGAAGCAGTTCATTCTTCTACCCACTGGGAGAACAACATCTGAGAAAAGATGTTATTGGACTGAGAATTGAGTCGTTGCTATTTTTTTGGGCTGGGAGGGGTTGGGGGTGGCTGAGGTGGAGGATGGATGAAGACCACTTCATTTAGCCTGTGTGATAAGCAGTGAGATAATTGAGTGAGAGCAATACTTTTTATGTATCCTGGGGGGCATTTTTTTTTGGATGTAAGACACCCACTTAGCCCGGTGAGTGTTAATGGGATTCCTGGGACCGCTGATATTTTGCCCCAGATTTTTAGGTGGTTCTGTGTATTGTGCTGTGGGAAACTGGCACTGGGACAGCTTCAGAATCCAAGGAGGATGGGAGGCAGGAAAAGCAAGCTAATTTCTGACACATTCCTCAGACAAGGAACCCCTCTAGGGAATCTGTGCCCAGGATAAGGACAGCTTACTGTGAAGCTTTTGGCATTTTTTTTTTCCCAAATAGAGAGCACATGGCTGCTTGAATGTCTCTAGTTAAAAAGGCTGATGAACTTACATTTGTGAGAAGAAAAGAACAAGATGTTAGTATTTTTGATGGTATATTCCCTAGATGGTGTTTCTCACTGATCTGATTTAATTCTTTGCTGTGCCCAGTTCATACCCTCTGTCACTGCCAGTCCATCCCCTTTCTTGCTTAGGAACTGCCACACAATCTGATATCTGCTAAGATTTACTGGTGAAGGGCTGGCCCTGTAGCCTAGTGGTTAAAGGAGCTGGAACCCACATGGCCGACTGTGGTTCAAATCCCAGCTCCTGTGCCTCAAGAAATATGCTGGGCATATGTACACACATGCACCAAATCCCAGCTGGATGGAGAAATGGAGGAAAAGGGATTGTGGCAAGACCATGTCCCCACTGGGTGCTGCATTCTCCATCTTCTTCTCTCTCTCTGTCAAGCACATGCATCTTCTGGCAATTGAAACAAACAAAAAAGTTTACCAGTGAACTTCATAGCTGTGGCGAGCTGAAGTTGATGTGTAGTATGAGGAGCAGAGTGAAGTGTGCATGTAAGATTGCATTCCTTGGTGTTCCTCTGTAATACTGGCACCCTGTCATATGTATCTGGCAGAATCAGTCTCATTAATTTACTCTTGCATTGGGAACTGCTTTTGAACAAATGCATGCTACTTCTGTCCTGAATTTGGTTATTCACTTGCAGTGTACCTTGACTACGAACAGAATAGTAGTGTCTTTTTTACTTTCAATCAGGAAGTAAATTGATCATGTTAATGCACACCAAATGAAAACAAGTAGCTCCATCAGTGTGAAAGGAAACCAAGCAGGGGCAGTATGTACCTGTAGGGACTTCCTCGGGCCACCCAAATGCTCTTCCCTTCTAGCCTCTCTTCCTTTATCACTGTTCATTGGACTTTTTCTTAACTTTCTCTTAATACAAATTGTTATTCTCATGGCACCTTTGTCCACTCTGCATCATGGTCATCTCGCTGGGTAACGTGAAAGATATGCTACGTATGTTGTTGCCTGGTTTGAAAATCAGTAGCCACCGGGAGAACAACACCTGAGAAAAGATGTAGAAGGGAAGTTCCCTGAGGGTCCTGGGTTGTGTCTCTAGCACCACCACAGGGCCCAGAATAGAGCAGCAGCAGAACAAATGATACGGAGTGAACAAACAGCCTGCCAACTGAGTTGCCTGTTGAGTCCAGGGAGCCCTGTGTGATGGGGAAGTAGGAAAACTAACAGCTGTTGAGTGTTTGCCATGTTCTAGGAACGGAGTTAGGTGCTTTTCAGGAATAGGATATCTCATGTAATCCTTTCAGCCCTCCTATTAGAGGGATATTAGCAACTTTTTGCAGATGAGCAAACAGACTCTTATGAACCAAATGATATGACCATTTTCCTGTGGTCTAATGAGCAGGAGAGTCGGTGCCTGGATTTGAATCTGTTTGATTCCACCCCCTTTCCTCTTTTGCTTCATGCCAGGATGTTAAAGTAGGATTCCTCTGTACAATACGGGAGGCCTACCAATGCTCGCTTTCCTATTTAGGTTTTTGCCATAGGGTGTGTGCACTTGCTGGAGAGAAGGAAAGTGAGAAATCATCTGCCCAGGCAGGGTGGCCATGCCACCGTCCCTTCTCTTCCATTCTGCTCTCAAGGTTTTGGTCATGCACAAACAAGCATCTGGCATGATTTTCAAGCCACCAAGTATAGAGCCATGGTCAGCCATGAGGAAGTCCAGCAACTTAACTATTATGGCACCTGCTAGCCTCAATACCTGCTTTTCTACCACATGAGATAGGAGGAAGAGATGAGAAATGGTTATTGAGAGCCATGCCTGAGGTATAGGGTAATTCCTAAATGTTGGTTATTATCAAGTACCCACAAATACATACATGAACAGAAAATATCGAATACACAGATGTTTATTGCTTATACTTAATGGGGAATGTTTTATGACTTTCAGCAGCGATTCTAATCACATAAAAACTGACATCTAACGAAATTACAGAACAGTGTTTCTCAAAGGTAATTACATAGTTGAAAACCACTTAGGATACTTGTTAACTATACACACCTTTCTGAGCCTCACCCCAGAGATACAAACCCGCTTCTCTTCAGTTGTAGCCCTGTAACCCTGCATTTGTAACAAGTGTGACTGGTAAATTCTGTTGCACATTAAAGTTTGAGAACTAGTGATAAAAAATTTATTGATCTAGTTTGGTAGAAAGGTGTGTGTGTATATACACACACACACACACACACACACACACATACTGCATATGGAATTTAAGTGAGATGCTCAAAGAATCATGACAGTGCTAAAATAAAGTACAACACATTACTGAACTGCTAGAAAGACTTATTTTTTTGGTAATGTGGTTTTAAATGAATCTTGAAATGAAATTTAAAGAACCTTTAGTACTTTTGAGTATATAGAACATTAGCATGCTTAAAGTAAAGAGTGAAAGGACTTGACATGAGAAAATTATACAAGGAAGGGTGGCAGTTGTTTGTATTCTACCCTTGGAATGGAATGAACTTTTTTTTTCTTTTAATGTCAGAGAGTGCATGTACTCAGTGTGTATGCTGCTGGGACTGGGACTTGAACGCAAGCTGACCATGTGGTATGCTCGGCTTAATCTGCACAGCACTTAACCACAGCACTATAAGCCAGCCCAGGAAAGACCTTCTTCCTTTCTTTTCTTTTCTTTTTGTTTTTTGTTTTGTTTGTTTGTTTTTCATTTTTTGACATAGGGCATAGGGCATATGAGCTGGTTGGAGAGACAGAGAGAGAGAGAGAGAGAGACAGTGAAAGAGAAAGTGAGAAATCACCCCCTAGTATGTATGGGGAGAATGGCCAGTCCACAATTCTTACTCCTCCATGTATGCACATGTATCCAGCATGATTTTTCAAGCACCAGATCCAGGACTCAAACCATGGTCAGCCATGTGAGTCCAGCACCTTAACCACTACACCACCTGCTGACCCCAGAAAGAACGTTTTAACAGGCCAGATCTAAGGTAGCTAAGAAGACTGAAGGCCAGAGGTTGAGCTGTTTATCCAGCTCTGTATCAATGGATACCATGTCTGGGACATAATAGGTGCTTAAAGGTGTTTGTTTAATGCATGGATAAAAACAGAAAGAGTAACATGTGCAAAGCAGACTAGAGTAGTTTGATTCTAATTACTGTGGATAAAGAAGTCCTAGTGAGATTAAGATGAGGGTTTTATTTAGACTCATATGGTCATTACAGAAAAAGTGCTTTAATACAAACAAACCATGAGAAATGCAAACCCGAGATTTGTATGGGATCAAAATGTGGGGCTACTTCATGAATTATCTTGGGAACAGCAATTACTACATGGAAAGAGGGATCTTGTCTATTTTGTTCTCTATATGATCATAACACTTAACAAATATTTATTGAACAAGTGACAGGGCTTCCATGGGGATTGGAAACGAGAGCATTTACATTGTACAAAAATATCTTGTAAAATGAGAAAATAAACGTTACAGATGCTAACCAATAGATGAGTGATCATGAAAATAGCAAATCATAAAAATGCACAGTCTTAGTCTATTTTGTGTTCATCTGATGGTTTGTCTGGCACCAAACAGTGCTTTGTGCCTAATTCCACTTTTTTTTTTTTTCTTATTGGTGATACATTGTGTGTGCATGCATTGGGGGAGGGCGGTGGCAGAGAGAGAGAGAGAGAGAGAGAGAGAGAGAGAGAGAGAGAGAGAGAGAGAAAGAGAGAAGCACCCTCTTCAGGTTCTGGCCATTCCGTGATCCCAGTTCTCCAGCACAAATCTGGGGTATTTGCATGAGTGCCCAACATGTGTCAGGCTGACTGGGCTGGGGATTCAAATGGATTACCATGTGGATTCATCTTCTCTCAAGCAGAGCGTTAGTGCTGCACCATGGAGCTGGCCCCCACTTTTATTTTACTGCTAAAAAAAAAATCACTGTTGTACCTAGCATAGCGCTTTATGGATATTAGCTATTTAATAAGTATTTGGTGAATAATTCCATTAGTGATGAAGAGTATTGGCTGGGGCTGGGCAATAGTGGGGCATTGAATGCAGTCTAAGAAAAGTTGTGCTCTTCAGTTCGAATTCCCAGAGTGACATGTGATCCAGCGATCTCGAAGTAGGCAGATTTCCCACAGAGCCCAAGGACGGCTTCTTGGATTCTTGAGAGGAAGGATGTTTGTACTAGGAATGGCTGTGAAAGTGGGTTCAGCATTGTTGCGAGAGGCAACCATTCATTTGATCTGGAAAATGTATTGGGGGGAAAGTAGGTAAAAAGTAATTCTAAACCTAACAGGAGTTTCAGTAGAAAAATGGCTCTAATTCAAGCAGGCTAATGTTAACATCAATGCCATCTCATGGCTCAAGCCCCGCATACTGCTTTGGAAATAAGAGGAGATTGTGTAGAGAATTAGCAATACAAGGCATTTTTAAGTACTTTATTGCAGAGGCCTATGATACTCTGTGAAATCTATGCAGCCTCTTTCTTCCTGCTGTGCTTAATTTCAGAATGTGATGCTATTACCTATCCTTGGATAAAAAAAAAATCACTCTCTGTTAACTCTTAAAAACCGAGTTTAACATTGTACTTACTTTTTGCCATAATCTTTCTGACATTTCTTTGAAGAAAGACGTGGTGGAGTAAGCCGTGGAGCGTTTGCCTCTGAGCTGCGTAGGTAGTAGGGTTCTTTCTAGAGAAAGAAGGTAGGTTGGAGATAAATGCCCAAGGCAAATGTTTAGAAAGGGCTCAAACAATTGGAAGAATAAGTTTCCTGAAAAAGTCAGAAGAGACTGTGTTTGGCATGGACCCAAAGCAGAACGCAAAAAATGTAGATGTGGTATAAAGAAGATCAGACAGAAGCCAAGACAGAAATGAACTCTTAACACTGTAGGTGGCTATTTTCTTTGGACATGGCGACCTGCCTACCAGAAATGATTTCTTCTCTCACCTGCCATCACTTTCCCTCGCCTGTCTCAGTTAAAGGAACAGTTGATGTTGACCGATAAGTTACTGCTACAAGGCATTGTGCCAAGCCATCTTACTTATATGGAATCTTCCTGGTGATTCTGATGTAGCCCCAGTTGCTGTCCCCTTACACAGATTAGGAAACTGAGCTTGTTCGGAGTAGCACAGCTAGGAAGGCGTATTCCTGAGACTTGAAACAGAGTGGTCTGATTCTGAAGCCTGGGCTCTTATCATAAAATAGTAAACATATTTTAAGACCTATTAAGTCATCTCTTGAAATGATGCTTGCATTTTGCTCTCTTAAAAAAAAATGTTTGCTGTAGGGCACATGTGCTCACTGGAGAGAGACAGGGAGAGAGGGAAAAGGAGAAATAACCCCTCTGGGGGATGGCCATACCACAATCCCCTCTTCATTCTTCTCTCAGGATTTTGGGCATGCACCCTCACTGGCCTAGCATGTTTTTCAAACTGCAGGGTCCAGGACTTGAACCACACAGTCAGCCATGGAGGATCTAGCATCTTAACCCTCACACCACCTGCTAGGCCACATTTTCTCCTATACTCATTTCTGTCACCCTGACTTGTTGCACATTTCCTCCAACTAGCATCTCTCTCTGCAACCTGTCCTATTTACTTCTGTCGGCCTACCTTCTTTACATGCTATTTGGATTATGTTGCCTCTTTCTCATGAAAAATCAAGGTGCCCTAAAACTATACATAGATGGAACTCAGAATGGTTTTTTGTTTGTTTTTTAAACAGGGTTTTGCCTTAGGGTGTGCACTCACCATAGAGAAAGATACAGTGAGAGGGAAAGTGAGAAATTACCCCCCATGGGGGATGGCCATGCTCTCTCCTCCATTTTCCTCCCAGAATCTTGGGCATGCACGCACACACACCCGATGTGATTTTCAAGCCACTGGGTTGGGGACTCAGACTGCAGTGGGAGTCCAACAACATATCTGCTACACCATCTGCTGGCCCCCTCTCATGCTGTTTTTTAAGAGCGTCTACAATCCTATCTCCAGCTCTTCTATGTTTTCAGGGTCATGTTTGGAATCTTCTCTTAAAGAATGATTTGTTTTTGATGTGGTTCAAGCCAAACAGTTTTCCAGATGACTCCAAAGTTATCTGCTTGGAGTCTTGAGAATCCCACATGGCCAACTGCAGTCTGAGGCCTGTCAGTTCTGTTCAGAATGCTCATAGCAGAGACCATGGCCATTGCCCATTGCCCAGGAGTGGCTTTGACACCCAAGTCTTGTCTGACTCCAGTTCTTCTTCCAGAATTACTTTTTTCATCTGTTTTAATTCTCCTAATCAGTTCACTTCCCTTGGCTCCTTTTTTTTTTCTTTTTTTTTTTTTTTTTTTTTTTGAGAGATTTTTTGCTGTATGTTTGCCAGAGAGGCAAAGAGAAACCAAAAAAAAAAAAAAAAAAAAAAAAAAAATCACCCCTCAGAGGGGAAGAGGGGATGACTATGCTGCTATGCTGCCCTCCTTTCTCCTCCATTTTCCTCTCAGAATTTCACACACATGCCCGGTGTGTTTCAAGTTGCCAGGTCTAGAACTTTATTTTTTTATTTTTATTTTTTTTCAGAGGTTTTTGCTATAGGGCGCGTGTGCTCGCCAGACAGAGAGAGACAGAGAGACAGAAAGTGAGAAATCACCCTCCAGGGGGGATGGCCACGCTGCAATCCTTTCTCCTCCATTCTCCTCTCGGGATCTTGGGCACAGCACGCACACACACACACCCAGCGTGAGTTTTAAGCCATCGGGTTCGGGACGCAAACCGCGGTCGACCACGTGGGAGTCCAGCGACATAGCCATTATACTAACTGCTGGTCCCCCAGGTCTAGAACTTGAACCATGGTTTGTCACATAGAAGTCCAGCACTTTAACCACCATGCCACCTGCTGGCTCCACTTCCCTTCATTTCTAACACAGTGGGCTCTGCATTTTGATGCTCTTTTACCAATAAGAATTTACTGAGCACCTACTATGAGCAGACACCATGTTAATTGCTAGAGATTCTATGGTGGACAGAAAAGATACACACCTGTCACATGGATTTCAATTCTGTTAGGGAAGATAAACTTTAATGGAATAATTACTGGCATTTATGATCACAAATTGTGACATTGCATTTCATAGCAGTAGATATAGCATTAAGAGGAGTATCTGATATATCTAGAGAAGGACAAGTCAGAGGAGACTTTCAGGAAGAAGTTACATTTGAGAGATAATTAATGAGGTAAATAGGACAGGAGAAAAACTCTTTCAAAGCAGAAGGAGTAGCATGTGCAAAGGTTCCAAAGAGGAAGGGAGGAAGGTTTGTGATTGGAATTAGAAGGGGCAGCATGGCTCAAACAAAGTGAGAGAGAATGGATGGCAATGAAGCTATGGAGGTAGGTTAGGATGAGATTGTACCTTATGGGACCACCTCTGAGAGTTGAGTCCTCCTACTAAGGGTGATGAGAGACCCACTGCAATTTCTCAAGGGACTAATAACATTTGTGCCTAGAGACCAAACTTACGAAAGACAGTAATGGATTTGGGCAAGCTAGGAAAGGAAGCTATTGCAGTGACTCACACAAGAGAAAGATGGTGGCTTGGACTGTAGCTGGAGTCGTAGAGACGGAGGCAAGAAGGAGCATTCCAGAAACAAACATGCACTGTCGGAAGGTCTCTTCCTCTTCATTTTCATCTGTAGCCACCTTTACGGCTTTTATTATCTAGTGTAACATATTCCAATCATGTTGTGAATATGTTTCATCTCTTAAGAGATATTTTGAGTTTATACCTAGGGATGTCGATGCAGTAGTTCAGTATTACACTCCTATTTTGGATCATTTATCTCCTTCTAGGTGGGCAATTTACTTAAACTCTCTCAGTCTGCGATACTTCATCTGCAGAATGGGGATAATTATATTTCCTTCATAAGGCAGTTGTGAAGAATTAGTTATAGAATGAACACAAACGTACTTAAAATGATGCCTGTCATAAAATGAGCTTCATCATATAATGACAGTTTATGGGTATAAACATTATTCTTTGAAATCAGAAACCTGTATCTTATTACTGTTTCTGTCTACTTGGAGCTCAATTTGTTAAACTCAGATTTGAACTTATTTCTACCAGGGGATACAAATATAAATAAATCTTCGTTCTTGTCTGTAAGAATCTCATTTTGATAGGTGAGCTAGTAAGAGAACGGGTTGTTATTTATCAGAGTGATAAGTATGATTAATAGAGTCGTAAACCCAGATAAGAGTATTTTGAGAGCATAGAAAGGAGGTTGGGGGAGGATTAATAAGAGAGCTAAGGTAATATTTTATTAATCAATTAAATGCATATTGAAGTAATGTTTACATACTATAAAACTCAAGGATATGTAATAATATAGCACTCTTGTCCCTTTGGCAACTGCATCCACTCCATTTCTATTTACTTTATCTTTCTTAAAGAACTATTTATTTTATTCATTCATTCATTTTAATTAGAGAGAGACAGAGACAGAGAGAAGGGAAAAGTGAGAAAACAAGTCACCAGGTCCAGGACTCAAACTGTGGCCAGCCATGTGGGAGTGTTCAGTGCCTTACCTACCATGCCACCTGCCGGCCTCCCATTTACTTTAAAAAACAAAAACAAACAAACAAAAAAACATTTATTTTTTAATTTATCTATCTATTTACTTGTTGTGACTTTGATGCTGCTGGGTCTGGGACTTGAACTGCTGTCCCATGTGGGAATCCAGTGCCTTAACCACCTCACCCCTCCATGAAGTAATGTGTTTCCTCCCTTGTTTTTTCTTGATTTTTTTTTTTTTTAAGTTTATTTCTTCTATGAGAAAGAAAGACTCCCCCAACAGAGTTTTCATGCTGTGGTCCACCCTCGTCTCAGCAAGCCTGGGTCGCTGGGATGCATGTGCAGGCCCAGGGTGCTTCAGTTGGCTGGGATGTAAACTCAGACCTTTCTCACATGGGTCCTGTTGCTTTACTGCGGCACTACCACCTGGCCCTTCCTTGACTGATTTTTAACTTGCTAGAGGGTCCATGTGCTTACCGGGGAGAGAGCATAGGGCAAGATTGCATCCCTTTTCCTCCATCTCTTCCTCCTTTTGGGATTTTGGGTAAGAATGCATATGCACCTGGCGTGCTTTTCAAGTGTCCGGGTCCGGTGCTACAGCTGTACATTTGGCCATGTGAAATCCAGTTGCCTTAACCATCACATCACCAACTGGCCCTCTTGATATATATATTTTTTAGTTTATTTACTTATTTCTTCCATGAGCAAGAGAAAATGAGAAAGAGAGACAGCACTCTGACAGGGTCTTAACATCGTGATACACCCCCAGTCTTTCGCTATCCCTGGACCGTGGGCATGTGTGTGCCTGACATACTCAGGGAACTTTCCAAACTTGAACTGGAAGCACCCCCGTAGGAGAAGGCCTACCCACGTGCCACTGCCTACGTCCCCTTCCTTGATTCCAAAGAAATGTGAGCTATCAATTGACTTCCTATTATTTGGCTCTCTTATATTACATTTCTGCTACTTCCTAGCCACACATTTCTTTTTCCTGTTGGCCCAATATAGAATGTCTTCCTTTTTGTTTGTTTAGATCAGTTTTATAATACAGTTACTTTGACTATGTAAGTGTATATTTCTGAAAATAACATATATTGATTACTTTGACTTTTTTATTATTTATTTTTAATTTTATTTATTCATTCATTTTAATTTGACCAGAGAGAGACAGAGAAAGAAAGAAAGTGAGAAAGCAAGCCACCAGGTCCAGGACTTGAACTGTGGTCAGCCATGTGGGAGTGTCCAGCACCTTAACCACCATGCCACCTGCTGGTCCCCTACTTTGACTTTTTAATACAACTTGTTTGGCTTCTTGGAGCTAATGAGGGCATACAACCAAATCTACAAGTTTTCCTGGAATTTCCCAATGTTTCCTGGAATTCCTGAGCCGTGGCTTAAGGGGTAAGTGGCATTTCCAGGGTAAGCCCGGAGGCCATCAGCCCTCGTGAAAGGATCATTTTATTCCTGACAAAATTTAGAATTTTTGGAGCCAGATGATAATAAAAAGCTAAGCAACTTTTAGTCAATTATATTCCTTACTTTTTTTTTGCAGATGGTACATCCTCTTATGGTTTGTACTTTAGCCTAGTGCTCCCCCACCAACCTGCCCTTGATAAGGCTCTGAGTTAAGCTCCGCAAGGCAGGAGTGATTCCCTGAGAAAGTAGAAGGTTATTCCAAGCAAAGGACAAGATGAGTAAAAAGTTATGGAGGTGAGAAATAGGCTCGTGTGTTTGTTAAATTACAGATAGTTTGGTGTCAGTTTTAAGTTGCCGGATTTGGGACTCAAACCACGGTCGACCACGTGGGAGTCCGGTGATGTCACCATTATGCCATCTGCTGGTCCCCAACCTTTTTTATTGTATACTCCAATGCACTAGGGTACATCTTGTTGGCCATGGAGAACCTCACACTGTTGAGTAACATGGTCAACATGGTAACATGGTCAACTTTGCTTAGGAAAGAACTAATGACGGAGTAGCGAAAACATGGAAAACCGGCTCCTTAAGTCAGCAGTTAGAATGCTGTCTTTGCATATTGGGGAATAAAGTTGTGCTCTGGGGGTATACCAGTAGAGTATTTTGGGGCACATAATGCCCCAGAATACACACACACACACACACACACACACACATGCGTAATGCATATACACGGGTTACTGTGGTTAATATTAAGAACACAATAAATACTTAGAGCAAGGATCAGTTTATCATTTTATTTTTTTGATGGAGGGCACATGCACTTGTCAGAGAAAGATAAATAGGGAGGGGAAAAGGCAGGAAGCACCTCCTAATCGGGTGTAATCAAGCCACAATCCCTTCTCCTTCACGTCTCCCTCTTTTCAGGGCTTTGGGCATGCTTGCACATGTGCCTGGTATGTCTACAAAGCTGCTGGGTCTGGTGCTGATACCACATAGCCACATGGGACCTGGCTCCCTTTGCCACCAGGCCACGAGCTGGCCCAAAGTTCAGTTTAAATGTTATTGGATGTGACAGTATATGAGAGGACTTCCACAGAGAAAAACTGGGATTAAAATATGAGTTTATTTGGGTGTAAAAAGAAAATGGAAATCCAAGATTAGTTTTTTCATAGCTTACATTTTCTACCAGCTTTTTGAACACCACTCATATTATGTCAGAATTCCCTGGAGACCAACTCCAACAATGTATATTTATCTGCAGTGATTTTTGAGAGTGTTGTCAGGAATACCATCTCCCCTGAAGTGGGTGAGGGAGACTAGGTGGGTAGAAGAAGTTGACTGGGAGGCAGCTGAAGCTTCAGCTGGTTTGTAGGAAGCTCTGAAACTGGATGGCTCTTTGGAGATGTTCTAAACTGAGGCAGGGGGAGCAGGCCTGGGAAGGGGACAGAATTTTGAGCAAGTGTAATCAGTGGGAAAGGACTATGAGCCTTCAGCAGCCAATACGCCCGGCAGCTGGGAGAATGAGTGCCACTGAGCAACACACCACGGTATTTGCTACACACAGTCTTTCTGATCATTTCTCTGTTGTTGAGAATCCAGATATTTTCTTGAAACATGGCTGACAAAGAGCTAGCAATTGGTCTAAGGGATATGATTCTGCATTTGCCTGTGTTGCTTTCTTATTTTTTTTTCCCCCAGGAAATCTTTTAAAACTGCTTGTCCATTTTATGGGGGTTAATTTAGCTAAAAATTAGGCAATGTAATCTATAATTCACTTCCTCAAGCATATGAAAACTGTCACGTGTGACAAAATGGTGAAACAGCAGAGAGAGAAGGGCATTAACAGGCACTCCTTCCTGTTGTGAAAATGAGGGCCCCTGTGGCAATCTATTAGTAATTAGATTAAAAAAATAAAACCCTGTGGATCATCTCAAGTTTCTAGCTTTGGAGAAATTTTTTTTTTTTTGAAGTTTATTTATTACTTCCTTCCATGAGTGAGAGAGACAGGGAGAGCAACAAATGAGAGAGAGAGGAGGGAGAGAGACAACACCCTAATAGGGTCCTGATGCCACAATCCATACCCAGTCTCAGCCAGCTCCAGATGCTGGGCTCACACACGCCTGGTGGATTCTGAGGGATCTCTGGATGTGAACCTGGAACCTTCCCACATGGGTCAGCCTTGCAGAGTGTCACATTTTACTGTTGTACCACCTTCCAGCCAACTAGAGACTATTTATGGAATGAAACCCAGGGAGCATTTTAACTGGAGGGAGAACGGTTGATTGGACCGGAACAGACGGTGGTAGTGCTGGGATTCCCTTATTGCATCGGTAGGGGAGGAGGCCTGACTGCTCAGTATGTGCATAAGAGATACTCAGCTGGCAACCAGCAGTTAGCGTAATGGCTATGTCGCTGGACTCCCACGTAGTCGACCGCGGTTTGCGTCCCGGACCCGGTGGCTTAAAACTCACGCCGGGCGCGTGTGCGTGCGTGCCCAAGATCACGAGAGGAGAATTGGAGGAGAAGGGATTGCGGCGTGGCCATCCCCCCTGGGGAGTGATTTCTCGCTTTCTGTCTCTATGTCTCTCTCTGTCTGGCGAGCGCACACGCCCTATAGCGAAAACCTCTCCAAAAAAAAACAAAAGAGATACTCAGCCAATATTTATAGCCTTAAGTATTTCAGGTTCCCAGGTGACCATCTTTGATTATGTATAAGCATCATCAATTTTTTCATCTTAATTTTAGAAAATCGTATTGCATGATCTATTAAAAATTACCAATAATAATCACACAGAAATAAAAGTTAAAAGGGCTGAACTAAAGAGGGAATGCAGAGTATGGATAGAAGAAGAATCGTAGCCAGGCCTTTTGGCATGTGCCTATACTCCTAGCTACCTGTGAGGCTGAGGCAGGAAGATCACAGGTTTGAGGCCAGCCTGGGCAACAAAGAGAGCTTGTCTCTAAAAACAAACAAACAAACAAACAAACAAAAAACCCCAAAAAACAGGAAATATAAATACATAGTCGATTCTTTTTGAATGCCAATAATGGATTTTCCTTTTCTTTCCTACCCTCCTCAACTGTGAAGACTGTTGAGCTAAATTTCTACAGCATGAATGATAAGTTAAATGGGGAGAAACTACATCGGAGGCAAAATTGGACAGTTGAATAGTTTTGACCTTTGCAGCTATTTAAATGAGGTAGTACAGGCTTTAAATATTACAAAGTAAATTGGAGGAAAAATAAAGTTTTAGAATATAGCTGTGATGCTTTAAAATATTTTAAAAATCATAAGGGGAGTGTGTGTGTGAGGGCGTGTGTGTGTGCATACACATGCCCATGTATGTGTATATCTGTGTGTGTGTCCACTAGCCAGGGTCATAATGACTTAGCATTTCCTCCTGTTTAGTAATTCCTCATGATTAACTAGAAGGTTGGGACCATACTGACACCATTACCCCTCTGTGTATCTGGCTTTAATTTATGACCTGTATCCTGCTTTTTATCCCAGAATGCTTTTAAATGTTTTCTTGTTGCTTATTTTTCTCTCAGATTCATCAATTTATAAACCAGTTAAATGCCATAATTAAAATATAACTTTATTTGTGTCATCTCAGCAATAGAGAATCTGAAAAAACAAAACCTTCCATAAATGTAGTAAGTTCGTTCATACGCTTTAAGAATTTTCGATGTTTATAAGCATGTTTCTGGTAAAACTCAGCCTGGTTTATAAGATTTATCCAAGTCATTTTGTGCTTGAACTTTAGATAGCTTAGTTTCCTTATTAAAATCTTTTATTTTTTTAATAACAATTCCTTCCAGTTATTTTCTCATTTTTATATTTAAGAGTGCCTGCTCACAAGATATTGATTGCTTTGACTGTCTTGGAAGGAAGGGGATAAATACATTTCAGGTAGAGTTATTACATCAATGGATGAAATTAAAAGGTAGCTGGATTTGGAACTAGTACATAGAAGTCTTAATAAAGATATGCTAATCATAGCTGGATCCCTAAGGAAACCTAATCACATAATCTTAAATATAGTTCATAAGTTAAAAGGCAGAAACCTTGTTATGGTGGTATCATTTTAAAATAAATTAAAAATAAGATTCTTTTTTAAAAATATGTGTGCAAATGATCTTTCTATTATTGAGTAAAAAGCATATATTGTCTATCAAAATGGATTATACCTTGAAGCCTTCAGTTGTCTTAATCCATACTCATTTTTATTCTCTTTTTAACTGCATATTGATCTTCAGTAATTTAAAATAAACAATGTTCTTCTTTATTGAAGGTGTATTTATTTATTTATTTATTTTGGAGAGATTTTTGCTATAGGGCACTCGCCAGAAAGATAGAGACAGACAGAGTGAGAAGTCACCCCCCAGGGGGGATGGCCAGGCCACAATCCCTTCTCCTCCATTCTCCTCTCGGGATCTTGGGCACGCACGCACATGTGCCTGGCGTGAGTTTAAGCCACAGGGTCCGGGATTTGAACCATGGTTGACTACAGTAGCCATTATGCCAACTGCTGGTCCCGAAGGTGTATTCTTTGACACATAGTAATAATGAGGTTACGATGATGAGTGAAGGAAATTTGGTCCCAGCTTGTGTAGAGAGTCTGGTCTCTAACAAGTGGTGAGACTAGAAAGACATCCTCTTCTTCACTACAGTTGTGACTGGAAGTTAGACTGTCCATTCATTTAAAAAAAAAATCACTAAAGCTTAGAGTCTTAAATAAATTCTATACACATGAAATATTTTGTGATTTTAGACATATGCACTTTATCAGCTGATCAATGTTTATCAGTGTTTATCCATTTACCAATTCACTGATGTATAGTTGAACTTTTAAGTATGAATCTCCTGAGTGGTGACCTGTACCATCTTCTTGGGTAAGTCACTCTTATAATATTTATTTGATGATTTTTGCCTTTCTTTTTTTAAGCATATATCAAATTTGTATTTTTTCTGCTTTATTCATAATAGCTTGCATGTGTGCACACATGAAAATGAGAACAAGAGAGACTAGCACCCTCTGCAGGGTCTGACCACACTGTAATCCCTGTCTGCTGACTGTCCAGCCCATCAGATCGTAGGCACGTGCATGCATATGCCAGCATGTCTCATGCTCCCTGGGCCGGGGATCTGAACTGCAGTTGCCATGAGAGATCACTTTCCCTTTAGTGGTGTGTTGTTTTGTTATGCCATAGAACTGGCCCTTGTTTGTATTTTTCATTTACTAAAAATCACAGTAGAGGCCCAGTCATGATAGCACATGAGTAGTGGGAGGCTGGAGGCTGCATGGGAGACCTGGGTTCAGTTCCTGGGCCAACATGGAAGTGCTGGGCACAATTGTGCACATCTGTGGTCCTGGCTAATTGGGAGGCTGGGGCAGGAGGAGACCTTGTCAAAAATACCAATTGCTGTCTCTTTCCCTTTGCTGTTCCCTTTCTCTCTCTCCTTCCTCCTTTTCTCTTCCTCACTCACTCATAAAGGGAAGACAAATAAATAAATAAATAAATAAATAAATAAATAAATAAATAACTGACAAGCTTAAGGCATTTGGCAAGAAGTCTAGATACAGAATTTGCTAGTTTAAAAAATTTCATTCCCATTTTATGAAGTTATTTGACATCTTATTTAGTGTTTTTTTTTTTAGTTTATTTCTTTCATGAGAGGTAGAGAGAGAGAGAGAGAGAGGACAGAAGACAGAGAGAGAGAGAAAGAGAGATGTTGTGTAAGAACATCATCCTCCTCCCCCCCGACCCCAGCCTTCCAGCCAGCCAGGATAATAGGCATACATGTGCACCTGGCATGTTACAGGTTGACCCCAGAACCAAACCCCAGTCTTCCACATGACCCTGCACATTTCAGAGCATTGCTGGACTGCTGCACCATTGTAGCAGGGCCATAATTTAGTGGTTTTAAAAAAGAATTTGCCTTTATTTTCCCTAAAACATTCAAATTAATGTCACTAAAACATCTATTTTCCCATCATATTTCATTAGTGATGTAACATTTACTTAATTTACACAATCATGGTAACAAGTGGAAATGACATAAGCAGACCTGGAATTGAGCAAAGTGGTGAAAGTGAGAGTGGGTGGATGTGCCTAATGGCCTTGCTGCCATTAGGGTGCCATGGCAGTGTGTGTTACAGAAGGAACGGGGCACACCGATTTCTCTGGTAAGCTGGTGAATGTAGGTTGACTAAGAATGCTGTTTTGTCAATAGACACAGGGCCATGCTGTGGAGTGTATCATGGAGGAAGAGTACAGGGAGCTGTGAGGAGAGATTGGGTAGCCTGATTTATTCTGGAAGTCCCAGAGGCTTTGATGAGGAAGAAACCTGGGCTGAGGTATGAAGAGAAGTAAAGTTAGCTAGGTAAAGAAGGGGTGGATGATCAGGAAGTAGAGCGTAGCATGTAGAAATCTCTGAAGTGGGTTACAGCTTGGAATGTTAAGGGGCTGAGAGACTGTGTGGCTGGGGCGCAGAAAAGGAGATTGAGAAGGATGAGGTTGGAGGTGGCAGGAGTCATCTTACAGAGGGTCTTGCAGGTCTTGTTAAGGTTTTGAGTTTTTATCATCGAAGCAACATGCATAATGATGGATTCGGATTAGAGATTTTAAAAAGTCCATTCTGGTTATGTTTTGGGAAATGGAATGTTAGGGATGTGAGTTAGGCAGTGATGAATAGTCTATGTTAGAAATATCCTTATCCTGAACACTACTCACACGACCATTTTTTAGGACCTCATTCTGCTACATGATTGAATGGGCCTTTGAAATACTAGAGAACCTAAATTTATCATAGTTTAAATCTTTTTATCACCCAGAAAGACCTGGGACAGTATTTTCCATACCATACTCTTGCTTACCATTTTCTCCTTTTATATTTGGATTTATAGTCACCATTTCAGCACATTATATTCTCAAAACAATAGTAAAAAAAGCAAAAGTCATTCTCTTAAGCTTGTACCATGCTATTGACTTTGAAAGGACAACAAGTGTGTTTATGTTATCACTGTTTGAGTCTAAAAATTAACCATGAAACATCCTTCTCTACTTCTAAACTATGTGTAACAAAGAAATGCTTTATTGCAATTTCATCAATAATTCAAATGCAACTTAAAGGAAAGTAGGGCAGCATAAGGAAAAAAGCACACTTGTTCCATAATTGAGTCGATTAAATAGTACTGAGTCCCATTGTCATAGTCATATTGATGAAACAACTTTTATAATCACAAGGAGTCTAATAAATAAGACCTCAGAATTGCAAAGCAATGTCACAGACATTTCTTTATTTTTTCTATTGTAAAATGTAAATAGTGAATGCAACCTTTTACTAGTGTGCAATAATAAAGGAGCAGCTTCTGAATGGTGCTCTCATCGGAATTTTAGTAGTTTTCAAGGCTATGCAGTAATAGCCTGAGCTATTTTGAAACTGTGCATACATTAATGTTCTGCTGCAGCATGATACAATAATGTGTGAAAAAGTATACGATCACACCTTGTTTAAATTTGCAGTTTTTGTGCATAATCCCACAGTGAGCTCTTGTCAGTTTTTGACGGTATATAGGAGAAAAAGTTTATAGAAGTGTACAGATTGGGGTTGGATGTAAGTATCTGATGATGAAAATACGGTTTTTCAATTGCATGTCACTTTTTTTCTTTACAGATCAAAAGAGTTATGTTAGGTTTATATTATATAGAATATTTTGCAATCAATCTATGGTTAGTTGTACATGGTGGAAGCTTCAGAATGTGTGTGTGTGTGTGTGTGTGTATCTCCATCTAAATGAAATATGTATCTGCTCGGGACCAGCAGTTAGTGTAATGGCTATGTCGCTGGACTCCCACGTAGTTGACCGCGGTTCGAGTCCCGGACCCGGTGGCTTAAACTCACGCTGGGCACGTGTGCGTGCATGCCCAAGATCCCGGGAGGAGAATGGAGGAGAAGGGATTGCAGCGTGGCCATCCCCCCTGGGGGGTGATTTCTCGTTTTCTATCTCTCTGTCTCTCTCTGTCTGGCGAGCGCACGTGCCCTATGGCAAAAACCTCTCCAAAAAAAGAAAAAAAATATATGTATCTGCTCTATTTAATATTTGCAAAGTATGATTGAAAAGTACAGAATTTGATATTTGAAAACAAAGATTGCTGTAATTTATGCATTCATATTAATGTTGTTTTTCCAAATTGTCACCCAGAGAAAAAACATCCTCTTTCTATTGAGGTCCTTGCTCAAAACATTTGGAAAACTTTCTCTCTCTCAGAATTGTCTTCTGAATCATTTGCAAGTCTGGCTAAAACATCCATCTCATTACTTTCTAATCACATTTTATACCAAGATTCATCATCTTTTTTTTTTTTTTTATTCACCAGAATTGACTATAAATGTCTCTCTGAAATGATGAAAATGGCCAAAATTGACTTTCAAATTGTGAAATTTGTCACCATTGAGGATATTTAAAGTGTGTGTATGTATGTGTGTGTACAGACTTAGGAAGCAGTTTCAAAAAGAGGTAAAAATACTCTGGGTAATGGCTGATATTTAAGTGACTGTCTTCTAAGGTAACTATTAAAAACGGAAAATACATTTGGATTTAGATGACAGATATGTTTGTTTAAAAACCCGTCACATTACTTTTTAATGACACTTTATATTCATTTTTGCAACATATACAAAGAAAATGCAAATACATCTTTTGGAATGCAAGCCCAAAATACATAATTAGTAGCATATTTTATTATTAAGACAATTAAAGGATTAGGCAACTACCATGCTAATCCTATGTTGGCAGATTCTTCAGATAATGGCCTTTACATGGAAGCGTCTCTGTGTAATTTTAATTTATTTTATTTACATACTGCCATTTATTGACTTAGCCATAAGTCAGTACCATCTCACATAATTCACACTAATTTTCATGTCATTTGAAGGTACTAGTTGGTAGCACTTGAAATTTTCATTTCAGTTGACCTCTCCGTATAAGTAATTGACCCAGTTTTCCAAAACTATTAGTGATTATTTTCTTTACCATCAGGGAAGAACCCAAATAGTTACACATGCTTGACATGTAAAATAATTAAACACATTCCAGATATTGTATTCATTTAAGAAGTATGTGGTCATTCTTTGTTTAGGCATTGGATGATTTGTGAATAAAATTTAAATGAAGTGGGTCTAAATTAATATACATTTCCAGAAATTCACTATTCCCCTTCCCTAATCTGGGCATCTTTCTTGTGTTCTCTCAAGGTGAGGGAAATGAAAGAAATGATCGCCAGGGAGATCTAGTTAAGTAGTTTTTAATCTGAGTATTTGAGTTGAGATTAGTGTTGTCTAGAGGAAGGAGAGCAAAGAATGAAAATAGAATTTTGCCATGGTCAGATTTTGTGACCCTGTACCATCTACGTAGTTTCTACTTCCAGCTCTAGGACATTAACAATAGGAATCAAATGCCTGTATTTAAAGAATGTCACTCTTAGTGTTTTGAACATTGATAGATTTACTTGCCAATCAGAGCTTAAATATGAAGATCTGGAACATGCTTTCGCACATACAGCTCACTCACCCATTGAAGACAATGAAGAGTTCTTGTTTAACATAGTATGTCATTTGTACAGACTAATTTATGTCATACTGGTTCTTTTATCCTAGTTAACTGTGTTAACGTTTCCTTTTTTTTTTTCCTGGCTTCATATTACCAAATGAGTTTTCTTTTCCTGAATGCATTTATCCTTGACTTTTCTCAAAATTGAAAGCACAGAATTTATGCAGGAATTGTTCCACACTAATAGCTATTTCTGTCTTCTAAACACCTTAGTTTGTATTAATGAATTTGGGTACGAATTTGTTTTCCTAAAGTGGGGGAACAGTTTTGAGGGACTAAGTCAAACTGACTAGGTGCTTTATCTTCAGATTTTCATACATTTATTTTATTTATTGTCATAAATTTTTTACAACAGGCATCATATCTGAAGTTCTATTGAAAGAAAGTATCTTGTTATATTGTTCATTTGTGACATAATTGTTCATTGACAATTTCTAAAGTCTGTAATAGATTAGAAAATAAAATCCTAATAGGTTTTCCTCCCCAATCTAATAAAAATGCATTTAGAGACTATATTTTAAATGCATCATAATATTGTTAAGTAAAAGTTGTAAGTATTAGTCTTGTAGGAGTTAGGCTACTAAGTAATGTTTATGTAATCTTGATAAACATTTCCCCATGAGTTAATTTTGAGTGGAAAACTTTGTTTCCTAAAAGGCTCTAAAAAAAATGAAGCAGAGCTTGCTCTCTCTGTGCACTGTGTGTGTGTGTGTGTGTGTGTGTGTGTGTAAGAGAGTGTATGTATATGTGCGTGCGCTTATGTGTGTGTTTAGATCCAGCTTAATACCAAGTAATGCCAACATCTGGCAAAGAGATGGAGATCTGGGAATTTGTTGCATGAAACCCTGGGACAAAGTGTTCTGATCTGACCAGCAAACATAACTATGGACTTGAACTGGAATCTTCAGGGGCAGAAACATCTTAAGTGTCTGGAAAATTGGCCTGTTGAGTCACCATGAAGGCACTAAAACAAAACTAATTTTAAGCAGGTCAAAGTTCAGTGATTCCCTGTGGAATTCAAACTTTTTTTAAATGTCTCATGTTTAAGTGAAAAGGGTCAAAGTTGATGCACTGTTACAATGTTTTGAATGCTTTCCCTTAAGAACAGCCACCCAAGCTGGGATTAGCATGAAGAACTGCAAGGCTGGCACTTCAATGTCTGGGTTAAAAATATTTTAAAGCAGTAAATGCCGTCGGTACAGAGAGATCCCTGGGAGCCTTTCTATTCAAAAATGTGTGAGCTCAGGGCAGCGACTGCAATGTAATTTAGGGCAGTGTATGCTTCATAGCTTTGGAGAATATTGCTTCCCGTTAATGTTCCATCGGAGGATGGTAGGATAGTAGTAATTTTAGAAGGTGGTATTCCTGTTTGTCTTACACTGAAAACTTCAGAATAAATAAAAGGAAACATCAATCGAACAAGAAATGTAACTATGGGAAAGTACCAATGAATCTAAATTTGAACTGAGCAGATACAAAACCAGCATGGGTGTAAGAATATTTTTAAGGAACGAGCTATGGCAAACACGACTTCCCAGGGAATGGGTTGCACAGGTATGGTGGGTGTGGACAGATAGCCACAGGAACTTTGATGAAAGTGCTGTGTCAACAGTCAGGGGCTTTAGCTAGGACTAGATGAAATGCTGTTGAATATTTGATTAAAGAATTATTTTAGAACTGGAAACATTTAATTCCAGTAGCTGGCATTCAGATGATATCTAGATACCCTGAGTAAATCAAGTCATCAGCTAGTCAGAACTCCTTGAGTGAGATTGTGTTGAGAAAGTTTTGCTGTCCTTGACCTGAGGTGGGCAGTTCTAGGACATTCGATGGTAAAAGTGTTATACTTCAGGTTAATGGGATTGAATAAGTGTTTCTTCAGGCTGAAGATCCTGTTGCTGACTAGAATGAGACCTTAACAATTCTTAGACATTAAGAAGAGCCCATCATTGTAGGAGTTATATCTAGGAAGTGGAAGAGGAGTATTTACTTTGCCTGAAATTTTAGGGACTTAGCTAAAATCGGCAGCTCTGAAACTTGGCTAGTATCCATAGTTTACTAAACTCCCCACAAAGGTTTGTTTGTTCTTATGAGCTATTTGATTTTCCCATATTACCTATTCCAGAATTATTCTGTTCCAGTTCATCATCAAATTATGCCACTCATTTTTTTTTTTTTTTTGAGAGGTTTTTGCTATAGGGCGCGTGCGCTCGCCAGACAGACAGAGAGACATAGAGACAGAAAGCGAGAAATCACCCCCCAGGGGGGATGGTCACACCGCAATCCCTTCTCCTCCATTCTCCTCTCGGGATCTTGGGCACGCACGCACACACGCCCGGTGTGAGTTTTAAGCCACTGAGACCGGGACGCGAACCGCGGTCAACTACGTGGGAGTCCAGCAACATAGCCATTACGCTAACTGCTGGTTCCCGACACTCATTTTGAAAAAGCTTTGTTTAATGACTTATTCAATAACTACCAGGTTATCCCTAGTTGAGAAATTACATTTCACTTTGTATTTCCTGTGTCTCCTGAGATGCAAAGTTAGTCACATCATTTGTTTTAATAAGTCAGGTGCACATGACGCTTTTGACCAAAACAGAATAAAAGTGCACATAGAAGAATGAAAAACTAAGCCATTATTATATACAGGACGACTCTCTCTTGAACAGCTTCTTTTTTTTTTTCCTTAGAGAGATTTGCTATAGGGCACATAGGCTCATTGGAGAGATAGAGACAGAGAGACAGAAAGGGAGAAATCCCCCATTTTCCTCTCAAGATTTTGTGCATGCCTCCAGTGTGAGTTTTAAGCTGCTGCATCAGGGACTTGAACTGCGGTTGTTTACATGGGAGTCCAGCAACATAACCATGATGCCACCTGCTGGTTCCTCTCGTACAGTTTTTAATCAGAAAGTGACCCAGGTTTTGCTGAAAGACATTCTTTGCACATTACCTTTGCTAATAATATAGGTTAATAGAAAGTGGTTTTTGATGTGTTTCCTAAATTTAGTTATGCTTACAATTAACATTACAAATGCTACTTATTTTAACATAGTGATGGAGAAAAAAGTAAGGGAGAATCAAATATTATAGAAATTAAATAGATAAAGCAGAAATCATAGGGGGCTGGGAAGTGTCCTGGTGGTTAAGGTGCTGGACACTCCCACGTGCCCAACCATGGTTTGAGTCCTGGACCTGGCTTGCTTTCTCACTTTGCCCATCTCTCTTTCTGTGTCTCTCTCTGGTCAAATTAAAACAAATGAATGAATAAATAAAATTAAATAAACTCTTTTTTTTTAAAAAGAAATGATAAATGTTTTTAAGCACTGGTGTTAGGATTATAACATAGGGGTAGTTTTAGGGTAAGTTTTTAGATTCCTCAGAATTTTCATTATGGGCCAGAAATGTATATTTTGTAACAAAAATTTTCAGAACTAAAATTGATTTACCATCTGATCTCTGAAAAGATAGAAGCATTGGTATATTTGATATTCTGGTTCATTATTTCAACAGGAAATAATAGTTAATAATTTTATCACAGAGGACCTCTTTACAAAAAAATATATGTGTGGCTTTGAACTTTTGCCCCTCTAAACCCCACCAGTCTTTGCAAGGAGAGTTTTTGAAGGGAGGGGTCTTAAATCGGTCTGAGAGTAGAATACCTTGATCTCTGCATCTCTCTCTAGGCTCCGTCAGCTGTTAAACTTGTGCTAGCTGACTGCCGGCTGCACACGCTGTGCTGATCCTTTTGTTTAACTGGCATTTCTTTGAGCTTCCCCACTTAAACTAGCTATCAGAATCCTATAGGTCAACTAGATAGTTTGCCTTATCACAAGCTCACCTGAAACATCTTTTGAGGTAGGGCCTATGATTTCGTGACAAATAGTCACCTCAGTGGGGAGCTGCGGAGCTCACCTCTATCTTCCAAGGGTTAACAGTAACCTATAATAATAATTTGGTGACACAAAATGCTTCTTTTTATGCATTACCTATTTCCAGAGGCCTAATTTAGGTTTGTATCAAAATGGATATCACAACAGCACGGCTTCCTGCTGAGAAGCAAAGTGCTGCTCAGAGACTATCTGCGATTCTTTTGGTGGCCTCTGGGAGGGGTGAAGAAACACTGGGGGGGTGATGGGGGGAGCAATTGTCAGCCCCTTTACCGTGTCACTGGGATGGGTGGTGGAGAATGGCTTTCAAAGGCAGAATAGCTTTATGGAATTGTTCTATCAGGGACTGAACTTTGTTCTACTGCACTTGATATGAGGCAAATTTTAGCACAAGGAAAACAGCAGCCGTGCTTACAACAGCTACCTTATTTTTCTGTGTGATTTTCATACTTCATGGTCTAGCAACAGCAACCATGCTTACCCAGCTGTAAATACACACAGAAGAATAAAGTGTCCAGAAAGTTTTAAACTTTAAGAGTCCATTAAAAAATCTTCATTCTTCTATTATAGAGTACCTGATGGTGCAAGTCAGGGCAATCGGAAAAGCAAGCAAAGTTAATTATGTCAGCCTGTCCCATCTTCTCTGACCTTTTACCCTACTTTTAAATCACTCAGTAGCTACCCCAAACATGTTAGGCTGCACTGTTGTCCCAGTTTGTCTCACAAAAGAAAGCAAATTGAAAGCAAACACAAATGTATCGTGATTTTTCTTAACTATACCCAGGAGTATTTGTACTTTAAATAGAAACTTATGAAGGGTTGTTTTTCATAAATGTTTGGAGTTAGGATTGTTGCCTAGGCTGGTAGTGAATGATAGGAAAAATATGGCAATATTATTTTGCAGAAGGGGTCTTTCAGAGAGTCCTCAATTCACAGCATATAGGCTAAATTACCATGACAACTAGGCCAGGAGCTGATTTTAGCCCAAATATGGGATGGTTAAGTGACCTGCAGTTTAGAATTCAGTGATTGGGAGGAATTTACACAGTTTCCTGCTTTAGCATATGAGAGCTTTTATAATAGTTTGAGCCTTTGCCTGGCTATGACTGGTTCTTGCACCAGGTAAAAGGTTGGGGAGACCTCCCAGAACCGGGCCCATTGACAAGAACTCCATCCCGGAACTTTGACTCTAGCTCCTACTTCTACATTGTGTTCTTGGATGTTCTCGGAGAGTGCAGTTTTTCTTGGCCTCCTGCTTTCCCAAGTGGCCAGCCCTCGCCTCTTCTTTGTACTCTGGGGATGTGTTCTCAGGATGCCCGTTTCCCACCCGCCCCTGGGAGCTCCACAAAGCAGCAGCTTCCTTTCCCACTCCCACTCCAAGGGAAGGCTTGGGTGGACAGGCCTGTCACATTCTTCTTTGTGCATCTCAAGCACAGCTTGCTCAGCTCTGCATTACTGGCTCAGTGAACACATTACACATGCCTATATAGGTGTTCATCTTGGGGTACATCCATGTGGGGATAATAGATATGGTTTCTCCTTTCAAGGACGCAGTTTTTAAGAGTCTCTATTTAATGACTATTGGAAAAAGCATTGATTTTTCTTAAAAAAAAAAGTGCTATAAGTAATGTGCTCATAGCATTCATTTTGATTCTTTAAAAAGCTGTGTAAAAACCAGAATTTTAAGGAGCTTCTACTCTAAAGAGTGCTTTCAGACTTATTATATCTATTTCCTTGTTTAATTGACCATAATTCATCTTGTAAACGTTACTCTTTCAAAGCAGGAAGACTTTCTACCATCATGGTCTAAGAGTTTGGTCACTTTTCTTTAGGGATTGCTCAGTTCTTGTAATAGCAGCTCCCAGAAGAAAATCAGAGAAAAGAAATAACATCAAACCCTCGACTGCAGCTTTTGTCCCATTTGAATTGCAGTGGATAATTTTCAAAAACTGTAAGTGGGGTGATGATGTAAGATGAACTTTTAGCTTTCTTTGCAAAGTTTCTTCCAATTTTGATGCGTATTTCAAAACCTTTACCTAGAATGAGAGTATATATTCATGTAGTGTAATGTCCTTTGTTTTCGTGGTATTGTGTTTTTAATTTTATTTTTTATAATGACTGGTGGATAAAATTGTGCCAGAGCCATGCTTTGGGATCTGAGCCTCCTTTGGACCCCATAGGATGTCAATGGACTCATTAGGGTTTAGCCCAGTTTTATGCATTATTCATAATATACATTCACAGCGTGCACTCTAACGACTGTCTCCTGTGTCTGCTTAGTCAGAACCATTTGCATGCTGTATTATGGAGCCATAATACAGAATGCATTTAGCCACATTTTCTGTATTATCCTTAATACATATTGTCATCATATTCTGTTATGGGGTATGTGGCGAATGTGTTTAAACAATAGCATGCGCTTGTGCATTATGATTCCATAAAAACAAATGTATAATAAAAGTCTTGATGGAAGTAATTATTGCATATGTGCAATAACAGTTTTTAAAAAAGCTTTCATATTATTTCTAGTTTGTTTTTATTGTTTGATGATCTAGTTATTTGTTTTATGTTGCTTTATGCCTGCTGGACTGATGTCCTGAAAATTTTAATTTTGAAAGCAACATACCTTCTTTATCCCTCTCATATCTTACCTCATTAGTTTCCCTAAATGAGTATTTAAAAAGATAATATTTAAAAGATACGCAATGGTTAGAAAAAGCATGTTTCCTAACTACCAATTACAGATCTTTAGGGTATTTGTTATAACGAGACTGTGTTCCACGTATCAGCAAGATCTCTGTTGTTGTGTATGTGAGAAATTCACATGAAATTATTAACATCAAGTTATCTTCCATATCCAGGAAAAGAAGTTCTAAGATCTACTGTCAACAATAATTCATTTAGGGAACGGGCATTTTATCTTTTTATCAAGGACATCTTGCTCAAAAAATGGAAATGATCATGGTTTAATCCCAATAGCATATCTGGTTTGTTCATTTAGAAAAACTATTTTTTTAGAATGGGAGGAGGGAAAATAGCCTAGAAATGCACTTCTCTGTCATAGAAGTGAAGAAAACAAGGAATTTATGTAAAATTTTAAATACTAATTTGTTGAAAAGTTAGAAATTCATTGGGGTCGTAGACTTCTAAATCAACTTACTTTGCTTCAATGGAAATATGAGTAGGTCCAGAGTACCATCAGAGAATTCGTTCCACGTGTACCTCTTCTCTTTGAAGAGGATACTTGCGGTTTTTCAGTACTTTGCAGCCATTTGGTTTCTGGTTAGCTACTAAAAACTCACTTTGAAAACCCTGTGATTCATTTAGTGTCCTCCAAGTCTATTGCTTTTACACATGACCACTTCTTATTTCATTAAGAAATCATTTAGGGACAGATTCTTAAACTTAGCATATATAAAATGGTAGTCTTAGTTTGAAGAACCACTAGTCTTTTTTTTTAACTTTATTTATTTCTTCCATGAGCATGAGAGGAGGAGAAAGAGAAAGACAGCATCCCATCAGAGTCCTGAAACTATTAAACACCCCTCTCTTCATCCAACCCATGTCATGGGCATGTGCCTGGCATATTCCGGAAAGTCTCTAGAATGCTAACCTGGAATCCTCTTGTGTGGGTCTGCCTTGAGGAGCATCACATTTTACCACCCACTATCTGGCATCCGGTCTTTCATTGATAATGACACTGGTATCAGTAATCTGTTTTACTTGGAATCAGCCTTATACAATTGATGTGGCA
Source organism: Tupaia tana (assembly GCA_026018925.1). Classification (NCBI taxonomy): domain Eukaryota; kingdom Metazoa; phylum Chordata; class Mammalia; order Scandentia; family Tupaiidae; genus Tupaia; species Tupaia tana. Next base: position 133,140,051 of record JAKSZU010000006.1, on the reverse strand, counting down.
TTATTGGTCAGTTTCAGATGAAGGATCTCACTACAAATTTGCAGCACTAGCTGTTTGGTAATGTAAGCTTTCCTTCTCTCGTCACTTCTTTTCAGGGAGTTTGACCTGCATCCTCACGAAATGGCTCTCGTAGTAGTATCTATGTTCTTTGGAAACCTGGAGGGAACATCAGCTTGATCCAAAGTTCAACCACTTTCTTTTCTGCTTATTTCACATTGTTGTTTGGCTCATGCCTGCATACCGAGAAAGCATACATTCAAATATACTAGGTCTAGGTGTAGTTCCAAGTGTAATGAATTAAACTCCAAGTAGCCAGACCTCAGGAAGATAGAGGAGGATATGGAAGCAGACACTCACCAAAACCTAGGTATTTTGGTTGTCTGAAATAATGTGATTTGTCAGACAAGAAGAGCTAAATTGAGTGTTAGGGAGACAGATAAAAGGGTACACCACTGAAATGGGTTCTTTTCTGCAGTTTAGGGAGGGAAAGGACCTCGTTGGCTCTTGTTTTAGCAAACTATTCTTTCTGGTTATAGTTGCTGTTTTCTCTCAGTGGGCTTATTGAGCAAATTTCATCACTTTGTCCAATTTTTATTGTCATTTTACACAGTGTCTTTGAGTAAAAAGTATCCTCATATAAACTTTAGCTATTTAGAAAACTTTTTGAGCAAAGCCATTTTCGACTGGGCCAGCCTGTCCAAAGGCACTGGATCTCACATGGCTGACTGCAGTCCCACTGCTGGACTCAGAAAATACTCTGGGTGCTTGTGCACACCAAAATGCTGAAAGAGAGAGAATTAGAGATGGGACTGTGGTGTGACCATTCGCCGTGGAGGTGCTTTCTCACTTTCTCTTTCTCTCTTCTCACTCTCTGTCTCTGCAGCAAGTGCACACACCCTCTGGCAAATAAAAAAAAAAGAGAGAGAGAGAGAGAGAGAGAGAGAGAAAACCCAATAATCGTAATAAATATGTGGCCAAAACAGAATGTCTGAAAATGTTTTGTGTGTGTGTGTGTGTGTATATATATATATATATATATATATTTTTTTTTTTTTTTGGAGAGGGTTTTTTTTGCTATAGGGCACGTGCACTCACCAGACAGAGACAGACAGAGAGACAGAAAGTGAGAAATCACTCCCCAGGTGGGATGGTCACGCCGCAATCCCTTCTCCTCCATTCTCCTCTCGGGATCTTGGGCACGCACGTACACGCGCCCGGCGTGAGTTTTAAGCTACCGGGTCTGGGATGCGAACTGCAGTCGACTACATGGGAGTCCAGCGACATAGCCATTATGCTAACTGCTGGTCCCTGTGTATATTTTTATGAGGATATATTTATAAGTCAGGGTAAATTAATTTAATTCCTTTAAAAACTTTTTGCTATAGAGTGCATGCACTTGCTGTGGAGTGGGGAGGAGGGGCAGCAAGAAATCACCTCCCCAAGGGAATGGCCACACTGTAATTCCCTCTCCATTTTCTTCTTGGTGTTTTAGGCAAACATGTGCCAGCGCAATTTTCATACTGTCTGGCCTGGGACTTGAACTATGAAGTCAGCCATGTGGGGGTCCATTTCCCTTAATGTTTATGCTACCTCCCCACTGCTCTAACAATTTTAAAAAAATCAGTAATTATTTAAAAGGAGTGTTAAATCTAATAAAGAATAGTACATTTCAAGACCATGAACTTCACTCAGGAATACCGAAATGGTCAGAATATTTGGAAATGCCTCATTTTTTTTTTTTGTTGTTTTTGTTGGTGATTTTTTTTGTGCTATAGGGCATGTGCCCTTGCCAGAAAAACAGAGAGAGACAGAGAGACAGAAAGCGAGAAATCACCCGAGGGGGGGATGGCCACGCCGCAATCCCTTCTTTTCCAGTCTCCTCTCTGGATCTTGGGCACGCATGCACACTCACCCCATGTAAGTTTAAGCTACCAGGTTCAGGACTTGAATTGCGGTCGACTACATTGGAGTTCAGCTACACAGCCATTACGCTAACTGCTGGTCCCGGAAATGCCTCTTTTGAGCTGCCACTGAGCCTCTGGCATGCTCTTTTGATGATCTCAGTGGGCAAATTTTCTAACTTTGAAGGAAAGATTTTTATTTTTTTTTAATTTGCCAGAAAGTGCATACACTTGTTGGGGATGAGGGAAAAGAGAATAAAGCACCCTGTGGAGGGTAGTCATGCTACAGTCCCTTAGTCCCTTCTCTTCCATAGCGTCTTCCTTTCGAGATTTTGAGCACACATGCTCGTGTTCCCAGCATGCTTTTTCAAACTGCTGGGTCTGGAACTTAAGCCGTGAGGTCAACCATATGGGATCCAGCTCCCTTGATCACCATGCCACTGGATGACTGAAAGTGAAGATGTATTTGACCAAATCTGGTAAAGAAAGCAGGTGGGTAGGTAATCAAAATTGGAGAAGGGGGTAGTGGAGGGAAAAACAAATTATGGAACAAAAGTAATGGGACTGTTGTCTTGAGTTAATCAAAACTGAAGGTTTACAAAGTAGTGGCTCCAAAAAAATTTCAAGAAATAGTAGCAACCAGAAGAAGAGCATATAGCTTCTCGAGTTCGTTTCTTTCAATTACCACACTTCCTTGAGTCTGGAGTTCTAAAATATGTTTTAAAATATATTACTTTATAGTTATACTATAAATATAGTCATAATCACAATATATTTCATGTGTTTCTGTGTGCATCTGTTAAAACTGACATGCAAAAATGTGTCCATTTTTAGATTGGTGTGCCTGTGCCTTCCAAATTATGAAACATGCACAGGGTCTTTTAAAACCATTCATTCTGAACTAAGGTAGATTGTCCAAAGGGAAAAGTCATTTCTATGTCTTTTTTGTTTTTCTGATAATAATTTAATATCTCCAGAGCCTAATTTCTTTCTCTTTGAAAGACAGGCGCTTTCTGTGTCATGATCCTCCTGCTCCAGCCTCCCAGCTCAGCTACTATTTTCTTTCATATTTTTAGATGGGGTCTTACTTTATTGCCCAAGCCAGCTTTGAACTTGAGATACTCTTTCCTCAGCCTTCCAGCTTGCTGGGATTATAGGTGCTCTTCAAGACTAGTCTGGCCACTTGCAGAGAGGCATGGTTGCTTGTGAACAGATCATTTTTGTGATTAAATAGTAATAAATATACACAATCGTAGATAGACATGGCATTTTATGACTAATTCAGTAATACATTTTAAAAGAAGATTTACTCAATAAAAAAGTTAGTATTCAACAGGTCATATGATTTTCAGTTTGGAGTGAATTTCAACTGTCATCATGTCCATACTCATTCTGATATCCTTTGCTACAGTGAAAAGTATAGTAGTAAAAGAGTTAATATGGGGCCAGCAGATGGCATGGTGGTTAGGGCTCTGGATCTCACATGGCCAATTTCATGGTTCAAGTCCTTAGAGGAAAGTGAGAGAAATCACCCCTCAGGGGGAATGACTATGCCTTAGTCCTTCTCATCTATTTTCTTCTTGGGATTTTGGGCGCACACACACACACACACACACACACACACACACACACACACACACACACACACACACACACACACCTGGAGTGATTTTCAGCCACTGGATCTGGGACTTGAACCCTGGTTGGCCAGGTGGGAGTCTAGGGCCTTAACCACCATACCACCTGCTGGTTTCTCTCCTGGTTCTCTCCTGGTTCCTAATGAAATAAATGTGTAAGTTAGCCCTATAGTCTTCCCCATCCCAGCTTTGTATTGCTACTTCAGAGACAGAAAGGTAGGGAGGGGATCTAAAGTTATTATCCAGGCTGTCTGTGGTTTCAGTGAACTTCTCTGAGTCTCCCTTTCTTCACCTATACAATTGGGTTTAATTCATATGATTTTGTGAGAATAAGATGAGTTAATCATATTAATGTACCTTGTAGGTTGTAACATTCAAATTGATGTTGTTCATACTTTGGTGAAAAGTGGAGTAACTAGTATGGCAGCTGGATTTGATGGGTTTTGTTGATGGGTTACGATCTTGTCCATGTGTCAGGTATCTTTTGATGAAGTTAAAATCTCCATGGGTTTTCAACTGGGAAGGCTTTAGTTCTAAAAAAAATTATCAGTCTGTTTTTAGGTTATGTTCATTTGGGTTATTCTCGAGTTTGGACGAATTTCTGATGGTACCACTGAGTGTTGATGATACCCCTCGGGACTTTTATTCTTCCACTCTCCCGAGATTCTGCTTTCGGGTTCTTTCTTTTTCTGGAGTAATGTAAATAAAATTTTTAGTTCAGGCCTGTGGGATGACATGTGTATTTTCTTCTTGTTAAAAGGTATGTGGTGCATAAATTGAGTATTTATGTCTCATTATTTTGATAGCATGCTATCAAGAACCCGTAGCCATGTTTAATATTTGTTTTGGGAAATTTGCCATTGCAGACAAATTTATTTTAGACTGACTTGTCTGAAAAACCATGCATTAAAATGGTGAGGGGAAAACCCAGTGTGGTAAAGTAATATATTATCTGAGTTCATAGGAATCATGGGTAATCTTCCTTTCTCAGAGGGTTTTTTAATGTTTTTTATATTCATTGTTTCTATTTTCTGTGCAGTAAGTGGCCTCTGGACATATCAGTAGTAACTGGGCTTGTCCTGGTAAGTTAGAATTCCAAGACCGTGAAAGGGACAGATACTCGTGGGTTGGTTGTAGTCCCCTCCTTCTGACCTCAGGCAAAGTCACTTCATCTTCTTTTTCCTTCCTTCACTTTCTTTCTTAGCTTGTCAAGGACACAGTGATACATATCTCACAAGACTGCTCACAGGAACAAATGAGATCATGTATCTAAAAGCTTAAATACCCTAAAAGGGAAAAGCGGCAGCTCCAGCCTTGTGGCATAGGCAGTACATACTGAAATACAGTTCTGGAAGCCACGTGGTCGACTGTGGGTTCAGATCCTGAGTTGACCTGAAAGTCCAGGTTGTGCAACAGACTGAAAGGCTGGGAGAAGAGGATCATGGCCTGATGATACCTTCTGGAGAGTGTCTGTCTACCCCTCACTCCTCTTTCACGTGCATGTGCTCTCTCTCACGGATAAAATAAACTTAGAAAAACAAGACAAAAAAAGTGGCATGCCAATGCCAGAATATTATTTGCCTCCAAAAGAGACAAATGATAATATCCAGACTTTTAGGAATACTTTGCAAAATTTTCTTGAAGAATTTAAATTGGCTGATGGATACAGAATTTTAGGCTAGGTATACCTTCCATGGCCTGTCGTGCTTCCTCCAAACCTACTCAGGAAATTGAAGTAGGGAGTGCTGTGTGGGAAGGCCACATAGATACGTAGGAGAACTGATCATAGAGCTCAGGATTTCTGGCTTCTTTGCTGTCTGTTGTCTATTCTGAACATGACCTGCCCTGCTTTTTGGCCTCCTCGGGTGTTGAGATGTCTTTCCAGTGAGAGTGATATGCTATCAGGAGCATTCATGCTTCTCTTCAAAAGGAAGGACTCTAGAGAGGCATTTTCCTTTTGCTTTCTTTTTCCCCTTGTGGTTATTGACAAAGCTTGGGATCATGTTGAAACTTGTTGCAAAGCACCAGGAAACTCTTTCAACTTTTAATAGTTATCACCCTGCTCCTAATTAACAAGTAGCAAGTATTATTATGCTCCTCTAAGTTGGAAAGACTTGTCAGACTTTAATATTTAGATGAGGAAAAGACCTCCAGCCATGAAAAAAAAAAAAGTCCCTGTTGATATTTTCCATAAAAGGGGATGTACGGTTCAAAACCAGCAGAGCCGACTCTGCCACTTTGTGTAAATGAGATCTTGAGAAATGGCGAAGAGGAGCGAGTGTTAGTCACGGCTTACATGAACACACTGTGTCCCCTCGAATTCATTAGCTTCCTTCTCATGAAAATGCTGCATAATGAGCCATAAGGAGGTTATTCTTTCCCTCTGTGTTGCCCTGAAATGAAACAAAAATAATAAGAATGATTAAACTTGCATTTGTGGAAGTGTGTGATGAGGACAGCTTTTTGTAAATGAATGTTTGCTAGTGTCAGCCATTTAAATCAAATAAGTAATGTGCCTCTCAGGAAAAGTAACTTGTAAAAAATCATGTAAACTTAATTCGCCATTTCTAAAATAATTGACATCTACATTTATTACAACTCGTAGTGACTCATTTTTACTCTCTCTCTTCCTATCTCTCTCAGGATTAAAAAAGAGCTTTTTTCTTAAGAAATCAGTAGGGCATTCAGCTCCCCTGACAAACTAGTTAGTGCTCAAGATTATATTCTCCCAGCTGCTCCAAGGTGAAGAGGTGGACTGGAAGATTGACTACAGCACTGTGTAATGTGACTTGAGCTTCTTGCAGAACATCAGAAAATTGCCACTTTATTTTCTCTAGATTATATTTAGTACATTTAAGGAGACAAAAAAAAAAAAAAAACTACCATAGAAAAATGAAAAGAAATATAAAAATATAGTCCCCATGACTAATATTGTTGTTGAGTAGACTTCAAAAACTGAATTGTTATCTCAGTGTCATATCTAGATGTCAATTCAAGTCATGCCCTAAACTAGGTTCTACTTGCAATAGTTTTAGTGTTCTTTACTCCTTTTTTTGGTTATTCTTTCATGAGAGAGAGAAAGAGGTGTCCCCCAATAGGGTCTTCACACCACCATCCTCCCCTAGATTCTGTCAGCCCAGACTGTGGGCATGCAAGTGGTTGGTATACACAGGGAGGCCCTTGTATGTAAACCCAGGACCCTTCCTGGTGGGTCTAGAATTGCGGAGACTGTGTCATCACTGTGCCACTGTTTGGCCCCAGTTGTAATAACCTTGTAGATCGTCTCAGGATGGACATTGAAGCAACAAGTTTCAACTTTGCTGTTGAAGTGAAATATGACTAGCTATATTACTGGATTAGCCGCCTCATCTGCCTCTCCTTAGATCTTTTCGTTTATATGTATTCTCTCCATTTAGAATCACAGCATGGAGAGACTTATGCTATGCAGATGTCCCAGGTAGACTGTACTCCTTTGGAAAGATGAAATGCTCATGTTCAACCCATGGCTTGTGAGTCAGATCCCTGCCATGTGCTGTCCATGTGACATCATGACATTGGAGATGCAACAGTCGACAAAATAAATAGCCTTTGTCCTCAAAGAGCTTAAAACCTAGTGGGCACAATAGGAGAAAAAAAAAAAAAACTATAATATGATCATTTCATATTAAGAAGAATAAATAGCATATTATAGTAGAGAGTGGTTCCCAGAATCTGTGATGGTTAGGGTAGTCAGGGAAGGAGAAAACATTTAAGTTCAGAATAGAATCTCAAGAGAAGCACATGCTGGGGCCAATGGTGGAGAGAACCTGACTTGTTCTGCACAGGGGAGCCTACTCTTCTCCACTCTCCCCAAATTTGTTACGTTTGTTATGTTTCCTCTCCTATCTACACTCTCAGCTCACGAATGATCTTGCTTTTTATTTCTTCTAGAAAATTAAAGGAACACAAAGAGGACTTCTTGAAGCTTCCATCACCCATGTGCCTATGCACAAGCCTGCATCACATCTTCTGCCTTTGCCTTGTTTCTAAGTATAAGCTGTGACCCTGCTAAAGACTGACTCCTCCATTTATGTACTACACCCTGAAGTCTCTTCCCTCTGTCTGATTATATATTCCTCCACCCATGCTCCTCTCTCCTGCATCACAGGTTTTCCTTCTTTTCTAGATCTTTCACCTCTGCCTACCAACGTATTATTTTTCCACCTTAAGAGGAAAGACACTCTTGATGCCAGCTACTACCATACACGTTTGTCTCTATACACGTTTGGAAGGGAATTCCTTGGAAAAGCCTAATTTTTTTCTCCAAATTCTTTGCTGTCTTTTTCTCTTGAAACCACTCCACACAGGCATTTTCCTTCATCACTCCACTGAAACTGCTCTTTATGAAAGTCACCAGGGACATTCTTGTTGCTTCGTTAATGATCAGAGCAGCCCTCATCTTATTTGTCCCTTCAGCAGCATTTGACACTGTTGTTTTCTCTTGTAGCTTCATGACACATTCTTCCATTTTCTTAGGTTTCTTCCTACTTACTGGCTGCTGATTTTTTAAGCTTTTTTTTTTTAAGAATTTTTTTTGACCATAGGACACATGTGTTCACTGGAGAGAGAGAGAGAGACAGAGACAGAGAATGAGAGAGGGAAAGTTAGAAATCTCTCCCAGGGGAGGGGGTAGGGGGGGACTGGCCATGCTGCAATCCCTTCTCCTCGATTCTCTCCCCGAGACGCTGGGCATATGTGCACATGCACCAGGCATGACTTTCAAACAGCTGGGTCTGGTACTTAAACCATGGTCAGTCATGTAGGGAGTCCAACACCTCAACTACCTCCCCAACTGTTGGCCCCTGTTTTTCTAAAAAAAAAATCATTTTATTCTGGTAAGAATACATACCAAGATATTGGTAGATTTACCACATTTTCAAATGCACCATGCAGTATTGTTAATTATACAAATAATATTGTACAGCAGATCTCTGGAGCATATTCATTTTGCTTAACGGACACTTTATGCAATTCCCATTTCCCATTCCCCCAGCCTCTGGAAGTCACCATTCTACTCTTTGATTCTATAAATTTTACTCTTTTAGATATCTTACTTAATGGCATCATGCAGTAATTATCCTCCTCTGACTGACTTTTCACTTAGCATAATGTCATAAAGGGTCATCTGCATCACTGCATATTGAAGAATTTCCTTTTTAAAATCTGAATACTATTCCATTGTATGTATACCCCACATTTTCTTTATCCATTCATCTGTTGATGGACATTTAGATTGTTTTCAGATGTTGGCTACTATGAATAGTACTGCAGTGAACATGGGAGTGCTGATATGTGTTCAAGGTCTTGCTTTCAATTCTTTTGGATAAACATCTAGAAGTGGGATTGCTGGAGCATATGGTAGTTTTAATTTTTTGAGTAATCTCTATACTATTTTCCATAAACGTTGCATCATTTTGCATTTCCACCAACAGTGTACAAGGGTTATAATTTCTCTATATCCTATCCTCCTATCCAAAAGACAGCTTGTTTTTTTTGTTTTGTTTTGTTTTATTTTATTTTTTTGTTTTTAATACTAGCCCTACTAACAGGTGTGTGACATCTCATGGTGGTCTTGATTTGCATTTCTCTGATGATTAGTGACATTGAGCATCTTAGCATCTTCTCATATATCTTTTGTTTGGAGAAATGTCTTTATACCATTTTTAAAAATCAGGTTATCTTTTGCTGTTGAGTTACAGAATTTTCTTATATACACTGGAGATTTACTTCTTATCAGATACATAGTTTGCAAGTATTTCCTCCCATTCAGCAGGTTGCCTTTTCACTCTGTTGGTTGTCTCCCTTGCTCTGCAGCAGGTTCTCCATTTGATGCAGTCTTTCTTGTCTTTTGTTGCCTAGGCTTTTGGTATCATATTCATGGAAATACCTTTTTTTTTTTTTAGAGCTTTTTGCTATAGGGCGCTTGCGCTCACCAGAAAGACAGAGACAGAGAGGACAGAAAGTGAGAAATCACCCCCCAGGAGGGATGGTCACGCCTCAATCCCCTCTCCTTCATTCTCCTCTTGGGATCTTGGGCACACACGCACACGTGCCTGATGTGAGTTTAAGCCACCAGGTCCAGGACTCGAACTGCAGTCTACTACATAGGAGTCCAGCAACATAGCCATTACACCAACTGCTGGTCCCCATGGAATTACTTTTAAGATCAGTGTCATGAAACTTTTCCCCAACATTTTCTTCTAGAAGATTAACAGTTTCAGATGTTATTATCTAAGTCTTTACTCCATTTTGAGTTGACTTTTGTGTGTGGTATAAATTTTGAGTACAGTTTCTTTTCTTTTTCTTTCTTTCTTTTTTTTTTTTTTTGCTTATGACTATCCAGTTTTCCCATCACCATTTGTTGACAATACTATCCTTTTCCTATTGTTCTTCTTTGCTTCCTTGTTGAAATTATTTGATCAAATATGTGTGGATTTATTTCTGGAGTCTCTCTGATCCATAGGTCTGTATATCTGTCTTTATGCTGGCACCACACTGTTTTAATTACTATAACTTATGAATATAATTTGAAATCTGGAAGTATCCGATCTTCAGTTTGTTTTCCTTTCTCAAGATCAATTTGGCCATCTGGGCTCTTACATGGCTCCATATAAATTGTATATCTATTTTGTTTTATTTATTTTATTTGCTATAGGGTGCATATGCGAACCAGAGAGAATGTGAAGTCTCTGACTATGAACCTAGAATCTCTTCATGAGAGTCAGCCAGTGTCATGTTTTATTGTTGTACCACTATCTGAACCCTATTTCTGAGGAATCCATTATAAAGTCTTTTTTTTATTTCTGATTTTACTTATATAAGTCTTGTCTTTTGTTTACTTAGTTACTTTAGGTAAGAGTTTATTAATTTTGTTTATCTTTTTAAAAAAAACTCTTAATTTTGCTTATTTTTTCCCACATATTATTTTTGTTCTTTACTTGGTTTATTTCTGCTCTACTCTTTATTATTTTTTTTTTCCTTCTAACTTTGAGTTTAGGTTTTTAGTTCTTTGAAGTGTAAATTAGGTCATTTTTCTTGGGATATTTCTTCCTTTTCTTAATACGAGAACTTACCACTATAAACTTTCCTATTATTACTGCTTTTGCTTTATCTTATAGGTTTTTGTATGTTGTGTTTTCATTTTAGTTTATCTCAAGGTATTTTTTACATTCCCTTTTGGTTTTCTCTTTGACCAAATAGCTGTTCATGAGTGTGTTGCTTATTTTCCATATATTTGTGAGGTTTTTCTAGTTTATTGCTATTATTTATTTCTAGTTTTATTTAGTTATGATTGAAAAGGTATTTGAAATGATTTTGATTTTTTTAAAGTTTGTTAAGATTTGTCTTGTGGGGACAAGCAGATGGCATAATGGTTATGTTGCTGGACTCCTATGTAGTTGACTATGTTTCAAGTCCTGGACCTGTTGGCTTAAAACTCATGCCAGGCACGTGTGTGCATGCCCGCAATCCCAAGAGTAGAATGGTGGAGAAGTAATTGTGGCATAGCCATCCTCTCTGGGGTGTGATTTCTTGCTTTCTGTCTATCTTTCCAGTGAGCTCAAGTGCCCTATAACAAAAATTTCTCTAAAAAATAAATAAGGATTCATCTTGTAATTTAATACATGATCTGTTCTGGAGAATGTTCTGTGTGTGCTGTAAAAGAGTATGTATTCTTCTGACTTACCTGCAATGAGTTACTTTTCTCTTACTGTTTTCAATTCTCTCTTGTCTTTAGACAATTTGATTATAATGTGTCTTAGTGTAGTTTCTTTAGGTTGAACCCTTGGGGGAAACCGAGCTTCATGAATATTGATGTGCATTTCCAGAGCCACCATGTTTAAATGTAGACACAGTATGTTGTTTTTCTTTATAAAGCCTCCAATGGTTTCAACTCTCTCCTGGGTCAATACCCAAGTTATTGTAGTGACCTACAAAGCCTTAATGATTCATTGTTCCCCTGCTGTTGGACATCATAGCCTAATACTTTCATTTTTGCTTAGTTTGTTCCATCTACAACTGATGTCCTTAAATACTCCTAGTATTTTTCTCACCCCCATAGCTTTGGCATTTACTGCTTTTGTTACATAGAGTGCTCCCCTGCAGATAGTTGTATTGCTTAGTTTCCTTCTATAGGCCTTTACTCAAATGCATATTCTTAATGAGTTCTTCTCTGGTCATTTATTGCTTCTGTTGCATAGACCATTCTCCCTACACATAGCTGCATTGCTTACTTTTCTCCTTTAGGTCTTTACTCAAATATATTTTCTAAGTGAATTCATTCCTGGTCATCATATCTAAAAGGTGGTAGTAATTGTACAATGATTTAATGAGGTAGAATCTCTTTTCTAGGATCCTGAATGCAATGCCATTCTGTTTTCCAGCTCAGCATTATTTCCTGGGCATGTAACCAGACTAAAGATTAAAAAAAAATCGAATAAATATTTTTAGATGGTCTCTTTCAAGCATAATAATCATGTAAATCCTACATAATTGTACCTTATTTAAAGAAGTTAGAAAATAAAGCAACTTTAGAAAATTACTGTATAGGTTGCAGAAGTTTTGTTTCCCAAATATTACTACAAATATCATCTTTAAAAAGTAAAACAATTTAAAGTAATGGTTTTTATAAAAAACTTACAGGTGTAAAAGAGAAGCATATGGTTGAACAGAGATTGCCAATGAAATTGACAGATGATTAACATTCATTAAAACTTTTAATTAACACCTTGGAAAATTCCATAAATGATACTGTATGCAAATGACTATGTGTGATATCTTGGAGCATTCTCTTACCTGTTTTACAGAGGGGGAAAAATGGATCACAAAACTGCTTATGATAACGATTTTCTTTAGCCTTAGGTCTGTTTCTAGTGTTATCTAATTGTGTCAATCATGCTGATTTGAACTGCCAATATTCTAAATATATTTGACTGAGATATAAGTGTTTCTTTATACTTTCTGGAGGAAGAGAAGTCTACCTTTTAGTTTCTTTTTACTTCTTTTTTTCTACGTTTTCTAATTAAGTAACTATGGGAGAACTTAAACCTTAGCAAAATGAAGCATTTCCAAACAGATTTAAAATCAGGTTTGTCTAAGATGTGGTTAATAAAATTTGTGATCAATAAATCATATATAAAACACAACAGAAGGTTGTGAGAAACTGATTTTCTGAAGGATTCAAAACTCTAAACTGTAGTTTGTTCTGTACATTGAAACTACATTTACTACAGGCTAGTTTTTTTTTTTTTTTTTTGAGACTTTTTCGCTATAGGGCGTGTGCGCTCGCCACACAGACAGAGAGAGACAGAGAGACAGAAAGTGAGAAATCACCCCCTAGGGGGGATGGTCACGCCGCAATCCCTTCTCCTCCATTCTCCTCTCGGGATCTTGGGCACGCACGCACACGCGCCTGGCGTGAGTTTTAAGCCACCGGGTCCAGGACGCTAACCGCGGTCAGCTACGTGGGAGTCCAGCGACATAGCCATTATGCTAACTGCTGGTCCCACTACAGGCTAATTTCAGTGAGGTGGGAAATGTTTTCTGTGCGAACGTAGCAGTATTTGGTATAAAGGTTTCAAAAATTTCATGCAGGTACATTTACTATATGATTTTGTTAATAACTTTTGAATTCTGATCAAATAATCTTTTTGATATTTTGGTGTGAATATGTGCTCACCTACCTGTTGCTGAACTATAAGCCCAAGGGAATCATGGAAAAATAAAACATAGAATTATGTTTTCATTGGCAGAACTCCATTTTGGTTATTTTTTAGATAATGTGTTTGGTCAGGGTTAAAAATCCATTAGTGGTCTAGGGTAATCATTAAGAACATGAATTATCATTCCAACCTATGATTTCTTAATATACTCATGGACTGCAAAAACTCCATGACTCTCACTTTTCCTACTGTCTGCTTACAATTATTGCATTTGGCTTCCTCTGTTTCTTGCTTTTGCTGCTTTCTTCTTCCCCATTCCCCTTTGTTGCCATTGCTTTTTTTAAAGGTCATTTCCTAATCTCCTCGACTTTGTGCCTGTTGAGTTGGTCACTATGGCCACACCCAGCAAGTGGTGGCCCTTCTGTTTGATGGGCTGCATGGTTGTGTTGAGTTGTGAATGATTTTAGGTCTTCTTGGAGATTCCATTTTTACATGCTAGTCTGTCTTTAGTTAAGTGGCAGCAAAGCAAGAAAGGACAGACTAGATATTGCTCCTGTTCAGATGGTTGAGAGTTTTAGAATCCCACTATGTAAATGAAGCATTATTGTAACTTAAATTACTAGGTGAGATTTTAAGTGATCATTATAAAACAAGAGGGTCCCCAAAAAAGTTTATGGAAAATCCATATTATGAGAAAATTATACATGGATTTCAATTTTTTTCTCATAATTTTCTCTTAATTCCACTTTCCTTGAACTTTTTGAAGTCCCTTCATGTGCCTACTTTTGAAAGCTAATGTATCTTTTTTTTTTTTTTTTTGGAGAGGTTTTTCACTATAGGGTGCGTGCGCTCGACGGACAGACAGAGAGAGACATAGAGACAGAAAGCGAGAAATCACCCCCAGGGGGGATGGTCACGCCGCAATCCCTTCTCCATTCTCCTCTCGGGATCTTGGGCATGCATGCACACGCGCTCGGCGTGAGTTTTAAGCCACCGGGTCCGGGACGCGAACCACGGTCGACTACGTGGGAGTCCAGCGACATAGCCATTACGCTAACTGCTGGTTCCCGAAAGCTAATGTATCTTTTAGGTTTAATATTTTAATCCTTTAGAATAGTTTTTATGCACTTGTTTATTGTTTAGTAAGTATTAAGATTTTAAATCATTCTACAGATTAAGTTAAGGAGTTAAAGCATTGGAACTGAAATATAAAAGCTTTAAAGATACAAAAGAACAAATTTATATTATTATTTTTATCTTTGCTAGTGTTAGGAGCCTAAATGTTTTGAAGCTGAAACATAAAGAATGGGGGAAGAAACAAAAAAATTAGACTGAAAATACCAATTAAGCATGAATGTTGCCTGATTTATAATTCCATGTACAGAGATTATAAAGAAGAAATATAACTCACAAAGGATGAGATGCTCTAAAATTGTAATTCTGACTGTATAATTGAGAATAATCCTGCTGAGAAAGAAAAGGAGTTAAATAAAAGTGTAACTATATCAGGAGCTCTTTGATAAGCTCAGAATTTAAAGGGGGTAAGTATCAAAGACAGAAGAAGACGACTAATAAGCTAGACCTTATTAAGAAAGACTGGAACTTTAAGAGAGTTAATGATCATTGTCATTCATTTATTCATTCATTTATGCATACATACCATAAATATTGATGGAGAATCTTTCATATACTAGATACTCTTATTTGTACTTGGGTACTAAAATATAATGAGGTCATTACCCTCAAAACTCTACTGCAGTACTATCAGTTGGACTATAATGATATAATTGACATAGCCAAGGAAGAAGGCCTCAATTTCTATTGATACTTTGTTTCCAAATGGAATAGTGGAGATTCAGCAGACTTTAATGGAAATACAGGCCTAGGCTAGGATAAAGAAGGGAATAAGAGCACATTTCAACTCTTGAAACGAGTTCAAAACTTTCTGTCCCAGATAAATAGATATTTGAACTTACAAAAGAACATGCTCCTAATTGTGCAGCTGCAATTGAGCAAACTTGTAACTTGACTATAATTTTTTCTCATAATTTTGAGAAAAATTCTGGAAAGTGTAAGTGGACACATATAAAAGTTTTTCAAGCAGAGGAGAATGTTTTTCTTTTTTCTCTGAAACTGGAAATGGGTTAATTTTGTAGTTCTAGGTGAATTGGTAAGTAGAGTCTTAAAATCTGATAAGAATCATTTTTGCTTTATTGGTTTTTGATAGATTTATTATACTGGTATATGGGGATAATCTCATTTAGTTTTTAAAGTATTTGGAGTTAAGTGTTAAGGCAGAACTGACAGTAAAACCAAGATTGCCTGATTTCCTGTTCAGTACTAATCTCTCTATGTCATCAGGCCATCACTTCTGAATGAAGGAACAAAGTGTTGTGCTCAATTAAAAAATATATATGTGTGTATATATATATATATATATATATAGAGAGAGAGAGAGAGAGAGAGAGAGCGCGCGCGAGAGGGGTGGGGGGGAGAGAACATGTGTGTGCCCAGGTGGTTGCAGCGGTTATGTCGCTGGACTCTCACATGGCCAACCACAGTTTGAGGCCCACACCCAGTGGCTTGAAAGTACACCAGGCATATACGCGTGCTTGCCCAAAATCCCAAGAGGAAAATGGAGTAGAAGGGGTGCAGCATGGTCATCCCCTTTGGGGATATGATTTCTCACTTTCTGTCTCTCTATCTCTCTCTGTCTTTCCAGTGTGTGCACCCTATAACAAAAATCTCTCTCTCTCAAAACCAAAAGAAAATAAAAAATACACACCCATAATAGTAAGTATACCTCTGTTACTTACTATTTAAGATACTGTTCTAAACACTGTACATGTATGAATATACTTAATTCTCACAATAACCCAAAAGTCAAAATTTGATCACTGAGAAAAGTATGGTTTGAAAAAGCAAGTAATTGGGGCTAGCAGGTGGCATGGTGATCAAGGCACTGCTCTCCCACGTGACTGACTGCGGTTTGAATCCTGGACCCTGGGGCTTGAAACTTATGCTGGGCACGTGTGTATGTCCAAAATCCCTAAAGGGGAAAGGATGGAGAAGAAGGAATTAGAGTGTGGCCATTCTCCCAGGGGATAATTTCTCACTTTCTCTTTCTGTCTCTCCAAGGAGCACACATGCCCTATAGTAATAAATCTCTCTTAAAAAAAAAAAAAAAAAAAAAAAAAAAAAAAAAAAAAAAAAAGCAAATAATTTTCCTCAGGTCACACAAGTGATACAAACCAGGACTATGATTTCAAGCCAGGCAGTCTGGTACCAGGACTCACCATTTTTTTGTTTTGTTTTTTAGAGGGCATGTGCACTTGCCAGAGACACAGAGCCAGAAAGCAACCCCTCTGGAGAATGGGCATGCCACAGTCCCTTCTCTTTCACCTCTCCCTCCTTTGGGGATTTTGGGCACACACATGCATGCCTATCATGTTTCTCAAGCCACTCGACCTGGGACTTGAATCATGCAGTCTGCCATGTGGGATCTGGCTTCCTAGTGACCAGGCCACACAACACAGTTTTAGCTTTGTCACTCTCCTGCCCCTGAAATGAAAACGAGCCGATTCCCTTTCACTAGATAAATATGACAAAGGCAGGAGTTATCTCCAAATATTTGACACCGTCATTCCTTATGCCATCATTGAGAAAAATGTTAGGAGATTATAGTATGAGATATTGAGGTCGATTTCCGGCACATGAAACAACTGAACTCCTAGATAATTGTTGAATGGGTCAGCACTAGGGGAATATGCATGCTGACCTATCAATAACTTCAGTAAAAGCATACTTACTTTAGATGATACACATTGGTTTATATACTCAATAAAATTATTAGGACTCCATATTCAGATAAATGTAAAAGTAGCACATAAGGCTAAAACACTGCAGACTTTCTTGAGAATGATTCCTTGGAAAAGAAGAATATGAAGTTTAAATGGACAAAGAACCAGTGATTTGATAGTGCTGTTGAAAGAAATGATTGGCTAATTGTTGAAAAGCCCTGTTGATAGACTTGAGCAGCTCCAGAGGACTAAGTAGGGAACCATGAATGTCTTTAGATATGTGAAGATCTGGAATGTGGAGGAGATGGTAGACTGGCTTTGTGTTGCTCCCAAAAGATGGACAGAAATGACATGGACGTTGTTTTACCACTGTGAAAGGGAAAACTTCCTCCGACTTAGAGCTGTCCCGCAAGGGTAAGGATTACCTTGTAAAGTACTGAAAGTTGGCAAAGAGAATGAGGTGGGCCATTTATATTAAGAATTGTGTTAGAAAATCTCTAAGATCTCTCGCCTTTAAAATGATAATGTTCTGTGATTTAACAAACTTGTCATCACAATTTGAGAAGATAAGAGGAATTTGCTCCAGGGGAAATAGTATGCATGTGAGTAGGGTATGTATGTATTTATTTATGAACAGATCAAATGCAGTTGCAATCCTGAAGACTATAATTGAAGTAAGACTGGGGAGGGGCTGTAGCATTTCTGCCTCAGAGGGTTCTTACGATGTTTCCAATACAAAAGTATGTAAAGAAACACAGTCGTCTGGGGAACCAGCTGTTAGCGTAATGGCTATGTCGCTGGACTCCCATGTAGTCGACCGCGGTTCGTGTCCCAGACCCGGTGGCTTAAAACTCACACCGGGCGCGTGTGCGTGCGTGCCCAAGATCCCGAGAGGAGAAAGGAGGAGAAGGGATTGCGGCGTGACTATCCCCCCTGGGGGGGTGATTTCTCGCTTTCTGTCTCTATGTCTCTCTCTCTCTGTCTGGCGAGCGCACGCGCCCTATAGCAAAAACCTCTCAAAAAAAAAAAAAAAAAAAAAAAAAAAAAAAGGAAAAGAAACACAGTGGTCTGAATTTGACCTGGAGTTTTTGGAGAAGAAAAAGAAATAGGTGTCTATTGGAGACCCCTTTAATTATTCCTTCATATTGTGCCTCTCCTTTCATTAGAAGAAAAGCTTGCCAGGTTATAGACAAGAGGTTTCATGTGAGAAACCAACAATTCTTTTCTTTGTATTGAGTTAAACATCGCAGTTTCATTTATGAGAAGAAACCATGTTGGATTCCTAAGCACCAAAAAAAAAAAAAAAAAAAAATAGACTGCTTATAGAGTTGCTCAAATTAATTTGATGAATCCTATCTGATTTTTTAAAAAAAAATTGCTATAGTTTTCTTTTAATTGTGTGTGTAGTTGTCAGACAGCATGTGCGCATGTCAGAGCATGAGAGAAAATGAGAACCCCCCACACGCACACCACAATCCCTCTTGGGATTTTGGGCACACATGCACATGTGAGGCCGTGTGTTTCTTAAGCTGCAGGGTCTTGGACTCAAATCACACATTTGGCCACCATGTGGGATCCAGCCGCCTTAACTACCACACTACCGGCTGGCACATGATGTTCATTTTTTTTAAATAAAGCTAGTACAAAAGACTTTGAGTGGATTATAGTCCTTGGTTGAGAAGATTCTACTTGAATTTAGTGATAACTCTGTATTTTGGGATCTTGGATTTGGAAAAGATCTGAAAGATAAGCCAATATGAAATTCTTTATTTTACAGATACTGATACAGATTGAGTTCTAGAGGGATTGGCTGATTTATCCAAGGCGATTCTGTCAGTTAGAAACAAGTGAAGATTAGAGACTGGCTCTCATGACTTCTCTATTATTCCACTCTCTTAACCACTCTTTTTAAAATATACTAGAGGTATATAGTATGCCAAAATACAGAAGATATATATAAAAAAAGTATATGCCAAAATACAGAAGATATAAAAAAAAAGTATATCTACATTGTCTTCATTAAGTTAAAGGGGTTATAGTGAATTCTTAAGTATTTTCAGTTTTATTAAACTTTGATCTCTGGAAATAAAATAAGAGCCAGTTGTTAAACTTCTGTTCTGGTGAAAACGGAAGGGATGGAGATAGGATTCTGTGCTTAATTTCAGAAAGGATTTAGAGCTTATGACAGTCTTAGCAACTTCCTCTAAATTATGTAGATTACTATTCCAGTAGTAGACAGATCAAGTATCTGTGTTGTAGGACAGCTTTTAAACTGGCAAATCTAAGACATGTGAAAAGAGTATCATTTTACCTGGAGTTTAATTCAAGCTTCTGAACTGGCAGACAGGAAGGTCATCACACTTGAGTTCTTCACTGCAGTCTTTAAGAATTTAAGATGCCTTTCTTATGATTCCTTTATTGATACTCCTTTGTAATTGGAATATAGACTTAAGTAGTAGTACTTTATTGTTTTCAACAGTAACTGACCTTGTATTAGATTAATCGGGAGGATGAGTTTATCATTTGAAATGATACAGTGATTTTTGTTGTACAAACTGCTAAATAAACTCACTAAAACTTAGGACAGAGATTAGAAGTGCTTATATCAGGTGCTCAATACATATTTATTGAATTCATCTCATTAAGATTTTGAAAGTTCATACATATTTAAAAATATTTTTTAAAAATAATCAAATCGATGCAATTTGAACTGACTTAATATTTTGGGATAGTTCTTGATTAGTAATTCTTAGGTTAAGACCATGTAAGTTGATGTAGACATTTAAACTAATCATGGCACCTTGGGTATCATGGAGAAAAAGGTATGAATCGATTAAGTTGGAGGTGAATAGATAACCAAGTTGCAATGTATTAATTTAGAAAATGACAAACTGTATGAATTGAAAAGTTGAATTTGAGTTGAATTAGGATGTTTGGAAATGAAACTCAAAAGAGAAAACCTTTTTCTGGTTTATATGACTTTGGGGAGAAGGGAGCGAGCAAAGGGAGGGAGAGTGGATTGCGGATTTTCTTAAAGAGTTGTTGTAATTTATTGCATGTCTTCTGTATACCCAGGTTATTGTAATAAAATAAAAGACACATTCCCAGGTCCTACAGAATTTACTTTCTTTGGGGGGCTAAAAGGGTGGCAAGACACTCACAGATGAAGCCATCCTTTCCAGCAGCCTAAGATTTGTGTGGACATAGCGGAATGTACTCGAAAGCTTTCTTGGGCCTCTCCCTGCTTTTCTGCCTTTTAGGCAGTACACTTCTCTACTGCTCACTGTGGGTACACAAATCCTGGGGTCAGCTCGCAATCTAGGCTAACGTGTGTACGAAATCCTCGTTGGGGTCAGATCGTCACCTCAAAAGCATTCTAGTACCTGGCATGTGCTTTCTTACCTCACATCTCATTTTGTGTACTTTAAACCTCTTTGTTTAGAGCCTGGCTGGTCATTAGAATCACCTGTGGTAGATTTTTTAAAATCGAGGCACTGTCAGAATTGGCAGGACTGAGGCCCAGGCATGTATCTTTATAAAAGACCTGCACATGTGTTTCTGATAACTTTTCACTCTCCAACTTCTGGTGCCAGCGATCTGTGTCTTATTTGCTTATCTACCTGGTCTTTACTTCCTGCCTATTCTCTTCCTGCTTGTATAATGACCCCTCCTTTAGGTGTTTAATTTGATTTATTTTAATCAGAATTCAGGGGCACAGCTGTTTTAAGATCATTAAAATCTGAAAATTGGAACCAGTTGATTGAGTGGTAGAGAAACAGACCTCAGTTAAAAATCTCTGTCTCGTGCATAGCATCTAGTCTGGTCAGTTGCTAAATATTTAACCATTTGGTCATCCTTGCATGGAATATCCTCTTAATTTTATGTCGTCATTCTGTATTCTATAATTGTTTCCAAAACCCTATGCTTATCTGAGTGTTGATTGTAGATAGCAAGATGACCACACATTTTTTGAACATGAAGATAATGCTTGTTTCTGTAGTTACCTGATTAGAGAAGAGTGACTTAGTCTATTTGAATACTTCCTCTGATAAGTAAGCATAACACTTCTTACTCAGATCATATGTGTTCTCTTATTGTATTTAAAATGGTCTGTGAGGTCATTACTACAGATTATGTGAAAAGTAATCTGATCATTTTTACTAAATTTGTGGTTGATTATCTATCGACCTTTATCAATAAAAGTAACATTGGGAATGTCATATTCATTGCCTGGGCTTTATGACTGTACATAGGTTTCTGGCTTTAATTTTTTTTTAATTTTATTTATTCTTTTTTTAAATTTGGCCAGAGAGAGAGAAAGGGCAAGTGAGAAAGCAAGCCTCCAGGTCTGGGACTTAAACCATGTTTGGCCATGTGGGAGTCCAGCACCTTAACTGCCATGCCACCTGTCAGCAAACTCTGGTTCTAATTTTAAACTTTGATCTGTCTGATGTGACTGAAATACTTAACATGGATGAGACAACTGATTTGCTCTAGTAGCATAAACTAATTTTCTAGTTATTTACTAGGCCACGAACTCAACCACCATATATAAGCATAATACAAATCAGAATGAGGGGCTTTTTGTAGTTTACAAATGAGAGGCCAGCAAACTCTATGTAAGCACATCTATCTAACTACCTATAGGTTAGGTGGGTCAGTACTATATGTTTTCATGATTATGTGTTGAGTCAATGTTATTTTGACTATCACTTTTTTTTTTTTTAATTTGTTATAGATATGGGCTGACTGGAGAGACAGAGAGAAGACAAGTGAGAAATCACCCCCAGAGGCATGACTATACTACTGTACCATTTCCATTCTCCTTGGATTTCAGACATACACACATGTGGGTGGTGTGTTTCTCAAGTTGTGGGGTCTGGGACTCGAACCATACAGTTGGCCATGTGGGATCAAGCTGCTTCAGCCACCATGCTACCAGCTAGACCTATTAAGTATGCTTTACCCCCAAAGAAAATCTTAGGACTTCATCAATTAGTATTTTTTACATTTGTAAATTACTGGCACAAACTCTGAGGCTGACATATCTCTTCACTGGCCATTTTCATTGTTATTGCCATGAGTGTCATGGTCATTTTTATGCTTACATAAGGTCCATTGCTGTCACCACTGAAGTAATTTAAAGACCACTATGAGGGAAAAAAGGTGGGAGAGAAAAAAAGGATGAAGCGAAAGGAAGCAAGTGACTACAGCAGAAGTCCAGCATAAAACATAATGGATCTCAAAGAGGGTACTTGGTTCTTACTATCTTCGGAACACTTTAAACCAAAGGATTTGCTTTTGTAGTGTTTTAGAATTGAATGTAACCTTAGAGATAATATAGTTCATAGACTTCATTTTTAAAATAAGGAAAGAATAGAAAGGTTAAATGACATGGTCATAGTCACACAAATAGTGGCATTGTCTACTGACTGGCCATCATGCTGCTTATTATCTTTATTTTTAGGGTGAGCAAAGTAGGTCATTTGCCTCAGAGATTTTGTGGAAAGGCTAAGATCATCAACTGTCTCCATTTTGACCAATGAATGAGCCATTTCCGAACTTCCTTTTCTCATTCCCTGCCGTTGACACTGTTGCGTGCTCATCTATTCTTGAAATGCCCTGTTCTTTCCATGTGATTGAATGGCCCCTGGTCTTCATTTCGTCTGAGCTTCAATGTTTGTTTCCTTCAGAGGACTTCATTATGCTTTCATACCTTGGCATGCGTCTCCAAAGGTCTAGCCCCGGTCTGCTGTGCTTTTCACTCTTCACATTCTCATTGGATGATCTCACATTTATTTCGTACTTATGAAGGGCCCCATGCCATGCTAGGCACTGGATATGTCAGACACAACCCTTGGACCATGGGGTGAGGAATCCAGTCTGCTCTTGGGGCTTCCAATGCTGCCTGTATGCTGAAGATCCCTGCTTCTGTAGCTCTGGTTGTGAGTGATGCTCTGGACAGCACCTAGACATTCAGCTTGGATGTTCTATGGGAACCTCCAACTTGATATACTCAACACAGACTTTATCATTCTCCTTTCCCCTAATTCTGCCTTCAAAATCTGGTTTTCCTCTTCATTTCTATACCTCAGGGTCAAAGCCACCTACTTACTCTGTCAGAGAGTTAAAAGTCAGCTTTGACTTTTATTCATTCTTTCCTTTCCAATAACTATTGTGATTTCCTGGCACCTCCATCTTGTTCCTCTTTCCCTTACTTTTTTTTTTTGTCAGCCCTTATCTGTGGTTTTCCAATAGAATAACTGGATTTCATTACCTTCAGCTTGCTCCTGTTTCCACCACCTTTATGAAATCCACTCTGAACAGGATTGCTAGAGTGGTGGTCTAGAGTGTGAGTCTAATCACGTCAGCCTCTGCCTTAAACCTTCAGTTGGGTCCCATGTCCACACTCCTCAGCATGGCCCTGGAGTTTGTCTGTGGCCTGGCCCAGCCTGTGCTACTTGCCCTTCACACTCAGCTGCTTGCTGCCCTCTGATGATGTCATGCTGTCTCTGGAGTCACAGTTCTTAGTTATGCCATTTTCTCTGCCTGGAACATAATACCCCCTATAGCTCCCTGCTCTGAAATTGCTTGGCTCAACTTACCAAACTATTATGAAAATTTTCAAATAGTCACAGAGAGAGATGGAAAAGTACACATAACTCCTGCATTTAATATTAAGGTCTTGCTACTGTTTCATATCCCCTCCTTGTTTTCTTTTACTAAACTATTTTAAAGCAAATGCAAGGTATCACACAATTTCACTCCTATTTTATTATGCATCTTTGAAAGGATGGACATTTTCAGGGTCTGTATGGTGCAGGAGTAAAAAAGCATTCTGCATGGATGACTCAAAAGGTTTTGGGTTCATGTACAAAGATATCGCTGAACACACTGGGCATGCACATGTGCAGGAGCTGGGGCTGGCTGAATCTGTCAGTTGATAGCAACATGAAGATTCTGTTAAGGGTGCCTGTTTCCCCTCCCTCCTCACTGCTAGGAGAATGAAAAAAAGAAACTTTAAAAAAAAATGACATTTTTATAGATAACAATGTCATTTCAAACCTAACAAAATTGACAGTAATTCCTTGAGATCATCTAATTCCTTGTGCATAATGAAAATATCCAAATTGTTCCCCAAAAGTCTTTCTACAGTTAGATTTTTTTGAATAATGATCCAAGTAAGTACTATATATTAAATTTGGTTAAATCTCAAATTCTATTTTAATTAAGAGCAATTCCCTTCTCTTTTATTAATGTTACCTGCTTGTAGAAAATAGGTCAGTTGTCATATAGAATGAGCCAAAGTTTATATGTATTGTCTTTTTGTGGTTATGTTTGGAGGTGAGGACTTTGAGAGGTAGTTGGATCATGAGGGTAAAGCCCTCATAAATAGGATTCATGCTTTTATAAAAAGCCAGAGAGCTTGTTTTCTTTCTACCATGTGAGTATAAGAGAATTTGGCTGTCTGAAACTAGGAAGACAACCCTCGCCAGAACAGGCCATGGCACCCTGGTCCTGGACTTTCAGCCTCCCGAACTGTGAAAAATAATAGTTTATTTTTTAAACCACCTAATGTACGGTTATTTTGTTATAGCAACCTGAACTAAGACAACCATCTACAAAGTATCATAATTGCTAGACTTAGGACATCGTCCTAGTGAAATCATCATTAATAAAAATTATATCTATAGGGACCAGCAATTGGCGTAATGGCTATGTAGCTGGACTCCCATGTAGTCGACTGTGGTTCGAGTCCTGGACATGGTGGCTTAAACTCATGCTGGGCATGTGTGCATGTGTGTCCAAGATCCCGAGAGGAGAATGGAGGAGAAGGGATTGTGGCATGGCCATCCCCTTTGGGGATGATTTCTTGCTTTCTGTCTCTCTGTTTTTCTATGTCTTTCTGGAGAGTGATGTGCCCTATAGCAAAAACCTCTCAAAAAAAAGATTACATCTATGTAAAATTGTGGTCCACATTAAATTTAAAAGCTTGATTTACACATGAACTTTGTAAATGCTACTTGCATTCTTTTTATGCCTTGAAATGGGGTTGTTAAACTAGAGTACTGGATAACTTTCAGAGACTAATAGATTCCTTGAAATTGTGTGTCAAATTTTAGGTGTATGTACTTTTGTTTCTTATAGCATGAAATCTTAGCTTACATCAGATTCTCAAAGGTGTCCATTACTCAAAAGGAGGCTCTTAGTTTTTGTACCCAGAAGAAGAATAAAGAAAGTTTCTGCTCATAGGGAATTTTGGAATCATCTGCCTGACCTGAAATTTGATTAGTAGGGCAGCCTTGTACAAAATAAAATATATTGTGATTTCTTATAACTTCCACTTATGGTGTGACTCAGAGATATATACTGTATGGGTACTATCCTAACAAACCCCAATTTATTTATTTATTTATTTTTTTAGAGAGATTTTCACTGTAGGGCGTGTGCGCTCGCCAGACAGAGAGAGACATAGAGACAGAAAGCGAGAAATCACCCCCCTGGGGGGATGGTCACGCCGCAGTCCCTTCTCCTCCATTCTCCTCTCGGGATCTTGGGCACGCACGCACACGTGCCCGGCGTGAGTTTTAAGCCACCGGGTCTGGGACGCGAACTGCGGTCAACTACGTGGGAGTCCAGCAACATAGCCATTACGCTAACTGCTGGTTCCCACAAACCCCAATTTTATGTCCTTTCATTTGCACATGAAATGTGATATACACATTTTTAAAATACATTTTTTTTGAGTTTGCTACTGAAAGTAACTAAACTACTTCAGATAACACCTAAAACTTTTTTTAAACTAGTTCTAAGCTTTCCAGTGAATTGTAAGTAGATTTTTATTTTCTTACATAAGTTGTATCACTTTAATTATCCATAGACTTGTGCGAAGAAATAGCCCACTCAGAGATCCAGGAGATAGAAAGAATGGAGCTCCATCCTCCGGAGTGGGACTTGGAGGGCAGGGAGAGGCCTAACCAGAAGTGACAATGAGTTGAAAGCTCAGAGCCCAAAGGTCTGGCGACTGCAGTGGACACTTTTACAGAGGAGAAGGCAATGAGAAAGGCTGTTAGTGCTTTAAATGTGTGTTGAGTTGAATGAGTCAGATGTCGGTACACTTTATATTCTCCGGACGGTAGTATCTTTAATAGAAATTCCTTGAAGAACTTAAGAGACAGTAAGGCTTAAGATGATTAGAACTCCAGGTTCAATTCCAGCCTGGCCATTCACCTCGGACAATTCGCTGAACCCTTCTCTCTCTCAATTTCCTCATCTGTAAGATAGAGATTATGATCATTGAACAAGCCCTATAATGTTACTTGGAAGATTAAATGGGTTCATATTTGAAAAGCTTAGTGCACAGTGCGCTAGATGTGTGCTGGTGATGTGCTGATGAGTCGGCCGAAGGTGGAGGAGGCAGCAAAGGGGGAAATGGCTGCGAATGGAGTGGTGTGTTTGGAGAAGTTGCTCACTCTCTGCCTGTCGCCCCTCCCTATTCAAATGAGTGCATGTGCACGTGCGCGCACACCCACATACACACACAACTCATGGCCTTTCTGGTATGGGAATAGTAAAATCTTAAGTAAAACAGGCATGACATATGCTGTGAGATTAGTGTTTTACCTAAAAATAGATACACTCATGGTACATACAGGCCTGAAAACTTGTGTCATAACTGCCTGTAAAATAAAGAACACAATTGCTTTTGATCCACTTGGCTGGTTGATTGCCTCAGACATACACAGTGTTCGCCGTGCCACGGTGTTGTGACACTGTGAATAGTTTCTCATCAGAGCACCTGTGTCCTCTGGGTGTGTTTACAAAGTTCTTCTAGTTCTGTTTATCTACCTCTGGCTAAATATGGACATATTCAAAAGAAGTTCCACGTTAAAAGCATGACACACATTGGCTCGTCTTTACTTTTTTTTCATTGTTACATAATTCAATAACATCTCCCGAAACTACCTCCTTTGTCGTCTTCTTCATTTCCATCACATCTATTCTCTTATATTGATGCTATTTCTCCCACGAGCTTCCACTTTACTTTCCCTTTTGTTTCTGTGGCTTCTTTCCATTGTCCTAGATAGAACTCAAGGATTTCCACACCATAAGCTTTCCGTTCAAGTTCTGTTGAGCCTGTCAGTGATACTGTGTGGGTACTGGTGGCATTTAGCAGGTTGGGCCATTGTTTCAGAATCTTTTTTTTAAAAAATATTTACTTAATTTTTATTGATTATTATTATTTTAATTTGCTTTGGGGCACATGTACTCAGCAAAGAGAGAGAGAAAGGGAAAGTGAGAAAGCCAGCTGCCAGGTTCAGGACTTGAACTATTATCAGCCATGTGGGAATCCAGTGCCTTAACCACTATGCCAATCTGCTGGCTTTTGTTTCTGAATCTTTTAAAACAAATCAACAATAGGCACAATGAGGTACTTAGACTTTTCCAGGCTTAGGCATAGTTTTATGACATGGTCAGATCCTGAAGCTGTGTTACTAATGCTAAAGTAAACCTTAAGTCTCCCCCAAACACTCTGATGTTTTCTGTCTCATCTTATCTGTACTGCCTCGTCTCCCGTGAGTAATTTGCAAACCCCAGGATTAAGAGATAACATTTTAAACAGATACCATCTTTTTCTCCTCACCTGCACCTCATCTTATCTTAGATGCAGCATGAAAAAAAAAACGACAGGGAGCCGTCAGGGTGGTTGGAAATACTGTAATTGTACTGTGGGTTAGCTCGGGGCTCAGCATACTGGACTTTTTAACCCACACATCCAGGTAGATATGAATTCAAAGGATATCAGGTTTTATTTAAAAATAAAGAAAACTGGTGTTAAAGTATACATCATTAGCCATTGGGAGCAATAAATGAGAAAAGAGTAGGTTCTATTAGAATATGTTTGTATAAAACTTACTTATGTAGTTCTTTGTTTTTATGTTTGTCATGAATTTTGGGTACATGGTAGAGATTTCAAAAATAATATACATTTGCTTTAAATTTTAGCGTTGTCATGAAACAGATTGTGACATGCTTATATTTTTGTGGAATATTACTGATCTTTCTTAGAGTTGTTCCATTTGCATATTCCATTGCTAACTACTTTTACTCTTCAAAAAATGTCATCTGTGATTTAGGGACAGGTTTAAGTGGAAGCCTTTTAGTGACTTGTAGTTCAAAACTTCTTCTGAAGATCTACCTTTGTATTTTGAAGACCACCTTATTTTCACGATCCTGAAGTTTTTACTGGGATTCATGTTTAGGAGACTAACCATTTGGTCCTGTAAAAATAAGCACAGGGACCAGCAGATGGTGTAACATTGGTTACATTGCTGGACAACCACATAGTTGTCTGAGGTTTGAGTCCTGGACCCAGCAGCTTAAAACTCACGCTGGGTGCATGTGTGTGCATGCCCAAAATCCCGGGAGGAGAGTAGAGGAGAAGGGATTGCAGCATGGCCATCCCCCCCCACCCCCCCGGGTGTGTGTGTATGTGTGTGTGTGTGTGTGTGTGTGTGTGTGTGAGTGATTTCTTGCTTTCTGTCTCTCTCTCTCTCTGTCTCTCTCTCTCTCTCTGTCTCTCCAGCAAGCGCATATGCCTGATAGCAAAAATGTCTCTAAAAGAAAAAAAAGCTCAAATGGAACTTTTGACAGAGCCTAAAGTCTAAAAAATTTCTAAAGACATAAGTGTTGACAGTATTAAGTTGTTCAATAATGATAGGAATATTTCTTTAAGAAAATTAGAAAGTAGCCAAATTAATTTGACTAGTTATTAATTATATTGAAAAGATAGCTATGATACAAAACACAGGGAATTAACCCCAGAGTTCAAAAAAGTAAAAGGTTTATTGTATATTACTCTATCATTTGATTGGAAGAAAATTTAAATTAATAATCTGAGAAACTCGCAGTGTTTTTGTTCAGTCTCGATAATTGTTCATTTAGGTTATGGTTGTTCTACAATGCGTTTTATCACCCTCATTCTAGAATCCCCCATTATATTCTCTTTGTTTAAACCTATCATTTAAAAAATATTTTTTTAAAATAAATCACAGAACTGACAGTTTTTAAGTACTCTGTATACAGCCTATGCCAATATAGCAACTTATATAGTCATAGTAAAATGGCCCAAACCAGGATATTAACTTTAGTACAATATTACTACTAAATGTAGACCTTATTCTAATTTCACTATTTTCCTACTAATGTTATTTTTGTGACCCAGGATCTAGTCTAGCATCCCACCTCGCATTTACTTGTGGTAATTTCTTAGTCTCTTCTGAAATGTGACAGTTCTTCACTCTTTCTTTGTCTTTTATTTTTTCTTTTTTTGGAGAGGTTTTTGCTATAGGGCGCGTGTGCTCGCCGGACAGACAGAGACAGAGAGACAGAAAGCGAGAAATCACCCCCCCCCCCCCAGGGGGGATGGCCACGCCGCAGTCCCTTCTCCTCCATTCTCCTCTCGGGTTCTTGGGCACGCACGCACATGCGCCCAGCGTAAGTTTAAGCCACTGGGTCCAGGACTCGAACCGTGGTCAACTACATGGGAGTCCAGCGACATAGCCATTACACTAACTGCTGGTCCCTTTCCTTATCTTTTATGAACAACTTTGATAGGTACTGGTTAAGTATTTTGTAGAGTGTCTTATGATATGGGTTTGATTTTCCACGATCAGATTGAATGTATATATATTTGGCCAGAATACCTCAGCAGTGATGTGTTTTCTTAGGCCATCATCCCTCCGCTCCCCGTAATCTTACCACTGGTGGTATTAATCTTGATCATTTAGTAAGTAATATCTACTGTATTTTTTTTACTGTGAATTTAGCATGTTCCTCAATGCATTAAAAAAATAACTTGGGGTAAATACTATGAGACTATGCAAATATCTTGTTTCTTCTTGAACTATTTTTGCCCTCTGGTTTTAGCATGCATTGGTGGATTTTGCTTGCAGTTATTATTACTATTGGATTCTGATGGTGATTTTCAATTTCCTCCCTTCTCTTACATTTATTTAGAATTTTCTATGAGGAAAAGTTGTTC
Source organism: Tupaia tana (assembly GCA_026018925.1). Lineage (NCBI taxonomy): Eukaryota > Metazoa > Chordata > Mammalia > Scandentia > Tupaiidae > Tupaia > Tupaia tana. The sequence goes on along the minus strand of JAKSZU010000006.1, from coordinate 133,109,970 downwards.
TGTCATCTCACTTTATTGCCTTATATGTTCAATGATTTATTTTCATCATCAATAAATGTTATTAATTCCATCTTCAGTGAGTTCATGAATTTCATTTATTTTATAGTTTATGACCTTATCATTTCATTATTACTTTTTTGCTCAAATTATTTTATCTTTGGCCATTGGGAACTCTTCAGGTTAACGCCTATATCCTTTTGAGGTTCTTCTATCCATTTCCTAGCACTGTTCTTTTTGTTTGTTTGTTTTTTTCCTGGACCCACAAGATGTTCCAGGTTCTTCTGCATTTCCCAACCTCATCTTGTAGTTGCAACTACATAACTTTGGAAGGATATTTAGAAACACTTTAAAAAGAGTATTTAGAAACTAAGATCTTGTCACATGAATTTAGGAAAAATAACTAGGATTTTAGGAGGTTAAATAAAAAGAAAAACATTTTAAATAAATAAATTAAAGTGTTTCGAGGTATGTAGCTATAGCCAAGAAGACTGTTGCCAAGTATTGGGTTTTGGGGGGCCCCAAAGAAGGTGGAGTGTTCTTTTTAGGATGTGAAGAATTTGGACAAAAATCTATGTCTTTCCCCCAAGATGACCTAAAAACATTTGTAATCATTGTTACTTTTTACAAACTATACTTCCCCCTTTAACCATATCAACTAAGAATTGTATTATGCTAGTGAGAAAATGTACTTGTTTTTGCTACCACTTAAAAGTACAAAACATGTAACAAAAATAAGAGCAAAATGTAATCTATGTATTAAAATGAACACTTTGGTTAAAATTCTTGTATGGGTGGGTTTGGGGTATGAGAAGACAGAGCTGTTCGTGTTCTTTTTTTCTGCACTGGTTCTTTGCAGCCCAAGCACTACACAGTTGCCTACATAGGTCTTGTTTCTATCCTGGTCTGTCATTCCTGACAACTAAGTGGGCATCTTGGTGAAAAAGAATGCAGACTCCACAAGATCACAACCTTAGTGCTAAAACTGCTCCTAATGAGGTGCTGTGTATGAATTAATTAAATTCGTTTGCCCCTCCTGTGGCAAGCTCTGTTGAGTGTTTGTCTGGTTGCCTAATTTATGAGGATAAAATGATGGTACAGTCTCTTCCTTGCTTGTTTTCATCAAAGAGATGGGCTAATTTGTAATGAAACTTTATCAATCAGATCGTGCTGGTGGTTCACCCTCCAAGCTCTGACTAATGAACGTGTGCTGTTTTGAGTTCTTTTCATACATGGCACATCCTCTTGCAGCTGTGGGGAGGGCAGAGGGTGGGGGTTGGCTCAAGATTGATTGGAAGACCAACTGTTCCTTTTCTAGCAAAGAGAGAACCAACTTTTCTGTTGTCTGTTTCTTGGCGTTATGATTTTTTTTTTCTTTTTATACAGGGAATGAATTTAAAGTGGGGAGTGTATAAAAATGCTTGTTTATACTTGTTTGGGAGAAGCCAAAGATTGTGCATTTTACTTTGGAGCAGTGGTCGCTGAGAACTCTCAACAATGGGAGAAGGGACAATAATACAACCCGAGGAGAAATGGAGAGTTTTGAAAGGCAATATTCTTCGATGTTGGGAAAGTAATGAAAGGTCAAAATGAAGCTCTATAGAAAAGCCATTATGAAAGGAAGGGGAAGAATTTGGCTTTTATGTTGCTGTCAGGATTTGGGATTTGTTTTCTTTTTATTCTGACAAAACTCTTTAAGGGTGTGTTTTTTTTTCTCTTCAATTCAAACAGTTTATACAAGTGTTATTTTAAACTTCCTTGTGTTTACATCATCATGTCTTTTGAAAAGAAACTTTTTTTTTTTTTCAATTTCGGTTATCTGGGAATTTTTAAGGACAGAGCCACTGTTTTCAAGGCACGCACCCCCCACATGCACTCACCCATACATGCATTCATGCGAATATTTCTATTTTCTCTGCTTGATCGAGAAATAAACAAATACAGGATAATTCGGGAGTATTTTGTAAGAGACTCCATGCAAAGTGTACGTATGTGATCACTTAAGAAATTCGTGTTACTTCCTAGACACTGATTACTTTATAAAAGACTCACCACATAAAGATTATTTCACACATACAAAGTGACATAAAGCCAATGTCAGGCAGCAAGTCGGTGGCAGAACTGGATTTAGGATTTTGAGTCCTGACTTCTGTCCTGTCATCAGGCCACTAATCTGCTTGATTTTCTAAAAGTATTTGAGGCCTGAGGAGAGAAGATGCCAGAGACACATTTCCAAAAAGATGAGTCACACTGGGTGGTTTGATATAATGAAACCTATGTTTATTTTGCAAAGAGCTTTTGAACAGATATTAGAGAAACAAATTTCATCATTATGTTCAACTTTACACTTCATAACATTGTACTTTCTGTTCCAGTAGTTAACAGCACTAAGTTCATGGTTCTTTTCTTTTTGTTCTCTCTTGGGAGTTTTCTATTTAAGAAGAAAAGGAAGAAAGGAATAGATTTTTAGTGGTAGTATTTTTTGTCTTTTTTGTTTTTAGATTTTTGCCATAGTATCTATGCACTCACAGGAGACAGACAGAGACAGGGAAAATAGAAATCACCTCCTAGGGGGTTGGCCATGCCACATCCTTTCTCCTCCATTCTCCTCTCAAGTTTTTGGGCATACATACACTCGGGAATACTTGCACATGCACCCAGTGTGGTTTTTAAGTCACCAGGTCTAGTACTTAAACCACAGAGTCAGCCATGTGGGATCTAGCACCATAACCACCACACCACCTGCTGGCCCCGATTTTTAGTGTTTTGCCAGAGTGACTTAAAAATATTAGAATGCTTTGCCTAGACTATTAAATTAGCCTTTAATCTTTCCAATGCAGGCCACGCCTGTGTGACTTCGTTGTTGAGAAACACTGTGCCTCCTCAACCCCCTCAGAGTTCTTCTTCCTGCTATTGCAGACCCTCCATGATGTTAATTCAATATATTTCCCCTCCATCTAGACTAGGGGAGTCTGTCTTTCCTGTCTGTGGCTCCAACTTCCTCTCTAATGTGGCTGTGCTCTCCTCACAGTGCCCAGAGCACCCATCTTAGCTGAATGGCCACGTCTCTTCCCACCTATCTGATGCTATTGATTTTGGCAAATCTTTTTGTATCCAAAAGATGCAAGGAATTTCTTTTTAATGATTTATATAGCTCTTATTTCACTCAAGAAATATTAATTTAGTACCCCCATGTGCCTGGCAGTATTCTGGGTTCATTGGGGGACGGGGTGTGCAGTGACGGAGAGAAGGAACAAGGCCTCAGACCTCAGGGGCCTTGCTCTCTGACTGAGGACAAGGGAGCTGACAACAGCAAGTAAATAAAATTAAAACGAATATATATTTGCATATGTATTTATATATGTTTTAATTTTACATATAGATGTATATATAATACATGCATGTATATATCAATGTATACACATAACTTATCTCTGATGGCCACACATGCTGTGAATACAGAGTCTGCAATAGAATGATACCTGGGGTAAGATATGGGGAGACAAGGAGAATGTGAGCCAGGTTCCACTGAATGAATTGGAGTGGATCTTTTTCCTTTTTTAATTTGGTATAGGGCATATGTGCTCACTGGAGGCAGAAAGAGAGATGCAGAGAAAGTGAGAAACACTCCCTAGGGAGGACCATGGCCATACCATAATTCTTTCTCCTCCAAGCTCCTCTTGGGATTTTGGGCCCGACTGCACAGCTGTATCTCTCAAGAGCTAGGCTGCAACTTGAACCACACAGTTGGCCACATGGGATCCAGCACTTTAACCACCATACCACAGGCTGGCCCATCAGAGTGGATCTTTTTGAAAAGGCAGTGTTAGGCTGTGAGTTGGATACATGAAGCCGGCCATGGAATCAAGCAGAAGGGTAGAAAGCAACCACAAGGGCCCTGCAACAAAGAAATTCGGGTGAATTCTAAGAATAAGAGGAAAGTCAAGTGTGTGCGACACAGCGAGCCAAGAAAACAGTGATTAAGAGAGGCCCAGAGAGAGGTGAGTAGAGGCCAGTTCTTATAGGGCTTTGTGAACCAGCATAAAGTGTGTTGATTTAAAACTCTTGGCAAAGATCTAGGCAGAATAGTGTAATTATCTAATTCCTTGCAATTCATTTAATTTATTTCAGTCGCTTGTGTAGTTCTTTTTAAATAATGGATTATAGACTCTTTGTGTAGCAATTATGTATTAGTCAACTTTATTCATCAATAAGAGGCAATCTGTACAGATTTGTTGAATTGTTGAATGAATAAACCTGTGGGCACCCTGTAAATGGATTATTATAGGTATTTGGAATTAATGTCTTACTGAGGCAGAAAGTTAAGATCGACTCTGTTCTTTACCGATGGCCTGCTTGTGATGATTTAAGGAGGAGTGAGGCAGAATGAGCCAAGTTCTGATACCGAAGGGTCAGTGCAACACAGGGCTGAGGGGTGAATTTGGGAACCATGTTATCTGGCTTGGAATCCTAGCTCCAACACTAGTTTGCTTGATTTTTGGAAAGTGACTTACTCTATCTGAGCTTTGTTTCCACACCAGTGAGCAGTGATAGCAGTATGAAGGTCTTCAAAAAGTTCATGGAAAGTGCATATAATTAAAAAAAATAAAATAAAAAAGAAGCATGGATTTCAAGTTTTTTTTGGGAAAAAAACACCGAAATTAACTTGCACTTAAACTTTTTTCCCACTTTTTTTTTATAGTCCTGTTGTGTTATTTACCTCATTGGGCTATCATGAATTGTAATTGAAATCATCCTTATAAAATACTGAGAACGAGGCCCGAGCAGAGCAAACTCCTCTAGCAAATCCCCACAATGTTAGGACAAAGGCTTTTTTTTTTTTTTGAGAGGTTTTTGCTATAGGGCACGTGCGCTCGCCAGACAGACAGAGAGAGACAGAGAGATAGAAAGCAGGAAATCACCCCCCCAGGGGGGATGGCCACGCCGCAATCCCTTCTCCTCCATTCTCCTCCCGGGATCTTGGGCACGCACGCACACGCGCCCGGCGTGAGTTTAAGCCGCCGGGTCCGGGACTCGAACCGTGGTCGACTACGTGGGAGTCCAGCGACATAGCCACCACGCTAACTGCTGGTCCCAGGACAAAGGCTTTTTACAAAGTCATTGTTGGAAGGCTTTTGTTTAAATTCTTTCGGGATGTGAGACCAATTTTTTGACTTTTATCTACTGTACTAGGGGTTTTAGGATGGTTCTATTGATAGGTAATAAGGTGAAATAAAGGAACTTTGTTTTTAAAAATTAATGTACTCAAACAAAACCTCTTTTCTTATTCACATGGCAGCTAAGAAATCTGTCTTTTTAACAAATAATATTTCACAGAGATCAATCTACATCTTATTAATTTTCTTCGGTGATTGATTTAACTACAGCCTTAATGACAGGATGCGTTCTAAGAAATGCATCATTAGGCTTTTTGTCATTGTGCTAACATCATTGAGTGTACTTACACACACCTAGGTAGGATGGCCTACTACATTACTACATGTCTAGGCTGTGCGGTATAGCCTATTGGATCTAATCTGTGGTATATGTGATCTACCATTGACCAACATTTCATTATATGGTGTATGAATATGAGAAACCATACTCTAGCTTTAGCCCTGATAATACCCTATCCTATAGATCTTACCATATCATATGTTTATAAATATGCCCTTGCAGCATCATTACAGCTGTGCCGAGGGACTAGGTTGCAGGCGAGATCATTTCCAAACAGCTTCCTGCAGTTCAAAGTCCAGAACAGCTCTGTATCATGACATATTCTGTGCTGAGTGGAGTTTGTAGAAGCCACAAATAATGCAGAGATGGCTTTTGTAACTTGGAAAGAAGCCAAGAGAACGTGTATTAATATATTTATAAAGCACAAGGTATAAAGTCATAAATTTAGTTTATATTCTTTTTTAAGAATTATTTTATTTAAATTTATTTAGTTATTTTAATTTGACTAGAGAGTGGCAAGCAGAGAGAGAGAGGGAAAGTGAGAAAGCAAGCCACCAGGTCTGGGACTTGATCTGTAGTTGGCCATGTGGGAGTCTAGCGCCCTTAACCACTATGCTACCTGCTGGCCCTAGTTTATCTTCTTTAACCAAGTTAGTTTTTAGAAGTTTGGTTTTAGGCAAGTTCAGACTACATCAATACATTCTTCAGGTGCTCTTTTCTTTTATTCTCATTAATACACTGAAAACTTTGGGTTGGAAAATATGGTATAAACTAATGGTGGAATTCAGGCTGGAGCTCTTTGAGGGTGTGGTGTATTGTTCCTTTTCCAACTCTTAAATAATTCTGAACATTTCAACCAGCCAAATAGAAAAATCCCTAAAGGCTTTTTGTACAGTTGTTTTGTTTCTTTCCTACTACTCCCAGTAACATTACATAAGTTACCTGGAAATTGTGAAGCTTGGGTATCCCAAGCCAGATCGTCCAAATACCTGGAATTCTCACTTCTTCAAACAGAAGAGTGAAGCTGGATGACTTGGCATTGATAAAGAAGCATCCGCAGATGTTGTTTCAAGTTTAAAATTTTTTACTTTAAATTTTAAAACATTTTAAGCAAGTGACACTTTCTCTAATTATTGTTCTTTTCATATAGTCAAAGCCAAAAAGGACAGAGGCAAACCATGTCTCCAGAGATTTGGAGCCCAATTTGGCTTTTCCAGAAAGTTTGAGTAAACTTGAAGTAAGATCTTGATGTTAGGCATTTTCCTTTTTTTATAGATAGTTTTGCTTGTGTAGGAGTTGCTTGAAAATGAGCAGAAGTCATAGTTCTTAAGGTTCTGGAATTCCACCCTTCAACACCCACTTTTTGGATCAAGGAGCATGGAGACTACTGTTCTTCAACTGTTTGGTTGTGAGATTAGACTGTTTGAAATTTTTTCTGTTCTGAAAGTTTAGATCGTTGTGCCATATTCAACTGAATTTATGGTCCTAGAATAAAGTTACAGAATTTACTTCATATTTATTTTTGATGTAGTTTAAAACCTGGAGTGATTTATAACATTTAGAAATAATCCAGAGTCCCAAATCACAACCTCCTCTCTGCCTTTGCTAAGAAAGGACTTTTGGAATTAGCTCTAGATGCATGTCTGCATTCCTTACTAACACACCCTCCCTATCTCTGTGATTCTTTTGATTTTGATTCTCAAATATACACTTTCTCTGATGTCATTAGCTAATAGTAGTTATTTGTAAATTTTTGATGTCGGTATGTCCTGAGATAAATAAATGTCACAACTTGAAACACTTTCTTTTTTTTTTTTTTTTTTTGGAGAGGTTTTTGCCATAGGGCGCGTGCACTCGCCAGACAGACAGAGAGACAGAAAGCGGTGAGAAATCACCCCCCAGGGGGGATGGTCATCCCGCAATCCCTTCTCCTCCATTCTCCTCTCGGGATCTTGGGCACGCACGCACTCGCGCCCGGCGTGAGTTTTAAGCCACCGGGTCCGGGACGCGAACTGCAGTCGACTAAATGGGAGTCCAGCGACATAGCCATTACGCTAACTGCTGGTCCCGAAACACTTTCTTTAATCAGACCCTGGGACCTAGACTAGAAATGCCTTAGCTCCTTTTGATGTTGTTTTGGAAGCTGACGTACAAGTAACCATTGTTCTCCAGCGTTCACTCACTGAAAAGAAATCAGCATCCAGATGCATTATTGGTTGATATCCTCTAATGGATCCTTGCTAAGTTCTCCAGAATTGAATTTCTTTTTTTTTTTTTTTTTCTTTTTTGGAGAGGTTTTTCTATATGTCACGTGCACTCACCAGAAAGACAGAAACAGACAGAAAGCAAAAAATCCCCACCCCACCCCCCAAGGGGGATGGCCACACAATAATCCCATTCTCCATTCTTCTCTCGGGATCTTGGGCACGCATGCACACACGCCCGGCATGAGTTTAAGCCACTGGGTCTGGGACTCGAACCTTGGTCGACTACACAGGAGTCCAGCGACATAGCCATTACACCAACTGCTGGTCCCTGGAATTGAACTTCTGAGGACCATTTTGAATTACCTTTTCTGAATAACTTATCTATCAATAATACTTCACTAACCTTTTGGACTCATTACTCATTTTATAGTTTCCTACTGCAAGAAAGAGGAAGAACATTCCTGGTTTTCCTTTAAAACTCTCTGATTCTGTAACTGCTTCATATAGTCTTCCCTTGATTAGACTATGTTCCTAATGCCCTGGCACCATGTCTACAGCATTGGGTCCATGTTGTGGTGCAGTGCCCTCAAAGGACACTCAGTAAATAGTTGTTCAATGACCACATCGCTCTGATACATTTTCGGTTGTAACTGAGTTGAATAAAAATGAAATTTCACTCTTTCCTGAGCAAATAGTGGGGTCGATCTAGATGTCTTCGTCTGATGATGTGTCACTGACTTTCACTCTTACCAACTTCCTAACAAAAATGGCTATAGATGGTAGGTTAGCAGTGAGTTCTCCCTTTGCTGTGCTATCCTGGCATCACAGAATAAAATGATTTTTAAAGACAAAGATGATATAACATGCCGTAATCAGAATCTAAGCTAATGGAAGTTCACTTATATATATTTGGGGGTAGATTTGTTGAATTCTGTAAATGATTAGTGCTGTACTTAATTATGCAAGTAATACTGCTTTCTGGGGTATTTTTTTGTTACATTGATAGGAAAAAATGATCCATTTTCTTTTTCTTCCTTTTTTTTTTTTTTTTTTTTTACTACCATACCCTTTCCATTTTATTTAGGAGTTATGTTTTACAGACAATTGTAGCATGTTGAAATTGTCTCACCATAGATGTTCAGTTCACTTAGAAAGCTATGCATCTTAGTATGAAGCACAACATCCAAATAAGGCCAGGATTCCTTTTGCGAAAGCGCATTATTCCCAGGGAAGAGTTAAGTGGAGGTGGGTTGGATCCTCATTTGAATTCAGTCCATTACATAAGGTGTGACTTCAGTTCGGTTTCGTAACATTTTTGTCTTAATTTATGCCGTCAACTATGATAACAATAACCTATGTTATCTATTCCGTGTTGTTGTTATGAGGGTAAAATTAGATAATAAATGTGAACTGTGCCATTTTTAGAATTATTATCTGCTGTCCTTTTGGTTGAATGTCCTGGATTAGAAAACATATTTCACTTTCTTACCTTGGCAACTGATCTTCAGGGAAGAAGAAACCCATTGGACCCCATGATTATCTTGTCTTTATATACTTTATTGAATCAGAAGGAGCTATTTGTATTTTCCCATGTCTCTACCTAGCCCTGTCTGTGAAGGGAGAAGGGAAGGATAGTTACTTTCCTACCCAGTCACTCTGCGTATATGTTCTACACACCAGTGAGAGTTACTCAGACTTTTATTCCTATTTTTTTTAGACTGAAAATCTGGGAGTTTTTTTTTTTTTTTTTTTTTTTTTTCCTTTTTTTTTTGGAGAGGTTTTTGCTATAGGGCGTGTGCGCTCGCCAGACAGACAGAGAGAGACAGAGAGATAGAAAGCAGGAAATCACCCCCCAGGGGGGATGGCCACGCCGCAATCCCTTCTCCTCCATTCTCCTCTCGGGATCTTGGGCACGCACGCACACGCGCCCGGCGTGAGTTTAAGCCGCCGGGTCCGGGACTCGAACCGCGGTCGACTACGTGGGAGTCCAGCGACATAGCCATTACGCTAACTGCTGGTCCCAAAATCTGGGAGTTATTTTCATCGTGGTCAGGGAATCTCAATGAATATCGTTATTTCTAAAGAGCTGTGTACTTTTCAGTTCTTTTACATCACCCGAATATATCGTGTACTTTTCAGTTCTTTTACATCACCCGAATATATTTTCAGTTGAGGAATTTATCAATTGAACCAAGTACTTTTGCTTAAAGAGAGTTCAGTTGTATCATTACTGACCCAGACCTTTTTTAAAAAACTTTCTATTTCAGAGAACTTCAGACTTATTGAAAAGTTGCACATACTCCATGCCCATTGTCCTCCATTATAACAGCAAGTATTTTTTATGGTAAATGAATTACATTATAATTCATGAGCCAGTATTGGTGCACTAATATTAACTAAAGTCTTTATTCTATTCTGATATTTTTCTTTATTTCTTGCCATAGACCACATGTACTTGCTGGGAGAGAGACAGAGAGAGGAAAAATGAGATATCACCCCCTTGGGGGATGGCCACACCACAATTTCTCCTCCTTCCTTCTCCCCTCAGGACTCTGGGTGTGCTATTCACATACTCCCGGCATGAATTTCAAGCCTCCAGGTCCAGGACTTGAACCACAATCAGCAGTGTGGGAGTCCAGCGCCTTAACCACCATGCCACCTGCTAGGCCCCATATTGTTTTTCTTTGATCCCTTTCAGGATAGCATATTGCATTTAACATCCTAACTCGTAGGGTTTTTTTTTTTTTTTTTTTTTTTTTTTTTTTTTTTTTTTTTTTTGACTGTGACTGTTTGTCAGATTTTCCTTGTTTTTGATAATCTTGACAGTTTGGAATACTGATAACACTGACTTTAAAGCAGAGATTTCAAGTTTGCTCATTAGAAGAAGTAATAAGAGACTCTCTTTCCTACCCACAAACAAACTTGTGAAAAGGACAGCAGTATTGGGAGCTTCTGATTGGCAAGACTTACACAATCCTAACAAGGAACTCCAACAACAGATGGGATTTCTTAAAGAAGGCTTTTCCCTTTGGCCAGGTTGTATAGTAGATAAAGGTATTAGGTACTGGGAAAACTATATTATTATTCGGTATGCTCGTGGCAATCAAAAAACAATTTAACAAAGCAGAAAGGGTAAAGAAGTTATCAAGAGGCTTGAATGTCATTCATATATATTTAAATGTCCTTATTTGAATGTATTCTTTCTTGGGGCTGTAGTGGCACTGCATCAGGAGATGTTCTTTGAGGCAATGCAACGTGGGAAGGTTCTTAGTTCAAGTACCAAGACCTCTCTGAGGATGCCAGGCACATGCTTTCCCAAGATCTGGGCTGACTGAAGGCTCTGGGTGGACTCCTGCCACATCAAGACCTTGTTGCGAGTGTTGTCTCTGTCTCTCTTGTTCATGGAAGAAATAAATAAATAAAACTTTGAAAGAAGTACTCCTCCTAGAAAAAGTTTTCACATCTTAAACCTCTGAGCCCCGGTGTATAGCAATAAGTCTATTTTACAGCCTGTTCTTTCATAAAAGGGCAATTTTCATCAGAAGTGCCAAGAACAAAATATCTAAGTATCACTTGAAGATGCTAAAAAGTGATTCAGAGATGGTAACATTGTTTAGTATCTCTTACCAGTGATAAGATGGCCTTAAGTGTTTATTATAACTCTGAGTCTCTGTTTCGATTAATACTTGAGATTGAATCATTGACTTTTCAAAGCACCTCTATGATATGATTACTTTTCATCATTTCAGGATCATTATTGGTCTTGTACCTTATGGCCTAGAACTCATCTCTCCCTTATTTGCAATTGTCCAGTTTACTTATTTGCAATTGTCCAGTTTACTAAACTTCCCGAGACAGAGGTACCATAGTAAGCAAACTGTGTTAAGTTAGTCAAAATATTTCCTCTGGGGGAGCATAGTTGTTATCTGTGCTTCACATCAAAGGTGAGACTTTTCAGAGACTTTTAAATCAGGGGGAATGAGGCTAAACAGTTCATCGGAAGGCATGTCCTGCATTACCTGACTTTTTGTTAATTACCCAGATCAACAGCTATTTCGCTGCTGAGCCTTTCATTGGTAGCTGGTTTGGACTTTGAATTGTGAATCCCTTTTTAACCAGCCTGAAGTGTATGAAATGAACAGGCCAACGTGAAGGGGAGACAGATGGCAGTGCTTCCTTCCTCGTTTGATTAGTTTGAGTGAGGTTACCAAGCTTAAGGATTTCATTAAGACCCCAAATTTGGTGAATATGTGTGTCTGCTTGTAGCACTTGCTTTCACTAAGGCTGTTTATACTGCATTGCCTCAAAGCAATTAAATGGAGTGAAGATCTTGGGTTCCTAATTTGACAAATGCATTCTGAACATGTGGTGACTTGCTGGCTCATAGTTTACCTTAAAAAAACCCCAGAATTCTGCGAGGAGTGTGAAACAGCATATGCCTACAACAGTGAGAAGCGAAGCGTTTTCTTTAGCTATCAGGGAAAGTGGTCTAACAAGGTCGGCTGAGTTCTGTTACATACAAACTTTCATAAGTATAAATTGCTACGGATGGGCCTTGGATTTGAAAAGTGAACCAACCCAGTGTTTATCAGAGTTTCATACATCCATTTCTTTTTCCTTTTATCAGTCATTTATCTCCATGATTATTACCCAATATTGGTCAATTTTATAAGCCTTGGTTATTACTGTACATCAAAGAACTCTTCTAACATTAGACTCAAATTGTATTTTTTCTTTTATTTGTCAAATTGTATTGAAAATATTCAAATATTTTCTAACATTCAAACCCATATCTTATCATTTTGCCTCCCTTGAGTTTTTTTTTTTTTTTTTTTTTTAACCAAACGCTAAAATGGAACTTTAGCGAGCATTACTTTGGTGACAGATATGAAATGAATATTCAGGACTATCATGATTAGTCTAATAATGGAAGTTCAAATGCCCTGGCAAAGGCTGCCCTAGAAGTACTGTTCTAGAGCTCTTCCCAGAAAGCATGGTTTAGGTCTTGCCACAGCAGGAGAAATTTCCATGTAAGGGCCTAATTCAAGTCAGAGTTACAGATCAGTTGCCTTGGGTTTTACCACAAATGTAAATCACAGAACCCACCATACGAAGTCATCTGTAATCTTCCCATTAGCTTCGTCCCTTCACTCCAAGTGCACACAAACCAGCGTGAAAGGCTGCCACCCAGGCAGCAACCCTGCTAAGAAAAGGGAAGAAAAAAGAAGGAGAGGCTGGGCTTTTGTTTGCTGGTTTGTTTGTGTATCTTGGTTGCCTTCGGGATGAAAGGAATGGGGTATGCCTGTCTTACCTCTTGGTTTGACTGTGGCAGCTCTTTTGGTATTTCATTGTTCTTTAAATCTTTTTTGAGGGGGTGCTATCATTTTTAACCGTGTGTTTTATAAACTTGGTGCAAATGTTTAAGTTAAAACAGGCATAAAGGAATAGAAGAGTATCATGCTTCAAGTACCAGTTAACAAATGAGCAATGGACAATAAAAAGGAAATGAGAGAGTTTCTCCATGCCCATTTTGGATATTTATATGGATTTGGGAGCTCTTCATGTGTCTCCAACCCACCCACACAACACCATAAAAAAAAAAAATATGGTGTGTGTATCAAATACAGCCCAAATTTCCATGAACGCATTCCAAAAGAAACTATGAGCTGCCCATGTAACCAATTTTTCTGAATTTTCCTGTGTAAGTGGAAAAAAATAGCTGTTTGGGTTTCAGCCCCAGTTGGGCACTTTGGCTTTTACCTGTTGCAAAATGTGCTTTCTTTCTGCCAGTGGTCATCTCTAAAGAAAATGCTTTGTAAAAGAGGCAGTAGGCTAATTCACATTGTAGTAAAGAAAAGGAAAATGATGTTAAAAGTACTATAAATGCAGCATACTCCCCCCCCACACACACACACACATACACAAACGTTCACTATCCCATCTTGGGAACTATTTTGGGAAATCACAGGCGAAACTGCCAAGAAACAACCTTCTTTAATTGAGAATTTATACAAGTTCATACTAAAGTCCGATCTGTCCTAGATGTCATGAGTGTCATTAGTGCTCTGCATGTGGATAGACCACACAGCCTGAGGAGAGCCAAGGTATAGGGCCAATGGTCTCGGGGCCAACAGTTGGTATAGTGGTTAAGGTGCTGGACTCCAAAATGGTTGACTGTGGTTCGAGTCCCAGACCCAGTGGCTATGCCAGGCTATGTGCTTGCATTCCTGAAATCCCAAAACCGAGAAAGGAAGAGAAGGGATTGTGGCATGGCCAATCGTCTGTGGGTGATTTCTCATTTTCTCTCTCTCTCTCTCTCTCTCTCTCTCTCTCTCTCTCTCTGTGTCTCCTTGAGAAGCACACATGCTCTATAGCAAAAATCCCTTAAAAAAAAAAAAAAGAACTGTGGTCTATCATGTGTTCACTGCAGTGTCTGTTCTGTGCCACTGTTTCACCTCCCAAATGTGGTGAAATATTATGCTGGATGCACGAAGTCTGACAACCGCAGGAAGCCTTGGGAACCTAAGAGAGGCTTGCTGTTAGGACTTCTGCGTTCATTTTGTCTTCTGTCTCTGTGGTCAGCACTGAGTGAACTTGAAACTAGATGTCTTTATATATCACATTGGAAGTTAGAAAATATTTTAGGTCCATTGTGGGTTATTTTTCTTACTCAGAAACCCAGTGTTTGGTTAGCAAAGCCTGAAGGAAATATTAGGAAGAGAAAATATACAGCCCTGCACCACCATCGGAGCTTCATTTTCTAAGAGGTTTGCAGGTGCTCCTCCCTGCGTGGTAAGGAATATGGCCAATTCATCACCCGAAATGGATAAATGCTAATTGGCTAGATGTAGCTGAAATTGACACATTTTCTAGTACTTGACAGTTTTTGAGTTCTACTGAGTCATTTGGAGTCAAAAATTCTTAAAAGCTCCCAGCTATTTGAGAGCATGATGGTTTTTGGATATGTGAAATACCAGCAACCTTAATTTAGACCTTATCTCCCTTTCTTTCTTCTTTCCCCTTACCCTTGCTCTTCTGAAGGTGGGCTCTAGCTAGATCTTAGGTTTTTGGTAGGTACAGTGGGAGGGTGACTGAGCAGTACCCTACAAGCTTACTTGGGCTCAGGGGAATGGAAGCAGCCCCTCATCCCCAAACAGATCTTACCATGTACCTCTTCTTCCCAGACCGCCCCTCTCACTTGACAAATGTCAGCCTGGAAACTTGCCCCTCTTTAGTCTGACATCCCATTTCAATACCGGGCTCTAAAGAATGAAATGAGAACACTGAGATCTACAAGAAGGAAAATGATTCCAATTTCTCCATCAGAGTCGTTTAGGAAAAGGAAGTTGAAGTTACTGGAAATCAGAGTGCAAACATCACTGCTCTCCTCTTTAAGAGATTTGGACATCTGTGTTGGCATAAAAAGGTCACTTTAGGCCTGAGGGGTTTCACATTGTTCCTTTAAGTTAGACCTTCAATGCAAACTATTTTCAACACTTGCCATGAAGAACAAATGACCTTTAGTTACTTGCCCAGAAGACAAATGGTACATTAACACAATAAATATAGTTTTCTGGGATCTCATCACATCCAGGCTTTAACTTTTTATTCAAATATTTTAAAAATATACCATCCTTAAAAATCCCCAAGGGATTAAAATGAACTTGTGATAAAAGTATCACAAAGATTTTTTTTAAGAATTATTTTTTAAATTTAACTTTATTTATTTATTTAGTTTGATTTGACCAAAGAGGGAGGGAGGAAGGGAGGGAGGAAGAGAGAGAGAGAGAGAAAGTGAGAAAGTGAGAAAGCAAACCTCCAGGTTCAGAACTCAAACCACGGGGTTAGCCATGTGGGAGTCCAGCATCCTTAACCACCATGCCACGTGGTGGC
This sequence comes from Tupaia tana, assembly GCA_026018925.1. Taxonomy (NCBI): domain Eukaryota; kingdom Metazoa; phylum Chordata; class Mammalia; order Scandentia; family Tupaiidae; genus Tupaia; species Tupaia tana. The sequence continues at coordinate 133,094,416 of JAKSZU010000006.1, read as the reverse complement.
CCCTATGTAGATATTCTTTTGATAATGCTGCTTAACAGAAATCACCTAGTGTCACTTGCATGCTTCAGATCACAGTTTGTTCTTATTCAGAACAGGTAGACTAATAAAGGTCTGGGTAAGAATGGGATTGGGGTGATAGGATTTTAAGAGACTGACAGTTTTACTTATGGCAAAATAAAAAGTTAGATATTAAATATTTTCAAAATTAAATGGGAACATTTCTATTTAGATCCAACTTTGGATTTAGTGCTATTGTTGGCCTTTTTTTCTATTTTTTATTTTTTATAACATATTGTTCAGACAAGCATTGTAGCTGGGAACTTAGTAACTCATAACAAATAATACATGACCTGTAGCAAGAGGGGCTGAAGAATTTCTTTTAACCTTAAGTAAAAGCAAACATTTTAAGTTACTGTTAAATAGATCCATGACAAATCATTCAATTGTCTGTATTTTTTCCCCCTCTTTTTAAAGTCCACACCTTTTGACAGTTTGGCAGACTGAAAACTAAATATTTTAGTTTTGCTTCAGGGAAATAAGACTCATTTAGTTTTCTTCTACTGTATTTTAATTGGGAGATAAAGGTGTTCCCCAATCCTGCCATGGAAGAAGGATGAGAGCTGAACTCTTATCTTCTGGTCCCTGGGTATGGAATGTACTGAATCTTAATGTGGTCCTGACTCAAACTCTACTGAAAGTTTTCATCTTTGGGGGGGGAAAAAAAAAAAAAAAAGAGGACACTGGCTACTGTGATCCTGATGGGCAGAGGCATTTATTCACTTTCTGGCAGCTGCTGCTCTAGCAAAGTAGATATTAAAAGTTGCAGTGATAACAACTTACTCGAATGGAATCCAGAAATAAATGTTCACTGTCTTTGCTTGAGATAAATACCTACAGATGTCAACATAGGTAATTTTTTTTTTTTTTTTTTTTTTTTTGGAGAGGTTTTTTGCTATAGGGCGCGTGCGCTCGCCAGACAGACAGAGAGAGACAGAGAGACAGAAAGCGAGAAATCACCCCCCAGGGGGGATGGCCACGCCGCAATCCCTTCTCCTCCATTCTCCTCTCGGGATCTTGGGCACGCACGCACACGCGCCCGGCGTGAGTTTTTTAAGCCACCGGGTCCGAGACGCGAACCGCGGTCGACTACGTGGGAGTCCAGCGACATAGCCATTACGCTAACTGCTGGTTCCCAACATAGGTAATTTTTGTTGCTCTGGAATAAATCCTTATCTTAAATGGAGTATTAAGGAGAATTTTAAACTTGTGTATTATTTTTTTTGAGAGTTTTTTTTTTTCTTTTGCGCTATAGGGCGCGTGCACTCGCCAGACACAGAGAGAGAGACAGAGAGACAGAAAGCGAGAGATCACCCCCCAGGGGGGATGGCCACGCCGCAATCCCTTCTCCTCCATTCTCTTCTCGGGATCTTGGGCATGCACGCACACGCGCCCGGCGTGAGTTTTAAGCCACCGGGTCCGGGACGTGAACCGTGGTCGACTACATGGGAGTCCAGCGACATAGCCATTATGCTAACTGCTGGTCCCCATATTTTTCATTTACATATTTTAAAATGATTTCATTTATTTTTGGAATTATGTATTTGATTTTATTATTACTATTTTTTAAAATTCACCAGAGAGAGAGAGAGAGAGGAGGAAAGTGAGAAACCCAGTTGGCAGGTCCAGGACTTGGTTGGCCATATGGAGTCTAGCACCTTAACCATAATGCTGCCTGCTGGCACTGACTTGCATAGTTTTAAAATGAAGAAATGAGCTATGTAAAATATTCGAAAGAAATTTTAGAAAAATATTTTTGTCTTTTTGCAAGTCTAGCCTCCTTATATACCTGTATGGGGGCCTTTGAATAACTATTCATTGAATATTCTGGGTTGACCAGATTTCTTATAGTCTCCATATAGCATTTACTTTTTTTTTTTAATAAGACATTAATAAGACTTACAGAATACAGGTTCAGATTTTAAAAGTTAAAATTTATAAAGAAACATTTTCCAAGTTTTTAAAAGTTTAATTTTCAGATTAAGGCCCAAATTTTTTTGTTGATTCTAATTCTAGTTTATTTGAAAATTTATAGTGTGTTCAAGGAATAATTCATGGACTTACCTTACCAGTGGGGTATAAGGAGCTAGGATGGTCTATGATAAGTTTTGATGAACTTTTAAAAACAACTTCTGGGGACCAGCCTGTGGTGTGGTGGTTAAGGTACTGACCACGGTTCAATTCCTGGATCTGGTGGCTTGCTTTCTCACTTTCCCTCTCTCTCTCTCTCTGGTCAAATTGAAATAATTGAATGAATAAATAAAATTAAATAAATAATTAGGAAAAAAAGTCCCTTCTGATTTTAACAAATCAGAAGTTTAACATTTTTTTCCAGGTGATATATAGGCAATTGTTCCCAGTTTTTATGTATTTTCTTTTAGATGCCAGTGCATTCTAGATGTTTTATGATGCTTCTTTTGCTATTTTTTAAAAACATTAGACATGGTTGATGAAAGAAATGCATTAGTTGTAGTGTATTTAGATACAAGCAAGCTATTGATTAATGATACTGAAAACTGTGGCATTATAGCCAAAACATGTGATTACATGGAATTATAGAATAGTGAAAGCATCTAGTGTCTCACCAGAGGGCTCTGTCCCTGTTCATGGTATATAGCTCACTCTTCCAGGTAAGAATTTTGCTGGTAGGATGATCAACTCTAAAGAGCATGCCAGACTAGAATAAATTAGCAATATGGCGGTTGACAATATCAGGGATCAATTTCATTTTAGGAGGATAGAATGGTAGGGGATTGCTGTTGGCATCAATACAAAGTCTGCACATGCAAAGAGAGAGTGAAGAAGTGATTTCCTTGTATGATAAGGGGAAAGGGTTTAATGGCTCTAGGGGACTCAAAATGAATTAGCATTGGGCTGCCCTCCCCTTCTCCCCCCCAAAAAATAAAAAATTAGTATGATGTTGGGTGGCATTAACAGAAGGTAAGCATCTAAAAAAAGAGCAGCAATATTGATGTTGAACTGAAACCACTGTTACATATTATGAGTCTTATTTTAGCAATCTTAGGCAACACCTCAAAAGAATTACAGGGGCAAGTAGAATTGACGAGATGTGAGGAAGATCCAGGAGAGGATCTTTCTCCTGAGGTGATTCCCAAATGCGAAAGACTGTAGGACATAAGTGTAGTTAGATTGCTTTCTTATGTGGTTATTATAAGGACATGAATGTAGCCTCAGTCACAGGAGAGCCTTCTGCTCTAACTGCTTCAGATTGGAGGGGGTTTTTATTACAGATAGTGAACTTCCAAAACATATTCCACTGGGAGCCAGCAGTTAGTGTAATGGCTATGTCGCTGGACTCCCACGTAGTCGACCGTGGTTTGCGTCCCAGACCCGGTGGCTTAAAACTCACGCCGGGCGCGTGTGTGTGCGTGCCCAAGATCCCGAGAGGAGAATGGAGGAGAAGGGATTGCGGTGTGACCATCCCCGCTGGGGGGTGATTTCTCACTTTCTGTCTCTATGTCGCTCTCTGTCTGTCTGGCGAGCGCACGCGCCCTATAGAGAAAACCTCTCCAAAAAAAGAAAAACATATTCCACTGAAGCCAAATCAATTTCTCATTGGAATGGTAGAGAAAAAACTCTCATATCTAGTAATGATTTGACTGGAATACTATTTTTTTATTTTTTTGCCATAGGGTGCATGCACTTGTCAAAGAGAGAGACATAGAGAGAGAGGGATTGTGAGAAATCACCCCCTCCAGGGGGGATGGGCATGCCACAATCTCTTCTCCTCCGTTCTCTTCTCAGAATTTTGGACACAAATGCATGTATGGCTAGTGTAATTTTCTTTTTTTTTTTTTTTTGGCTAGTGTGATTTTCAAGCCACTGGGTCTGGGCCATGAACCACAGAGTCAGCCATGTTGGTTCCAGCCACCTTAACCTCTGTGCCACCTGTTAGCCTGACAAGGATGCTTCTAGGTCTCCTTGATTCTAAGATTCTTGAGTTTCACATTTTCTATTGACGGATAATATGAGTTGTCAGTTTATCTATTATACATGTTGTACCTCAGAGATGAGAATGAAAATTGAAAAAGCCTGCAGAAAGAAATATTGTCAGGAATTATGTAGTAGATAGGTACATAATATAGTATATTTAAAAAGGTATTAGGATAGCAACTGCTTAAAAGAGCCACATGTTTTGGGCAGGTATAGAAAGGAAGATAAGCATTTCAGGGTCAAAACCATGGCTGATAAAAATATTTTTATTCATACAAAGAGACCTAAGTCTTGGAAAGTATGCAGTAGTAATAATTATTGATACTTACTGTATGAGAGGGTCTTTTAAAAGTCCATGGAAAAATGCATATTTCAAAAGCACTATGCATGGATTTCAACATTACTTTGCACCAAATGAAACTTGTATTTTAATTCCCTTTTTCCACAAACTTTTTGAAGTACCCGCATCTACCAGACACTATTTTCCCCAGGTGCTTTTTAGGTGCATTTTTTTTTTGGAATCAGCACAACAAATGTGAAATGTACTTGTTATACACATACTTTATAGGTTAAAAAAAGGTCCAACTGGTTTCCACGTAGACAGCCAATGGCAAAGACACAGTGGGTTGAAGTCTTTCTGGTCCAGTCTGTTTCTTTCCACGGCACCATTAAAATGTCTTACTAACAAGTTGTTTGGACAACTCTATGCTTTTAATGCCAATTCTGAGCTCTCATATCCTAATCTGAGCTACTGTTAGAGTTTGTTTTTTAATAGCCTCCAAGATTGGAGTTTTGATTATGAGGGCTAGAAAAGTCTTGGAATTGTTCATATAATTCGAAGCCAAGAACCCCCCAAATGTTATTTTAATTATCTGGCCTATGTTCTCATTATTCCTTGTTGGGATATGGTATTCACATTTTGCTGTCTTTATTCTGCCATGATATAAGTGTTCTGTTGAATAACTTGCATTTACTTTTTTTGTTATTTTATTTGAACCCATCTCAATTTTTCTGTAGAGGCCATTTTCCCAATACCTCAGTGCTCTTATTCCTTTCTCCATATATCAGAATTTTGAGATGTCCTCCTTAAATTCCAGTTCCTGAATCTACTTTGAATCTCTCTATTCCCTAGAGTTTTTCCTCCCTTTGAATACAAAAGTATTCATTTCCATATGTTTTAAAAATTACCTGTGGTAAAGAGGCTTATATTATTTATCACTTGCCTATATTTCCACCTCCAGATTTAAGACATTTTGGGCTTGACGTTATACATAACAGTAGATTGACAAGTATACACATTAATTAAGGCTGTAATCATTTGATGGGAAAAGGTCCCGAATGTTCACTGGAAAATGATTTTAGAAAGCTCTTTGACATAGTAATTTTGCAAAGGAAAACAAGGACTGTTTCTTTCTTTCTTTCTTTTTTTTTTTTTTTTTTTGAGAGGTTTTTGCTATAGGGTGCGTGCGCTCGTTCTTATGATGCAAGAACAGTGTTAATACTGACTAGGAAAATGTAGTTATTTCTTTAGGAGAGCTGTTTTATTGCAGACATTTAGCGGTAGTAAGAAAGCCCAACACACACACACACACACACACACACACACACACACGGATCCTCCGTAGTCTAAAGGTCTAAAGGTGCTCAGCTGTGATTTATTCTTTCCTATACGAAAGGAGCAACAAGTCCAATGTTCCTAATTAATATGATTTAAAACATTGTCAGCTAGCAAAAGACAAGGTGATTCAAGATTATCTCTAATAAGGCATCTCATTTCTATAACTCATTTTTAATTCATGAAAACATAGTCTTTGCCTTCAAGAAGTTTAGAATCCTTTGAATCAAGAAGGGCCGTCTTTATGAAATTCTACCTTGCTGGTAAACCAAATGGAAGCAATCAGAGACAAGCAACAAGAAAGATGAATGAGTTGAGCGGATTGACTTATGAGGAAAGATTAGAAGAACTAAATATATATAGTTTGGCTAAATGAGTAGCATGGTGGGAGACATGATAAATAGCCAGATTTACTCCTTGGTAAGGCTTTTGAGACCCAGGACTCTCCATACAGGCAAAGTGATGTTTATCAATACTGTAAACTTTGCAAGTTTCTCACAGTGCTTTTAAGTCAGCAGCTTATACAAACTTGGACTGTAACAGACAATACAAATACAATTCATCTCGGCCTTTTTGAAATAATATAGATCTGTTTCAGGACACTTTTCTTACATAGAGAATGAATTATCTTAAAAGAATTTAGAAACAGCATGTTAAAGATTTTATGTGTTATTTGGAGACAGAACTAATGAAAGATGTAGAAGATTGTAAATGATTTTTATGTGTGCAGTTTAAAATAGGAAAAATATTTAGGGGAATTATATCCACTCTAGACTTACTATAGCTGTATTATTGTCACCCGGTAGTTCAGTGTTCAGCGACTCATGACAATGTATTGATGGACAACGTGGATGTTGATGACATATACGTTTCACCACCATTGTAGGTAAAATGGCCTGTGCTGGGGCCAGCAAGTGGTGCAATGTTGAAAGTACTGAAGGGCTTGTGCGTGGCTTAGCAGTTCTATGTTCCCGGAATCCCATATGACTGACCTCAGTTTCAGCTTTGGACCTGGTGGCTTGAAAATTATGCTGGGTGTGTGCGTATGTGCCCAAGATCCCAGGAGGAGAATGGAAAAGGGATTGTGGTCAGCCATCCCCTCCCTTTTAGGAGGTGATTTCTCACCTTCCCTCTCATGGTCTCTGTCTCTTTCTCTGGCAAGTGCAAGCACCCTAAAACAAAAAACTAAAAAAAAAAAAAAAAATAAAAGGAAAAGAAAAAAAGAAAGATGCTAGATCCCCACATGGCTGACCATGGTTCAAGTCTTGAACCTGGCAGCTTGAAAAATCCATGCCGGGCCTGTGTGCGTGCATGCCCAAACTCCTGAGAGAAGAATGGAGGAGAAGGGATTGCACATGACATCCTCTCGGAAGATGACCTCTCACTTTCCTTCTCACTGTCTCTCTCTGGTGAGCTCGTGAACCCAGTGACAAAAACCTTAACAAAGAAAAGAAAAAAAGACCTATGTCAGCTGGCAACTTTGGTAAAAGAGGCTGAGAAATTCTATGGATGATTATTCATGCAACCTTGAAATAAACTATTCTTGCAAACTGGTGTATTGTAAAATCCAATACTCATTTTCTTTAGTTTTGATTAAGAAGACTACCCTCATGATTAGCATCTCATCTGACCAGAACACTGAAGGTACATTTAAATAACTAAATTAAAATGACAAAAAAAACGGGGATGCCCAAAACAAGGTTTAGTTTCTATGGTGAGTCATTCAGGAAAAGCCCATAAGAACTTTCACTGAAAGAAAAAAAAACACTGTAGAGCTAAGTTAATTCACCTGGTGTTTTACTTTCCAGAAACATTCTGCATGTTGCTTATTCTTTTTTGTTTTGGGTAAAAGAAAAAGAAACATTATCTTTAACATACAATTTTATTTTCGAAAACTATGAAAGCCTATGCTTTTTAAAGAAAATTGAGGAATTTATCTGAAACGTCTCATTAGTCAACAGACTGAGGAAATAACTATTATTGTAACAAAATTCAAAACATCATAAACATTGTTTTAAGTCTACATTTTCACTGTGATTTTCTATATTTTCACTCTACTACGTGTTATACTGGGGTCTGATGGTGAGGACTTTTTTTTTTTTTTTTTTTTTTTTTTTTTTTTTTTTAGTTTCCTATAGGGTGCATTGCTTAGTAGAGAGACACAAAATGAGAAAAAGTAAAAATCATTCCCTGGGGGGAGGGCCATGCCAGAATCCCATCTCCTCCATCCTTTCTCAGGATTTTAGGCACACACACACACACACACACACACACAGACACAAGAGTGCCCAGCATGCTTTTCAAACCTCTGGGTCTGGGACTCAAACTACATAATTGGCCATGTGAGTTGCAGCTACCTCAATGACCGCGCCACCAGCTGGCCTCAAATGTATTTTTAATATGAACATTTACATGTATATTTACACATACTTGCTAAGTAACAGACAGTTGATTTTCCATTAAAGAATACATATCAACATACATAACGTATATCAAGATGTTATGGTCTAATCAGTGAGAAATAAGAGGACATCCAGACATAGCCAAATTATAGGAGTACTTTATTGATTCATCTGGCAACTGTGGGAGGACTCATGTGTCTTAAAGACCCCGCTTCTCCTGGGTGGAGGAGGAAGCTTATAAAGGTAAAAACCACATATGGGTTGATGTGGTGGGAGCAGAAACTGTTGAGGAGGGGTCAGGAGAGGAGAGGAAGGAGCGACCTTACAGAAGCATTTGTACCAAAGCAAAATTAAGCATTGTTACCTTGGGGCATCTTTAGGGTTGGGGACTTTCCAGTCCTTACACAAACACAGTGGAATCTTAATGGCCTTCATAGCTCAGGGTGAGGGGTCTGGTGATTATTACATCACTAAGGAATATCTAAGGTAGGGAGTTTCATGTTATTTAGCATAGATGATATGAATGTTAGTCACTCTGTTTAGGCAAAAAGGGAAAGTGAGTTTCCAATATAGAAAGGAGTTCAAAATGGAGGTTCTCCTGCTTCAAAAAAGATGACTTATAACAATATTCTCATCATATTCTTTACATGTTCACGTGTGTATACATAACACAACAGCTGTCCACATTTATGTGGCTTTCCCTGCTGTATATAGTCCTTTTAAGACACATTCTACACAAATTAGGAGAAAATGAAATCACAAATGAAAATTATTCTGAAATAGAATGTTCTAGAATGAAAAACTGTGGGTTGTCTACTCTGAGTACACTTGGTCTGTCACTATAATATTTAGAGAAGAGTTGGATAGATTGAAATAGGATTTCAATGAGAAAGTGTAAACATTTTAATTTCTTAGATGTAACGTTCCACACAGATCAAAGATCACTTACCTCTTTGCACTGGTGTATAGTGGCATGAGTCGTAGTAACAGTGGTGGGGAAAGTGTCATTTCTGGTAATACTGAGTGTCAAAGACCAAAAAAGAAAATCTATGAGTCAATTGTTCTTAATATGTTATTATTGCTAAATGAAAGCTGTCCCGATTTTCCCATTCTCTCCTCTGGGGAATTAGACTTATCTTTCATTCTGTGTCAGGAGAAACTGTCATTTAAGGGCAATTTCTGTTCCGATGCTGGCATATTTCTTTTGTTTATGTTCTTTCTTTTCCATATGGGAATCTTCCTCAGTGTGCGAGTGTGCAGTTTATCCATGCATAAACAGCGTTCTAGCTATGCTCCTGTTGTTTTAGGAGTTGGTGCTGTTGGTAGGTGCTATGGAGGATGGATATTCAGGGGAAGAGTGATATCTTGCTAAGTTAAAGATAATTCTTTTATTCCCAATTTTGTGTTTCTATTTAAAATATTTTATTCTACAAGACTTTTTACTATATTTTTTTAAGAGAGATTTTTGCTGTAGGGTGCATGTCTTTGCCAGAGAGAGACAGAGACACAGAAAGCAAAAAAATCACCCCCCCCCCCCAGGGGGATGACCACACCACAATCCCTTCTCCTTTTGAGATCTTGGGCACTCATGTACACATGCCCGGTGTAGGTTTTAAGCCACTGGTTCTGGGCTGGAACCGTGGTTGACTATGTGGGAGTCCAGTAACATAACCCTTGTTCCATCTGTTGGTCCCAATTCTACAAGATTTTGATGACTGTAGTAACTACAATGATGCTGAATAATCTCAGTTCTTCCAAATCACTGTAGACGAATTTGCCAAAGGATATTCTCAGAATTAGTATAAGGTGGTTGAATGGTGGCACAGTGATAATGGAACACTCTGTGAAGCTGACTCACATGGGAAGTGTCCAGGTTCATGTCCAGAGACCTCCCCAAACATGCTGAGTATGTATATGTATATCTGTGGTCGGAGCTGGCTGGAGCCGAGGGTAGATTGTGGCATCAAGACTATTGGGGATGCTATCTTTCTGTCTCTGTCTTTAAGAAAGAAATAAAGTTTAACTTTATTAATTTAATAATTATTTTAAATTAATTTAATAATTAATTTAAATTAATTTAAAAGTATTTCAGAATTCAGGTAAATTTAGATCCCAGACTAGCAGATAATCTAGACTGTACTGAGATCCTGGAGGGTAGAAGAAAGTCCCATATTAAGAAAGCAGCTTGGCACCATGGTTCGCATTGCAGGCTGTAGGGCCAGACCACCTCAGTCTGGAGTACTCCTCTGGGTTCTTGCTAGCTGTGTGAACTTGGGCCAGTTAGTTAGGGGTATCTCTGTGCTTCAGTTATCTTCTTCTTCTTCTTCTTTTTTTTTTTTCTTTATGAGAGAGTTTTGCTATGGGGTGTGTGTGCTCATCATAGAAACAGAGAAAGATGGAGAGACGGAAAACGAGAAATCACACCCATGGGGGGATGGCCATGCGGCAATCCCTTCTCCTCCATTCTCCTCTTAGGATCTTAGAGAGATCCTGAGATTTTGTATGCACATGTGCCCCTTGTGAGTTTTAAGCCACTGGGTCCAGGACTCGAATCATAGTCAATTATGTGGGAGTCCAGTGACCTAACCATTACACCATCTGCTGGTCCTGTTATTTTCTTTTAAAAATAGGATCAGGTCAGCAGGTGATGTGGTGGTTAAGTCTTAAACTTGGCAGCTTGCTCTCTCTCTCTCTCTCTCATGAGTACATGTGTCCTACAGCAAATTTAAAAATATTAACAGTAAATAAATTAAATATTAAAAAATAGGAATTGTGTAGCTTTCAGAAATCAATGAGTTAATACTGACCAATCTCTTAGAATTATGCTCTATATAAACAAGGATCCAATAAGCCTTAGCTGGTATGATTTTTTTAAAAGAAACTCTTCAGCACCTAGCATAAGTTTATCTCATGTAAGGTAATCTTATAATAAGTAAATATAAACAAAATGGAATGAAGTTTTAGATATCCCTTCACTATTTCCCAGTGTGAAGTTTTATAGCACCTTTTCATTTAGTATGTCTCTACTGAAATGATAGTATGTACAAGTATTGTATTAAGTACTCCAGAGTTGGAGAGGCCTTACACAAAGCATGTAAGAAGTATGTCTTGCGTGAATTGTTTAACCTCTTTTTAGCTCATTTGCCTCAACTGTAAAGGATTCCTGCAAAGAGTCAATAAGATCATGTATGTAGGTATGCCAGGAAGTCTCCAAAAAGTTGATGGGAAATGTGTAACATGAAAACAACTATGCATGGATTTCAAAGTTTTTTGTACCAGAATACACTTGTACTTTAATTCTATTTTCCATAAACTTTGTGAAGCACCCTTGTATATGCCTGGAGTACTTAGCTATTGCCCAGCCGTAGGGAGCACTCAGTAGGTGTTAGATTATTTTCTAGTGTGAGAGGTAAAACACATATAAAATAAATATGCTCTGCAATAAGTGAGGTGAAAGTATTAGCCATGCATATTTCTAGTGGGCAGCAATGGAGGGTGGAGACAAGTAGTCAAAGAAAGTTATGAGAGAGTTGGGATTCGGCTTACATGTTGAAGAATGCATGGAATTTAGACATGCAAAGATACAGAGGAAGGCAGTTCAGGTAGTAGGAACAAAAGGAATGAAAACTCAGTTAAGAAAATAAGAATGTTTAATAGGGGCAGTGAGCGATTCAGCTTGACTAGATGAAAAAATTGTCCATTCATATTGTCAGTTGAGAAAATAATGAGAAATAGAGCTGGAAATGGTAGATCGGAACTACATAATGAAAGTCCTCGGGCCCAGCAGTTAGCATAATGGCTATGTTGCTGAACTCCCACGTAGCTGACCGTGGTTCGAGTCCCGGACCCGGTGGCTTAAACTCATGCCGGGCGCATGTGCGTACGTGCCCAAGATCCTGAGAGGAGAATGGAAGAGGAGGGATTGTGGCGTAGCCATCCCCCCGGGGGGTGATTTCTTGCTTTCTGTCTGTCTGTCTGTCCGGTGAGTGCATGCGCCCTATAGCAAAAATCTCTCCAAAAAAAAAAAAAAAAGAGGGAGAGAGTAGAGTAGTGTTATCATGAACCAAAATAGGGAGCAGAGGCCATGAGCAGGCTGAAGAGGAACAGGTACAGTCAGAAACTGGGATAGGGACCGACTGACCCTGAGGAATTGGCCCCCACCTCAGTCATCTGGGTGGAAAGGTCATTCTCAAGTAGGTGGGAAGGAATACATTCTTCTTATAAACTACAAAATCTCTAGGTGGAAGTAGATACTGCAGAGTGCTGATGAAGCTGTGGAGTTGCAATTTTATAGGGAAGCATCTGTCTCTCTTCTCTGCTTTAAGAAAATATTGGGTCGTTGGGAAAGTCATGACACATTTCTGCATAGCAAAACAGAGAAAAATACATCATGACTTTTCTGACAGCCCAATAATAAAATGAAAGATGTAGATGTGTTCTGGGTGATCTTCATGGATAAATGGAAATCTGATCCTTTATGAACTTGGGATTTTAATATCAAATACAATAAAGTGTGTTTAAATAGTACTAAGGTTTTATGAGTCAAGTGAGAGAAGAAATTTCAAGATTAATTCCAACATTTCAGCAGTAATTTAAAAAGCTCTTTGAATAGACTACCAGAAACATTTGGATATCACATAGAGACAGCTGTTGATTTTGATTTCTCTAGGTATTAGACACATTCACTCTTTTAGTATTTAATTATATTTATTTTTAGGGATTTGAGTTTCTTTTGGAGAAGTCTTGCTATTTTTTATTTTAACCTCCGAACAAATCAATTTGGTAAGTTAGTAAAATATATAACTCTCAGGCAAATTATTTTATTATCTGGTAACTTCCATTAAAGGTATCGTTGACTTTTTGTTTTAGTAGACTTAAGAGAGAGACAAACTAATTAACTAGAATATAGTATATATGTATATAGATATTTAATTTATATCTAAATGCAGACAAGTGTAAATATAAATAAGTATTAATATAAAGAAGATGAATAAAGTAAAAAATACCACTAGGTAAACCATGTTTATAAGTTCAGTGTTTACAATAATAGTATTTGATGAAAAAGTGACAGTATGCATAAAGTCCAAAGAGAATCTGAAACCTAGAGAACCTAAGGAATTTGTCTGTTTCTTTAAGAATAGTTTCTAATTAAACCAAGACTATCATTCATGTACAGTACTGAAGGATTCATTTTTTCAACCTGTGTCCCTTATACTCTGGTCATTTAATGTTTCTGAAAACTGCTAACAGTGGTTATTTTTAACATTCTGGTGGTAATTGTATGTGGGTGATTGTATATGGGTTATAAAATTCTCCTGAATCTAATGTATAGCAATATACAACAATATTTAAATCTTAACCATCAGCTTACATATGATTATACAAGTAAAAGTGTTATTGGGGGCTGTAACTGAGAGCCTATGATTAATTATAATTACTTTTTTTTTTTGGAGAGGTTTTCACTATAGGGCGTGTGTGCTCACCAGACAAACAGAGAGAGACAGAGAGATAGAAAGCGAGAAATCACCCCCCAGGGGGGATGGCCACGGCACAATCCCTTCTCCTCCCTTCTCCTCCATTCTCCTCTCGGGATCTTGGGCACGCACACACACGTGCCCAGCGTGAGTTTTAAGCCACCGGGGTCCGGGATGCGAACCACGGTCGACTACGTGCGAGTCCAGCGACATAGCCATTACGCTAACTGCTGGTCCCAGTTATAATTACTTTTGAACTGCTTTACCTTATTTTGGAAATGTGTCATGAAATTTTCTTCAAATTGGAATTCTTATTCTTATGAATCATTGGGTCACAGACTAATTCTTTTTCTTTTTTCCAAGAATTATTTTATTCAACTTTATTAATTAATTAATTAATTAATTTACCCAAAGAGGGACAGAATGAGAGAGAGAACACAAGCGAGAAAGTGAGAAAGCGAGAAAGAAAACTGCCAGGTCTGGGACTTGAACTGTAGTCAACTATGTGAGAGTTCAGCACCCTCAACCACCATGCCGCCTGCCAGTCCCCACAGACTAATTCTTAAACATAATTTTATTGATCTCTATGGCAGAAATTTGTTTTGCGGTAAACTTTTGTGAGCCTCTGCTATGTTTAGAGGCCAAACAAAGATGAATAAGCCATTATTTCTGCCTTTAAGGCACTTTTAGTCTAATGGAGAAGCTGACTCTTGTCAACCGTACTGCAGTGTGGACACCTGGAAGAGGGAAATAGAGACAGCTCTGGAGCCTAGGTCAGAGGAGGCTTCTTAGCTTCTTTCTTTCATCCAGCCTCTATTTGACTAGTTATAACAATGGTAGTTTCACTATATTTCACATCGGCCTTTTCTACATTGGTCAGTTTTGTTTGTTACAATGCCTATTTTTTTTTTTTTTTTTTTTTTTTTTTTTTTTTTTTTTTTTTTGCTAAAGGTTGGTGCACTCACCAGAGAGATAGCCACAGAGAGAGACAGAGAGGAAAAGCAAGAAATTATCGCCCTGCCCCCACACCAAGAAGGATGGTCTATTGCAATCCCTTCTCCTCCAGTCTCCTCTTAGAATTTTGGGAATGTATGTACATGTGCCTGGCATGATTTTCAAGCCACTGGGTCCAGGACTTGAACTGTGCAGCTGGCTATGCGGGATCCAGTGTCTTAACCTCCATGCCACTTGCTGGTCCTATTAGAAGGCTTTTATGCTTTGTTTTATTTTGCTTTAATGGCTAACCAAAAATTGACCCCTGTTGAATGTCTATCTATAGATCCTATTTGAGTTCTCTAGAGCAGCACTACCCTTGACCCTAGTGCTTTGCAAGCTGTATTGGAGACCAGTTTTTTGTTTTTGTTTTTAATTCCTAACCTGTTGTAGACCAATGCTCTAATAAAGCACAATAGGGGTCTGAATGGTGGTGTAGTGGTAAAATGCTGCACTCTGCCCGGCTGACCCATATGAGAAGGTTTGAGGTTTGCATCCAAAGACTGCTGGGTATGCCTGGCCCCAAGAATGATCTGGGGCTGCCTGAAGCTTGGGGCAGATTATGGCACTGAGACCTTGTTGAAGGATCTGCCTCTGTCTTTCACTCGCTCATAGAAGAAATAAACAAACTTAAGTAAAAACTTCAATAAATAAACTTTAAAAAGTATGTATATACATACATTTTAAACACACACACACACACACGCACGCACACACACACACACACACACACACACACAAAATAAGAATGACTTCAGAAAATGATAAAAGATAACAAACAAACAAAAAACACCAAAGCCATATAAAACCCAAGGCCTGATTTTTCATTGTTAGATTCGGTAGACATGAAAGTACTCTGTCCAAGTGCTACAAGTGTTTCTGTGTCTTACTCTAAGATGCTGTACCCTCCTGCTGCTCCTACCAGTGGCAAACAGTTCATGAAGAGACAGCGGGCCTCAGCCCATCCTCAGCATAGCACTGTCCAGCACACAGTAGCTCCTCTGGCACTGGCTATCTTTCCTAGGAGTAGACTGTAAAATGTTCTGTTTCTTCTTCTTCTTCTTCTTTTTTTTTTTTTTTTTCCATTTGCCAGCAGGCACATTCACATGCCAGAGACAGGGAAACAGAGAGATAGAGAGTGAAAGAATCCCACAGTGGGATGTGATCATACCACAATCCCTTCTCCTTCCTTTCTCCGTCAGGATTTAGGGCACATGCTTGATGTGGTTTTCAGGCTGCCAGGGCTGGGATCTGAACCACTTGGTTGGCCATGTGGGATCCCGCCCCCTTAACCACTAGGTTATGGGACTGGGATAGGCCCTCTCTTCTGTTTCTGATCAAAGCTTAGAATGAGCTTATTGACTCTGCTCTAGTAAAATCCACTCTTTCTGCACTTTGTGAGTGTCATCTGTCTCTTGCTGGGTCCTTGTTGTTCCAGTACACTGATAATACAGAGGATGACCAGAGCCAAGGACAGAGGGAGAGGTGACAGCACAGGTCTCCACAACCAGTTCAGAGTGTCTCTCGCTCCTTTCCAATCACACCTTCAGCTCAGTTCACAAACATTTCTGGTGCGCTCTTTGCAAGGTACTGGACTAGGTGCTGAAGATACAAAGACGAATAGCCTGCAATTCCTGCCCGCCTGGCTCTGGCACTCCTGTAAAGGGAGACGCTGTATGTTTGTTTAATCTAGTCCACTTTTTTTTTTTTCTTAAAGAATTGTTTATTTAATTTAATTAATTAATTTATTATCACTGTTTTAATTTGATCAGAGTGAGACATGGAGAGAGAGAGGGAAAGTGCGAAAGCAAGCCATCAGGTCCAGGACTCGAACTGTGGTTAGTTATGTGGGCGTGTCCAGCATCTTAACCACCGCGCCACCTGCTGGTCCCCAATCTAGTCCATTTTTATGTCCTCATAGAAATGGTGTAAAATAAGTGTTATTAACTTGATAGTTTCTTGAAGTTTACTACTTCCTTGTTCTCTCTGTTATTGTTTTTTTCTTTAAGGGTTTTTTTTTTTTTTTTTTTTTTTTTGCCATAGGGCATGTACACTGAGTGGAGAGAGACAGAGAGAAGGGGAGAAGTGAAAAGTCACCCCCCAGTGGGGAGATGGCCATGCCACAATCTCTTCTCTATTCTCTTCTTGGGATTTTAGGCATGCACACACACATGCCTGGTATGATTTTCAAGTTGCCAGGTCCAAGACTCAAACCGTGATTAGCTATGTCAGAGTCTAGCACCTTAACCACCACACTGCCTGCTGGCCTTTACTACTTCCCATTTCAAATGAACTGAATAATTAAAAAGAAACAAGTAGATATAGGGTAAAGCACATGACAATGTAAGTTAGTCCATACAAAATTGTCGTTAATAGTTTTCATAATAAAATTTTTTAAAAAATTTAAATTCTGTTATGGTAATCTTCTGGAAGTTTTTTAGAGATCAGACCTCGTTCATGATAGCTATTAAGATTTAAAATGACATTATATGTGAGTATTATCTAGATGGGCTTATCCAAATATGATTTGAAGTCACCAGATATAGGCAACCAATTTTTTTGGCTGATAAGTCAAGTTATTTTAGTTAAATAATCTGTTAGGTCATCCCAGAAGGGATTCTGTCTAATAAATTTTCTTAAACCAATAACTATTTAAGCAAAACTTTTATATGTATGTATTTATACACACATACACAAACACACACACACACACACACACACACACACACATACTTACCAAGGGCTTGTCAGAAAGTTCATGGAAAGTGGAATTTATATATTATATATACATATATATATATATATATATATATTTAACAGAGTATGTGCAAAAGCTCACAGTATTATTTCACATTTTAAAAATGATCCTTCAAAACTAGTAACTTCATTTTTTTATATGAAAGAATTTCAAAAAGTTTCTGGAAAAATATACTTAAATATAAACTTTTTGTGGCAAATACTTTTAAAAAATCCATGCATAGATTTTTCATAACATGTATTTTCCACTCACTTTTTGAAGACTCCTCTTATTTGGTTGATATCTATTTAGTCCTTAAGACATCAATAGTGTATGACATACTTTATACAAGTAAACTATATCTATGTAAATGTTTCTTTAAAAATTTAGTAGGATGTAAAATGATCAGTCAATATTAGACACATTTGATAAATCAACAATTTTATCACATATTTAATGGTCTAGATTTCCTGAGCATTGCTTATTTCCATCTTTTTTTTTAATTTTTGTTTTTTAGGTTTTCTGCTATAGTGCATGTGCACTCACAGAGAGGCAGACAGAGGGAAAGTGAGAAATCACTTCCCGGGGGGATGGCCACACTATAATCTGTTCTCCTCCATTCTCCTCTTAGAATTTTGGGCTCATACATTCACACACCCAGTGTGATTTTCAAGCCTCCAGATTCAGGGCTCAAACCGTGGTTGGCCATGTGGGAATCCAGCGCCATAACCACCATCCCATATGCTGGCCCCTTGCTTTTTCTCTTTTATGTATCTGTGGACAACAGTCAGACATGCAGAGTAGCTTTATAAATTAATATCAGAATGACCTAATGACTCCTTTTTTTTCAAAGTTGTTGATCTTTCTCAGAATCCCAGATATTAGAAAATACATCAGGGTATGTGTTAAGAGAGGTCACACCTTTGAGAACTTTTTCTGGCTGAAAGCCAACTCCAGTCATCTGTGGAAGGCTGGGTCTTACACCTGTATGCAGATTCTTAAAGGTGGATGACTTCACAGTCATTGATAAGCGATTGGACTATACCTCTGGTTGTTTTTATCTGGAAAGGAAAAGTTAAAAACACTCCCAAGGTTTTATGAATTTTAAAGATAACAGTTTGAAATTTTAAATTTTAAGTAGTGAAGCTTCACAGGTGTATGTAGTTGAAAACACCACAGTCAACTTGAATTCTGTAGTCAGGAATTTGTATTACACTTTTAGAGGGTTTTGAGCTCCAACAAGTGGTACGGCAGAGCTGGCTCCTGCTGGCTCGCACCAGCTAACTTGAACCACTGTGTGCATCTCTTCCCAATCCTGTGTTTAGTGACTTCATGGTGGTGTGGTTATCTAGAAATCAGCCATCTTGGGCATTTCACCATGAAATTTGCAAATGCTACAAACCAGGGACTTTTCACCCCTCTCTTCTGGAGAGTCAGTTGTTAGACATTGACTAGCACAGCATTGGTTTCAGCTTTAATCTTATTATGAATGTACAAAATAGTTTATGCTGGTCCTATCTGCTTACTTTTACAACCGATCCCCCCTAGAATCTTTGGAAAGCCCCTCTTCTGCATAGTACTATTCTAGGAATAGGGAATATAAAAGAGAAAGATGAGTGTTTTCAAGTTGTAAATGTTTTGCATGCAACCAAAGGGGGAAATTCTTGGTGGAGGTTAAAATCAGATAATGACTATTTGTATTATTATTTGTGTATTATTGGTGTTACATACTGCAGAATGAGTGACATGCCTATTTGTTATACATTAAAAATAGCTCAGCATGGGTGACATGCAGGTATTGCTTTAAAATTATGTTGATTTAGCTCATGGATTATGTTACATCATGTGTAACATTACATATGTATAAATAGAGACATATAGATAGTAATGCTTAATTAGCATGTTATTCGTTAATTAGAACAGTGTATCTGGTAATGTTCTTATTGATAGCTCTGGCAAACTGAAGGCTTCTCTGTCTCCAGGAATTGCTTTTACAGGCTAAGGAGATGAAAATTCAGCATGCACACAGACTCAGCTGTTGGTATTTGCATTTTTAAATTTTTTAAATTCATGATAGAGCTTGAGCCTGAAAGGAAAAGAGAGAGAAACATTCTCTGCAGGGCTCACCATGGTCCTCTTCCTTCAGGCCTCCAACCTGCCAGTATGCTAGGCACGTGTGTGATTGGTGTTCTTCCAGGCCTGTCAGCTGGGGTCTCAGACTGCCGTCGGCACATGGCTTCCAACTCCATAGTTCGGTACACTTCTGGCTGCACCATAGAGTCTAGGCCGCAGTTATTGGTATTTAAATAAAAACAGATTCCCAGGAACCAAGTACAATCAACTTTATGTTAGCAACCATTTGTGGAGCCTTAAAACATGCTAGCCACTGAAACACAAGCAAAACATTTGAAATTTAGCAAACCAGGCCACAATTTACCTTTCTATGGCATTGCTTCTTGCTCCAGTAGTGTGTGCTGGAGTAGAAGGAACGATTTGGCTGCAATGATTCTTTCTCGCTAACCTGATCAGACCTCCTCCTGCCTGTTGCGTGACACGCTGAGTGCAATCCCTTTGTGAGGGAAACTGGTGAACGGATGCGGAGTTACTGGTCACGCACCTCTGCATTCCCTTTAACCTTTCTGAGCGACTGATTCCCTTTGCTCCACTGGGCTGTCAATCGCAACAGCAACCCAGACTTCCTCTGGGTTCCTTTCACACACACTTTGCTTATCTGTTGAGTGGCGTTTTTCTGATCTTTCCTTTTGCATGTTTTTACTTTTAAGATCTTCTCTTTCTTATGTAAAAAAGGCAATTAGACTCGTATCTGTTTATTTTAAACAAAATGGCTGTTAATTAGTGTGATCAAAAACCCTGCCATTGTAGGCTATGGGTTCCACTTTGTAGTTGTACTAAATTGAGTATGGTTTGGTGCCAGTTGACATGATAACAACTCAAAGTCTGGCTTTTTAAAAATTAATGAACAAACACATTTATGAGGCTTTGTTTTGTCTGGTTTAGATCTATAGGCTCCAAATGCATCAGAGTTCTTTTTTTTTTCCTTACTGACTAATGCTGTTGCTTATTAAAAAGTGCATAAACTTATTGAAAAACTTTTTTGATAACATAACCGATGTGTGAAAGCTACACCATTTTCATTTAATTGGTTCATTTATGATTTTTATAAATTGGAGTACAAAGTATGCTTACATATTCCATTAGTAACACATCCTAACATTTCTTTTTATTAAGTTATCAACTTACTAGATGTCTAGAAACATTTTAAATTAACAACTCCTGTTTCTCCTCCCCTCCCTCCCCCCCACCATTTAACGTTCAGAAGAAACAAGCAGATTCTAGGTATTTCCTGAATATAAAACAATTTCAAGAACATGGGTCAGAGGGCCACAGGTGATTAAGGCACTGGACTCCTACATGGCTAACTTTGGTTCAAGTCCTGGAGTTGGTGACTTGAAAATCATGCTGGGCACTTGTTGATGTATGCTAAATATCCTGAGAGGAAAACAGAGGAGGAGAGGGATTAAGGTGTGGCCATCTCCCCAGGGGGCAATTTCTCACTTTCCTTCTCACAGTCTCACTCTTGTCTCTCTCCAGTGAGCATACATGCCCTACGGCAAAAACTTAAAAAATATAAATAAAATAAATAAAAATAGCAAAAAAAAAAAACAAAAAAAAAAAAACCCATAGGTCAGCATGAGATGATTCAGTGTCATACATGTTACACAACCACTGTAGTTTACAATAATATTCGTGTTTGCAAGAATGGTGATGGGGACATTGTAGTCTTTACAGAAAGGTTAGATTATGTTCATGATTTATTACTTTTAAGGCAGAAATGTAAAATGTGTGTGTGTGTGTGTATGTATTTTAACAAAATTTTTTATGTTGAGGATTTAGACAAAAACCAAATTTCTAGTCAGAAAAATAAAACTGAAAGAAAGTACAATCAATCAGAACATCGCAGCTCTTTAACATTGTGACTAATTTAAGTTCAAATTCATAATTTATTTTTCAAAGAGAAAAGACAAAAGCATCAGTGGGCACTGATCCCCATTCTCTGGATCTGTCTAAACTTTACGAATTGATGCTAAATAGGAGAAACTAAGCCTTTCCACTTTGCTAGGTGTCTGAAAATCTTTGAGTTTAAAAAACATGGTCGTCTACGAAATAGCAATGATGCTTGATTTTTGGTTCACTGCTTTGCAGAGGAAAATGTTCTTATTTGTGAATGATAATAGAACAGCATGCCTCACTCAAATTGTTTACAGTTAAAAATGTAGTGAGAACAAAAGCTACCATTTACTAACTATCAATATTTACAACATTCCAGGCAATATTCTCTGCTCGATAATTAATTAATTCTTATAATCTTTTATATATTATCATGTTTACAGTAATTCTGCAAGCCAGACTTTTTTTTTTTTATTTTTATTTTTTATTTTTTATTTTTTTTAGTTTATTTATTCTTCCTTACCTGAGAGAGAGAGAAACAGAGACAGCACCCCAGCAGGGTCTTGGCACTGGCATCTGCCCTCTGTCTCAGCTGACCCCAGATCATGGCCCCCGCGTGCCTGTTGTCATCATGACAGTCTCTGGATGCGAGATGCGGGTTGGCCTCCCAGAGCGTTGTGTTTTTACAGTTGTGCTGTTGCTGTCTGTCTCCATCAAGCCAGTCTTGCCATAACTAATTTTCAGTTGAGGAAACTGAGGGGCAGAAAAGTTAAATATCTTGCTAAAGTTTTCTCACCTGCTAAGTAAAAGAAGTGAGAATTGAACTAATATATGCTTTTCTAAAAATGTTTAAAACTTTGAAGTATTTGTTTAAATTTATTTATTATCATTATTTTAAACTTTGCTATAGGGCACATGTGCTTATCAGAGAGAGAGGAGAAAGAGAAAACAAGCCACCAGATCTGGGAATTGACCTGTGGGCAGCTACGTGGGAGTCCAGCACCTTAACCTCCACACCATCTGCTGGTTCCAAACCGAGATCGTTCTTACTCCAAGTCCTTTCCACGACACTAGTTCCGAATTCTTGTCCTAACATTCCTTTTTTTAAAGTATGTTTTCCTATCTTGTGAGGAAATCACAGTCACTCTATTTCTTCCTGTTTAACTTTTCTGAGCTACACTCCTCTCTCTCTCTCTCTCTCTCTCTCTCTCTCTCTCTCTCTCTCTCTCTCTCTCTCTTTCCCCTCTGTACTCTTACTCTTTGGAATCCTTTATCAAACACCCTTATGAATGAAAAGCTATTCTTAATAGATTTAAGTGTTTTAGTGACCTTTATCAGTTATCTTAGAAAGTTCCTGACTTCATCTGTCCTCACTGTTGAACATTCTTTCTTGATGTTTAGCTGAAATTCTCTACTCTGGATTATACTCATTACTTCTAGTTACCTCCCGTATTGTGGAGGTGTCAGTAATGATCTATCTTTAGCCAACTCGCCTTTGTTTACAGTCCTCCCCACTAGATTGGGCTGATGTTGTAATGATGGTTAGAGATGATATAATATAGATGTGGGTAATTGGGCAATCAAATTCAAAGTACATTCTAAACCTAGAATTAGTAGGAAAGGAATAAACAGTGCTCAGTGCTGGTTTTCGACGACACCCGTACTTTCGTTGGCCTTTAAAAACATCTGTATCCGATGCTCTAAGATCGTTCACATGCAGTTACTTGGAACGGCTTATAATAAAGTGTGCTAGCTTAATTAATAGCTGAAAAGTTTATAAAATATATATTATTGGGTATGACACCAAGCTTTCCTTCTTATTACTTTGTAGTAGATCAACATCTCATGCAGTATAACCTTTGATCATATTTGCTTCCTGCTTCCTGCCCTCAAGTCCTTGATTTCTATTTCCTTTTCAGTAGTAATGAGACAAATTATCAAACAAGCTCATTTGAGGAAACTCCAGTTGCAATCAGTTAGCTTGATGGAGGAAAAGATTTTTGGTATGCAGCATTCATCCTCCCCTGTGGATACCCAGCATAGTAATTGAAAGCTTAGGTTAGTTTATTGGGCACCCACAACAAGCGCTTTCCAAAGTAAACTCCGATTTCTTCATTCCATAGAGAATAGATACCTAGTCATACGTTATACGTATCTGGGTTTGTTTTGTTTTGTTTTGCCTAACATTCTCGTAATGAGCTAACCTGGGGCTTCAGAGAAAGTGGTTCTTTCTGTGCTTTTGTACAGACCGGAAGTGCTAACGGCACGAGTTAAGTAAAAAGCATCACACAGTTGTAAATCTGGAACGTAAGTGTTCAACGGGGAGAAACCCGATCCATAAATAAAAAGCCATTATAGAAAGGAGAAAACTGAAGAACCCTAAAATGTGGATCAGGAACCAGAGCGGGAACAATGGGAGCAAAGTGTCCATTACTAAACTTAGGGTGAGAGCAGGCCAGGCATTGTGATGCTCGATATATTGTAGAAACAAACCGTCGTTTTGGAAAACATCGTTAGAATCCCTGACGACTGAGAAAATGGAAACATAGGAAAGGAAATATGAATATTTAAAAGTAAAACATTTACAGATCATAGACAACATAGTAAAATCTTTAAGCACTGAGCGACTAGACACATAACTAATAAAAACAGTAATAAGAATAGAGGACAGCTCAAGGGCTGTTTACTTTTTTTAATTTTTAGAGAGATTTATTTATTTATTTATTTTATTATCATCATAATCATCTTTATATTACATTGGATTACATATAACTTTACAGTGTATTACATTGCTTTTTCAAAAGGGAATGCATGTCAGTCAGTACAGAGACATTAATCTCCCCGCTTCAATATTCAATATCTTTTCTATGTTCTCCCCAATCATTATTATTATTATTCTAATTATTTTTATTTATTTATTTTTGACTATAGGGTACGTGTACTCACTGGAGACACAGGAAGCAAGAAATCACCCACTAGGGAGGATGGCCATGCCACAATCCCTAATCCTCCATTCTCCTCTCAGGATTTTGGGCATGCACACACATGTTCCTGGCATAAGTTTTAAGCTGCCGGGTCCAGGACTTGAATCACAGTCAAGTGACATAACCATTACACCATCTTCTGGTCCCACTCAGGGGCTGTTTTGTGAGGATATGTTTGATTAATCTCTGCTGACCTGAGTGCATGTGGGAAAGTTCTGGATCCTCTGGGTCCTGACATCTGTTAAATCTGTGTCTCATCTCCTCATTTTTTGGTGGTTCTAGTAACCAGAATCCATTTAAAAATGGACTAAATTCCTTTGGTGCACTTTACAAATGGGATGCATTTTCTTCTGGTTTGTGGAATGTCGTACTCTCGATTACTGTAGTGCCCTTTGCCTCCAGGGTGATGCATTCCAAACCTCCTGCACACTCTTAGTGAGACTTTTCCAACATGTAAATCTGATCGTAGAACTCTTTGAAGTGCAATTGTTCAGTCGCTCTTCACATCCAGGACAAAATCCAGACTTCCCAACGTGATGTTAAAGACCATTATGATCTGATCCCATGCCCGTCTTTCCACTTACCTGCCTTAATAAAGCCTCTGTTCCTGAAAGAGTGCATTATCTGTAGTTCCGCACACGTACCGATGTTCCCCCTGCCTCTGTGCATCTGCACCTGCTATCCTCTCTCCCCACAGTTTCCTTTCCCCTGTTTTGACCTGTCCAACTTCTACTCATTCTTCAAGATTTAGTGTCAGCAGCATATCTTTCAGGAAGTCTTTCCTGATCCTGCAGGATGCGTTAAGTCCTTGCTTCTGTTTCCTCATGGCAGGTCACATGTCACTCTGTCACACCACATATGACAAATATTGTTCCTTGGTGTTTGTCTTCCCCACAAAGTTATGGACTGTTCCCATGTAGGGCTCATGTGTTCGCCAAGTAGCCCCCTGGCTTGCACAGTGACACAGAGTAGGTGCTCAATAAATGCTTATTGAATGAATGAGCACAGAAATGAATGGAGCTATCTGATGGTTTCAGTACTTTTTCTCTTGGAGGTTTAGGTTTGGGCATGATTTACAATCAGACCTTTGTGTGTGTCTGTGTATTTTCCTTCAGTCAAGAATGATGCTAAGCTCCTTACTCTAATATCACTAAGGAGACAGATAAAGAAAGAGAATGGACTTAAATTACATATGAAGGAATTAAGTGGAGACGGAAAGACTTTCTTGGTGGTTCTAGTAACCAGAATCCATTTAAAAAAGGACTGAATTCCTTTGATGCACTTTACAAATGTGATGCATTTTCTTCTGGTTTGTGGAAAAACCAGCTTTGATCAGTATCATGGGGCAGAATCTTCATGCAACTACATCAGATTACCTGGGGAAGCTTTAAAAATGATAGATTTTAAAGACTCCATCCTCCAAGTTTGGATTTAATAGGTTTCATATAGGGGCTCTTACATTGTGCTTTTTTTTTGAGAGGTTTTTGCTATAGGGCATGTGTGCTTGCCAGAAAGACAGAGAGAGATAGAGAGACAGAAAGCGAGAAGTCACCCCCCGGGGTGATGGCCACAGCACAATCCCTTCTCCTCCACTCTCCTCTCGGGATCTTGGGCATGCATGCACATGCGCCTGGCGTGAGTTTAAGCCACAGGGTCCGGGACTTGAACCGCAGTGGACTACATGGGAGTCCAGCGACATAGCCATTATGCTAACTGCTGGTCCCATACTTTGTGCTTTTTAAAAAAAGTTTCTTTCTTTCTTTCATGAGACAGTGATACACCCCCCTATCTGAAAAGTCTTTGCCCCATCGCTGTTCCCGCCACTCACCCTCCTAGCCTTGCAGCCAGTCAGTTATGGTATGCCTGGTATGTTCAGGTCAACCCAGTACCCAAACCCTTAGCTTTGTCATATGGCTACAATATCATCATACATAGGTGCCCTGCTACCTGTGACGCTGTGGCTGGACCACACACTGTATGTTTTGAGAAACATCATGGGTAATTAGACGTCCAGTTAGGGTGGAAGGCTGCCCATGGTGGGGTAGATTAACTGACTGCTTGGTGTAGCAGGGAGGTACCTGATACAAAATGTGGGTTTTGCCAACCTCTCGCCATATTGGCCCATAGCTTCCACTCCATGCCAACCACTGGGCTACTTCATGACATCTAGACCTCTGGCGGAAACCAACCAGTGCACATTTTACAAACTTGTGACTATGCCAAGGTCCTTGGAGGACAAAGATAGCTTACTCATTCATGAGAATTTCAAAGGGAAGGGTTGTTCCAAAATGCTTATTTTAAAAATTTTAGGGCAATCTGTGCTCTCTCACATCTCTTAATTATTCATATCTTCCCTCACATTTTCCCTTCGTCTTTCTTTCTCCTTTCTATTTTCCTTCTCAAAATATCAAATGCATATGGGGGAAAAAAAAACAACTTCTGCCTTGAGTATAGTATAATTAGAAAGCAATAGAGTAAATGCTATTATAATTTGATAGCTCATTAGTGTAGGGAAGTGGTAGAAAGTAACATAAGGGAGTGTTTCCCAATTTGGGGAAGCGCAGCACACCCCCATGTCTACAGTAGTTTCGTAATGGGTGGCCTCTCTAAAAGCCCTCCAGAGTGTCTGTGCTGTGGAATGATGGGCCAGGAATGATTTGTGGTCAACATTTAACCATTTTCACCAGAATCTTGGGTGCTGCTTGCCAAATGGATCTATGTCTTAAATTCTTTTGGCCCCCTGCTTGGTAGAATTTTATTTTTCAGGGGCCAGCAGGTGGTATGGTGGTTACAGCGCTGAACTCCCACATGGCCAACCATGGTTCCAGTTACAGACCTAGTGGCTTGAAAATCACAGCGGGCGTGTATGCGTGCATGCCCAAAATACTGAGAGGACGGTGAAGGAGAAGGGACTCTGGCATGGCTGTCTTGCCTGGGGGTTGATTTCTCACATTTCTTCTCTTTCTCTTTAAAAAGTACACACACGTATGGCAAGGGAAAAAAAAAAGTTCTTTTTTCAGTCGGGTTATTTATCTAGGTTTTCTTCTATGCCTATGACATGGATGTGTAGGAAAGGTAAAAGATGTGTAGTCTGCCTCCGTCTAGGTCTCCCAGGTGCCTGGTACCTGTCTTATGACTTACACAAGCTTTCTCTTCATCTGGCTTCAAGCTCCCATTTGACTGTGAGTGTTGCAAGGGTAGGAATCATGTCTGTTTTTTCTCACTCTGTTTTCAGCATCCAAACCAAACTGGGCTAGACTGACTACTTGATGTACTCCATGAAATGGTTGATTGAATAAATTCATCTCTAAAATGGATAATACAATATAAATGACCTAATCGTTGTAGATGAGAAAATAAGATTAAATAAATAAAATAATGTGTAAGGGAACTTGGAACAGAGTCAGGCACATAATGACCAGGAGTAAGGATGCTGGAGACAGAAAGTTTGTGTTTAATTCTCACTCTGTCATTTATTAGTTGTTTGACTTTTGGGCAGCTGTCCAGCTTATCTGAACTTCAGTTTTCCCATCTAGGAGAGAATGGTAATGATAGTTTCCACCTCACCACGTCACACAGTTGTAGAGCATTAAATGAGACATAAAGCCCTTAGCATAATTACTGGAATGTTGTACTATTTAATAGGAGATATCATTGTTACCATCATCACCACGTTCTGTCTATCAGCATCCCTATCATTACCATTACTCCTGCAGCTATCCTGGTTTTATCACTGGATACCTACATATTTAATCAACCAGAGAGTCAGAAAAGAAATATTTCCACATGCTCCTTATTGCAGAGTTCATTTCAGCATGTTTCCCTTTGAAAGCACCTAATTACTCCCTTTTAAAACATTTATTTATTTATTTTTTTACCAGCTGTGGGACTTGAAAGAGAGATACGAACTCCCTCTTTACCTCAGGTTCCTCAACTGGCTCAGCTGGAAGTGGGGTGATCATGGCATCTATCTCCTAGGGTTTTTATTAATATGTGGGGAAATATTAGGAAAGTCTTGATACATAGTGATATCTCAAAATCTTAACTCTTTTTTTGTTGTTGTTCATAATAGAGCATGCATGGGAAAGAGGTGAGAGAGAGAGAGAGAGAGAGAGAGAGAGAGAGAAGAAAGGCACTGTCTCCAGGGCTCAGCCGTACTTTGATTCCCTTCTTCCAGTCCTTCAGCTCACCAGGATCTTGGGCTCACAGCATGTGCCTGGTATACTTCCAGACCAATCAGGCCAGGGACTCAAACTCATGTTGGCAAGTGGCCTTCAACTCTGCAGTCTGGCACACTACTGGCTGCTCCACTGACGCTGGGCTAAAAATATTAACTCTCAATACAAGTCCAGTAGTACACACACACACACACACACACACACACACACTGATATTCATGTTTTGACATGTGGAGCTTGTGTTTATATTACTTTGTTTTTTTTTACTGCTGTGTTACACATCATATGAACATGGATAAACACAGGTACTTAGATATATTTTTGCAAATACTGATTTTTCCATAAGTTCTAGGGTACGAAATTCAAATACCAATCAAGGGAAGTCAATAGTCTAAATGTCATGTCTAGAGCAGCCCTTAATTAGTACATGGCTGCTAAGTAGGTAACCCCTATTTGTCCACACACTAAACTTACGAAATTTTACATCAATTGTTAAAATTTTATATCTTCTCAAAATCCAATAAACATGGAAGCAAAGTTAAGAAGTATTCGATTTCAGTGGAGTGAATGAGAAGAGAAAGGTTTGCGTTTCTGGTCATGTAAGAAAAAAATAGCTGAAGAGTATATAGATTTCAGTGTTCCCAAATAAAAAATTACATCTGACCAGGATTGGAAGCTTCAGATCAAAAGGGCAATTTTAGAAAATTGTGGTGAGTGAATGAGAGCACTAGTTTATTGAAGAAATCAATTTGCTATCTTAACCAATGGCACCAGTGCCATCCCTATAATCTCTGAAAATAGATAGGCACTTTGCGGTTCACCAATCCCTAGATCACATCGGCTTCCTTACACCTGGCAGCCTCCCACCCTTCTCAAACAAGATAGTATCGCAGGAGCTTTGTGGGTTTATGAAGCCACAAGTTTATTAGTTAGATAAAATCTCTAAGCGTTTAGAAGTTTAAAACTGTGCTGTCAAACTGTATTTCAGTTATAATGGCAATTTCCAAAGTAAATATGACATAGTAACTTTTAAATCTTGTCATTCTGTTTCCTTGATGGTGTATGATTTGTGATCATCTATGGCAGGTCTTCCTGTCTTTGTTTTCAAATTCAGCTGGGCCAGAGAGTTGCAATTGAAATAATAAAGTTTGAAATTTATACTTCATAAAGCACCTCCAATTGCTCCAAATGCTTTTTTGGATAAAGTGGGGGCAAAACTGTTGAAGGGGAAACAAATGTATCTTTAAATGTATGATGCAGTAGCTGGAGGAGAAAAAAATCATTGCGGAAGTTCTCTGTAATATATGGTTCTGTCTCATTTAAGTTATCAAAAAGTTGTACTACCAAAATACTTATCAAAATTTAGTATTCAAAGGCCTAAATAAAACTATTTTCTTCTCTTCTTACATTTGACTCTGTAGGAATAGAGGCAAATCCTAAGGAAATAAACTGATATAAGGTAATAATTTAGGGAAAACAAATTACAGGATTATCTTTTAGGTCATTATATTTTCTTTCAAATTTTATATACAGAATTATTAAATGAAGAGTAATTTTCACTCGACACTGTAGAGTTAAGAAAACTGAAATTTTCCAATTAATCTCAGGTGTACTATATTACCAAAATGAAAACATGGATATTTAGCTATATTCTTAACATTACTAAAATGATCTCTCTGAAAGATTAACAATAAGTCTTTTCAATATAATAACATGCTGATAATGTCTTGTATATTGTTTGATACCTTCCAGAGTTCTCTCTCTTTGTCAACACACACACACACACACACACACACACACACACACAAATATTGAGTTGAGTATCTGTAATCCAAATATGAAATGCTCCAAATCCATAGTTTTCAGCACCAGCATGGCTCCACAAGTGGGAAATTCCGTACCTGATCTCCTGTGATGAGTCACAGTCAAGACACTGCAATACCAAAATGTACAAAGCTGTCTTCAGTCTGTGTGTATAGGTGTATTGGAAGCATGAATGGGTTTGTGTTTTAACGTGGGTTCCATCTCCAAGATATCTCATTTTGTATCAAATGTTCCAGAAAAAATAAGTATATATATATATATATATATATATATATATATATATATATAAAATTTGGAATATTTCTGATAAGAAGCCTTTGAGATAAGGGATACTCAATCTGCATTCTCTCTTTGCATCCTCAGATAATCCTGTGAGGTTAGAAGTGCTAGTAGAATTAGCTTCAGCTCTCAATTGAAGATACTAGCAAGAGAGAGGTAAGTGAAGTGAAGTAAACCAAAATGCTATTCATAACTGAGATGGGATTAGAGTTTTAGAGACCAAAGGATATTCTGTTATATTAAGCTGAAGTATAATTTTATGGGGATGATAATAGGAAACAAAATTGCTTATGTGGTTATTATAAATCTTAAAACATTGGTGCTACATGGGAGAAAGATGTCTCAGAGAACAACAGATTTTTCTTTTTCTCTTGGCTATCCTCACCGGCAGTGTAAGTGTTCAATGATGGTGAGGTCTTATTACTGTTATTACGAAGATTTTGAAAAATTACTAGACATAACATCCAAGGCAAAGTAAATTAGTGTTACTAAAAAAAATGATGATAATTTATGATACACTTGGTAAAGGACTATTGTTATCTTAAAGTAACAATGTTATTGCTGTTTTCACCACTACTCAGAAAGCGGAAATTTCTTCCTAAAATTTAATTTATGTGTGTGTATCGCTATTTTTAACAGGGATAGAGTATGATGGCCCATGGTTTTATGCCTTTTAGCAGAAGCTGTCACTTCCTATCAAATGGTCATCTTCTCATTTTCCTTACCTTAGTTATGAATCTGTTGATAGCTTTCATATTGCAGGGTGACAGCATCACTAGCAAAATCCAGATTCAGTGAGTTCAATAGAACAATGAAAGTGGCCACTTTTATAACTTAATTAAACTATCAGTTTGGACCATGTCTAACAGTGCAATGAATCCTCCCACAAAATAACGTTTCTTGTTGTACAGCTCGTGCGACAAATTCAGTATGTGAACCTTTGCTATGTAGACGTGTAGTCTCATTCTTCCTTCTGTAAATGTATTACCCTTAGTAAGGAGAACCTAAACCTCAAGCCAAACATACGTAAATACCCAAGAATTCATGTTATCTTAGGAGAGCAAATCTAATGCTGATTCAATTGCAGGGAAAATGCATTTGGGGATATCGGTGGACTTTCTCCAACAAAATATAGTGTACAAGAGGAAACCAATTCCTAGTTATCTGAGTCAGTTTGGACTGGCCATGTGGTTCAGAAAAATATCTAGGAATATGTAGGAACAAAAGGCCTAGCTGCAGGGCTTAGGCGATAGTGTACTGATCTGCAGTGCTGGAAACCACGTGGCTGACTCTGGGTGCCGGTCCCAAGTTGACTTGAAACACACCAGATGCACACACCCAGGATCCTGAATGGCTGGAGGACTGGGGGAGGGGATTGCAGTATTACAAGACCCTGTTTATGGTACCTCTCTCTCTTATGTTATCTGTTGTCCTTTCTCCTTCCTGAACAAAATATATTTTTTTAAATAAAATTGAAGGGATGAGTTAAAGATCTTGAAGAGTCTGTATGGAGGAAACCACCACAGAAGAATTATTACTTCTTGTTTCTGTCTTGCTGTCACCAGTACAGTGCTGCATTCTCACAGCCTTAAAAATCCATTTGCTCTTAACATACCCTCAAAAAGAGGGAGAAATACATCTCTGAGGAAGTACTTGATAAAATAAAATGGAATGATCAGACGTAACCCTGTACAAAGTATTCATCATATATGAAAATGCTTTTGCAGAGACTGGGGCATTTTCTCAACTGAATAAGCCCAAGTAAAAGCAGTTTTGGAAAACATTGCCGTTTGAACCTAATCCATTTAAGTGGGTCTGCTTTTTGTTTTGTTTTTTAAAAGAATTATTTTATTTACCTTTCTTTCTTTCTTTATTTGATGGGGGGGGTGGAGGGGGGAGGGAGGGGGAGAGAGAGAGAGAGAGAGAGAGAGACAGACAGACAGACAGACAGACAGACAGACAGCAAGTTGCCAGGTCCAGGACTAAAACCATGGCCGGCCATGTGAAAGTCCAGCACCCTTAACCACTATGCCACCTGCCCCCCAGCTGGGTCTGTTTTTAATTTGCCCACTTACTTAGAGTTCATTCTTTGAGCAGCTGAGCATCTCTCTCATTGAGTAGTGGTCAGATTAACTGTGCCGTTCTGCTTACTTGCAGGCTGGAGTTCTTTTTGTTACTTCTAGTGTAGGCTTTTAGAGAGCTACAAAGTACAGTGACAGACACTATCATATTCAATTGGACATGCTTTCTGCAGATTTGTTAAGGATTTACTCTACACATTTGTAGCATTTAGTTGCCATGGAGATGACCTCGGTGGTAAGAGGAACAGCCTTTAGGTTGGACCTCAGATTTTCCTTTCATTTCCATTTAATTTGATTTGACTGCAAAATGTCACTTCCGTTGCATTGATTAAGCTTCACCACTGCCACCAGCCCTGTTAGAAAGGTGAAAGGGCAGGCCAGCTGCTGTCATTCTGCACCCTACCCTTTTCTGATATCAATACAGATAGGCTTTTGAGATGAGAAACTCCTTCACTTCATTGATGCAGAGACACTTTTCTCTTGCTCACTTCATGAAGTATAATAAAACCAAAATTATGCTCAGATATCTTTATTCACCAGATTCATTGTATAGAACCTCAATTTTTCTTTGCTTCAGAGCCTTGCTCTTGCAAGGTATAATATATAACGTATGAAAACTGAAAATTCACATGAGTTAATGTTTCCCTTAAAATTTTTTTCCTTAGGTAGACTCAACAGTTGGCTGCTCTTTTAAAAATAGTTACTTAATAGGTCAAGTAATTAGAAATTAATTGCAAAGTAAAGTTATACAAATATGAAGCATAGAGTCTTACTTAAATGAGCTGGAAGTGCTGTCTTTAGGCTTTAATCAAAGTAGTTTGGAAGTAAAATAGTGCAGCTGACAGTTTTTCTGTATCGATCCTGCCTTCTTTCTTTCCTTGTCCAACTTTTAATGCCTTTAGGAACACAAAAGTCATTCATCTCTCCTTTTATGTGGAAAAAAAAAAAATTAGAACAGGGCCAGCAGGTGGCATGGTGGTTGAGGCACTGGATTCCCATATGGCCAACCATGGTTCTAGTCCTGGACCTGGCAGCTTGAAAATCATGTTGGGCACGTGTGCATGCATCCCCCAAATCCTGACAGGAGAATGGAGGAGAAGAGATTGAGGCATGGCTGTACTTTGTGGGGGGGGGGGGGGACTCACTTTCCTTCTCACTCTCTCTCTCTCTCTCTGGCAAGCACATGTGTCCTATGGCAAAATCCTTAAAAAATATTAAATTTAATTAAATAAATTCAACACTAATATTGGGTAA
Organism: Tupaia tana; assembly: GCA_026018925.1. Classification (NCBI taxonomy): domain Eukaryota; kingdom Metazoa; phylum Chordata; class Mammalia; order Scandentia; family Tupaiidae; genus Tupaia; species Tupaia tana. The sequence goes on along the minus strand of JAKSZU010000006.1, from coordinate 133,060,615 downwards.
AAATAATATTTTTTTTTTTAGGAGCATAGCACTTTAACCAGAGAAGCAGGACATTATTTAACATGAGAAAGTATTGCAAATAGGAGAACTCCAGTTGTAGGTAGTGAGACAATTTGACAGAAAGCCTTTCAGACCTTCATCAAATCACAGCACCTACATTTCAGCCTCATGTGGATGCTTGGTTCTGATGTGTTTAGGAGGTTACCGTGTACCTTCTGTGAATGTACCATCTTGTGGAAGTAGCAGTCAGTCACTTGATGAAACATACAAGAAGCCTGCAAAGTTATGACTGGAAAATATACCAGCGTTTTGGGGCAAGGCACCTTGAGAAGGGCACAGTAAATTCATGTGTCTTTGAGAAGGGTAGATTTATTGAGTAGGGCTAGGAGTGGGGAAAAATAGGGATGCAAAAATTTCTGTTTGGATATTGGTTTCTTGGCTGGTTAAGTTTTTGGCCAGGATCAGGTGTGATGTCCTTTGAGAATTGGTAGCAGTATTCTACGAAGCTATTCTCTGGGTACTTCATATCGTTTCTGTTGGAAGTCTGAAGTGATATGCATTGGGAGAGTACTGAAGATTTCTTTTGGGCCCTGCTATAATTACTGTACTTAATGAGACAAGTTTAGCTTTGTTGGAATGTTCTAGAATTCCAGTTAATAAAGTGAAAGTCATAAGCATGGCTCCATTTAGTTGTTATCTCTAAATGACTTCTGTTTGCCAAACTGTAATGTGCATATGAATCACCTGGGTATGTTAAATGCAGGTTCTGAATCAGAAGGCCTAGGGTGGGGCCTGAGAGTCTATGTCGAGAACGTGTTGCCAGCTGAGGCTGACGTTGCTGGTTCCCAGACCACCCTTGTTTAGTAAGGGTGTAGGGCAGGTTCGCAATTGGCTGCACCTGTGTCTGTGTGTCCCTTCCTTCCCCAAGAAATTGGTAGTTAAATGAGTGGAAGGTAGATATCAGGGCTTTTTTGGTTTGGGTTTCTTTTTTTTTAGATTTTTGCCATAGGGCACGTGAGCTCCCTGGAGAGAGGCAGAGAGAGGGAAAGTGAGAAGTCATTCCTCCAGGGAGGATGGCCACACTCCCTTATCCTCCAGTCTCCTTTAGGGATTTTGAGGACACATGCACATACATGCACTCGGTATGATTTTTCAAGATGCTGGGTCCAGACACCAACTGTGAAGCTGGCCCTGTGGGATCCAGTGTTGTAACCTCCATACCACCTGCTGGCCAGATATCAGGACTTGTAAAAAGGTTATGCAGGTTAAATGGACCTATGAAAATGGAGGAAAAATATACCCATAGGTGACAATGCTGTAATATTTTAAAAGAATTGTATTCAGAGTTTTTTTTTTTTTTTTTTTTTTTTTTTTTTTTTTTTTTTTTTTTTTTATTCAGAGTTTTTAATTTTGCTATCATTCTGGAGTTTTTAGGTATCAGTTCACCATTCTACTCATTAATTGCAAGTATTAGTTCTCAAATGAACAATTAGTGGTATTCAACTATTTCTTCTTTAAAAAAATCATTTAAGGTAGGTTGCCAGATGTAACACATGAAAAAATCAGACTTGGAGGTCCCATCCTAGTTCTGGTGAATCAGAACTTGCACTTTTTTTTTTTTTTTTTTGCAGAGGTTTTTGCTATAGGGCACGTGCGTTCATCAGACAGACAGAGACAGAGAGATAGAAAGCGAGAAATCACCCCCCGGGGGGATGGCCACACCGCAATCCCTTCTCCTCCATTCTCCTCTCGGGATCTTGGGCACGCACGCACATGCGACTGGCATGAGTTTTAAGCCACTGGGTCTGGGACACGAACCGTGGCCGACCACATGTGAGTCCAGCGACATAGCCGTTACGCTAACTGCTGGTCCCCAGAACTTGCACTTTAACAAGATATTCAGGTGGTTTTCCTTTCTTTCTTTCTTTTTTTTTTTTTTTTTTTTGAGAGGTTTTTGCTATAGGGTGCATGCGCTCGCCAGACAGAGAGAGACAGAGAGACAGAAAGCGAGAAATCACCCCCCAGGGGGGATGGCCTCGCCGCAATTCCTTCTCCTCCATTCTCCTCTCGAGATCTTGGGTATGCACGCACATGCGCCTGGCATGAGTTTAAACCACCGGGTCCGGGACTGGAACCTTGTCGACTACGTGGGAGTCCAGAGACATAGCCATTACACTAAATGCTGGTCCCTTGGGTGATTTATATACTTGATACAAATATTGCATGGGACATACCTGTACTAAAAAAAAAAAAAAGTTTACCTGAAACTCAAATTTACTTGAGTGTCATCTGTTTTAACTTATAGTCCTCTTTAGGACAGAATTGATTTCATTATAGAATATAAATGGAAAGTAGGAAAAAAATGGAAAGTACTGTTCTGAATTTAGAGAACACTTCTTTTTTTTAAGAATTATTTTATTTAACTTTATTTATTTATTTAAATTTGACCAGAGAGGAACAAAGAGTACACACACAAGTGAGAGAGAAAGAGAGAGAGACAGAAAGTGAGAGAGTAAGCCACCAGGTCCAGGACTCGAACTGCAGCTGGCCATGTGGAAATCCAGCACCCCCAACCACCACGCCACCTGCCAGCCCCTAGAGGACACTTTTAATATCTTACCTCTCATTGTACCTTATCTCCCTATGTCTGTAATGCCCAGTGTTTTATAGCCTAACATAAAATAAAAGCAGGCAATAATCCTCAAGATGTCATGCTTTGTACTGGAAACAAATAAGACACACTGGCCTGTATAGTTATGGAGGAACTGGAGACAGCTCTGTAACTTTTAGTGTAATCCGTTTTCTTTAAAATTTATGTATTTTTTATTCATTTAAAAATTGTTGCATGTTTTAAAATCCTTTTATTTATGGAATCCCAAAGGAGCCTTGTTATAGCCAAAGTACAACAATTGTGCTCATAAAACCACAAATACCAGAATTTCCCTGAAAGAAAATTATCCAAAGGCTTATCTTTTGAAAGCATAGTTCCACAAAGCTAAAAATGTTGTGTCTACATGCCCACAGAAGAAATGCTAATCTTTTCAAAAATTACTTAGATTAATGAAAATGTCAGAGTCGAGCTTTGGTAAAGTGATGTCTGTTTATTGTAAACTCGTGTTTAACGCCGGGTCCTGTTGACTGGTCTGTGAATCAGATCGCTATCTAAAAAAAAAACAGGTTTTAAAAGTTTAGTCACAAAAATTAATTTTCAGGTTAAGGTAAAAAATATATCATTGACATTATTAGATTTTTCTTTTAACAGTCTCCCCTTTCGGAGTCTTTGTCACACATCCGGTACACTCTATTAAGAAGACGACAATCATATGCTGGTATTGAATACAGTGATTTGCGCTTTCAAATGTAGTGTTGAGAACTCTATTTGGGATGTGTTGCTGTATGTAAGATTGAGCTTTAATAGTGTTATATTTCTATCTATAAATAACTTTTGCTTCCTATCTGACATTAAAACAATGTATGGCATTTGGCAAAAAGTAAACCGCCAAATGATTTCTTAAGTGCCTAGTTAAGGGATGTCATTGTAAATTTTTTATACTGGCTAAACCATCACAAGAATGTGCCTTAGGTTTACTAATCCTTCAAAATAAATGATTTATTTTCTCACTGTGAAATCATAAATGCTAATCACATTCTAAAAAGTATGGCATTGTTGATTTTTATTTATAGGGAGTCAAGCTAACAGGTATATTGTGTCATGAAGCTGTATTTAATCAGTGAGAATCAGGAGAGTAAATGATAATGCAGCTTTCACATTCGCAAATGCGGTGAACAGGGAGAGGGGAGAGTATGTTTATTTTAGTCCCGGTGAGCCATGGGGTGAATGGACACATCAAAGCTTCATAGCCAGTCCTGCCTGACCTAACTGAACCTCATTTCCTTCATTTGTTAAATGAGAATAGGAATATTTCCTTCATTAAGCTGTTGTGAAAATGAAATAAGATCACACGTAAAGATGCTGGCGTGGCACCAGAAGAGAGTCAGGAAAAAGCTAGTTTCCACCTCAGCCACTCTAGCCCCTACACTGCCCTAACCCACCCAGACCGTTCTTTTTACTTAAGAGAGTTTCTAGATATATTGGGTCACCGGAAAAGTCATGATGTATTTTTTTCTAAGTAAAAATGTGTCATGATTTTTCTGACAACCCAATATAATATGACATGTGGGATGCTGAAAAGAGATAAAATATTAACTGTTACTCAACCAGACTTAAGCTCAAATGTGATTTTTTAAAATAATAGTTTATTCATCTCTTCCCTGAGCATACATGAGAGAGAAAACACCCCAAACAGAGTCTTAAGACTGTGATCCATTACCAGCTTCAGCCAGCCTGGGAACATGGGCACACACGTGCCTGGTGTGTTCACGAAAGTTTCCTGACACAAACCTGGAATTTTCCCGTGTGGGTCAGCCCCAGAGCATCGCATTTTACCCCTGTGCCACGTTGGCTCCTTCAAATGCAATTCTCTTGTGCGAAATGTAAAGTCCATTCAGGAAAATAATCCTAATGAAGAGAACACCCACCTGTAAGTCCCGAGATACAGGAGCTGGTGCTGGGACTAACTAGACCTTTGACTCAGTGAAAATGATTTCATTGGTCTTGTCTGAGGTTTTGCTTTGCAAAAGAAAACTTGAGCTATAATATTTCTATGTTGTCCTCTGGCTCCTCTGATGGTACAGTTTCTTTGGTCTGGTTTTTTGAGGTGCCAATTTGGAGATTGGGGCTGCTTTCAGGATTAGTGTCTATGGGAGGAAAGGTCACAGGACTCTGCTGAGGAGAGGCTGAACTGAGAAGTAGCTCAGTGAATCCTATGCAGATTTTGGGGAGGTGCATAGTCTTTCAGAGTTGGTCGTGATTGAGGCAAGGGTGCTGGGTCTCTATTTCCCCAAACCCTTTGTAAATAGTCATTAGATGCTGCCATCCTCCCAGGAGGGGTGTACCTTTGAACCAGGCAACACCTTTCCTTCTACTGGAGACAGTTCTGAGGAGGAATAACTTGGGAGTGATCGGTAGTCCACCTCCTGCTGCAGTTCTGGAGAAATCTGGAAAACACAACATGGCTTCTCCTGCCTCAGGTTAGTTTCCTTGCATCTCAGAGTCATGATACATCCTTGGTGGAATATCAGTCTTTATTAGAGTGTTGTCATGTGGAGAAATGTCAAAGTTCAAAATGTCTGGGTGTGTTTGGGTGGTTCGTTTTTTTTTTTTTTTTTTTTTTAGAGAGAGACTTTTCCTATAGTGTGTGTGTGCTCACTGGAGAGACAGAGAGAGACAGAGAAACAAAGCGAGAAATCACCCCCCAGGGGCATGGCCATGCCACAGTCCCTTCTCCATTCTCCTCTCAGGATTTTGGGCAGGCACACACCCACAGGCGCCCAGCATTAGTTTTAAGCTTCCATGTCTGAGACTTGAACTGTGATCAACTATGTGGGAAACCAGCAATGTGACCATTACGCTATCTGCTGGTCCCTTGTGTTATTGTGAACATAGGCTTGGTAACTTAATTTTCTGAAGTAAAATTAAAATCCTCCAATAGGAAATTGTTGATAAACTTACTGAAGGGTGGACTTTATATGCTCTTTCTAAGGGATCTATCTAATACACATCTCTCCAAAGGCACTGGAAAAAGCACCGTTGGTTTTACAAGTTGCATTTGTAACTCTGACCAACACAAAAAGTGTTCAAGTGCAGGATAATCGAGCCACTGAGAAAGTCAGCCTACTTTGAGGAAAAGATTATTCAGGTTCTATTCCAGGTATCAACAGGAGAATTTTTCCCATCTCACTATTGTTCACCCATTAATTACCTGTGCATCTGTCCATTTTTAGGATGTAGGTTTCTCATGCGCCAGTCTGCTGGACTGGCACTCTGTAGCAAAACATTTTATCTTAGTTGAAACAGAGGGGACTAAGTGGATGAGACTATCAAGAAGAGAAAGCTAACTTTTTCCACTAACTGGAGAAGTTCAGTATATTCAAATATCAGTGCATTCTCGAAGACCATATTTTGTGGGATAAATGAAGTGTGAGTCTTTGTATCCCCATAGTTGGCCTGAAAATGGAATGTCAAACAGCATATAATCATCTTTCTTGTGTTTTTTTTTTTTTTTTTTTTTTTTTTTAGAAAAGAAGAAAGTGATTTCTATTTGTGTCAGATTTTAGATGTCTTAATATTCCTTCCTGTCTAATTTTGCAGAAGTGATAATAGAGTTCCAGTCAAATTAGAGGCTGCAGACTTTTAACCTATGTCGTGAAAAAAACATTAGTTATTATTACCATAAACATAATTCAAATAAAAATTTAGTTGTAATACCATTATGTTGAAGGGTGCATTTCAAGCATATAATTTTGCTTATTATAAATATGAAAAATTCCGAATGACAGTCCACTGAGGAAGGAATTTTTCTAAAAACCAGAGGTTGTTGAATGAAGTCTTTGCTTTGGATTGAGTCTTTTGTTTCCACAGATAGAGGTTCAGTGTAAATTCTTAAGTGAAATAATTAGAGTGAAAATGATGCTTATAGAGATTTGTGCATCTCTGTTACTATGGAATGCAAAATTATTTTTTTTAAATACCATAACCTGCCACATGAGTTTATCTGTGAAGCAGAGACCAAGTGAATAGTGTCAAAGAGTGAAGGAGAAACTGTGAGATAAGAGACACAAGTGAGAAATTCACAGTGTCCAGTTTCACCAAAAAAGGTATAAGCAAATGATCTGTCTGAGCTCTGAAGAACTAATAATTGAGGCTGATTTATTAATTACCTGAGAGTTACTTGCTTGAGTGAGATTGCTAAATGTAAAAATGATGGTGGATCTCCTCTTACAATTTTTCAGACCTTTCTTGAAACTTCTGACAATGTCTCCTCTCTCCCCTTTAGATTTTCCAAATGCCAGCAGGCAGAGCACACTTTTTCAATAGCTCAAGTTCATTCACCGAATATATAAGCAGGTGCATTGGTTGGTGTGAAATGGGTATTTTCCCAGCCAGATTAATAAAACAAGAGGATGAATGAGACAACAAAGAGCCTAATTCTAGAGAAGTCCTCTCTAACATTGCTTTTAGCAGTATTATCAAATTGGGTCACAGATAATTAGATTAATTTGACTACCCTATGGTTTTATTTGGAGAAATGTAATGTGGCAACTGTCTTTGCTCTTGGATATCTATAGCATCCAAGAAAATGGAAACGTACAGCTTCAGAAATGAAAGAGCTATTATGTCATGCTGAATCAGAGAGATGCAGACGCTGATGGAGTAGCAACACCTGAAGCCACTCTATTAAAGCATGCCTTGGTGCTGCAAGTAAAAGTCACAGAAAATTGGCTTATGTTTGGCCATCTAGGCTTGCTACCGGTTGGTTTCCTTTAATTGGCTATCATGTCCATTTACCAGAAATTGGCTCTGTTTCCTAGCTGCTGGATGTAAGAGTGATGTGCTTGTATCAGTGTGCTCAGGATCACACCTGCAAGAGAACCATTTCAAACTGTCATTTTTCTTCGGAAAAATTACTAACCACGAGGGTCTGAATATGCATATTACAAAGCAATTGCAAAACTGAGAGTCTGAGAGGCTTTACTGGGTCCTGATCTAAAAGGTATTGCTAAGTACAATTTACGGACAGTATAAAAGGAATAAAAAAATAAATAAATAGGGCAGTGCTTGGTGTAGGTATTTTACCTAACTCATGGAGAGTTTATAAACCCACATCTTAATTCCACCCTGAGTAGATGGCTTTCATGTGCAGAGCATAACCTCTTAAGCATGCAGTTTGCTCAACTTCTTAAGAAATCAGTGAGATATTTTTCTGATTACTTATTTCAAATCATTGTGGCTTTTTTTTTTTTTAGGGGAAAAATGCAGCATTTAACTTTGTTTTTCTGAACTAACAGGCATTGATAGTTATCTAATTACTTTAACCACATATTTCCTGAAATGTGGTTGTCCACCAGTAGTTTTAACCACCAATGCAGCTCTGATTTCTATTCTTTTATAGATTTTTCTGAATTAGATACACTCCTGTCATCAGAGAAAGGTTAATGTAAAGCTAGAATAAATATTTTAAAAATATAAGATGAGGATACTTTAAGTGCAAAGGAAAATAAATTTAACATTCTTCTGAAACAAATCTAGTAAGGATTTTAAGTTTTTAAGACTTTCTATTTAATTACTTTGCATTGAAGCCAGCTGGTTTGCTAACTTTCATGACCTTATATTCCCTGAATGTTCTCATAAATCAAAGAAAGAATATGCTCAATTCTAACATTAGTCCTGGGGAAAATTCCATATTTGAAAACAAAAGAAAGAAAGGTAGAATCAAGGTTGCCTTGGGAATTTTGAGGTCCTTGGTAAGGTTAATTGGGAGGGCATACATTCCTTTATCTTCAGATTTTTCTTTTCCTTTCTCTTCTCTCCCCCTAAGCTTTCTTGCCCTTTAACCCATCAATTTCTCTTGCAGCTTGAGCCTTCACTCTTCAGCATTGAACCTGGAGATATAAAAATATTCTAACAGGCAAGGGGATGGCCTTGATGATCTCTTAAAGTTCTTTTTTAGTGCTCTATTTTAAATTCCAACAATTTTATAGAAACTCGAGGGTAAAATGGCCCTCTTGAGGTCATCAGTCTAGCCCCCTCCATGGAAGAATGCTTCCTCCCGTCTTCTGGGAGTTGGCATTTGTGGCCAGTCCTGAGAGACTTCTTCCTCTCTGAACTCCTCCAGCAACTATAGACATGTTCAGTGATGATGGGGAGGAAGGACATGCATATTACATTGGAGAAGTTTTCAAACTATCCATTTTACCTGTAACTTCTATTTTAAATACATAAATCATTGCTTTAGTGAGATACTCTTTTTAAAGAGATGTAAGTTAAATATTCAGGTTCAGGCCAGCCAGTGGCATGGTAGTTAAGGTGGCTGGATCCGACATGCCTTACTGCATTGTTTGTGTCCCAGATCCAGTGAATTGAAAAACACACCAGGTGTGTGTGTGTGTGTGTGTGTGTGTGTGTTGGTATGCATGAGCAAGATCCCAAAAGGAGAATGGAGGGGAAGGGGTAGCATTACCATCCCTCATGTGGAGTGCTTTCTTACTCCCTCCCATCCTCCGATGAGCACATGGGCCTTCTAGCAAATTAAGAAAAAAAAAGATATCTATCTATCTATCTATCTATCTAACTATCTATCTATATCTCTAGATAGATAGATCTATCTATCTATCTATCTATCTCCAAGTATTTGGGGAGGTGGGTTCTGTTGGATAGGAATTGAAAAAAAGTCAGAATCCAATATGATCAAGCAAGTCGATAAACATTGATTGAAGACTTCTCTCTAAGAGGTTGGAAACTCTAATACTTCAGAGAACAAGGCCAATAATATAGATCGATTAATTGAGCCATATAAAAAGGAAGAGTGATGGCGTGGGGCCTGAATCATTCAAGACAATCCCTATCAAAACATTTGTTTGGGCCATATTCTGCCCAAGCATTCAGTTTGCAAACCTTCAGTCTCTTTGCGTGATATCTGCTGGACCTTGTGGGAGATTCCCAAGTGAATACCTAAGACTCTGTATCTCACTAAGGTACAACAGAATGCAAATTTTATTCTTCTAAGGTAGCTCTCATTGATAGTGTGCCTACAAGGTCCCGGGCACCGGGCAATTTTTATGTAATCCTTACATTAATCCTATGCAGCTGTTATATTTAACTCTATTTTGAAATGAGAAAGTAGCAGCCCAGAGAGATTTAGTTCCCTGATCATGGTCATGTCTCTAATAACTTCAGGAGTCAGGCTAAAGTTCAAGTCTGCCAATCTGCCAACTTCCAAAACTCACATCCCTAAGTTCTATTCAGGTATATCTCAGGTTATATTCTGTGAAATATTAATAAATATTTTTATTACTTATTTTATTTATTTATTTATTTATTTATTTATTTATTTATTTATTTATGTATTTTGGAGAGGCTTTTGCTATAGGGCACATGCACTCACCAGAAAGAGAGAGACTGAGAGACAGAAAGCAAGAAATCATCCCCAAGGGAGGATGGCCACACCTCAATCCCTTCTCCTCCATTCGCATGCACGCACATGTGCCCCATGTGAGTTTAAGCCACCGGATCCAGAACTTGAACCGTAGTCGACTACATGGGAGTCCAGCGACATAGCCATTACGCCAACTGCTGGTCCCTTTAACTTTGTTTATTATTATTCTTCAATTTGACCAGATAGAAAGAGGGAGAATGATAGTGAGGAAACAAGCCTCTGGGTCTAGGACTCAAACTGTCATCCACCATGTGGGAGTCCAGTGCCTTACCCACCACACCACCTGCTGGCCACTAGATATTTGTTTTAAAAAAATATGATTGATGATTCCATGTCCAAATAGTGGAAAACCAGGAAGTTTGAGTTGCAAACACATCCCCACACATTACTTACTGGGGACTCAATCACAGTCTTTAGTATGGTGACTTGTGAATCCGCCCAAGTAGGTGTGTCTCACCTTGTTTTCCATGCTAAGTTGAATTTTACAGATTGTTTTGAGTCCTAGTGTTCTAAGGGACAATCTCTGGACAGTTCAGTTCTTCTCTGTGACACCTAGTACCTTTACTGAGATAAGAGCTGTTATTGAGGAGCAAAGTGATGTGGCTGTGCACAAGATGCATATTCATTTTGCATTCAGAGAATGTGTCCAAGGGAAGGTAGCATTTGGGATTAGGTCTTAAAAATGGGTAGTATTTTCACAGATGATGATATTTACACTGATAACGTTAGAGAACATTTTGGGAGAAATGCTTTCAGTCAGAGAAACAGTGCAAACATACAGAGAGACATAGATACGCAAGGGTCGATCTGGAAAGTCAAGGGTGGTAGGTCAGTGCCATTTGGTGTTTACCATGTGTTATTTTACTGCTAATCATAGTTTAGGCAATTGGTCATATTCACTCCAAAATGAGAAATGATCACTGTTAGATTTTAAGTCACATGGCTGAGGATATAATCTTCACTCATATTATTACAATTACTAATTAATTGAACAAATATTTACTGACCACCCTTTTTTGGTTGCCGAGGCTACAGCTGTAAATAAGCTATATGAGATTTAGGCATGGAGGTTAAAGTGTTGGATCTTACATGGATGATTCCCATGGGTCGAGTCCCAGACCGGTGGCTTGAAAATCATGCTGGGTGCTTGTGTGTGTTGTGCTCAAAATCTAAAGAGAAGAATGGAGAAGGGATTGTAGCATGGCCCCTCCTAGAGGGGGTTCCCTCTCTTACTCTCTTATTCTCTCTTTCTAGTAAGTGCATGTGCCCTATAGCAAAAATGAAAAAAGAAGAAAAGTGAAAAAAAGAAAAAGAAAAAATTCTTGTTCTTAGAAAGCTCACAGACAAAAGCAGTGCAAACATAAAGGAGACAAGAAAAAGTCAACTAGTGATAAATACTATGCAGTTAGGATGGCTGATGTGATGAAGAGTGCCTTCATGGTTATTTTAGAATTACAAGGAGGACCAGACATTTGGGGGGCGGAGGTAGAGAGCAGCTGGGATTCTTAAGGGAGAAATAAGCCTGAGGTTATTGAGGAGCAGAGAAGAAGCTACTGTGATTGGAGAACTGACTAGGACAAGAAAATGGTAAGAGGTATTTGGAGAAACTGACAAGAATCAGAACGCAGTGGAAAGAATTAGGTGTGTTTTGTTTTGTTGAGTGCAGGGGTTGGCTATTGGAGGTTTGTAAGAAGGGGTATGTATGTATATGTATGTGTGTGGTCTCCTGTGGCTGCTTTGTGGGTAATAAATTATAGGGGAAAGGAGAAGCAGAGGGCCAGTGAGGAAGTGATTGCTGTAGTCTAGAAAGGCTTAGTTTGGAGTAGGGCTGGTAGTTGCTGCAGAGAGAGGTAAGCAATTAGTTAAACATAAGATGTACTAATGAAATGGATGTGGGGAGTAACAGGAAGGAAATTAGGTGCGGGTTGGTGTTATTTCCTGAAATGAGGGCGACTGAGAGAGGAACAAATTTGGATGGAAAGTCAGTTTTGTTTTAGATGTATTAAGTTGAAAATGCCTCGTAGACATTCCTATGGAGAGAGGTCAAAAAAACAACGAGATAGTGAGTCTTGAAATGAGGAGTGTGATTTGGGCTTCAGATTGAGGGATATGTTATTCTATATTACTTCAACGACAGAGTTCAGAAATACATTTTTTAAGAGAGATTTTTCTTTAGGGTGTGTATACTCGCCGGAGAGACAGAGAGACAGAAAGTGAACCGCCCCCCCCCCCCCCCAGGGCAGTGGTCACACTGCGTTCCCTTCTCATCCATTTTTCTCTCGGGATTTTGGGCATGCACGCACACATGCCTGGTGTGAGTTTTAAGCCATCGGGTCCAGAACTTGAACCATGGTCGACTGCATGGGAGTCGAGCAACATAACCATTGCATCATCTGCTGGTCCCCCAGAAATCCATTTTTAAAAGGTAAAATAAATAAGTGAATAAAAGTATTTATTAATAAAAAGTGAAGTGAATGTAGTATAGATGACTATAGTGTAACATGGATTTGGGGCCAGTTTTCCCTTGTCAGTTCATAAATGTTAGTAGAAGCAGTAAAGGATTAAATTTTAGTATTTGATACCAAGAAATCCCCCATAGTTCAAATACTGGTCTCTTCTACAGCATCTGAGACAATTTCTTTCCTCAGAGGTCTGAGTACTCAGTGCTGAAAGGGTTCATTGTTGCCTTTTAGGCCAGGCAATTCCAGGTTTATAGTAAGTCCTTCCTGTTCTTAAATACATATTTTCCCAGTGGCAGTTTGCCCCCCATTTTTACTCAGTGCTACAATTTTAGACTTAGAAAAAGTCCAATCCTCACTCCTTATAATGACCTGTGCAATACTTTGCAATAGTTATTGCATCTTACAGGTTTTCTAATTGAAGCATATATGTACTTTTAGTTGCTTGACTGAAACTTTAAGCCTTCTGTCTATCCTCGTTACATTAGTTTCTAGAACAACTCGCATTTGTTTCCAAGCATGGCACTCTCGGTTTCCTTTACTACTGTGGGTTTGCCCCAGTGAGACAGAGGAAAGGTAGCTTTGGCTCCCACCTTACCCACCTTATAGATACCATACTTCTTCTTCTTTTTTTTTTTTTTTTTTTTTTTTGGAGAGGGTTTTGCTAGGGCACGTGCGCTCACCAGAAAGACAGAGAGAGACAGAGACAGAAAGCGAGAAATCACCCCCCCCAGGGGGGGAGGGCCATGCCCCAATACCTTCTCCTCCATTCTCCTCTCAAGATCCTGGGCATGCACACACATGTGCCCAAAATGAATTTAAACCACCAGGTCTGGGACTCAAACCGCAGTTGATACATGAGAGTCCAGCAACGTAGCCATTACACCATCTGCTGGTCCCTAGATACCATACTTCTGTTGATGGGAACTAATCCAATATCTCTCTTTTTTTAAAAAAGAATTATTTGTTTTATTTATTATTATTTAATGTGCTACAGGGCATGTATGCTCACCAGAGAGAAACAGAGAGATAGAGAATGAGAGTTAGAGCGAGAGCAAGTGCAAAAGTGAGAAATCAAACTGCCAGATCTGGGACTCAAACATGTGGGAGTCCAGCACCTTAACCACCACACCGTATGTTGTCCCCTCATCTTTTTTCTTTTTTTTTTTTTTTTTGAGAGGTTTTTGTCATAGTGTGAGTGCACTCACCAGACAGACAGAGAGAGACAGAGAGACAGAAAGCAAGAAATCACCCCTCAGGGAGGATGGCCACGCCACAATCCCTTCTCCTCCATTCTCCTCTCGGGATCTTGGGCACACACGCACACATGCCCGGCATGAGTTTTAAGCCACCGGGTCCAGGATGCGAACAGCGGTTGAGTACATGGGAGTTCAGCAACATAGACATTACGCTAACTGCTGGTTCCCTTTTTTCTTTTCTTTTCTTTTTTTTTTAATAAAATAAGCTTTTAATTTTTATAATAGTTTTAGATTTACAGAATAGTCGCAGAGATAGTACAAAGAGTTCCCATATACCTTGCATCTACTTTCCCCTATTGTTAACATCTCATATTATTATGGTATGTTTGGCACAGCTAATGAACCCATAACAGTATGTTACTGTTAACTTGATATTTTATTTAGATGTCCTTAGTTTTTTTTCTTAATGTCCTTTTTCTATTCCAGGATGCCATATTAGTTTTAGTTGTCATGTCTCTTAGGACAGATCTGGATTGTGAAAGTCAGATTTTCCTGGTTTTTCATTACCTCAACAGTCAGGTATTTTGTAGGGTATCACTTAATTCACATTTGTCTGATGTTTTGCTCCCGGTCAGATTGGTGTTGTGGGTTTGGGAGGAGATCACAAGGTGAAGTGCCATTCTCATCACATGATATATCCCAAGGACACATGTTGTCACCCTGACTTCTCTCTATGAGATGGTTTTGGTCTGTTGCTTGTCGCTTAATAACTGAATACCTGACTACTTGGAACTGGGAGGTATATAAGAATAGAAGTTTCTGGGGCCAGGAGGTGGTGTGGTGGTTGACGGCGCTGGACTCCCATATGGCAAGCTGGAGTTCAAGTCCTGGACCTGGTGACTTGCTTTTTCACTTTACCTCTTTCTCTCTGTCTGATCAAACTGGAAAATAATAATAATAATAGTAATAAATAAAGTTAAAATAATTCTTTTATAAAAAGTTTCTTTAGCTCACGGTTTTGGAGATCCAAGGTCAAAGGGTGAGGGTCTTCTTGTTAAGGTCCTGGGGTGGTGCGGGGCATTACACAGTGAAAAGCAGAGTGTGAAGACTGAGTGTTTTACAGTCATGTCTCTGTCTCCTTATGAAGCAACCAAGCGTCAGTGGGGAGAGGGGGAGCACCCTGCTGACCTTAATCCTAATCACCTCCAAAGACCCCACCTTTCAACACTATAATTGGATTAAGTCTTCACTCTCTTAATTCCATCACAATAGGAACTAAATTTCAACACTTGAATTCTTGGGGGAACACATTGAAACCACAGTATACACTGGCCTTAACCACCAGGCTGAGGGTTCTCCACAGTACAGTTATTCTAGTCTCTCTTTCCTTATTGTGCTCTTTAGAAAAGCCACCCACATTCAAGAGGTGGGCAATGAAACTCCACCCCCTGGAGAGGGTTATAATTTCTTTATGGAGATTTGTTTTCTTCCCATTATTTATTCATTTTAGTATGGACTCATGGATTTTGATATTTTGGTATTTTGGACAACTAAGAGTATGCCATTTAGTTTTTTGCTTAAATTGTTCCAGTCTTGGCCATTGGGAGCTCTTTCAGATTGGCTTCTTTGTCCCTTTGCCGTAGCCCCATCACTTTGTTTTTCCCCATGCTTTTTATATCTGTGCTGTGGCTAACTCAACTGTCTCCCACCTCATACTTCTTTCAGGGAGATCGTGGTAAATAAATAGGTTTTAGGTTTATCCTTACTAAATTCCAGTTTCTTAGAGTCTCCCATTACCATCTACCTCTTGCCTGAACTACCGCAACTGCCTCTTACTTGGTTTCTGAACTTCCCTTCTAAGCACCTCCACCTGCACTCCAGTCAGTTCTCTGAATAGCAGCAAGAGTGATCTTCCTAAAGAATCAATGATGTCAGTCTTCCCCATATCAGTGCATAAAGCTTTACGTGACTTGGCTCTTGCTTATCTTTCTGATCTCATCTCATAAGCTTTAGATCCAATTTTAGTTCTACAGTCTTCTTTCTATTCCTTAGAAATGCCAAGCTAGTCCACATGGGGCCTCTCTAACATTGGACCTCTCTGTGGAATGGTTTTCCTTTGGCCTTCAGTGGCTGATTCTTCCTTACTGTTCAGACCTTAGCTCAAATGACAACTTGTCAGGGAGGCCTTTTCTGCCACCCGATCTATGGCTGACTCAGTCTTTATCATATCGCTGTGTTTTATGTTCTTTACAGCAATCATCATAATGGCATGCTTTCTTAATTTTGTGTGTGTGTGTGTGTGTGTGTGTGTGTGTGTGTTATCTATCTACTCCTAGCAGTAGAAAGTGAGCAGGAGGTCTTAGCTGAATCTCCAGTGCCAGCAGCAGTTCTTAGAACATAGGAGATGCTCAGTAAATACTTGTTAAATGCTGGTTGCTACAAGTCCAGTGATTTCTTCGGAGTACCATTTCTCTCTGGGGTCTCCATAATCTGTTGGCCCTTATGTTCTGATATAATGTTCCTTCATTTCGTTGTCTTTTATAGCACTATATTGTACCATTCTTTAAGATCGTACAATAATTCTTCAGAGAACAAGTTCTGCCTGTGATAGTGAATTTCCTTTTTAGAAAATAAAGCTAACTCTGATCCCATGACACTTGCTTCTATTCTGTGAATAAGGCCAGTGCTCAAGCCCTCCCTGTGGGCTCCTGTCACACTGCTGATCACCGAGTCCTACTCTGCAGAATCCTGAGCCTGAGAGCTATAGGCAGAACCTGAAAACACCAAAATCCCCCTGGAGACTAGCATCAACTAAGGTGGCAGGTCTCTGTAGTTACAGCTGTTTAACATTTTATCACCTTGCATGTTGTATTATTATTATTGTTCTATATTATACTATTATTTATTATTGTACTATTACTTAGCCCATATCTCAGTCTTGACATCAACAAAATCAGTATGAAGTCAATATCTTTTTTGTTTTTTAAAGGTTTTTGCCATAGGGCATGTGCGCTCACCCTTGGAGAGAGACAGGGAGAGATAGGGAGAGGGAACGTGAAAAATTAGCTCGGGTTGGTGGTGGTGGTGGTAGGGATAGCCACACTGCAATCCCTTCTTATTATTTTCCTCTTGGGATTTTGAGCACACATACATATATGGCAAACATGATTTTCAAGCTACTGGGTCCAGAGCTTCAACTATAGTCGGCCATGTGAGAATCCAGCACCTTAACCCCCATAGCACTTTCTGGCCCCCATAATGTCAGTATCTTAACTGAAGGCCAAATGTGGTGCACTTGGTATGTTCTTTGTTACTAGGTTAACCCATTCTGATACTCTATGATCTCTAGTTCCTCGTCTTAGTGTTCAAAAATTCTTTCTTTAAAAATCCATTTTAGGGGCCAGCTTTGTGGCCTAGTGATTAAGGGAACTGAATCCCACATGGCCAATCAAGGTTCGAATCCCAGGCCCTGTGGCTTGTGTATGTTCATGTATGCCCCAAATCCTGACAGAATAGAGAACCAGAGGAGAAAGGATTGCAGCATGGCCATACCCTATGGAAAGTGCTTTCTCCCCCTCCTCCTCTTCTCTGTGTCTCTCTCTGGCAAGTCTGTGCACCCCGTGGCTATTTAAAGAATTTATTTTAGTGTCTCTCTTTGAAACTCAGTGTTCTATTGCAATGAAATTTACTTTTCTTTGTTTTACCCCCTTTACTTTTTACTTTCAGTTATATAACTTTTTAAAAATTAGCGAGCTTCTCAAGCAAGCATAATGTTTTAACATATTAGGGAGTATGCAGTTAATTAGACATGTCTGAGAGTTTGCAGATTTGACCACACCATATAGTTTACATGAGCTGTAGCACTTTATAGTCACTATAAAATCAGCCATTGACAATTCCTCACTTAATGTGATGATTAGTTATCATGTTAACTAACCTACATACAAGCATTTTATAACCATGTGAGTACTTGTGACTGCGTCTAGTTAGAATGGGAATTGCACATTAGCCGTGGAGATAGCTAGGAGCCTCAGTTGCTACGTTTCACTCTCAATTCTTTTAGATGGTACAAAACATACCATCTATTGTATTTATTCTTGCCGTGGTATTGTCTTTGCTAATCTTTCTTTGCAAACACACTGAATGTCTGATATTTGCAGTTTTGAGGGTTTTTTTTTTTTGTGGTGTGCCATTGGGAATAATACTTCTTTGGGACTTGGAAAGTAGGATGGGCAAATGGAGAGGCTGAGTAGAGGTGCATTTGCAGTAGGGGTCTCAGCCAATCCAATGGGGGAGATTTGGAGCCTGGACGGCCCTTCAAAGCTGTCCTGAATTGAGAGGGCTGTGTTTTTTACCTCCTTATTTAGCAGTTATTGGACACTTACTGCCTCAGGGCTGGGTCTAACCTTGCGTGAGGCAGCTGCCTCAGCCGAGGCAATGCCCAGACAAGTTCGGCCGTGGCTCCTATCAGCCGGTGTTGCTGGCAGCTGAGGCGGTGAGTACCTTGTTACTGAAAAGACCTTCAGTGGTGTCCTGTGGACAACATACTGCAGCATCTCCTACAGGTGACTCCAACAAGATTTCATGTCCCATTCCTAATTCCCGCTAATGCTGAATGTGAACTGCATGCACTTGTGAATCATTACATCTTGTTCAGGTCCTGTGTCCACCCCAAATATTCACTTCTTCAGTTTCTTCGTCTACAGGGCAGGGATAACATGTGTGCACGTGTGTGTGCACATATTAGGCCAGTAGCCTGGCACATTGTTAAGTGCTGAATGTAGTTTCTTCTTTTTTTATTATTTTAATTTCTATACATTCGATCACTATACATCACTATAGCTTGTAAAGTGAATTTATCGAACATGAATACACTTCACACCAGTACATTTGCAGACAAAATATACGGTATCATCAACAGATAACCATCACTTCTATGTCTTATAAATGTCTTGTCTCTCTATTTTGAGTTTACTTTCTTCTGTTCAGCTTTTTAAATGAATCTTTAGCTACTTTAGCTAAGACCCTAACAATTAGGCTTCACAGTTCCCTATCCTGTTTTCGAAATAGAGGAGTTCTCTCTTCTTACGTCCTTTAGGTATTTTAAGAAAGAAGTACCACTGAGTTATGACATGTGTTTAGGGAATCTTAAAAAAAAAAAAAAAATCAGCAATCCCCTTGGGGCCAGCAGGTGGTATGGTGGTTAAGATGTCGGACTCCCACATGGCTGACTGTGATTTGAGTCCCAGATTTGGTAACTTGCTTTCTCATTTTCTCCCCACGCCCCACCCTACCCATCCCCTGTCTCTTTCTGGTGAGTGCATGTACCCTCTAGAAATTTTTTAAAAATAGTAATAATAAAATTAAAATGAAATAATTCTTAAAAAAATATAAAAAAATGGCAACTCCCAAATGTAACACTGCCTCAACCCCTCCACCTCTCCACATCCACCTTCTTGGTAAACACTAGTTTAAAGACTGCTGCTTCCTGACATATTCCTCAACTTCTGGTTAGTAACATTTAGTGGAGTAATAATCTAAGAATTTACTGACCAAGTCCTTTATTCTAAATATATGACAGGAAAACAGTGCATTTTGCAGCAATGACTTGAAGTCCTATAATAGAATGGATGTTGAAAAAGCTGTTTTCTCTTGTTCTTTCAGAATAGTTTTTCTTGCAAAAGCTACTCAAGTCTCAACCTGTTACATTGATAATGCACAATAACATCTGATTTGAGTCAATACTGATTATTGTGCAGCATGCCCTGCCAGGAGATTATACCCCTCCTCCAGCTAACCAGTCTCAAAGCTTCTTTATCAGACATCTCAAAAACTGTAATGACCCGCTCTGGTCCAGCATCTCGTGTGTGCTGAACCAAAACAGACACTTGACTGATTAAAAAAAATAAAAAAGCATACGTCTTGTTCTCTTTGTAGGAGCCTAGTTTATGTAAAGAAGTAAATTGTCTGTGTAAGATAGCAAATTCGTTTGGTATGCTGAGCAGTTTACATTTATTGGTTGATAACACGAATTAAATCAGTGATTTTCAGTGCAGTGTGATGGAAACCACTGAATTCATGAGGCATGTTTGGGGGTTCACTGAAAGAAGACAGAATTGGGTCTGGCTGGTGGCATGGTGGTTAAGAGCTCTGGATTCTCGCACATGGCCAACCAGGTTTTGAGTCCCTGGCAGCTTGCTTTCTCACTTTCCCTGTCTCTCTCTCTCTCTCATGCTGCCCCTCTCTGATCAAATTGAAATAAATGAATAGATAGATAGATAGATAAAGTTAAATAACATGTTCCAAAAAAAGAAAGAAAGAAAGAAGACAATCATAGTAATTATGTTCCATCCAAGTATTCTCATTTCCTTCTTTATTTCCCGGACCTATCCTGTTATTATACATGGTTTTGAGACCTAAAAAGCATTTAAAAAATATGTCATAATCTTAAGAAGTCTGAAAAACATACACCTTAAAACGAATTGGGGGTTGGCCCTGAGCTTAGTGCTTAATGAAGCCAGATCTTGCACAGTTAATTGTGGTTCAAGTCCTAATCCTGGCAGCTTGAAAAATACTCTGGCTATGTGTGCATGCATGCCCCATCGAAGTTGCTTTCTACCTCTCTTGTCTCTGGTAAGCACACACCCTCTGACAATTAAAAAAAAAAAAAAAAGTACTCTCATTTTGAAAAGCAATGGGTAGCATAAGTAATATCATCTAGAATACTCCTGTGGCTTCTTTCCTCTTTCCAAATAAAAGCTAATGTCCTTATGACGCTCTGATCAATCCTGCTCCCTGGTTATCGCTGAAGCTCATTACTATCTAGCATGTCCCTTGCTTTCTTCCTACCGGCCACATCGTCTTCCCTGAGATTTGTCTAACATGCTGAGATCCCTTTGGATTTGCTTCCTCACACTTCTCAGTTAAATGAACAACTTGTGCCCTTAACTTTCTTCCAATCTCATGTGACCTTTTCATTAATGTCTGTTCTTACAACTCTTCAACTTTAAAAACCACAAAACTCTAAATCAGGGCATGTCGTATATCCCCTTGATATGTGCTACCTTCTAAAATATCACATATTTATTTGTTTTTATTGTCTTCTCTGGCTCATCACAATATGATGTTCATAGGTAGGGGGAGTTATGCGTGTTTTGTCCACTAACCAATCTCTAGTGACCCAAATAATCCCTGAAACTAAATAAATGTTTGTTGAATGAGTAAGTGCAAATAAGATAGAAGAATACAATCTACATTGAAACTGACCTAACAAGACACCAAATACAGACTGTGCACTACGGTTAAGTTTGCATTCTAGCAATATAAAAATCATTTTGTCTTTTCCCAAAATATCAGCTGTTTAAATTGTTTTTCATGAGTACCTTTTAAAAATGTATCTATAAAGTATTTACTCTTTCCCTCTTAGCTGCTTTTCTTTTCTTCTTTTGCCTGTTGTGGCATTTGGTCCAATTTTTCACACCTTGTTTAGACTTACGTGTTTACTGTAACTCCACTGTTTTAAGTTTCCTACCTCCTTAAATCCACAAAGCACATCAAGAAAGGATTTCCATGTATTATATTTTGTTCAGAAAGCCTTATCTCAGGCAGACATATTTGCCCATTTTCTTTTTTATTAAAATAAAAGTTTTGTAATCATTTTACATGCAGAGCGCTGTTCCAACAGACTGGGTTAGTATCTCTCCATGAAACCGCACACAATAAAACAGTTTCCTAAAAAAAAAAAAAAAAAAAAAAAAAGTTAACAATGCATAAAATGCTGATGCAGTGCTTCAGAACACTTAATTATTTCTTTTCCCTCCCATTGTTTATCATTGTTTTGTCAACTTTCCATATCACTACCCACAATGCTTTGAGTTCGGTTTTCTTTGAACATTCCTTTCCTCTGAACTTACCATGAACTTGTGCCTGTAGCATGCTGCCACAGAATGCCACAGCCACTTTATAGAGGGGGAAAAAAACCCAACACTTTGGTTGTTAAAGGTGCTAAAAGCAAGCTCAGATAATATAAAATAGTAAAAACACTTGTTCAATTGCTGTTTTCAGCTGTGGTATGATGCTTGCTTTAAAAGATGGTAAATGTAATAATTTGCACATGCTTAGGGAGAATCAGGAATTAAGTTTGTGTAGGGAGGACGAAGAGCAGAAAGAATTATGTTTCATGAGATTAGGTGGACTGTAGGAGGAGAAAGATTGCATAAACACTAAATGTGATACCAGAGAGGTTGGAGGCCATTATCTCACACACCATGTAGGATGATACAGAGGATTATTTGTTTCATACTAAAGGACAGGAAGAGAGTTTTCTTGTTTGTTTTGTTTTGTTTTGTTTTGTTTGCTTGTCTGATTATTTCTTTGCATCCAGAGTTATATTAGGAAATTGTTATTCCTTTTGATCAAAGTGTTATGAGAGGTGCTCTGAATTGGGAAACAAACAGTGGGTTCTCAAGCCAGCCCTTCCAATGGATAAAAGTCAAGAGGAGTGTCCTACAATAAGAATTCTGGCCCTAAGGTTATTATTTGGTAAAAGGAGAGTGCAGGAACCCCAGCTGTGGGATATGGCCCAAGTTGTGGCAATGTCAGCTTTTTGTTTTTGTTTTAAATCTGGGATATCCTATAATCCTCTATATAGCAAGTTGTTAAATCTGATTTACCATGTGATCTCAGCGCTCCATGGCTCCAAAGGTCAAGAATAATCTGGGTCATGCCTCAATTTAGGATTTGCTTAGAGACTGAAAAATCTGACTTGTGTATTGTTCTTTGCCTCTCACTCTCTTTGAGAGGGTATCTGATGAGAGGGGAAGGAAGACTATGATAAGAATGATGAAGAGTTTGGTAAAAAGAGTTCCTGTGGAGAAAATTAAGAGTGCTGAGCTATTTCTTTTCTTTTTAAAAATGTTTATTTATTTATTATTCATCCATGAGAGATAGGGGGAGAGAGAGACCCAATAAGGCCTTGATCCCCGATCTACTCCCAGCCCCAACCAGCTCCATATCCTGGGCACACACATGTCCAGTGTTCTCAGGGAAGTTTCCAGATATGAACCTGGAACCTTCCCCTGTGGGTCAACCTTGCAGGTTGTGTTTTATTGCTCATGACCCCAAGAGTGCTAAGGGGTCTCTTAGCAAAGGAAAAAGGAAAGAAAGAAGGAAGGAAAAACAGGGAGAAGGGGGACAGAAAAAGGAAGGAAGGAATGGAGGGACACAAGGAGGGAGAGAAAAGAAGAAAGAAAAATGTACATGTGAACAAGATGTTGGGGAACCACTCATGAACCTAGTGTGTGTATAATGGCTTAGTATATGGGGGTTGTAGGTATCTGGTATATGACCTAAGTATACATAAATCAGAAGACAGAAGATCATGGCAAAGAGACAGGGGTATGCTGAGAATAAGCCATGCTTTCACACCTTAGAGGAAAAAGATGGCTCTCCTGGAGGTCAAACGTGGACTTTCTAGAAGGGAATCCATTATGAGTACTCCCATCACTGCTTCACTCCCCCTTCTCCACTTCTACCCACACAACTGCATAATGCCCAGACTAGATGAAAACAGACTCAGCAGAGAGAGCCTAGAGTTGTTTATCTGATGTAGAAGTTGAAGGAGCTTTTCCGTTAGGATTTAGGGCTTGGCAGGACCCAAGAAGCATAGTCTGAGGAATTCAGTAAAGCACGTTTCTGAGGAACCCATAAAAACACACACCACAGGGACTATCAGATGGCATAATGGTTATGTTGCTAGACTCCCAAGGAGTCGACCATAGTTTGAGTCCTGGACCAGGTAGCCTAAAACTCATGCCAGGCATGTGTGCATGCATGCCGAAAATCCTGAGAAGAGAATGGAAGAGAAGAGATTGAGGTGTGGCCATCCCCCCTGGAGGGTGATTTCTCACTTTCTGCCTCACTGTCTCTCTCTGTCTCCCGGCAAGCACACGTACCCTATAGAAAAACTCTCTCTAAACACACACACACACACACACACACACACACACTCACACACACACACACACAGACACAAGAGAGAGCCAGAGCCAGCATTGGTACATTGGTCATTGCAGGATAAAACTGTCCCAAGGGAAGGCTGTTTTTATCTTCTCTTTTTCCTAATTTATTCAGCAGATAAAATTTCATTCATTTACTGACTAAAATTTCAGATTGTACTCAGTTAAGATGTTTATTTAGTAAAGGTTAAATGAACGAGTATGAGGGATATTTTTCAAAAAGTTCATGGAGAATGCATATTATGAAAAAACTATGTATGCATTTTTTTTTGCACCATAATAAACTCATCCTTTAATTCTACTCTCACACAAAATTTTCAAAATGCTGTCATTTGTGCAAGGCACCATGTACACATGTGTTTTCTGACCTCTGTCTAGAAATGAGGTTTTCCTTATTTTTAATTTTAACGTAATTTTAGTCTTCTCAAAAAAATAATTGACAATCGCATAGATTATTTCCAGGCTTATAAACACAGTTTATGATGTGGGTAGTCCACTTCCACTTGAGCAGACAAGGTGAAAAGGAGATTGAGTTGGGAAGACTGGGGCAGGAATAAGCATGCTTAGGGCAGTCTGTTTAGATAGAAAGATGGGAGAGAAGTAGGACAGCAAACCAGATAACTATATATTATTTATTGTGAACTTCTCATTCAGTTCCCAAGTTGTTTAATTTTAGCTCTTGATTTTATGATGTAAAAGAACTTCTTTTGCTCATTTGCTTCTTTAGTAAATATTTATTGAACAGGTACTATGTACAAGACATAGTGCTGGCCATATGTCTTTCCTGCCTTCAAGAAATGTATAATGTAGTAGAGGACAGAGATTTCACTTGCACTAGCAATTGCAGTATTTAGAAGCATGGGTTAGTGAGGTGTGGCTTGCAAAGTGAGAGATCTCTCATTACAAATAATAGAGACACGATCTAAAACAACTTAGAAAAGAGGGGATTTATTGGCACATTTGACTAGTGAGTGCAGGGACTGACACTTCAGGTACAACTTAAATCATCAGAATGGGGTCCAGCTCCCTCTTCCCCTCACTCCACTGCGCTCTCTAGGCCCTGCCATTCTTTTAGCTAGCTTCTCCAGAGAAAAGAGTATGCACGTGGATTTATTTTTTCCTGATAGACTCAGGAAGTATATTGTAATTGACCATCTGTAGACTCAGTGCCCTTCTTAACTCACTCAGTGAGGCAAAGGAGCTGGGGTGCTCGCATTGAGCAGGCATGGGTTAAACATCTCCTCCTTTGGTGGCAGAGGTGATTGGGTCCAGGTGGAGCACCCATAGTATATTCTACAAAAGAGTTTTCTTTTACCAGAGGGAGAGTAGGAGAGAAAGGACGTGAGCAGAGCCTGCTATTCTATTAGCTGTTTGAGAGACACAGACTGAAACTCTAGGAGTTCAGAGAAGGAAGGTTGCTTTCTGCCTATTGCAGAGGGGATACAGGAGGTGTGGTCAGAATAGCTGATCTTTAGGGATTTTAATAGAGTTTGGTCAGACATAGAGGAAGCTTCCTTCCTAGGCAAAGGAGTGAAGTCACAGTGTTTTTTACCTGCTAAAAATAAATTTGGGGAGCCAGCAGGTGGCATGGTGGTTAAAGCAGTTGGATTATCACATGGCCAACCATGGCTTGAGTCCTGGATCCAGTTGCTTGAAAAATCATGCTGGGCACTTGTGCCTGTGTACCTAAGATCCCAAGAAGACTATGGAGAAAGGATTGAAACTTGCCCGTCCCCACAGGGGTTGATTTTCCACATTCACTCTCTCTGTATGTCTCTCTTCTCTCGCAAGCACACATTCCCTATGACTAAAACCATAAATGAATGAATGAATGAATGAATAAATAACATACCTATGACTCTTTATCCTTACTGTTTTTTTGGAAAGATTTTTGCTATAGGGTACGTGCGATCTCCAGAAAGACAGAAAGCAACAAATCATCTTCCCTTCCCCCATGCAGGGGGGATGGCCATGCCACAATCCTTACTCCTCCATTCTCCTCTCAGGATTTTGGGCATACACACACATGCACCTGGCATGAATTTCAAGCCTCTGGGTTCAGGACTCAAACCGCAGTCTTCCAAGTGGGAGTCCAGTGACGTAACCATTACACCATCTGCTAGTCCCTAACCTTATATCTTGAAAGTAAGCCATGTTCTGTAATCATGTCCTCAGTTTCTCTCCTTCCCTCTCCTCCCCACTGTGATCATGATTTTACTCATACCATGTCCTTTGCAGTGCTCTGGCACAAGGGTACTGGTAACTTTCTAATCTGCAAATCCCCTCTTTGTAGCACTCTCTGTCTTGTTGTCTCTGAGTGTTTGGTGATTCATACCTTTCTTCTGGAAATTCCCACCCCCCCATACACACACCCCTCTTGATTTTTGAGAGAGTGGTTCTCTCCTGGTTCTTTTCTGCTTACCTAAGCAGTCTTTGAATCACTGCTGTTGGCCTGTTTTCCTTTCTGCCTTCATCCCTCCCTTCAGTTTATTTCTTTATTTCTTCCATGAAAGAGGAAAAGACAGGGACCAGCAGTTAGCGTAATGGCTATGTCGCTGGACTCCCATGTAGTCAACCGTGGTTCGCGTCCTGGACCCAGTGGCTTAAAACTCATGCTGGGTGTGTGTGCATGCGTGCCCAAGATCCCGAGAGGAGAATGGATGAGAAGGGATTGCGGCGTGGCCATCCCCCCTGGGGGGTGATTTCTCGCTTTCTGTCTCTCTGTCTCTCTCTGTCTGCCTGGCGAGCGTATGTGCCGTATGGCGAAAACCTCTCAGAAAAAAATAAAAAAGAGGAAAAGACAGAGACAGAGAAATTACACCCTCAACAGGGTCTTCACACCATGATCTACCCACAGTCTCGACTAGCTCAGGTCACCCTAGGTACTTAGAGAAGAAAGCTACCAGGTCTTGGACTCGAACAGCAGTTGACCATGTGGGAATTCCAGCACTTTGACCACCACACCACCTGCTGGCCCTGAGACTTTCTATCTTGACCTGACTCAAAGACTAGTAAGTAGCAGAGCTAAAATTTGAACCCAGGTCTTTTTTTTTTTTTAGAATTTTTTGCTATAGGGTGTGTACGCTCACCAGAAAGACAAAGAGAGACAAAGAGACAGAAAGCAAGAAATCAACCCCCAGAGGGGATGGCCATGCTGCATCCCTTCTCTTCCATCTCCTCTTGGGATCTTGGGCATGCACGCACATGTGTCCAGTGTGAGTTTAAGCCACCAGGTTTGGGACTTGAACCGTGGTCGACTACATGGGAGTCCAGTGACAAAGCCATTACGCTAACTGTTGATCCCAACCCAGGTCTTTGATAGTCTGTACTAAACTTCAACACAGGGGAGGACCATCTGGTAGTACAGTGGTGAAGGTGGGTGGATCACATATGGCTGACTGCAGAGTTTGAGTTCTGGACCCATTGACTTGAAAAGCATGTCAGGTGTGTGTGTGCGTATGTGTGTGTGTGTGAATGTGTGTGTCCAAAACCGTGAAAAGTAGGAGAATTCGATGAGAAGGGATTGTGGGTAGCCATCCCTTTTTTGGGGTACCTTCTCACTTTCCCTCACTTTTTCTCTGAGTGAGCATACATACTCTCTCGCAAAAATTTAAAAAAATAAATAGAACTACAATGCAATACAGTGAGAATATCTAGAATATGTATAGTAAGGTGTCACACTAAGCATGCTTGCTTGCTCATTGTCCTCAATCTGCCAATCTTTGAGTTCCTGAGGAGGTTACATTGTTATGAGGCTGTGAGGAAACCCTGAATCAAGGGGAAAGAGTGGAATAAGTTTCTCCTGATGATACAGAGACAAGGTCCCCGATGTCTTACTAGGAAGGCGCGAGAAAGTGTTCTATTTCCCTTCTCACTGTAGTGAAAGCTATAGACTTTGCTGACTAATTTCTAAGAGATCCCATTGTCATCAAGAAATGCAATACCAACTACTAGTTATATTCTTTAATTCTTCTCCCTTTATTCAGCATCAGCAGCTGGCATGGAGTACTTGAATTTTATTTAGAGGTGTAAACTCTGATGTAAAAAACTTGTGTAAGAAATGTACTCAGTGGACGTAAAGTTTCTGTTATTTTGTTATTTTATTATGTTATGCAGAATATGTAAGTTCTAAAGATCTGCTATATAATATGCTGCTTATAGGTAACAACATGGTATTATGCATTTCAAAGTAGGTTAAGGTGATCAATCTCATGTTAAGAGCTCTTACCACAAAACAAAACCAAAAATCCTCAAAAGAGTACAAGGAGACCTAGCTGCAATGGCACATGCCTGTAATCCCAGCAACTCGGGGAGGTTAAGGCAGGAAGATTGTGACATGATAAGACCTTGTCTTAAAAAAAAAAAAGAGAAAGAGGACTAGCAGTTGTAGCATAGCAGTAATGGCTATGTTGCTGGACTCCCATGTAGTCAACCACAGTTTGAGTCCCAGACCTGGTGGTTTAAACTCACGCCGAGTGCGTGTGCGTGCGTGCCCAAGATCCTAAGAGGAGAATGGAGGAGAAGTGATTGTGGTATGGCCATCCCCCTGGGGCAGGGAGTGATTTCTCGCTTTCTGTCTCTCTCTGTCTTTCTGGCGAGTGCACGTGCCCTATAGTAAAATCCTCTCCAAATAAATAAGCAAATAAATAAATAAATAAATAAATAAATAAATAAAGAGAAAGAAGAAAAAAGAACACAAAGAATATCGCAAATGTGATGAATTTGTCTAGTTCTTGATTGTGATTAGGTGTCATGGATGTTTGCATAGGTCCAGTCTAATCCTGATGTATGTATGAAATGTGTGCCATTTTGTATATATCCATTATAATGGATATATACAAAGCTTAAGAAAAGGGGCTGGCAGGTGGCGTGGTGGTTGGGGATGCTGGACTCCCACATGGTCAACCATGGTTCAAGTCCTGGACCTGGCAACTTGCTTTCTCGCTTTCTCTTTCTCTCTTTCTCCTTCCCTCTCTAGTAAAATTAAAATAAATAAATAAAGTTAAATAAAATAATTTTAAAAACAAACAAATAAAATCACAAAGCTTAAAAAAGAAATATAGAAAATAATGAGTACTATAGCATCAGTGGACTTTGGAATAAATAGTAATAATAGAATTGCCCCTCAATTATCATGGTTCTCTATAAACTTGTTGCTGGGATGAGAGGAATATAAGCCTCAGTGTCAGAAGGATCTGAATTTGTACTTCCTAGCTCTATGATCTCAGGTACAGTACTTCATCTCTCGGACCTTCCATTTTATCAGAGATACAGTTAAAGAGATAGAGAAATATTCACTGTCTCATCCACAATAGACAGCAATGAATATGAAGTCTTCAGGAAAGTATTATGACACTTTCTTGCTTTATATTTGCTCTTCTACAGGGAGAACATATTTTGATCATTCCTCCTCCTTTTTTCTTTCTTTTTTTTTTTTAGAAATATTTGCTATAGGGTACACGTACTTGCCAGAGAGTCAGAAAGTGAAAAATCACCCCTGCCCCGGGTGGGGAATGGGCATGCGCAATGCCTTATCCTCCATTCTTCTCTTGGAATCTTGGGCATGCATGCACATGTGCCTGGCGTGAGTTTGAAGACACCAGGTTTGGGACACAAACCGCTCTTGGCCATGTGGGAGTCCAGCAATGTAACTATTATGCCATCTGCTGGTCCCAATCATTCCTTCCATAGTAAAGTCACATTTTGGTTAAATTCCATGATGGAATATGGTAACAGAATTACAAAAATTTCCAAGACTAAGGAGAGCTCAGATATAATTGACTTCAACTTTCTAATTTTAAACACAGGGGGATTTGAAGCTCAGAACCATGAGATAAACTGACTGATGTCAGAACAGAGGCTCCACTACCTTTTCCAGTATTTCTGTATAAGTGAGAAAGTTTCTGCTTGTGATTGATGAACGAGATAAAATTTACCAAGTTTTATTTTGTGAATGATCCTTGAAAAGAAGTTATATTCACAGTTGACCTGTACAATCTAAATGAAATTTTGGGTCCTGGAAATGTAGTTGCTCGTGTATCAGCAATGAGAATATATAAAAATTAGAAGCTGATCTCCTGAACTCCTAGGACTCAGTCTTTGAAATGAAGCACAGTTTTATCCTCAGAAAAAAAAATTGTCCTGTATTAGTATGTAGGTGGTATATTTTTCCTGCTTTAACCCATGGAGTAGATATGGGTTTTAATTTTATTGATGCCCTAAAGTTTAATGAATTTTACATATTAAATAAACACACTCATAAATATCATATACATACATTTAGAATCTCCTTAAACATCATTTCATCGTGGTTAAATTTTTATGCTAGTTTTTGAAAACATACCTTCTTGTCTTCGTGGTAATAAAAGTGTGAATTTACTACTTTTCATAACTGCAGTTTGAAAGCTTTATCGTCCTTTGGAGACATACTCTCTGAAAGTCTTGCCAGTCAGCAAACACCCAAGATTAATACCATGAATGATGTGATGAGTTTGGCACCTTACAAATAATATACACTAGGTTTTCTTTAAAGAAGTATCATAGATATTCTCCACTTTCAATTTCATAACTTTTAGTTTGTTTTTTATAGGTTATTGGTGTGTATTTAAATTGTACATTTAAGATTTCCAAAATTGAGTTAATGAATGATGATAATGTAAGTTTTAAGATAAAACACATGGTAAAAATTATATTAATGTATTTGGCTTTTTGGAATAATACTAATTTTTCTTTTAAAAACTTGAATTATAGGGCCAATCAGTGATGTGGTGGTTAAGGCAGCTGGATCCCGTAAGGCTGGCTCCACTGTTTGAACCCCAGAGCCTGGGGCTTGAAAAACATGCTAGCCATGTGTGCGTATATGTCCAAAATCCTGAGAGGAGAATGGAAGAGTAGGGATTGTGGTATGCTTCTGGGGGTTGCTTTCTCACTTTCCCTCTGTCTGTCTCTCTCTCTGTTTTTGTCTGGCAAGCACATGTACAGTATAGCAAACTAAAAAGAAAAAAAGAAAGGCTTTCAAATTATGTATCTTACTGTTTGATAACTAGTCATTTTTCAGTTTCATTTGACTTATTTGTGGAATAGGTGAAAATGCCAATGGCAGATGGTCATATAGGGTGTAAATATGCCATTACCATATTTGTCTCCTATTAAGTTGTCATTCGTCAGGCTGTGAACATACATATTTAACCTGTTGCACGGGATGTTATTCTTAGGATCTTTCAGCTTATTTAGTTTGTTTAATCAAATAAAAATGAATTAGAGATGTACTGACAGAATAACATTTGTGTATTTACCAACCATAGAGAGTGAGTAGAATTTATTGAATGATATATAAAACATGCCTTTTTATAAAGATTATTATTTTTTTTCCATTTCTTCCATGAGGAAGAGAGATGGGAGGGCATCCACATCAGGGTCTTCAAGTCACGATCATCCCCAGCCCTATCCAGTCTCAGATCTTGGGTACTCCACAGATTTAGGAAGGTCTTTAGACATGAACCCAGAACCTTTGCATATGAGGTGGCCTTGCAATGTGTTCCATTACTCCTGCACCAGCCAGTCCTCAACACTCCAGTTTTGAGTTGGAGGACTTTGTGTCCACGTAATGTTTAAATGTGTGTGTGTGTGTAAATGCGTGTTTGTGAATATGTGTGTGTGAGTATGTGTCTATTGAACAATAGGTTTCTGGTTATGTCTTTTCTATAAGAGAGAGAGTTCTTTTAAAGAACTTATTGCCCCCACGGCAAAAGAGTACCCACAGATGAGTGTTCTGAGAATGTTTGTAGATTTGAATTGAATTTGTTGTTCAGAATTTAGTTTTTACACACACACATATGCATGTATACACACATATATACATAGACGCAGGCATACACCTAAATATATATACATATATGTGTGTATACATATATATACTTATGTATATATGTATAAAATTTATTTAGGATAAATAGCTTGTTCAGAAAGCAACACCCAGAAAAAATTGTTTGTGATTACCTCTGTAGAAGCTTTCCTTGTATACTCTCTGCTCTCCTTGCTTATCCCCATTTAAGACATTGTGTTGAGGGACCAGCAGGTGGTATAATGGTTATGTTGCTGGACTCTCATGTAGTGGATCATGGTTTGAGTCCTGGACCTAGCAGCCTAAAACTCAGGTGGGGTGCTTGTGTGTGCGTGCCCAAAATCACAAGAGGAGAATGGAGGAGAAGGGATTGTGGTGTAGCTATCCTCCTGGGGGGTGATTTCTCACTTTGTGTCTTTCTGCCTCTCTGGTGAGCACACATGCCCTCTAGCAAAAATCTCTCTCTTTCTCTCTCTTTTTAAATAAGGTAT
This sequence comes from Tupaia tana, assembly GCA_026018925.1. Taxonomy (NCBI): domain Eukaryota; kingdom Metazoa; phylum Chordata; class Mammalia; order Scandentia; family Tupaiidae; genus Tupaia; species Tupaia tana. Next base: position 133,028,552 of record JAKSZU010000006.1, on the reverse strand, counting down.
GTTTTTGAAACCATTTAATTTTTATTTTTCAGTTATGAGCATTTACTATCAGGTACTATTTTGATAGTAAAAATAAATAACATTATTTGATTGTTTACTACATGGTGTGTACTAATCTAACAACTTTACACACACTAATTGTTACAACCATACAAATAAGGCAAAGAAAGATTCTTTATCTTGCTCAAAGTCACAAAGCTAATGAGTGATAGAACTGGTTGGTATTTGAACCCAGGCAGTCTGACTTCACTGTCTTCCACTCATACCATTAACCAGCGCTATGCACTGCCTCCATGTTACAAAATGCTTTTAGAATAGTTACCAGGAGCAGTCCCTGGACTAGTGGTTAAAGAAGCTGGATCCTACATGACCAACCACACAATTTGAATCCTGACCTTGGCAGCTTGAGAAACATGCCTGATGCATGTGCATGCATGTTCCAAATCCTAACAGGATGGAGAAATGGAGACATGATAGTGGCAATGACCACATCCTGTTGGTGGTGCTTTCCCTCTCTTCCTCCTTCCCTTTTCCTCCCTGTCTTCTTGTCTCTTTCTGGTAAACGCATGCACCCTTTGGCAAATTTAAAATGGAAGAAAAAAAATATTTTTTTTAAATTTTAAAGTAGGGAGCTGGCAGGTGGCATGATGGTTAAGGGTGCTAGACTCCCACAAGGCCGACCGTGGTTCGAGTCCTAGACCTGGCGGCTTTCTTTCTCTCTCTCTCTCTCTCTCACTCACTCATTCTCTTTCACTCTGTCCCTCTCTGGTCAAATATAAATAAATAAATAAAGTCAAGTAAAACAGTTCTTTAAAAAAATGTTAAAGTAGAATGGTGATTTTAATAAGACACTAAGTATAATGAGCAAATTTTTTGCAAGAAGTATTTTAATGACCACCTAATTTTTTGCAAGACTTGGGTCTTGCCGTGAAAGGACTGCTCTCTTTTTCTGCACATTGATTTTTAAAATGTCCTCGAAGCTTAGTAAAGACAAGATTTGGTGTTTTTGAAATTTGTAATAGAAGAGCAATTAGAAGAGTGGAAAGTTTCCCAAGTTGTTCAGACTGGTCAGGAAGGTCAGTCCTTCTATGTTCTTGTACAATCAGGGGTTTTGCATCTTCCCATGAGAGCTGTCAGTGCAGCTGACAGCAGATTTGTGTTAAGATGTATAACATGGAGAGCTACAATAAATAATTAGCATAGTCACAGCTTTTTTTTTTTTTCTTCTTTTACAAAAAGCTGAAAGATTAATTTTAACTTTCTCAAAAAAGACTCTGGAATGCAGTATAGTATTCGGAAGGTTTGTCAGCACACACCTCTGCTGTTTGTTTTTCAGTCTAGGCTCCAAATCTCTACAGTCAGCAACAAAAGCCCTGAAAAATCAATATTTAGGTTCTTAGACTTCTGAATAGGGGTGTAAGGGCAGAGTTTGCTACCTTTTTAATTTGCCCCCTGATGTTTTCTAGTTTCCTTGCCCTAGCTTTTCTCGAGATAGGAAAAGGAGGAAAGTTTTATCAACCCCCAGTGGATAATTCCACCATTGTGGATTTCTGCCTGTTAGTCTTTTACTGTTACACACATTCACACCTCATATATTTTGCTCTAAAAGCAGAACATCTGAGATGATTCTGTGGTTGAAAAAGATCTCAAAGAGATGGAAGATGGATTTAATGTTGCCATTTTTAGATAATGCTGTAAATAGAATGGCAGCTGTCCTCAGATGCATAGCAGATATATAGTACATATGCTGAATAGAAACAGATAAAAGATTGCACTCAATTAATCCTGACGAAAAGTAGCATTTTAGCCACAGCCGTCTAGCTTTTAACCACAGTGCATTTATTCTGTATTCTCATGTGATAGAATCCCATGATTTGAAGGTGACTCAAGAAAGGAAAACTTTGCTCTTATTCTCAACTAGATTTAAAGCAGTCTGTGATATTTTAGTTATTTGTCCATCCCCACCCCATTTTTAATACCATAAGCAATTCAGATCTATCATTTTGAGAACATTTATTATCTGTGGCACTCTTCTTGGCTGTGAAGGGCGTAAGACATGATTCTTTCAAAGAACTATTTCATGTATAGAAAAGACATTAGCAGAAACTCATTGTTTAAGATAGAATATCATTACTATAAGTGAGGTCCAACAAATATCTTTAATTCAATAATAATTAAACATTAATAAAGCAGCATTGCCATTTCAGATACATTGCTAATAGATCCTGTGAAAACACAGTATAGGGTGAATTAAACCTCCTTCTCAAGGAGCTCCCTACAAGGGACATGGTATAGAACTCATTTGTGTATTTAATAATTGAATATATAGTTTAACAGTTCAGAAGTAGCAGGAAGATTAACTCTCCTGGAGGGTCCTGAGTAGTAGGGAGAGGCTTCAGAGAAGAGGGATTGAGTGGCCGGGATTTTCGTGTATAGTTTTATAGATAAATAACGAGCAGCAAAGACAATGGAATGTGGTGAGGCCATTCAGGAAAATAGGACTATCATGGCTGAAGATAAGATAGCGTGAGACTTGGGAGTGTATTGGTGATTCTAAGTAGTTTAGGATGACTTTTGTTTTGTACACTTCTCTGTGTACCATAGGAGGGTATCTGGAGTATTCAGCAGAGACAAAGTTATGAAACTCAGACAAAAGCAGAATAAATTGTGTATGTAAACTTTGTTTTCATGACAGCTACTTACATGCTTTGTCTGTAAGTCAGACCTGTCTTTGAATCTTGTTTCTGGAACTTGTTATCCTGCAATCTTCAGCAAGTCTCTACACTTCTCAGACACCATTCTTCAACCGTAAATGTGGCATTTGATATTTAATATAAAGTAGTGCATTGTTTGAAACTTAGTATATAATGTTAATTTTAATCATTACCCTTTTGCTTTCTTTGGTTAATTGTCTTTTGGTAATGTTCCTTACCAAAGATGACAGCGCAACTCACACAATCAATGGAGTCCAACTGACATCCATTTCATGAAGTCCAGAATCAGGTCACTGGGAGAAGGAATGGAAAGAGCCTGGAATAGGAGTTTGGGGTCCTGGATTCCATTTCTGTCTTAGTTACAAAGTAATACCTTATGGTCTTGACTAAAGTGCACCCTTTGAGTTTATTCTGTAAAAAAGAGAGGTTTGAGTCTGTGACTCACGTATGTCCTTGTTGCTATGAGTACTTTCTGAAGAGCAGCTGAGTGACTTGAAAATGATAAACCACACATCTCAATTCCAGTAAAAGTTTACTAAATCAGAAATTTTCTTTTACATATTTTGTTTGAAGGAAAAATTGTCTGTAGCAACTAAACTCATTTTAAGAATGGTGGTTTCCCCATTGTTGTAAAATATGATGAAGTATAAAGTAAGAGCCCCTTGGAATTCATTAAAGGAGAATTGTAAAAAGGCAGAAAGGTAATGATTGGCTAGCCTGGTGATCTAGTTCAAAGAGCAGGTATGGGAAGAGTGAAGTGTGGTTTGATGGTTTATGTGTGTAGTAGTGAGATTGTGGTTGGGGCTCTTAGGAACAACTGTCTGATGCTCGTTGAGATTCTGTGGGTCAGAGCATTTAGAAAATGCAAATGAGTCCTGTTGGTGATGGATGAAATTCACATCCTGAGAAAACTTAGCTCCTGTTGAGTAAGGACCATAGCCCTTTGGGCTATAAATTAATTCTTATACCCACGGATAATGAGTGTTCATTTGCAAAGTACGGAAATGTTAACATCCTGAAGAAGATGTAGTCTGTGGGTACGGCCACAGTCTAGCAGGGTTAACTGCAGATTTCAAACCACAGTCTTTTGATACTGTTTCCTCTCTTGACAAAAATCTAACTGCTATTTCACTGAACATTAATTTTGATATCATTCTGAAGTCATAGCATGTATGGCTCTGTAGTCCCTTAATGTAGACAGTCCTCTCTCTCTCTCCCCTCTCTGTTTCTCTGCTTTGTTTCCGCTGTTAATCTGGTAACCAGCCACTTATCGTACTGACTATCTTGTAATTGAAACTGTAAAAGCCCATGGCAGGTAAACCTATGGCAGGCAGATGGTCTCCCCAGTATGTCAGCTGTCTCAGAAGGGCTGTATTTTTTTCTTTTTCTTTTCTTTCTTCTTTTTTTTTTTTTTTTTTTTTTTTTTTTTTTGTACTACAATGTGGTCTAGGGGGATTAAAAAAAAAAAACCAAAAACCAAAAACAAACAAAAAAAGAACCCACAAGAAAAAGAGCCTAGATCATACAATTTGAAATTTAACAGAATGTATTTGCTAACACTTTCAAAGTTGCCTTAAGACCAAAATTCATTATGGAAGCATCTTTTGTGGAGCTTGAAGTGAAAGAGAAGGAGAGGAAGCTACAGTGTTGGGAAGAGTGCAGAGGTTGTTTCAACAGATTTTCAGCAGCCATGCTTGTGAGTTTGGTCTTTTGGTAGACTTACTCTTAAGAGTCGGGGAGTAGGGGAAGCAGAAATACCCTCAAGCTATTGATTGCTTTTTCTTGTTCTCATAGCAGCCTGAGAGGGAAAAGTGCTTGTTTAAACACTAGTATATTCCATAAAAACTTACAATTATGGCAAGGTTTTCAAAAAGAAAATTACATTAAAGATGAATGAGTGTATATTGAAATAATTATGTTTTAAGGTGTGTAACATTAAAAGATATTGAATAGAATATCGACTGTTTTGTGGGAATAGCAATAATGAGATTCCTGTCACCTAATCTTACAATAATTGGGTTATTACTATGCAAATGAAGGTATTACTTTTAAAAAAGTAAGGAAGCAAGACAGATCCTTGAGGCAGTCCTTTATCTGTTCTTAAAGCTGTGCTGTCAATTCTCCTTAGACTGAAGATCCTTTTCTAAACAATTTGGGCATGCTTATTCACTATTTGCCTCTGAAATCCTACTATAATATTTTTCAGCTGCCACAGGTAGCAGGTTGGTGGCTGGTGATTTTATACATATATTTTTTAGCTTTATGTGAAACCCAAAGGAATAATTAAACTGTGTAATTATTGCCCACTGTCATTTAAAAAAAAGAAGAAATGGAGTGAATTTTCCTGCCAAAGACGCATGCTGGAGCCCTTATCTCCACTTTCCACGCAGTTCTGTCATTGTTGCTTAGTGTCAGGTGGTGCCTATGCCTCTCAAAAGCCAACAGGTCATTTTGGACTAGCAGACCCCAGAGGACACCTTTATGACTGAGCAAGTGATTCCATTAGTCCTTAGTCCTACTCAAATCCGTAGTCTTTGCATTGCTGTCATCACCATGTCCATTTAAGCTCCTGCAGCACCCATCCCATGAATAGAAATATTTGGGACCATTGCCATTTTAGTTCATGACCCAGGTAAATACCTGTGTGTTTGGCAGGGAACGGTGTTTCAAACCATTGACTGCTGAGGCTTTAGGTAAAAGGCGATTAGATTTCCTGGGAATGTTGTATGATTTCTACACACTACTTGCTATATAAAATGCTCACATCAGGGATCATATAGAATTTCACTTTAAAAGTTCTCTAGTGTTTCCACATAGAGAAAGCATCAAAAACAGTCTTAGACTGAGACGCACTGAAATATCACAATGAATTTTTAATAGTGGCAATACTTTTTGATAGTGTATTTTAAATTAATCAGAGCAAGAAGGTTTGAAGAAATCACAAGAGACAAATTTCATTTAGCAAGTACTTTTGGTTCCAAGGATTAGAAGGTCAACAAAATATAAGCCTTATCGGTTTATTTCAGAATCAGTTGAGACTTGAGAGACTTTATAAATGTCATGACCAACTGCTCCTTACCTTGTGTCCTTCCATAGTTCTAAGATAGATCTAGTTTAAGTGGCTACTATACTTAGATTTATGGCATACTCTGTTTAGTAGAGGAATCTTAGAATACATTTCTATTTATATGAGTACAGATTTGTTTTTTGTTTTTGTTTTTTCTGTTTGTTGTTGTTAGACATACTTTGCCAAATACAGGTAACATTTTCAAATAATTTACAATCTTGAAAATGTTAATTCTAAATCTTTACTTAATTTTTTTTTTTTTTTTAACTATAGGACAAGTATGCTCACCAGAGATAGATAGAGACAGAGAGAGGGAAAGTCAGAGAGCACCCCCAGGGGGATGACCATGTTGCAGTCCCTCTTCCTCCATTCTCCTCTCAGGATTTTGGGCACACACACACACACACATATGCCTAGTGAGTTTTACAAGGTGCCAGGTCTGAGACTCAAATTGTGCAGACAGCCATGTGGGATTCAGCCACCCCAGTCTCTATGCCATCTGCTGGCCCCGAAATCTTTACATTTCTATTATCCAATTAATTTCTTTGACCTTAGTAAATCAATATATGTTGGTAACTTATTTACTAATCCTTTCCTTTGTGGAAGGGATTTTTGGAGAATTCCACCACATCATTTGGGTTTGAATACATGTTGATAGATACTGTTACAAACAACCATGAAGTTTCCTTTACAACATTTGTTGTGGGTTTAGGTGGTTCTATAGGTCAGCTCTGCTCTATATGCTGGCTCAGCTTTTCAGACTTCTTTGGTATTATGGTACCTCTATATAAGTACTAGATTCCATGATCTCCCAAGGAGGAAAAGATAGGACTGCATAGTCAAAGACTGGCAATTAAATGCTTTCTTCCATAGCAGCAAATATTACCTCTCACATATCCTCACTAGAACTAGTCATATGATCCCTCCTAATTTTTTCTTTTTTGAGAGAGATTTTTGCTATGGGGTGCATATGCCCACCAGAGAGACAGAGAGAGAGGGACAAAGAGACAGAAAGTGAGAAATCACCCCCCAATGGGGATGACCATGCTGCAATCCCTTCTCCATTCTCCTCTTGGCATTTGGGGCACACATGCACATACACCTGACATGAGTTTGAAACCTCCAGGTCCGAGACTCGAACTGTAATTGGCCATGTGGGAGTCTAGCAATGTAACCATCATGTCATCTGCTGGTCCCAGGTCCTTCCTAACTTTAATGGGATGAAAAATGTAGAGAAAGACAAGGTATTGATCAATATTAATAATTTTGATCACATCCAGTATTGATTTATTCCACTTTCTAAGAATGCCTTTGAAATATGAGATATCACTCATGATGTATGGGTGAAACTATGGCAAGGAATGCAATAAGTGGCTTTCATTAAGAACAATAAGCATTTCCTCCCAGTCACTGATGCACCCATTTGTCTAGACTTTCACAGACCTTGCTATTCTTGGACTTTATGGAACAGGTTTACCTCGACTAAGGTCACTGTGCAGTCAACCTTTACAGATGGGATTATAGCGAGCTTTTAAATGGCAGCTGCGGCCAACCTGCAATAATGACAAACATTACAGAAGAATGCCCTTTGTCCAGGTTTGATGAGGTTTGGTGACATTAAATACAGCTAACAGTGTCCCGGGTTGAAAAGGGGGTTATTTGGTTCGCAAAAGAAGGAAATGTTAGAATCAGTGCATTCTTCCACTCATTCCCATAGGATCTATAAAGAAAAGAGAGCATACTTTGTATAAGGAAGATCTCGTTAGTTTTGTAAACAAAGCAGAATTTTCAGAGTTAGTAAGTATTTAACAGCAGTGAGAAGAGTTCCTATCTTATTAGACTTCTGTTGGATAGCAAATGAAAAGAGAACAAGAATGTGTTTGACCTGGAGTGAAGGAATATTTTACCACTATGTGGGACAGCATCACAATTGTGTCCCTGAGTGAAGGGTAGTAATAACCTCCAAAGAGATTCTGGGCAGGCCAAGAAAAGATGTCCCTAACATTCTAGTTAAATAGTATGAGAAAATGATTTTTATATACACAGAAGCACATTATTGATAAGACTATCACTCGTTTAGCTTCTGTTACTGTATAAAACAAATGTATACCTTAGGGTTTATTACAAGGTCACCTGTCTTGTTACTGCTGTCCAGGTCAAGAAATAGACATTTGTAAAGAATTCCAGAAGCCTCTCCATGTTTGCTATCCTAATCATGGCCCTATCTATTTCTCAAGAAATAATCCTTTGAACTTTCACAGTAATAGGTTCCTTGCATTTCATTATGTTTTATCCTCCAATTATTGCATCTATAGACTCTATAATTAATTTTGCCCATTAAAAAAATGTTTGGTATGTTCTTGAAGTCTCTCTTCGTCTGTAGCTTTCCCTCCATTGTTTTTCTTTTCTGTTTTCTTTCTCCTTCCTTCCTTCCTTTTCTTCTTACCTTCCCCTATGCAAGACTTTTTTTGAAGAATCATTTTATTTTACTGTATTCATTTGTTTATTTATTTATTTTAATTTGACCAGAGAGGAAGAGAGAGAAAGGAGAGAGAGAGAGAGAGAGAGAGAGAGAGAGAGAGAGACAAAGTGAGGAAGCAAACCAACAGGTCTGGGACTCAAACTGTGATTGGCCGTGTAGGAGTCCAGCACCCTTAACCACCACGCCATGTATCAGCTCCCCTTTGCAAGACTTTTAAGAGATAATGTGTTTTTCCATTTGGATTATCTCTCTTTTTTGATGTTAAAGACCATTAATGCTCTAGGCCTGGACCTATTAATTTAGTAGGGGTTACAAAGTGGAGATGCCTAATTAGATCACCTTGTGCTCATTTATTAGTAGAATAATTTCATAAAAAGACACTTTTCAGTCTACTATTTGGTTGCCAAGTTGTACAATTTATATAGGAAAGGCAGGACAACAGGTGGAATTGAGGATCTATCTGTTCACCTGTCCTGATAAATGAATGTCTCATTCTATCTTTTTATTTACCAGTTCGCAAGATAATGAATTCACTTCCTGTCACCTGTCCTAGATAATCAAGTAGTTTCTTTTAAATATTTTGATTTAATGAAGTTAGGCACAACTAATGGATATGATCTGTTGTAGTTCTTATCCTTTGAAACTCAAATAGTCTCCTTTTCGACCAGTGGAAACCACTTCATGTTGGCTCCTGAGTAATTTTCCATAACTGTACTCATCTTTGATATCACTTTCTTCATATCAAGTATGTCAGAATGATCTTTGCTCATCTTGTGCATATCCTGTCTCATCCATTCATTCGAGTACTTCTGTTTTTTGGATGGTAGGTATGTTATGTTAACTAATTTGGTCATAATTATAGACCTAAATGAACAGCACTAATTTACATACTTCAAGTTTTTTACCTCTGGTACTCAGGTATTAATTTCGGACTGTCAAATTTCTTGTTAAAAGAAAGACATTTAAAATTGTCCTCGTATATCTCTTGCCTGCCAGGCATTTTGTTTACATTTTTAGAGAACCACACTTCAGGCATAGGAAAGTATCATCTTCCAATTATCAACCCTAATGTATATATTTTCAATGTTTCTAACTTTAATATTTCTTTGGCTTTAATACTATAACAAAATATTCTTTTGCAGTTTATATTTACATTTGGCTCTATTTTGGCTAGTGGTGATCAAATCTGCTAGAAGTTACTGTCTCTATAGCCACTTATCCATAGAATTCTACTTTTATTTTTTTAGAGAAGTATTTCAATTTTATATGTATTGCTTCATTTGATCAGCATTTACCAAAGTTTATCTGCTGCATTAACTCCCTCAGAAGTTGTCACATGCGTTATGTAATTTTTGCAGAAGTGTAAATATTTCATAGCTAAGCATTTACAATTTAAAATATATGTAAGGGAATAAACAGTCGCACAGTTATTATCATTTTACTGAGCTAATGTAGCCCACATAAGAGTTGGCTGAAATGGCTAATTGCACTCTTAAAGACTGTACCCCAATTTATTTGGCAATAAACCATAGAAAGTTACAGAATCTGCAATCTTGGCATACTCAGAAAACCCTTTTGAGATTGGAACCAATATATATGGGGCTCTTTACTATTATGACTAGGGGATAAAATATCCCTACTCTTGGCAGCTGTGTAAGGAAGGGAAGGAGGTAAGACTCTAGTGGGGCTGTGGGATCCAATGGTTTTGTATTCATGAGAAACTTGGTTACACTATCATTTTGGAGGGCTCTAGTTTGAAAAGAATGGTTGGGCCAATCGGGGGGGCTCTGACAACTACTCTGTATTTTTCAAGAATGGAGTTCTACTTACCTGAAATGAATAGCTCGTAGTAGTGCTTTCAGACACAGATAGATCCTCAATTCTACCTATTTGCCTGTCCTAATTTCCACTTTTTGGAATCTTCTAAAAGCTCTAAGACTTATCAACAAGCCATGGGATTAGATATATTATTATATCACAGCCATTTACAGGTGATGTGTATAATGAGTCTAGATATTTTCAAACAAAATCTGAGCATGTCTTGATAAAAAGAGTCCCACTGGATTTAGCAATAAAGAAGGATAATATCCCATAATCTCAGATAACCAGACATTAGAGATGGGACAGATTATGGGTGGACTTTGTCCAGTGCTTGCAGCTCATTTTCTCTGTAATTCTCTGAGTTCTTTTCAACTCTGGATATCAGCATTATTCTTAAGTTACATACTGATGGCATCTGCAGGTCTAGGTCTAACAACCATGGAATTGGAGTTGATCTCTTCCATGGTTGCTTCTTAACCATGAGGAAACATTTTCTTAGAAGCAAATCTCAGGCATATTTTATTGGCCCACATGTGTAATGTGCCCATGCCCAAATCCAAACCATGTTCTCAAGAAAAGGTTATTTATAGAATATGTATGGATTGATTTGGACCTAGATTCATTAACCTATCACTGGCAAGGAAGATGAGATGAATACAGTTGCCTTGAACTTCGAAGGATCCACATCAGCATGTAGAGTCAGCCTCTCAAGCTGCACAGATATTACTTCCAGAGGAAGAAAGGAAAAGGATATTGAGAAGAAAAACCAAAATACATATTACTTATGCCTTAGTGCTCATTTGTGGGTGTATAGTCATTTGTTTGTAGAACGTTAGTAAATAATGATCAATTGCAGTTGGAGTAGGTAGAAGGGGATAGATGACGTAAAGTAGTCAAAGATGTATGATTTTGTTGTAAAAATCATTGAAATCATGCTTCTGATTTTTATTATTTTGAAATTTTTCTGAAAATGAGTTACATGAGTAACCTGGAGTCACTCCTTTATAACTCTAGATGAGCTCAGTGAAAACCAACTTCTGTGAAATGTGATTAAACTTGCCCTTAAGACATGTCATCTGCATTAAGTATTTTATTCTAACCATCCTTTCTGGGCTTCCTTCTTAGAAACCCTCTTACAGGTTAGGGTGTCCTGGACTCCAGCACCACCATTCATGTTTTTTCTAGACCCATGGTTGAAATACTGTTAGCCTTTCTCTCCAACTTTCAGGATTTTTCCTATTCCTTAAAATTCAGCTCAAATACTACTTTTATGAAGCTTTTTAATGACCAACTGTGCCCGAGGGAATTTACTCTTTTGTCTGAAGATCTTTAAGTATTATTTTCTGTTCAATCCATTTATTAATCACATCATCTCTTGCCTTTTGTGGATCTTCTATTTCATATCTCATCTTCAGTTATCTATCATAATCTTCCTGAAGGTAGAGACCTTCATATCTTAATGAGTACCATGTAAGTGGTCAGCTTTTCATGGCATGATCTTGGATATGGAAGTATAGTCTTTCATTCTGTACATAAAAGTAGCCCACAGTTATTAAGTTCTTGCTATCTAACCAACATAGTAACAAGTAGTTTACAGGCATTATCTCAATATTTCCCACATACACACACAAAACCTCCAGGTATTAGTTTTGACAAAGACCTATCTCAGGCTAGCTGAAGCAAGAAAAGGGATAAGCGGTAATGTTAAAAAACAATCTTTAAACTCACAGACTATCTCCAGATACCCATCTCTCACTCTGTCCTCATGCTCTCATTTATTTCTAGAGAGAGAAAGAGAGCGATGCCAACCCTAGATAAGATCTTAATGCCGCAATCCTCCTCCAAGCCCTGCAGCCAGCCAGGATCACAGGAACACCCAGCATGTTCAGGTAGGCTCAGGACATGAACCCAGAGCCTTCCCATATGGTTTCCAACAGCAACCAGCAGCACTTCTACTGCCTGTGCTAATGTGATGCGGCTTTGGTCTCATCTCTTAACTGCTTTCTTCTTACTTGGTTTTATTATCAGGGAGACTTTGGGTTGTAAGAGGATTACACAGGTCTGATAGTCTTTAATAACTCAGAGAGAGGGACAGAGGATTCCAGCAGCTGTTGAAGTGGTGGGGAGCCCCACATGGCCTCTAGATTTGGTCTTGGATTACTAGGGCCTGAGTAGGCATCCCTAGAATACAACTAGAGAGGATATAGCCCAGTCCCACCTGAACCTTAAAGGCCAAAAATCAGGCAGCATGGTTTTTCTATGAGATGCTGAGGAGACCATTATTTTTTGTTAAGGAAGTCTAATTTACAAAAAAGACCTGGTGGTTGGGGCACTGGACTCTCACATGGCTGACTGTGGTTCAGGTCCTGGACCTGGAGGCTTGTTTCCTAACTTTGCCTTTCTCTTTCTCTCTGGTCAAATTGAAAAAAAAAATAATGATAATAACAAATAAAGTTAAATAAATAAATAATTCTTTAAAAACAAAAAAGAAGAAGAAATTAAGTCACATGCCAAGATCACCTAGGTAGGAAGATTCAAACTACATCAATTTTGACATTTATGCTGGTAACAAGTATCAGTTCTCAAAATAAAAATAACCTCCCCTGGATGGACCTTAGGAAATAGCTCTTCAGTAGTAATACTCCTTCGATATTCAGTGTCTCTACTTCCTCATAATCTCAGCTTTCCTACCAGACTAGTAATAGAGCCATTGCTAGAATTATTACATGTTAGCTGAGTGACCGGACTTGCTTTCCTAATGCTGTCTTTCAGTCGTGTTTCTTATCCAGGTCTTTGTATTCAAATACTTTCATAGTTCTTTGGCTTCAAAGAAATTTCAGGTTGTTGTTGTGGAGAGATATTTGCAGAGGACAAAGGGTTGACCACTGAAATCACCCTCCATTGTCTGAGAGGGTTACTGGGTTATTAGGTAGGTGTGTTACATGGGCTAGCCTGAGATCTTCTGGTCAAAAAGATGCACGACCACCCTGCGGAGAATAAACTAGAACCAACTGCACTGTGAGCACTGAAGACCTGATTCTTAGAGCTCCTGAGATGAAATTGTGAAGTTCCTGCTATCTCTGGCTTCTTCCAACAATCCAAGGCCTGCCCGGCCCTTGCTGGGGCCTGCCAGAGGACCCTGTTCTTCAGGTTCTTCCTGCCCTCTCAATTCCCAGGAAAGACCACCCACTGCCTGACAGCAGCTCCGTGATTCCCTCCTTCCTCGACTTCTGACCCAAGAATTTCAGATGTCCAAGATGAGTTTTCTGTAGGCTTTAATGTTATTGTATTGTAGGTGTCATTTAACGTATTCTGTATTAACACACAAGCACACATTTGCCGTGGCACCCCTTTCCTGACATTCTGGAATGTGTTCCTCATTTTACTTCTCTCTCTGCTAATGACTTTTCCAACTTTGAAGTAGTTAGATCACAGCTTCTTTAATAGTGCGAGTTAATGACTTTGTTTTCTCCACATCATCTAACAAAGTACATTTGCAGATATTGCTCAACAATTTATTTATTTAATTTGACTTAGTACTCAGAGATGAGTTGAGACTGTCCATGACACTAATGTTAGAACCAGGAATTTCATCTTATTTATAGAAGGGGCTTGAACACGGCTGTTACTGTGTACTTTCAGTGTGGTCTAAGAGCTTTACGATGAAACAGAGTTTACCAGCCTAACCCACAGATTGGTATGTTGATCTTACTATCTTTATCCATTCAGTCTTTCATATGTCAGCTGAGGGGGTTCATTTGGGGTTACTTTTATTTTTAGAATAGATAACTCAGTATATTCTCAGGATTTTGTTTTTCTTTTAATTAGGAATATTGGCTTGGGATTGTAAAAAAAAAAAAAAAAAGGTAAAATATTAAGTGTTATCCCCAAGAGAGCTTAATTTTCTTAGTTTGCAATTGATAAAAGATATTACTGAGATTGGAAGGGGGAACAAGTCTTCCTGCATAAAAACGTGGCCCATAATGATGAAACTGGCTTGATAGACTCTCTTCCTGATCTATGTTGAAGGCATTTGGTCTATTCATTACTAGTTTTAACTTTTACCTTTAGCTTCTGAACATCAGCAGAGAGGCTGTATCTCTTTTACTTTTTAATGTTAAAATTGCAAAGGTGTCTACGTTAGGAGTGAATTTACACAGCAAACTAGTGCAGAATGTTATGAGCTTCCATCAGCTACTTTGCTTTTAGCTGCCACTTTGGGGCTTTTACACTCTTTCCCACCCCATCTCCAGGAGACAAACAAAGAAATATAATTTGCATCAGCTGTAGAAATGCCTCTGAGATCACTGCTCTGACTATGCTGGGGATTTGGAGTAGAAATCCTGGAAAAAAGAAAGGCAAGGGTAAAAGCTCTGTTGACAAGGGAATTTTCATAGGCATGTGGTGAGAGCACAACATTGGATGTGGGAATACAAAATCTGCAAGCTTCCTCTTCCTGTTAAAAAGAAGTCCAGGAGAGTGGTAGTTCTGTCTGGTTAAAGAGCTGGACACAGTGGTAGCTGTATAGCTTTGTTTTTCTTTCCAATTCAGATACTTTCCTCCTGGAGTGTTTAGCACCTTTGCTCCCTTTTTCTTTTCTTTCCCTTTATCACATGTGGCACTGCTGGGTGATTGGAAGGCAGATGGCCCTCTGTGTACATGATGCTGACGGTGCTGTATCATTTGGCCAGAACACTGGGCCGGAACGGAAGGGCATCTGAACTCTTGCTTTGGTGCAAAACATTAGCACATTCACCTTCTGCTGGCAGTGGGTCAAGGAACCCAAGTTAGCTCGTGAACCCAGTTTTTCTCTGGAGTAAATACAATACATGTGCTTGGCTAGGAGGTCATCTGTTGAAAGCTGATTTTTTTTCCCTGAGGGATCAGGTGTTTGTTCATATTTAGGCAGCATCTACGTGGAGGCAATTTAGACATTTAATCAAAGCAAAATCTATTCTAAAAAAAATAGGAAGATCTCATTATAGATTCACAGATCTGTATATTTGTATGCTTAAGGATAATGATAATACTGGGATATGTTTCAGAAAAAAGACATGAGTAAAAATAGGAGAAAAAAAATTAATGGATTAGAGCCCAAGTAAATGAAATGCTATTATTTAATTATAGTATCTGACTACACATATAAGTGGGAGATGAGCAAGAATTTCATTCTTCAGTTTGAATTATAGAAAATTTCATGACTAAAAGAGGAAGTCTATCACTTAGAGTTACAAACTAGAGATCTGATGCTTCATAGTATGAATCAGGGACGATCAAAAATATTTGGGGGATTGAAGACAGTTTTTTGCACATGTTCAAGCGTTTTTACATCTAACATGAATAAAGCTGCATGATATGGAATATTCCTATGTCCTTCAAATATGCCACTCTGTAATAGCCTGGATAGATAGGGAAAACTCATAGATACATAATGGGAAAGAATAGATTAACCCTTACAATGTCATGTTTGGAGCTTCTTATGGGCTAGTGTCTGCAAAAATATCAATGATTGGGCCATTTATTTGTTATCTATTGCTACTTTTGGCAAGTGGGTAAGTTTAAACTCCAGTGTCCTGGTTAAATTCCAATGTAGATGAGTGATGCTGTTCCATCTGCCATGTTCTTATTTGCCTTCCTTAAGGAAATGAAGCCTTCCAAAGCAGGCTGTTGACATGCGTTAGATAAAAAGTTAATATTTTTATTTCTCATTATGTAGTTCGGTGTCATCAGACCTTGGTTACAGCTTAGCTTTGTCACTGACTCTCCAGTAACCTTGTGAAAGTTAAATTTCTCTCTCTGTAATTTATTTTCTAAAAAGATGAACCCTAGTCTAGGTAATTGCTAAGGTGAACACTAGTCTAGATAATTTTTAAGCCAGCTTAAAATTTTAACAGGCTATGAATTGTTCATGTTCCATGTTGTGATAAAATTAATGGAAATTTTTTTTTCAAACTTCAAAGACTTTTCATATTTTCACTCACATTAATGCTTTAGAAACATTATTTTTAAAGTCTATTCCAAAATAGTATACATCAAATGACAGAAGTCTTAGTATTTCAGTCAGACTCAGGATATTTTTTTTTCCTAATCCCAACTCATTTGTCAGTTTTTATTTTTTAGAAGGGATTTTAATGGATGTGTAGTTTTAGGTGGAGGAAAGACAGGAGAGTATTTGACATAGCTACATTTATTCAAATATTCAAATTCTTAATTTACTGATCTCACCAGTTTGCATAATAGGGCAGTAGGGCATGTCATACTTCACTGAAACTGGTTAGATGAGGACACCAAGGGACTATGGTAAGTTATGCATATACATTATACCTAGAACAACCACTGAACAAAATTATACAAAGAGACACACAAAATGCTATAGATGAGGCAAAATTTAGTTATAAAAAATTTTGAAAGAAGGAAAAATAAATATAAATGAAAAATAGAGGGGAAAAATAAAATTGCATACTTAAGCTCTAACATATCAGTAATTGTTACATTAAATGTAAATGGTCTAAATATAATAATTAAAGGGCAGATTATCAGAGTGTCCTACAAGTTAGGACCCAACTATATATTATCTATAAGAAATTCTCTTCAAATATGATGTGGGATGGCTGGATGTAAAAGAATAGAAAAAGATATATCAGGAAAACATTAATAAAAAAGGAGGAATTGTTAATATCAGATACAGTAATTTTCAGAGCAAAGAAAAGTGAAAGAGGTATATATTATATACTTACAATAAAGTTATTCCTTCAAATAGATATGGCCATCCCAAATGGGTATTTGCTAAATAGCTGAGCTGCAGAATACATTAAGCAAAAACTAACAAAATCACAAAGAGAAATAGACAAATTCACAATTACAGTTGAGGATTCCAATACCTATATCTCATAATTTTAGAGAAAACAAGACAGAAAATCAGCAAGAAAATAGAAGAACTCAGCAACATAAGTAACCAACAAATTGAAATTCATAGAACATAGTAAATAACAGCAGCAGAACACACATTCTTTACATATGCCCATGGAATATATACCAAGATGTAGCACATCCTGGGCCAGGAAATAAATCTGAATGGATTTTAAAGTAATTAAATATCACATGGAACCAGGTCCAGCAGGTAGAGTGGTGGTTAAAGCACTGGATCTTCACATGGCTGAGCATGATTTAAGCCTCAGACCCAGTGGCTTGAAAATCACACCAGGAATGTGTGCATGGGCACCCAAAATCCTGAGAGGAGAATGGAAGAGAAGGGATTATGGTATGGTCATCCCCCTTGGGGATGATTTTCTCATTTCTCTTGTTCTGTCTCTCTCTGGCAAACACACATGCCCTAGGGCAAGAACCTAAAAACAACAACAACAACAAGAAATATATGGAGTACATTCTTTGACCACCATGGAATCGAATTAGAAATTAATAACAGAAAGACAACAGGAAAATTCTAAACACTTGGAAACTAAGCAATATATATTAGAAAGACTCCATGAGTCACAAAGACAGTCTCTAGGGACATGAAAATACATTGAACTGAATGAACATAAGAATACAACATAGAGACCAGCAGATGACATAATGGTTACATTAGTGAGTCCAACGTAGTCAACTGTTGCTCAAGTCCTGGACCAGGTGACATAAAACTTACGCCAGGCTTGTGTGCGTGCGTGCCCAAGATCCTGAGAGGAGGATGGAGGAGAAAGGATTGCGGTGTGGCCATCCCCCCTGGGGGGTGATTTCTAGCTTTCTGTCTCTCCATCTCTTTCTGTCTCTCCAGTAAGTATACATGCCCTGTAGCAAAAATATCTCTTAAAAATAAAAAGAATGCAACATAAAAATCTGTGGAACACAGAGAGGGGTATTTATAGCACTGAACAAATACAGTTGTAGAGGAAAAACTTCATATCAATAAGCTCCTTCTTCAAGACCCTAGTAAAAGAGGAGCTGAATATACCCAAATCAAGCAGAAGGGAAGAAATAATAATATTAACAAAAGCCAACAACGTCAAAAACAAAAACAATCAATGGAAAAAATGGAAAAGATCATTAAAATTGACAGATTTCTAAAAGACTGTCAAAGTAACAAAAGACACAAATTACCCATATAAAGAATGAAAACTGGTATGTCATTGTAGATTTTGCAGACAGCCAAAGGATAATATAGTACACTACAAACAACACTGTGTGTGTAAATTGCACAACTTAAATAAAATGGACCAATTCCACACACACAAATAAAGAAGTATCACAACTCACACAATATCAAATAGAAAATTTGTGTGCATGCATGTCCGATATCCCTGGAGGAAAAGGGATTGTAGTGTGGTCATCTCCCCTGGGGAGGGCAATTTCTTACTTTCTCTCTCTGTCTCTCTCTCTTTCTCTCTTTCTGGTGAGTGCATAAGCCCTATGGCAAAGACCTTAAAAAACAACACCACCCAAAAACCTCAATAACCATTAAGGAAGTATAATAAATAATTTTAAAAATTTCGAAAAAACAATCTTCCTCCCTAGCTGATATTACAATTTTATCATTTAAAGAGAAGTTAATATCAATTTTATGTAATCTGTTCCAAACAAACCATTCATTTTATGAAATTATTATTATCCACATACCAAAAAAGACAAAGATACAAGAAAAGAAGTTAGCCTAATATCCTTTATAAATACAGGAACAAAAATCCTTAACAAAATATTAGCAAATGGAACTCAACAATATATAAAATGAGTGATCCATTGTAACCAAAATGGGTTTTTTCCAGTGATGCACATCTGGTTCAGTTCTTAAAAATGATCAGTGTGATTCACCATATAAACAAACTTAAGAGGAAACATTACATAATTTTATAAAATGATGAAAAGGCAATGATAAAATTTTGTGTCCATTCATAATAAAACTCTCAGAGAGATGGGGAAACAAAACTTCCTCAACTTGATATAGACCATATATATATATTTTTTAAAATCTGCAGCTAACATACATATAACAATGAAAAATTTAATTATTTCCTCTCAGATCAAGATCAAGGTCAAGGGTGTCTGTTCTCAGCTCTGTTCTTCAACATAGTGCTAGACTGTTCAGCCAGTACAAACAGGCAAGAAAAAGGAAACCAAAAGCATATAGGTCATAAAGGAAAAAATGAAACTGTCCCTATTTGCAGGTCATATGATTGTTTATGTATAAAATCCCAAGGAACAGTAAAAATAAAAACTAAACAAAACTTCCCAAACTAGTTTGAGTTCAGCAAAGTAGCAGAATATATGATAAACATACAAAAGTCAATTATATTCATATTTACTAGCAATGAGTACCTGAACATTAAAATAAAAGTACAGTATTGTTATAATCATTCAAAAAAGAAGATATTTGGGTATAAATCTGATAAAGCATATTACAGGCTTTATATGCTTAAAGCCATGCGATGTTGATGGAAGATCTTAGTAAATAGATATGTCATGTCCATAGTTTGGAATACCCAACATAGCAAAGATATTAATTCTCCCCAACCTGCTGGTTTAACACAATTACTGTCAAAATCCCAGCATGGATTTTTGTAAGTATAGACAAGATTATTTTAAACTTTGTATGGAAAAGCAAAAGAATAGATTAAAGAAAAAAATAACTTTGAAATAAAAGAATACAGTGGGAGGAATTAATCTACTAATTTCAAGATCTAATCAATACAGTAATCAATACTATCTCATATTCACAGAAGGATAGACATAAATATCAATGCAGCAAAACAGAGAACTCAGAAATAGATTCACACAAATATGAATGGTATCCATAATGTTCATGGAGAATGCATAATAATAAAAAAGGTTATGCATGGAATTCAGCGGTTTTGCACCAAAATACAAACTTAGGTACCATTTTCCATGAACTTTTTGAACTGCTCCTCTATATTGGTCTGATTTTTAACAAAGGCATAAAACCAACTTAATAGAGTTAGCATAGTCTTTGTATTATGGTGATGGAAGAATTCGGTATCCAGTGGTAGTGAAGTATTTGGACATTTGTAGGCAAAAATTATGAACCTTGATCTAAGTCTTGCAACTTACACTAAACTTGAAATAGATCATGGACTTAAATGAGAAACTTAAAACTGTAAAACTTTTAGGAAAACATAACAGAAAATCTTTAGGATCTGGAGTCAGGCAAAGCATTTTAAAACTGTATGCCAAAAGCACAATCTATAAGAAGAAAAGTTGATGAATTGGACTTCACCGAAATTAAAAACTTTGCTATGAGGAAGATCCTATTAACCTAATGAAAAGACAAGCTATAGAGTGGGGAACAGGTTGGCAAGCCATAAATCTGATAAAGAAATAGTATCACGTAATATAAACTGTTTGAACTCTACAGTCAAAAAATAAATAGTTCAATTACAAAATGAACAAAAGACCCAAAGAATCATTTTTGAAGAGTGGGTATGCAAATAGCAATTAAACACATGAAAAGATGTTCAGCACTGTTAATCATTAGAGAAATACAGAATAGTTAAAGTAAAAAATAGTGACAACACCAAATGCTTGCAAAGATGTATAGAAATGGGCTCATTTAGACATTGTTGGTGAGCATGTAAAATGTTGCAACCATTCTGCAATAGTTTGGTAAATTTTGGGGAAAACAAAACAAAAAAACCTTTCAGCTACCACACAGTACACCCCTGGACATTTATCTCAGAGAAGGGAAAACTTCCATTCAAATAGAAGTTTACCAAAACTCATATACCAAAACCTATATATAACTGTGTATAGCAGCTTTATTCATAATAATCCCTAACTTGAAATATCTTAGTGTCCTTTGATGGGCAGGTACATGATCAAACAATCCATGCAATAAAACACTATTCATTAATAAAAAAACCAAATGTTCTGTTCATATACACATCAACCTGGATGAATTTCTAGAGAACTATATTGAGTGTATGATTTCATATATATTTTTTGGGGGGGAGAGGTTTTCACTATAGGGCGCGTGTGCTCACCAGACAGACAGAGAGAGACATGGAGACAGAAAGCGAGAAACATCCCCCCAGGGGGGATGGTCACGCCGCAATCCCTTCTCCTCCATTCTCCTCTCAGGATCTTGGGCATGCAGGCACACGCGCCTGGTGTGAGTTTTAAGCCACCAGGTCTGGGACGCGAACCGCGGTCGACTACATGGGAGTCCAGCGACATAGCCATTACACTAACTGCTGGTTCCCGAGTGTATGATTTCATTTACATAATACTTTTGAATTGACAAAGTTGTAGAAACTGATTGGATTAGTGGTTTCCAAGGCTTAAAGAGGAGTAGGCTGGGGTGGAAATTAGTGCAGCTGTAAAAGAGCAACAAGAGGGTTTGTTTGCTGTGCTGATAGAAATTTTTTGCATCTTGACTTGGTCAATGTCAAGGTTTTGGTTGTGACATTTTATGGTAGTTTTACAAGATGGTACTACTGGGCAAACTGAGTGAAGGGGATAAAGAATCTCTCCGTATTATTTTGTATGACTGCAAGTGATTCTACAATGATGTCCAGCTAAAATATTTAATTAAAAAATTAAAGTGTAGGGGTTGGCAGGTGGCATGGTGGTTAAGGTGCTGGACTCCCACATGGCCGACTGCCATTTATGTCCCAGACCCAGGAGTTTGAGAATCATGCTGGGCACATGTGCTTGTGTGCCCAAAATCCCAGGAGGAGAATGGAGAAGTGATTGTGGCATGGCCATCCTCCTAGGGATGAGTTATCACCTTCCCTCTTACCGTCTATTTCTGGTGAGCACACATGCGATATGGCAAAAACACTTTTAAAAACTCACTAGTATGAGTCTTTTTTTCTATGTGTTCCTCTGAGATTTGAAATCTTTTATTTCAAAAATAAGCCAAACAGCTAGATTCACTCTATTTTCTTCTATTGATCATTCTACATCTGTCTAGGTGGAATTTTAAGGTGTGAAGGGGTCTGTAGTAAATGTATTATATTCTCCATGCTGGACTTATTGCACTTCACTCGTATTTTCTCAAACAGCTAAAACTTCAAAGACTGAACCTTGTTTCTGCACACAGTGACTCTGCCTTAAAATGACTTGTCTCTAATTCTCTTCTAGGCTTTTTAACCAGTCTGTGGTGCAAAGTCACACTTCAAGAGGATCTTTAGAAGTATTTCTTAGACAAACCTTCCTGCATGTGACAGGTATGTCTCTTATCTATGTGTGCAAGAAATGGGACTTCATTTATTCTTCTGTTGCTTAACCACATTTCACTGGCATCCTCCATTTAACCATGTGGCTATAATCTATGGTTCCATCTACATTCACGGGGAGGTTATGAGGTGCTACATTTCCAAGGAGTGAATCCCTAGCAATTCACCCATCCTTTCCCCTAAGTCACATCAACTTTTTATCCCTGTCTACATATGGAGGACAGCTGAGGCACACCTTGATTTACCTTCAAGGATCTTCTGCTTTCTCTCTCTTAACTTCTTCCAAGTACCTTCTCGACATACAGAGGGCATGGCGTGGTTCTGGCTGAGCCCGAGGAAGCTCTTTAAGACAATTCAAAGCTCCTTGTCCTTGCATTGCCACTCCATGGCACGTGGACTTGTTCTACAGTGTCTTTGTCAACTGTTGCACAGGGTCCTATGCAAGGCCAGTCAAGTCTGTCTTGGATATGCTACTCACTCATGTCTAAGGTTTAGATTCTCCCCAAGAAGTAAGTGCTTTTCCCCCTGCCCTTATTGTTCCCCAAGACATTTGAGATTTTTCTCTGTAACAGTACTTTGAAAAGGCACATCTTAGGAAATCTATCAAAACACTATTTTTGTTCTCCTGCTGTTTCTGTAACATATAGTAGAGAAGGATGGTGAGTATTCCTCTGCCCTTTGTGAAATTTAGGTCTTAGCAGGCTCCATTCCTAATAGGTTCATGTTTAGACTAAAAAAGAAAATTCTTCAGGACATTTTAAGTCACAAATGTAATCTCTATTCAGAATGAAGAATGTCCAATATCAGACCATAATCATAGCTTCAAAGTCAATTTAATATTAAATTACCAGGAACCAGCAGTTAGCGTAATGGCTATGTCGCTGGACTCCCATGTAGTCGACCGCAGTTCGCATCCCGGACCCGGTGACTTAAAACTCACGCCGGGCACGTGTGCGTGCATGCCCAAGATCCCAAGAGGAGAATGGAGGAGAAAGGATTGTGGCATGACCATCCCCCCTGGGGGCTGATTTCTCACTTTCTGTCTCTATGTCTCTGTCTGTCTGGCGAGCGTACATGCCCTATAGCGAAACCTCTCCAAAAAAAAAAAATATTAAATTACCTCTCCTCCCCTCACTGGGCCCCGTTTTTAGTTAGACTGTTGTAATGGGAGAATGTGTGTCATTTTCCTTCTCTCCTTATCTGTCTCCTCTTACACTTGCTATTTGTCGCTGTTGACCTGTCAGGGGTTGGAGCATGAGAAAAAAGAAAAAGTAACTCAGGGATGTTTCCTCTTGAATTGATGCCATGCTAAACTGACCCTGTGCTCTCTGGGACTAATAGATGCTAAACATCTTACACTTACTTGGCCACATTAGAGGAAGTTTGGTGGGTCCCTTGCGGACCAATCTGGCCTTAACCTTCTTGTCTTGGGCAGGATGTCTCTTTTAGCTATTCTCTCTCCACCTAACTCCTGGTCCACAGATGGTCCATTTCTCATGGACTCTCATATTTGTTGTATCGTGGATACTTCTAGGCAGTCTTCTTGGACTTCAGGTTAGCTCATGTCCCATACCTAGGTCATGAAAATGTGCCTCCTGCTAACCTTCATGTGCAGACAGGGGTGCTTGTACTTCTCAGATTCTAGAGCTACACCTAGCCTAACCCCCTTGTCCTCCAGATTCCCAGGGTGAGAACCAGTCTTCAATCCGTTGGGTCTTCTAAACTCCATGGGATACATGCAGGCCTTCTAAATTGTCTCTTTGAAGCCTCTCTAAGACTTGTGGAAAAGGGGCCCCTTCTCTCCCTCTCACGTGGTGGGAGATAGGACTTGTCATAGGGCAGTTGTTCTATCTAAGAACCTCTTTATAAAAATTGTCTTCATCTCCATGCTTTCAGTCCTGTCTGTTGTCCTTTTAGCTTTTAGAGCTATTGAGTTAGCTTTTAATGTTTTTTTTAAACCTGGATTTTTATCTTGCTCTTACTTTTAAATATCCTATCTGATTGATGGTGGTGTCTTAGTTGAATCTTGCAATCTAACATGTGGTCATTCCACTTTTATGAGAGAGAGTTGGGGCAGTGGAAGGCAGAGGGCAGGCATCTTCCCATTGTCTTGTTCATGGATCCTGAATGTGTGTATGTGCTTTGACTATCTTATTTTCCTCTCAGAAAGGTCTATGTCTGCTCTTAGCTTAGTTCATACATAGAAGGGCCTCTTCTTCTTCTTTTTTTTTTTCTCTGAGAGGTTTTTGCTTTAGGGCACGTGCTCTCACCCTTAACATCACGGTTCAATGAGGCTTTACTTTAAGGTTCCAAGGACCTTGATTGCAGTGAAGAGATTCTATGCCATGAGTCTGCGTCTCTTCTGCTGTACTCCACCTTACCTCGGATAACTATTTCATGCAGGCTTGTGCAATGAGGAGAATGCTGTGTTTCTTCTGAACAACCAGGCCAGTCTGACTGAGGTATATTCATTCAGGAAAGGACTTTCTACTTAGATATAAGTGTGTACCATCACGTGAACTCAACACCCTTTCCTGTCTGTGGAGAGGACCAGTCTGATGTCAGCATACCATAAAATGAATTTATAGAGCCCACCTCAAGGCCTTGTGATGAGAGAAGCAGATCCCACATGGTAGCCTGCACGGTCTGAATCTCAACCTTGATAGCTTGTAAAACATGTTGGTCATGTGCACATGTATCCCCAAAATCTCAACAGGAGGAAAAGATGGACGAAAAGGATTGGAATATGACCATGCCTCTTTTTTTGGGAGGGGGGAGATGTTTTTTCCCTTTCTCTTTGTCTCTCTGTTTTTTTTTTGTTTGTTTGTTTTTTTTTTCCTAGTGAGCAAATGTGCTCTCTAGCAAGTGCATGCGTCCTCTGATAAAAAGAAAGGGAAATGAATTTGTGCCTGAACTCAAGGTATAGATCACACCAGAGGTTCTGTGGTTCTGAAGCTATTAAAATGATGCCAACTTGAGTTCGGGGTGTTATCCCTAAAGACTGAAGTTTGCATTTTGGTCCTCATGACCTATGTTCATGTCTCAATATGCCATATTTATGGATGGGGGCTGCTTCATGTAGGACATATTTAAACAATGTGCAGTAAAGTGACATATTTATTTTAAATCATGCAAAAGAAAAAGGATAAACTCAATTGTTTTTTAATGATGTTCCTGTAGGCATTTACTGGACAGTGATAATAATAGCTTAACTTAAAAAGGATGAAATATGTTCAACTCCAATGGGGATTATATTTAGGACAATTATCAGATTGTTGTGGCTATTTTTCTCTTAAAAACAATTCTTTAGTGCATCCTAGGTGGGAGATAGGAATTATAGTGATTCAAAAAATGTGGCTGAATGCATCTGAACATAATTTGAGTCTTGTAGCAGTTGTCACAATTTTATTCCAGATGGCAAAAAGTTTTTATTATTTTTTTTTCAGTTAGGACCTGAAATACATACCTACAGAATGTCCATTATAAGATTTTTCTTGCCAAAACTCTAATAGATGCTCATTTACTTCAAAATATTTAAGAAAAGCACACTTTAATGAAACTGCACTAAGGACATGTATTTACCTAATTGTGTACAGGATCTCAACTTGATTTCAAGCGAAGTAGCGAGTAGACTGTTGGCCATGTAAATAGCCTGGCACAGGTGTGTAGAGCTTTAAGAGATTGGGTAGCAGTTCTAATGAAAATTAGAGTAAGCCTCAAAGAAACATTTTATTGTAAATTAAATTTTCCATTACAACACAAACATAGCCACACAAAAGTAATTTAGGATAAGGCTAAAAAAAAAAAAAAAAAAAAAAATGCTGCCAGTACCAATAAGCAGAAGCCACAGAACTAGCCTTTTTGTTTGTTTGCTTCTCCTTTTTCATTCATTCATTCAATTGAGAATTTCAGAGCATTTATTCAGTGCTGACACTCGGGAAATAAATGCTACAAGGTTTTTGCCTTTAAGGATCGTTTAATTTATCAGGGGAAATAGACAATGAGTGAGTCCTTATTACAGATGATAAGTGTGATATTTGAGGAGAGTGGCCAAAGAGGTTGCTCTCAGCTCCATTCTGGGAATGTTTTCAGAGGTTAACTTGGGATAGAAACTTGAGAAGAAATCTATAGGCCAGAACAGAGGTGAAAATACATTTCAGTTAGAGAAAACATCTGCTAAGATAAGGGAAGATGGAAGGAACATTACAAGGAGTTTTCAATAGTGCAGCGTGCTTGGAACAACAGAGAAAGACTGTACAAGCAGATGGGGGTGATATCAGGGGAGGAGCTCTACCAACTATCCTATTGGGAAGAAAAGTTTTTAGGTAGAGAAGAAATATCTTTAGGATTTCCTTTTAGAAGAATTAATCTTCTATAATATGACTGAGTAGAAGGCTTATAAGTTCTAAACTGCAGGATCTAAAAGACTGGTGAGGAGCCAGAGAGGAGGGGACTTGAAAAATTCTATCAAAACATGGAATTAAATGATAAATAAACTCTATTTCTCAACGTAGGTTCTGTTAGCTTTAAGATCCTTTTATAAGAGGTGATACCCGCCATTTAGCTCATCCCTAATGAACTGAGGGTTCTGGGAATTTAACCATGTCAATGTAGTCTTTCCTACTTTATTAACTGAAGAAAAAAGGGTGTCATCTGAAGATTTTTTTTTTAAGATAAGGCAGCAAAAAGAAATCAAAGAGTCAAATGAAGAGAAGGTGGATGCCTAATAATTTCCCTAAAAGCTCATAGAGTTGTCCTTGTTTGATAAGAGGAACAAGCAGGAACATTGTCACGGGGGAGAAGGACTCTCTGGTGAAGTTTTCCTTGGGGTTTTTCCACTAAAGCTTCAACTTTCTCAAAACACTCTCATAATAAGGAGATATTATCACTCCTTTGCCCTCCAGAGAGTCAACAAGCAAAATGCCTTGAGCATCCCAAAACACTGTTGCCATGACCTTTACTAGCAAACCAGACCATGTTTTCTTTGACTAGACCACCGCCACTTCTTGGTAACCATTGCTTCGGTTGTGCTTTCTCTTCATGATCGTACCAGTAAAGCCATCTGTCATTTTCTGTTACAATTCTTTGAAGAAATGTTTCAGGACTTTGATCTCACTAGTTTAAACTTCCCGCTGAAAGCTCTGCTCCTGTCCGCATGTACTACAGCATTTTTTTTTTTTTTTTTGAGAGGTTTTTCATATAGGGCACATGCACTTACCAGAAAGACAGAGACAGAGAGACAGAAACCGAGAAATCACTCCCCAGGGGGGATGGCCACACTGCAATCTCTTCTCCTCCATTCTCCTCTCGGAATCTTGGGTACACACGCACACGCGCCTAGTGTGAGTTTAAGCCATGGGGTCTGGGACTCGAACTGAGGTTGACTAAGTGGGAGTCCAGTGACAGAGCCATTACACCAACTGCTGGTCCCATGCACCACAGTTTTGGCACCCTCTTAAGCACAAAGTTTGCTCAGCTTTCATTGTTCAGTCAGAATTGTGCAAGCTGAACTAGTTGAGATGTCTATGATGTTGGCTACTGTTTCTAATATTAATCATCCTCTTTAGTTAGAGCATGAACGAGATTAATTTTTTTCCTTAAAAAGTTAACTTAGGTTGGGGCTGGCAGATGGCGTGGTGACTAAGGGTGCTGGACTCTCACATGGCCGACCGCGGTTTGAGACCCGGACCTGGCAGCTTGCTTTCTAGCTTTTGTGCACTCTCGCTCTCTTTCTCATTCTGTTCCTCTCTGGTCAAATTAAAATAAATAAATGGATGAATGAATAAAAGTTAACGTAAGTGATCTGCTGCTGTGGGCTTTATCTTCAAAGTTGTCTTGTCCCCTATTAAAACAAATTATGTTTGTAAACTGCTGATTTATTTGGGACATCATGCCCATAAATTTTTTTTATAAAGCATCAGTACTTTAATCATTCTTCTACCAAGCATATCATAAATTTAATGTTTCCATTTTAGCAGAATTCACATTGCTCTGATAGGGACTCTTTTCTCCTCTTCTCTTCTCTTCTTTTCCTTTCTTTTCTTTTGTTTTCTTTTGTTTTCTTTTTTTCTTTTCATTTCTTTTCAAGGTGTTTGCCATAAGGCACATACCAGAGAGATACAGAGGGAGACATTGAAAGGGAAAGTGAGAGATCACTCCCCTCGAGGGGCATGGCCATGCCATAATCCCTTCTCCTCCATTCTCCTTCTGGGATTTTGGGCACACATTCACACGTGCCCAGCGTGATTTTTAAGCCACCAGGTCTGTGACTGAAACTGCAATTGGCCATGTGAAAGTCCAGCCCCTTAACCACCACACCACCTGCTGGTCCTCATAGTGGCTCTTTCAAACCAATATTCTGTCCTTGGTGCTGCAAACTAGAACCTGTTCAGATATGTTTGACATGTTAAGATATGTTTGAAATCCATGAATAGTTTTTGTTTGTTTTAAATAATGAGCATTTTCAATGAACGTTTGGAATTCCCTCTGGTACCAAGAAGTAGAAATAAAGCTTAAATAAATGATGCTTTCAAGAGCTTCTAGCAGTAGTTTGGTAGAAACGCCAATATGTCTTTGTGGTCGTATATTGTTATAAATTTTGTAGAAGTACAAGTTTTAAGCTTCAGTTATGTGCTCTTTCTTATTCTGCGCGACTTCCCCTCTGGTATGCTTCCATTCACGTCAGGTGGCATCGGAGCGTTTGTGCAGGTTATTGTATTCAGAACTTTTCATTCTTTCTCTTTAAAAGGGCTTCTGAACTGTATTAGTCCTCGCAAATGCAGGTCCAGTTTCAAAGTGATATCACAATAATCCAGAAAAGAAATGACAAACTTAAAAAAAAAAAAAAAACAACAACAGATAGTAGCTGTAGCAATGAGGATGTAGAAAAATAAGAGGAAAAAAGATGTAGAAGAATAAGAGGAAAGAATTATTGGCAATGTTACTCTCAGAGAAAGGGTAGTGCCTAGATTTTTTACTTCTATAACTTGTTGAATGGTGAGGTCGTTAGATGGGGGAAAAAATGGTAGGGGCAGGTCACTATTGCGAAAAAATTTCATTAAACATCTTTGTGAGTGTGTGTTTTCATATTTTGGGGTTTACAGAAGTACATTTACTGTGTTAAAAGGTGTAAATATTTAAATGGATTTTGTTATCTATTACCAAATTGCCTTTCAGATGAATTGTGCCATTTAACATGGGTACCATTAATGTAGAAATGGGTTTTCTTGTCTATATTTCAGCCAGCATCGGGCAGTATAATTTTAATTTTTTCCAAACTAAATTATTGGGTAAAAGTGGTACTTCCTTTTCATTTTACTCTGAAGTGAGATAAATGCCATCCATTATTATTAGCTCTCCATAGGAATCTATTTTCAAGGGGTAGTTATTGTGGTCTTTTGCAGGTAGTGATTTAGGAAGCATTAGGAGGTATTCATAAATCCTTTATGTGAGTAGTTATGTTATACACTCTAAATGCATACATATGTACATATCTTATAAAATCTAGAAATAGGGAATAAAACAATTTTGTGATTGTTTTAAACCAGGTGTCGGCAAACTTTTTCTTAAAAGGGCTGTAGAGTGAATATTTTAGGTTTTGTAGGCTAGGAGAAAAATAAGGCTATTTTGTAAGTTCTTCAGGAGAGAAAAACAATTTACACAAAAATTTTACTAACATGCTTAAAATATATTAATTGAGTAAATTTTTATACTATAAATCTACTAGTCAGAAAACAATGAATTTGGGGGGATTTCATTTAATTGAGGGTTCAAAGTTAACATTTCTGTCATTAATTTGTAAATGGTCAGCTACTGAAAACAATTCTTATTTCATAGAAGTTGAGCTGGGTTTGGATAGCAGGCCATAGTGGGCCAACATTTGTTTTAGATAATAACAGTTATAAATCATTTGCCTGTTAGACTTTATTAACACATTTTGTTTGCTGTTCTGTTGTGTACAACTTGCAAAAGTACTCAACAAAATGTGTGTGTGTGTGTGTGTGTGTGTGTGTGTATGTGTGTGTGTGTGTGTCTGTTACAGGTAGGGCAGGGAAGGGGTTATCCTTTGCTAATAGGATTTAGTTTTTATCTGGAATGGCAACACGATCACACTGAAGCATTTTGTCTGTTTAGATAAAGATACCCTACCGGTAAAACAGGAAACCAGACTTGGTAGGTCCAACTTCGGCCTGTTGGTGTAAGTGGCATATTGGGATGATTTGGACTGTTTCCTGTTGTTGCTTTGCGTTGACTGGGTATTTGTTCTGATCATTAACTTCCTTTGGGGTTTCTGCTTTAGCTTTGCTGTGGTTCAGCAACTTTCCTAGAAGTCCTAAGTTTTCCCCCAACCTCCTTCACAAACTTGATACTTGAAATATCTTTTATAATCCATGCTTCGTTTATAATGATTTCTGTGGCAAGGCCTCTCAGGTCCTAGATTTCAAGACAGGAGGAGGAAGAAGCAAAGAAAATGAAAAGATAGAAAAACTTAGAAGGCAAGTCATCTCACCCGCTTCAGAGTGGCTCCGTCTGCATCTGTCCTGAAAGTGGCAACTGGAATTTGATTCCTAAATCTAAGACCAATTTTTCCTTTAAATACCTAATGACTGCTTTGCCAGATTTATTATAACTTGAGTAAACTTAGGTACTCTCATGAGCATGCTGAATTACAGATTGGATTTCATAAGAATAATAATCGAATTAAAAGTTGATGTTTTATCTTTTTAGTCAATATGGGTACAAAATAGGTATCTTTCTAATGAAAACAAAGATAATTAAAACAAAATGAAGTCAATATGAAACCTTATTTTTAAATAATGTAACAAACTTTCCTTAAATTACTACTGCAAAGAATGTTTTAATTTAATAATTTGTTTAATGGAGAAATATCATGCTATACCTATATAGAGAGTAAACATATGGTCTGTGTAATTTTCAGAGACAATGTATTATTAGATTTCAATTTGTAAAAAAGAAAGAAAGAAAAAACATTTAAATTTGTATGTTGCTAGAAGTCAACACAAGAGAAAATTCCATCAACTTTAAACTTTGAAATTCCTTTCTTAATTTATTTCCATAGGCTTTTCTTCTTTTTTTGGTATAGGGCATGTATGCTTACCAGAGAAACAGAGACAGAAAGCCAAGAAATAATTCCCTTGGGGGATGGCCACACTGCAATCCCTTCTCCTCCATTTTTCTCTTGGGATTTTGAGGATGCACACATGCTAGAGTGTTTCTAGCCACCAGGTCTGGGATTGAAACTATGGTCAGCCATGTGGGAGTCCAGTGACATAACCATTACACCATCTGCTGGTCCCTCCATAGGCTTTTCAGAAAGCAAGGCTGCAAATGCAGGCTTCCATAGCCCACCTGCCAATAGCCAGTTCAAAATAACCAGACTTATGTGTTTGCTCTTCTTAACCATCATCTTTTTTTTTTCTTTGCTGTTGAAATGTGGCAATTTTAAAATTTGTTTAATTCCACATTTTGTTTAATCCTCAGATGTAGAAGGTCTTTGTGTTTATAGAAAATTTTCACTGAAAGGTTTTTGTTTTTTTTTTTTTTTTTTTTTTTTTTTGAGAGGTTTTTGCTATAGGGCGCATGCACTTAACAGAAAGACAGAGAAAGAGAGAGACAGAAACTGAGAAATCACCCACCAGAGGGGATGATCACACCGCAATCCCTTCTCCTCCATTATCCTCTCGGGATTTTGGGTATGCACACACACGCACCCAGTGTGAGTTTTAAGCCACCGGATCCGGGACACGAACTATGGTCGACTATGTAGGAGTCCAGTGACATAGCCATTACGCCAACTGCTGGTCCCTCACTAAAAGTTTTGTAATACCAAGAATACCATTTGTTTCAAACATCTATTATTTTATATTTTCCACTGAATTCTTCAATTATTGTTAATTATCAGTTGGACTTCCTGTATCCTGACAGAAAACCCCATTAGTAGATATTGTTATCACAATTACTGCTAAGTATCTTGTATATATTATTTAAAACCTGTTTATTCAGTCTATGAAGGAATAAATTATTTCACCAGAGGTGAAAGTAAGCTTCAGAACCCTTCACTCCTATGGGTCCTTTCCCAGGTCGGTGGAGAAGCTCTGGGCAATGTGGTCAGATAGTCCCATGTTCTTATGAAAATCAAAAAGTAAGCTATTTTAACTGCAATCATTTAGATCAGGGTTTCCACTCCAACCCCTTTCAGCACTGTTCTGTTTACGGATGGTATTCTAAAGGCCATGGCTATTTTTGGTGGCAGTGGGGCCATCTTCCAAAGGGGAAGTCAAAGAAGACATACTGGGATTTTAAGTTCTGTGGGATATACTTATGTTGTTGCACCACTTCTGTGTATAGTGAAGCCGTTGATAACTGTCTACTCTGCCAGTTCACTGGGGCATTGTGACACCCAGATTGGAGCCAGAGGTCAGATTATCCCATGAACATGCCTTCCAGCATTGGCACCTCATCCATGCAATGGTGGGAGAAAAGTTGGGTTTGAAGTGTGCAGAACTGGATGCTACTCCATGCAAAACCTTTCTTATTATTAGATGTCTAATATCAGCAGAGGATTGGGTTTTTATCAATGCCTCATCAAAACAGAAATTCTCTCCTGTCAGGAATTTAATAGCTGATGCAGTTTTTACTATTATTAGTGTATCATTTTTTTTTCTTTTTGATCTATATTCCACAATTAAAATTTCTCAAAATTACCGTTTTTCTAGGGTACAAACTTGGACCAAATAATATAAACACAAACATCACTATGTATGTGCAGTTGTGTTTTCTGATTCCCAGTTGTGGATAATTAAAAACAAATTTTTATTAAAATAGTAGCTATAAGAATGAATTACTGGGATCAGCAGGTGGCATAGTGGTTAAGGTGCTGGACACTCCCACATGGCCGACCACAGTTCGAGTCCCGGACCTGGCGGCTTCCTTTCTCCCTTTCTCTCTCTCTCTCTCTGTGTATTTCTCTCCAGTCAAATTAAAATAAATGAATAAATAAATAAAATTAAATAAATAATAACTTTTTTAAAAAAAGAATGAATTACTTTTCTACTCCCTCTATTAAAAATGATATTTACAAAGAAGCGGTCAAAGAAGAAAAAGTCAACAACTGTAGCAGAAGAAAAATTAAAGAGGTGTGGCTAGGGAGCTAATTAATATAAACATTGTGTTTTTTTCTAGATTTAATGTTTATGACATTTCTCAGGATTTTGAAGTTTGTTGGGATCTTTTTTAAGTGGCGACAAAATGTTTACTTTCACATTAAATTTATATTTTAAGCTTGTATTTTTCTAAAATTCTATGAGCTTTGGGCTCCCACAAAACCTGGATCCATGGAATAAATACTTACTAAATATTTTGACTCCATGAAGTTCAAGACCACTTTTAGTGTAGAACTGGGCCTAACAAATATTTGTTCTTCATATTTGGAGTTGAGTAGCTCATCATAATAGCAAATAATTACTATTGTGTTGTTGGAAAAGTCAAGTTGCATTTTTGTATAGAAAAAAAATACAACAATACATCATGACTTTTCTGATGACCCAATATTATTGAATGATGGGTGATACTTTATATGAACATTAAATAATATCTGTACATTGTAGCTCAGAGGAATTTTTAAACCTTCTCAAGATCTTGAGGGGATAAAATCATCGAGGCTACAAAACATTTTGTTATGGGTGAAAAGCTGTCAAAAGTTATTCATTTAATCAGAGATTTGAAATATAGAAGAAATAACTCATTGTTTTCCTCAATCATCTCTTCTGGTTTGACTTGTCAAAATGAAGGAAGGAAGGAGAAAGGGAGGAATGAGAGAGATGAAGAGAGGGACAGAAAGAAGGAAGCCTCAGAAAGCAGAAGGCTTTTTGATCATATTGTATGGTGATGTTAGACCAGGAGGAGAGTTTCTGAACAGGCTTCTCAAATTTCAAAAAGTGATCATGACAAAGTCAGTGGCATTTCCAGGAAGTACTATTAAGGTTTTCTATCCCGAACCCTTTCCAAATAGTAAGTCTCAAACAAAAATGTCTGCAATGAGTTTTCTTCAGTGTATGCACTATGGAGTGATGGTCCTTAACCGGTGTTTTAAATGATTCCTTGTTACACAGCAATACTTACAATGCTTCAAGGAATTAAGGCCAACATCTTCCTGTGGTAGGCACATTTTACATTTCTACATTTTAGTAGGCATCATAGAACCACCCTTTCCTAAGCATCTTTGTGCTCTCCCCATCTTCTGGTTATACCTGGTAATTGAGGCACAGTTCACACACATACAGACAACCCCCTTTTTAAGTATTTATTTTCATTGCCGGAGGGTGCATGTGAGAGAGGGAGAGAGAACCTCCGTCGATGGTGTGTGTTCATGCTGTAATCCCTTCTGTTCCATTTCTCCATCCTGTGTGGATTCTGGACATGCGCACATGGAAACACACACACACAACACACACACACACACACGGTGTGTTTTTCAAACTGTTGGTGCCAGGATTTCATCCATGGTTGGCCATGTGGAATCCAGCTCCTTCAAATACTAGACTATGGGGCTGGACACAGACAACCCCATTTTTAAAAGCATCTGTTTTCGGTGCATAAATGGACTGGTGATTATAACTAGGCATCCAGGGGTAACCGTTCCCACCTGATCCACCTGATTCCTTCTAGGCATGTTGATGGATGACTATGAAAAGTGTCAGCTGGAGGAAACCTGAAGGCAGATGCACGAGTGAGCTGCTGCTGTGCAGGCACCAACAGGGTTAACCCGTCTTGCTCGCACGAACAATGGGAACCGGGCAGTTCTAAATGAAATGAGCTGAATATTTCATTCGGCCACTCAGCTGCCTGCTCCAATTGCCTCCTTTACTAAAATAAGAGCTTAATCTAAAGTGACAACAACATCAGTTTCTGTGTGCTCCAGTCACACTGAACATGACTTCCTTAACATAAACACTATTTACATGGACCGTCTGGATATAGCAGGGAATCAGGAGCGTGCCCAGCTAAGACACAGGGTACAATGAAGGACGAGGAGCAGGCAGCTGAGAATTAACATCAGCAAATGAAAGCCTGACCCTCAGAGGGCATGTCCCTGATACGTTTTAAAATGAGAGAGCATTGCACCAGTAACCTTAGCCTTTGCAAAGACTATGCCATTTAAAATAAAATAGCACCTTTTCAGTTTAGACACTTAACCAAATGCATTATGTCTGACCCATTTTCCAACTTAGGTGACACGGGAGGATGGATCCCTAGCTGCAATTATTAGAATCTTTCAAACAATTGCAACCAATAACCTCCCTCCCCAGACTCCTTCTCATAGCAGCATGCACTTCTTAGAGATAAAGAGGGCATTCCATTCTGGGAGGGCAGGCCAGACAGAGATGTCAGGGGAGTGGGAGAGAAGATGTGACCCTTGAACTGAAGGCTTTGATGTCACTGCAAGCAGTACCTGGGAAATCCTGGTTTCAAAGTAGTTTTCAGTTGGAGAGTTTTGGAAGATTAGAAGCAGGGATGTGACAAGGCTCTTGCCTGTCATGGTCCACAAAATAGCACAAGTTTTTTATTGCCAGCACCCTAGAATAGACACTGAGGCAGGTATCAGTCCAGAACATGCATTACTGATGGCTCATTTCCACGAGAAGGCTATTGTATTAATTATTTCCATTGTGCTAACACCCTCTGGGAGTTTTAAGGATCACAAAATGTAGAAATATAGAACTTAGTTCTATTAGAGTTGTTACCAATTAATGGAATTCAGTATTTTCATCTGCCAGATTCATAAACGACTAAAGTAAGGCACAGAGAGCTTGTTTGTATAATTGAAGTCACACAGTGAATCAGAAGGCAATAAGAAAAGAATTCTTTTTGGTCAGTTATTTCTACTTACTTTAAATGATCACTAATGTCTTATTTCTTTTTTTTTTTTTTTTTTTTTTTTTTGAGAGGTCTTTGCTATAGGGCATGTGCACTTGCCAGAAAGACAGAGAGAGACAGAGAGACAGAAAGGGAGAAATCACCCCCCATGGGGGATGGCCACGCCTCAATCCCTTCTCCTCCATTCTCCTCTTGGGATCTTGGTCACACATGCACAGGTGTGAGTTTAAGCCACTGGGTCCGGGACTCAAACCACTGTCGCTACATGGGAGTTCATCAACATAGCCATTACACTAACTGCTGGTCCCATTAATGTCTTATTTCTAAAATGTCTCTTAAAATTTCCTTTGACTGAGCCTTCAAGAACGCTGATACCAGACACTGATTTGTGGCTTTTGGACTCCAAATACGCAGGGTTTTGGCAAAAGAAGACCCTTCTTTCCCTCCCTCCCTCTATTCCTCCCTTCTTCTTTCCTCCTCTCCTGGTTGCTTTTTTCTTTTTCTTACTTTTTTTTTTTTTTTTTAAGAGTTATTTGCTATAGGATGCATGCACTTTTCAGAAAGACAGAGACAGAAAGCGAGAAATCATCTCCCAGGGGTGATGACCACGCCATAATCCCTTCTCTCTATTCTCCTCTCAGGATCTTGGGCACACACGCACACGCGCCTAGCGTGAGTTTTAGCCAACAGGTCCAGGACTTGAACCACGGTCGACCACATGGGAGTTCAGTGACAAGCCATTACGCTAACTGCTGGTCCCACCTGGTTGCTTTCTTTTCTTTTTCTTTTTTTTCTTCTTCTTCTCTCTCTCTCTTTTTATATTTTTGCCATATTGCTTGTGTACTTGCTAGAGAGAATGAGAGGAAAGGGAGAAAAGTAAGAAACAATCCCCCCAGGGGGTATGGCCATGCTGTAAACCCTTCTTCTCCATTCTCCTCTCAGGATTTTGAGCATGCATGTACACATGCCTGGCATGTTTCTTAAGCCATGAGGTCCAGATTTGAACTGCACTGTTGGCCATATGGGGTCTAGTGCCTTAACCACCATGCCACCTGCTGGTCTTCTTTTCTTTCTCTTTATGTCGCTTCTCTCTCTCTATTTCTTATAGCTTATGGCTCTTTTTTATACACATCTATGATTCCATCGTTATCCTTGAGGCTTTGTGCCTGAGTGCCCCTACAGTCTCCATCCATTGCCTCTGGTTGTTATTTTAGATGAACTTCTTATTCACAGACTAAGAAAACAACTGATCATTTAAAATGAGTTTTTGTTTGTTTGTTTGTTTGTTCCATTTGTTTGTTTTTCTCCAAAAAAAGTGCAGTGAGTTACAGGAAGGAAAATGGGAACATCATCAACATCTAGCCAGCCTTGGTAGAAAACTCATTCATCAACAGCCATAAATGGCAAATCTATGAGATCATCGGCATTATATTAGAGGAGAGAAAAGTGTCTCTGGCCTCTTGAAGACAACTATATAGTGAAAAGGTTTACTATAATTTGAAAAAAAAAAAAAAAGGAGAGAGAAAGAGACATCCATAGAGACCCAATAAAAATATTACAAGTGTGAAAACATGAAAATACCATGTTTTGTTGTTTGAAATGATGCCTTTCTGTGTTTTCCTTTTTGTTTTAACTTAAGGGAAATGTGAAGAGGAGAATACCCTTTGAGTTACTACTTCTTGAGCAAGGGTCAGCTCTTCCAGGTGCCATCGAGTCGTTGGAAAGTCATGACATATATTTTTATGCAAAAATGTGTCACGACTTTTCCAACAACCCAATATTTGAAGTGTGCCCTCAAAGGATTAGACATATTTCTTACAATCTGATGGGGAGACACACTTGTACAAATAGTCGTACAACTTGGTACATGACTTAATAAGATCAGTATCAAATGCTTGGAGCAGAGACGAGGTGGGAATAACCACACAAGCTGGGACACTTCTTCGGCTAGTGAGGACGTTGATCTCTGTCCCTCGCAGTAGCCAGCTCTTTTTCAGCTTGGTCTGGGTGGTCAACATACATCGGGAGCAGCCACCCCGTGGTGGGTCCCTTCATTCACTGGGCCGGCGAGGCAGGGCCTGCAGGATTTACTGAAATCTACAGGATGTGCTGAAGACCACTGGGAAGCTGGTACGTAGCTGGCACTTCTTTGTCCCGTGTCTGGGCTTCTCTTGGCTGCTCCAAAATCCTTAGTGATCTCTTTGCCCTTCTCAGGTGAGGACAGATTTCTTCTCTTGGGATCTCTCTGTGCTTTTTGTCTGGAGGGGAGGGATTTGCCAGAGAGAGATGCAGGTCTCTCTTGT
Source organism: Tupaia tana (assembly GCA_026018925.1). NCBI lineage: Eukaryota > Metazoa > Chordata > Mammalia > Scandentia > Tupaiidae > Tupaia > Tupaia tana. The sequence continues at coordinate 132,990,084 of JAKSZU010000006.1, read as the reverse complement.
TCTAAGTGATAAAACCCACTCTGAAGAATTTCAGGAATCTAAAGAGAAAATGCCTGAAATAGACCCTATTCAGTCACTTTCCTTTTCTTTCAGTTACCTTCCCCCTAATTAATTAGCAGTGTGGTCAGGTCTGAGTTTCAGATACTATTGTGTATCATTAAACTCCTTACAAGTTTATGTTTTCCCCATGCAGGGTGTTTTAAGACTATTTTGCCATCCTTATCTTCTTGTAGGTGCATATAAACTGTTCCCTGCAAAATTAGTCATACAAATCCTCTTTTCTCCATTGCTATTTTTATTTTACACATTGGAGAAAGCTATATTATACTTGCTTTTGTGTTTATTGTATTTGGTCTTAACTTTTTCCTTTTATTTGAAGATGGGGGACCAATTTTCTTTCATGCTAAAATGGAAGATAGTAAAGAACAGAAGAGTTTTGCCGTTTTCAAAAATATGATTTCCACACTGAGCATTGGTTTTCATGTAAAGGACTGTGTTTTAAAGTACAACTTATATATAAGATTATACAACTCACAAGATTTTGCTAATCACTTAAGGTTGTCATTATCAACTTTACACATTTCATCATTCAAATACCTAGTTATCTGGGAAGAGTTGAAGGGGGGTGTAAGTTCAATATAGATGATCCTACAGCTGTTTATCCTCAAAGCATGCAAAATCCTTTCCTATTATCTGGGGTTTTTATTCTGTTCCCTCTGACCCTGACTGGTCTGTAGTTGTGTCCCATTGGCAATATCACAACCCAAGAAGTCAGCATCATGATTTTGCAGCAGCTGTTGCTGCAGAAGGTAAGTGCCGTGCAGATATTGATGAGCTTGCTAATTTGTTTAGTAGCCAGACTTTAGAATGGGGAACAGGATTTGTCTGCTAGCTGTCATCATCCATCAGCCCCAGGCCGCCCCAGGCAGTGGGTTTGCTTGTTGCCAGCTTCTAATTTCGCTTTATTTTTCCTTAGCCTCAATTTACTTTATTCATTTATTATAATTGGGACAGTGGTGGTTGGAATATAAAAGAAAAAAACAAATATGTGTGCCCCACCATTGAAATGGAAGGCTCTCATTTATTACTGCTCCTTGGTAATAGAGGATTCAGCTTGGACCTGTTGGCCTGTTGACTGATGTAGTCAGTAAATGAGGACCTCACTCTCCCATGGGGATCTAGAACACTTGGTGAGTGGATGACCCGCCAAAGATATCCCCAGAACGTCTCCCTGTCTCCACCAAGATCAGAATTTGTACTATTGAATTTGTTCCTTTGGGGTACTCATTCAATTCATTTAAGACTATTCTTTAGAGTGCCTATAATGTGTCGGATTTTATTATAGAGGCTAGAAATATTTTGATGAGGAATACAGAACAGCCCCTGCTTTAAAATGATTCAGATTCTTGGGGTGAAGTTACAGATGTACAAATAAATATACAGTGCTTAAGATCGTGATCAATCAAATGAAAGTAGTAAAGGAGGTGAAGAGTAGAGATGGGAGTGCCATTTTAAACAAGGAGATCAAGCAAAGTACTATGGGGAGACGGTGTCTGACACCTGAATAATGAGAGACAAGTTGTGTGCAGATCTATGGGAAAGTTTCAGGGAGAAGAAATGGCAAAGATAAAAATCCAGAAAGACACCACGCTTGTTAAATTCCAGGAGCAGCAAGAAAGCCAGTACAGTTAAAATAAGTGGTGGGGAACATTTGGGAGAGGAAATTGGACAGAAAGGCCGAGTAGAGCTGTTGGGTTTTAATCTTACATATGGTGGGAAGCTGGCTGGAAATAGGGGAGTGACTTGGTCAGACACACTTTTTTTTTTTTTTTTTTGTAAGAGAGATTTTTGCTATAGGGTGTGTGTGTGCTCACTGGAAAGACAGAGAAACAGAGACAGAAAGTGAGAAATCACTCCCTGGAGGGATGGCCACAATGCAGTTCCTTCTCCTCTATTCTCCACTTAAGATTTCAGGCACGTTCGCACACACATGCTTGACATGAGTTTCAAGCTGCTGGGTCCAGGACTTGAACCACAGTCGACTACGTGGGAGGCCAGCAATGTAACCATTTCACCATCTGCTGGTCCCTAGACACATATTTTGAAAAGCTTCCTCGGGCTACTGTTTGGAGAGTGGGCTGTAGGGAGATAAGAGTAGAAAGAAACAGGGAGATAGATTGCAAGAACAGTGTAGTAGCCCAATTAGAGGTGACTTTGCCTTGCACTGAGTGTCAGCAGTAGAGCTGCTGAGATAAAGTCAATAGTATATTTTTCAAAAATCTTAAATAGATCTAGCTATGGCATGAATGTGGGAGGTGCGAGGAAAGAAGAGTCAAGGGTGATACTTGGGTGTTTTATTTTCCAGCACTTGAGGTGAGAGTGCCCATGATTAAATTATACACATTGGGAAGGACCTCAGATAGGGAGAGGTCGTTACTTACTAGAAGTTGCTTTAGAAGAGCTACTGTTATAAAACTTGAAATAACATGTAGAAAGAAGTATCAGAAGATTCAAGATGAGTAAATATTATCCTGGATTTAAAATGGGAGAAATATGTATGTTTTTGAAATGCTGGGTTTTAAATAATTTAGTAAGATTCTAGATTATGCAGACCATTTCTGAACACCTAGAGGAAAGCAGTGTTGACCAGAAACCAGTATAGGTTCTCAAAGAGCTATCCATGCAAAACTAACTTCCTTTGAATAGGGTTACCTATTGTCAGGTTTCACCATGATGTATAAAAGGCAATTTTATAATATAGCATAAGACCTGATGAATTAGAAATGAAATTGATTTAGCTGATATTATGGTAATATGGAGTAATAGCTGAAGAACCATACCCAAAAGGAGATAGATTAGTATATGGTTATCACCTTAAAGAAAGGTCTGTAGTCAGGTGTCCCCTTCTATTCATTGGACTATCCTTCTTACTAGTATTATTTTTAATTGCCAAAGAACACATGTGTTTGCCAGAGAGAAAGAGACAGAGTGACAGAGAGAGAGAGAGAGAGAGAGAGAGAGAGAGAGAGAGAGAGAGAAAGCAGCCCTATCAGGGCATGATCATGCTACAATCCTTTCCCTCCACCCCTTTTCTCCCTCCTCTCTGAATTTTGGGCACATACATGTTTTTAAAGCCAACAGGGCTGGGCTTTGAGCTGCAGTTGATTATGTGGGATCCAGTCCCCTTAACCATCAGACCATAGGACAAGTCCCCTTCTTATTATTTTTATTAAGAATTTTGATGAAGGAAGAAAGCAATCAAGGAAAGTAACACTTTGATTGCCTTTTTTTTTGGAAAGCCCAGAATTGGTACTTTAACCCATTTTATTTTATTTGGTGCCTAGGAAGTTAGTGATAGGTTCAATGTTGGCCCAAAATTAAAGAGATGAAATTTAACTTCATCTCATTAAACTAAAAACTTAATGAGATGAAATTTAATTTAAATCATAGTGTTAAAATAATTCTACATGTAATTTTAATAATGTGGTTGGCCCAGCCACTGTTAAGTCCTGTGCTCCACTGGCTAGGACCATGTGGGAGGCATGGATTTGATTCTAAGCCCAACCTAAAGAGCCAGGTGTGGAGGTGTGAGTCTGTCAGCTCCACAGATGGAGGCTGCTGGAAGATCAGGAACTCAAGGCTGCCATGGGCAACATAATGAGACCCTGTCCAAAAAAGAGCTGGGCATGGTGGTGCATGTCTGTGGTCTCAGCAGGGAAGCTGAATCAAAATTGTGACAATAAAAATTGTGACTGAAACAAACAAACAAAACTCCTCAAATCAAATAAGAACCATTGGTCAATTATAGGTAGGGAATATCTGAATTAATATTCCATTGTCAAAATACTGAGGTTGATTTTATGTTCAACGAGTCAGCAGTAAGATACGGTTTCTCAAGCACGTGGTGGTGTCACCTTTTATATCATTAATAGAAGAGGGTTTCTAAAGCCAGTGAGATAATCGCCTGGTAAAATATATACTACTCAGTTCATAATAAATAAAATGTGGTATATCCATGCAATGGAATATTATTAGGCAATAAAAAGAAATAAAATATTGATACATGGTACAACAGGATGAACTCTGAAACACATATTATTCCATTTATGTGAAATGAAAATCCAGAAAGTCAAGTCTAGAGAGACAGAAAAATAGTTTAGTGGCTGCCTGGGGATGAGGGGTGGGCAAGAAATGGGACGTGACCAATGGGTGTGTGAGTTCCTTCTTTTTTTTAAAGCATTATTTTATTTAACTTTATTTATTTTAATTTGACCAGAGAGAGAGAGAGAGAGAGAGAGCAAACCACCAGGTCCAGGACTCGAACCATGTTGGCCATGTGGGAGCCTAGCGCCTTAACCACTACACCACCTGCCGGCCCCTGGATGTGTGATTTCTTTTTGGGGTGATGAAAATATTCCAGCTTCATTGCAGTAGTGGTTGAAGAACTCTATGAATGTATTAAAAACCATTGAATTGTATGTATTAAACAAGTGAATTATGTATGTGAATTAATCTCAAAGTTACGAAGAAAAGAAACCAATTAGGATGAGTAAAGTACTCTGGGAATAATAATAGCAGAGTGTTGTCACCATCTCTGAGCCTGATGGAACCAGGAAGGGAAGGGGATGGAGAGCCCACCTCGAGACTCTGACAGACACCTCTAAGGAAGGAGCGGCCAGAATGCATACCCTGGCTTCTCACTCTTCTACTACTCTCTCATCTCATGCTCATCATCTCATTTTCCAAACCAAGTCAGAAGGCTGGAGAAGGGAGGTTTTTGATGGGACTCATCAACATCCTAGGACACAGACCTGGGCAAATATGGAGCATGCATCTGGGTGTAAAGGCTTGAGTAATTCTGTTTAGCTCCAGAAATGGAGGAAAGTTAGTACTGAATGTGTTGCCTCAAAATGAAGTGAATTTTGTGACCAGCAGTTAGCGTAATGGCTATGTCGCTGGACTCCCATGTAGTCGACCGCAGTCGAGTCCCAGATCCGGTGACTTAAATTCACGCCAGGCACGTGTGCGTGCGTGCCCAAGATCCCGAGAAGAGAATGGAGGAGAAGGGATTGCGGTGTGGCCATCCCCCCTGGGGGGTGATTTCTCACTTTCTGTCTCTGTCTTTCTGGCAAGCACACGCGCCCTATAGCAAAACCTCTCCAAAAAATAATGAAGTGAATTTTGATCTCTGGAAGTGGGCTTGGACAAAGCCTGAGATAACAATAGTTTAATTACATAAAAGATTTTAGTTTTAAGCAGAACTGTTGATTGCTTACCTCTAGAAGTTCCCATGCAACTCGAATTTCTATGTCTAGCCATTGGCATGTCAGCACCAACTGTACATCATTTGGCCAGCTGTGATCCTGGAAGTTTAAGGTTTGCACTTTGCAAATAGAGTATAGAGAAGGTCCTCTTGATGAGTGTGAAAGGGAAGTGAATATTCTAAGTATGGGGTGCTGACTTTGAGTGCAAACCCCATGTAAACGAATACTCTGACTCTGTGAAGGCCAGAGACAGTCTAGGGAGAGAAGTGGCAGAAGAAAAAGAAAGAAGATTGTTGTCAATGAAGATGTAGGATTTGGAGAAGTAAAATTTGCCTACTTAACCATTTTACTGATTATGCATATTAGCCCTACTTTCCTTTTCAGTTTAATATGACAGTATAAATATGGCACTTTAATATTCTTTCTAAGAAAATTACCGTCGGCTTTCATGACACATGAAAGATGTCAAAAAAGCTTGTGTCTTTCCTACAAGTTTCACAGTGACTCCTTCTCCACAGTTTACAGGGAGGCAGGTGATAGACCCTCCAGGGACCCTGCAGCTCAGTCTGTGCTATGCCCAGAGGCAGGGCCAACAGTGATGGGATGGAGGTGATGTGGGAGGAGAGTGGGAAGTTATGCCGTAATGCAGATGCCGCAGTCAGCAACCATGCTTTGGCTACTTAGGTTGAAGAGATGTTATTTGATGAGTTTTATGGTTTTCTAAAATTGGTACTTCTACTTTGTGCCATGTTTTATATCTGCTACATTAAATGTATACTAGTATAATCATTTACATGATCCTATGCCAAAATACAGAAACTAAGATGCTCATTTATAAATGTGGACAATATCCAAATAAACCACTGATGGGCTCTGCCAACTTAAATGGATGTAAGATTTGGAAGAAATACTCAGGACTGTGGAAGTACACTTTTCCATTTATCTTTATTTCTGGACGTTCAAATATACCTCATAAATACTCAAAAACTTTTTGGATTTTTAAGAATTATCTAATTTTCTCTTTGTGATTTTTTTAACAATACATTTTACTAATTACTAAAGGCTGAAAGATTTAGATTTTTGTTCTTTATGCTTATATGCAGTATTTTAATTTTAGTGAATTGCAGTTCAAATAGTCAATTCACTGTATGGATGACACTTCACTGATAAAGGACATTGTACTGGGTTGTCAGAAAAATCATGACTTTTGGGAACCAGCAGTTAGCGTAATGGCTATGTCGCTGGACTCCCACGTAGTCGACCGCGGTTCGCGTCTCGGACCCGGTGGCTTACAACTCACGCCGGGCGCGTGTGCGTGCGTGCCCAAGATCCCGAGAGGAGAATGGAGGAGAAGGGATTGCGGCGTGACCATCCCCCCTGGGGGGTGATTTCTCGCTTTCTGTCTCTATGTCTCTGTCTGTCTGGCGAGCGCATGCGCCCTATAGCGAAAAACCTCTCCAAAAAAAAAAAAAAAAAAAAAAAAAAAAAAAAAAAAAATCATGACTTTTGAGTTTTATGTAGAAAACCATAGAAAAAATATTTTATGACTTTTTTTTAAAGAATTAGTTAACTTTATTTATTTTAATTTGACTAGAGAGGGACAGATTGAAAGAGAGAGAGAGAAAGAGAGAGAAACGGAAAGTGAGAAAGCAAGCCATCAGGTCCGGGACTTGAACCACGGTTGACTATGTGGGAGTCCAACGCCTTTAACCACCATGCCACCTGCCAGCCCCACTTCATGACTTTTCTGACAACCGAATAAATGTCTGTTGTTCAGATAGTCATTCTCCAATTATAGGACAAGTACCTGGGAGTACAACTTTCTCATGGTTTCTAATCTGTATATTAATGTATGTTGTTTTAGTCTTCATTGTTATTTTTTTGTTTTACAATGGAGGAGAAGAAATTTACCTGTTTAAAACATTTTTTCCCCATGTGGCATCTAGGTTTAGTGTAAAATTTACTTATAAATAATATAGGATTAATATTAGGGTTAGATGATTTTATACGTATAAAATAATGCACAAATGCTCATAAGTACAATTTTTACAAATAAAACACAATGCCTGGGACCAGCAGTTAGCGTAATGGCTATGTCACTGGACTCCTATGTAGCCAACCGTGGTTCACGTCCCGGACCCAGTGGCTTAAACTCACACCAGGGTGCGTGTGCATGCGTACCCAAGATCCCGAGAGGCGAATGGAGGAGAAGGAATTGTGGTGTGGCCATCCCCCCTGAGGGGTGATTTCTCGCTTTTTATCTCTATGTCTCTCTGTCTCTGTCTTTCTAGTGAGCGCACGTGCCCTATGGCAAAAGAAAAAACTCTCCAAAAAAAAAAAAAAAAAAAGAAAAAAACACAAACACAGTAGGGCTTAGTAAAAGACAACTATAATGATGATGATCATTATGATAGTACTGGTGTTGGTTGGGAGGATGTGATAGAGATAATTATTATAAAGTATTATTCAGTTACCAAAGTTTATTTTATGTAATGATTTTGGCAAAAGTTGGGTAATTTGGTAAAAAACCTTAAAATTTTTAAATTAAACATTTTTTTTTTCAATTTCATGTGAATCTTAGAGATAAAACAGGAAAATCTAAAAAAAATGCTCAACATGAGGTCTCAGTGTACCCTCAGAAGCATTAATATGAGTTTTGTTGCCACTTCCGGAAAACCATGAAACATGCATACCCAGAAATGATGCTACTGTTTTTTTTTTAATTCCATATTGTTGTTGTTATTTTAAACGTTCGATCGCGATACATCATTTGGCTTGTAAAAAGAATTTATCCAACATGAAATACACCTCAGACCAGACTAGTTGAGAGTATTATACACGTTATCAACAGATGCCACATTTTTATTCCTCTGAATAATCTAAACTCTAATGATATGTCAAGTCAGATGACCAAGCGTAGGCCATTACGTTAGTATTAATTACATGCATGGACAGGATGAATTTAGCTGCCTGTGACTTATCAGTATACGATTAGCTTTAAGGAATTATGTGTATTCAAAAGAAATGGCATATATAGATTTCTATATATATATTTGTAAAGACCATTCTCAGAGAGAGAGATGGCCAACTCTGCTGTATCATTTAAGACTTGTTTGAAAACAACTACTTTTTTTTTTTTTTTTTTTTTTTTTTTTTTTTTGGAGAGGTTTTTGCTATAGGGCGCGTGCGCTCGCCAGACAGACAGAGAGAGACAGAGAGATAGAAAGCAGGAAATCACCCCCCAGGGGGGATGGCCACGCCGCAATCCCTTCTCCTCCATTCTCCTCTCGGGATCTTGGGCACGCACGCACACGCGCCCGGCGTGAGTTTAAGCCGCCGGGTCCGGGACTCGAACCGCGGTCGACTACGTGGGAGTCCAGCGACATAGCCATTACGCTAACTGCTGGTCCCGAAAACAACTACTTTTTGTGATCAGAGGAAGGAAAATAATGGTTGGGAATAGAAATTTCTTTTATATTGAGATCTTTTCCTTGAACTCTAGACACACATATCCAAATGCTCATCTGGCAGCTCTATTTGGCACACATAAAATTGAGTTCCTGATGTGTCCCTCAAACCTGCTCCCCCTGAAGTCTTCCGTTGCTCACTTAAAAGCAGATCCGTTCTTTCCATTGCTTAGAGTCATCCATGACTCCTCTATTTCACTGTTACTTCACATCTCACCTCTCAGCAAAACCACTTGCCAAGGGCCCAGCTGTGGTGGTGCATGTGCTATGACAGTATGCTTTGCAGACTGGGCCCTCATGGGAGTCTGAGTTCCCTCCCCAGTCCAATCTGAATGCCTAATATGGTGGCATGTACCTGTTGTCCTAGTGACTTGAGAGGCTGAAGCAGGAGGATTGTGACAGCAAGACTGGCTTAAAAAGGAGAAAAGAAAAACGTATTTCTAGAATCTGATCACCCTTTATCATCTCCACTATTTCCAATCTGGCCAAGACACCACCATTTTTCTTGTTGTGGCTGCAGACTGCAATCTGGACTCCTCCTACCCTTGTTCTCATTCAGTTGCTCTACACAGAGCAGCCAGGGTGAGCCTTTAAGTGTACATCAGATTCAGGAGATTATGCTGTGCTGTCCTCTGCCCAGGGCTCTCAATGGCTTCTTACTCCAAGAAGTCCTTACTATGACCTTCAAGCAGGCAAGCCATCATTCAGCCTCTCTTTTCACTGACTTCACCTCCCATCACTCCTCCTTCCTCACTTTGCACCAGTCACACTGCCCATTGCTCTTTCTCTAATGGACAAGGTGCTGCCACTGGTAGAGCTTGTGTTTTCCCAATGGATTCCCTGGCCCCGGGGTGCTCTTTGCTTAGATAACCACATGACTCATTCCAATACTTTCTTCAGGTCTTGACTCAAATGGCACTTTCTCAGTAAGACCTTCTCTTCTACTCATTTAAAATGCCATTTAGCCCTCCGCCAAACACTTTCTATCCTCCTTCCCTTTAATTTTTCTCCTTAGTACTTCCCTAAGTATATATGTGTGTTTGTGTGCATATGTGTGTGTGTGTATCCATTTATCTTGGTGTGTTTTGTTTTGTCTTTTGTCTCCCTGAGTAGAATATTCGCTGCACGAGGGAAAGGATCTTGGTCTGTTTTGCTTACAGCTTTATCTCTAGGTCTCACGATAGTTTCTGGCAAATAGAGACATTCAATAAATACTTTTTGAATAAATGAATAATCAAAGGCTGGTTTTGGCTGGTGCTCTGTATTTACGGCCAGAGACATCATAAATAATGCACATTGCTTTCTTCTTCAACTCTGTGTAGACGTCTTTGGGGTTAAAGTCAAATTCTTACTAAATTGTTTTTAATATTCATTCTACTCTCCCTGAAGTATTTGTCTTCTATGGTACATCTATCATATCCCTATTAATTAAACAGAAGTCTTTTGAATTTATTTTATTGAACACCAAACCATGTGCAGGTCACTGTGGGAGGCTCATAGGGACGTGATCTGTCTTTTCAAAGTCACTTCCAATTTAGAGAGTAAGGCAAGGCTGGCAAATGACCCATGTACAAAGACATTTTGAAATATAAGAGAGGGACATTTTAAGAAAGAATCCACAGAATACCAATAGAAAATTTTCAGAAAAACATGCTTTCATCTCACCTACTGGTAATAAGTTGGGACTATGTGAATTGGGTACTTAAAACAAGGATTTTTCATGTGATTTCATTAATCCACACAACTATCCATTGAAAATTACTGATGTGAAAGATGTATATGTGTTATGCTTTTTTTTTTTTTTTTTTTTTTTTTTTGAGAGGTTTTGGCTCTAGGGCGCATGCGCTTGCCAGAAAGACAGAGAGAGACAGAGAGGTAGAAAGCGAAAAATCAGCCCCCAGGGGGGATGGCCATGCTGCAATCCCTTCTCCTCCATTCTCCTCTCGGGATCTTGGGCACGCACACACATGTACCTGGCGTGAGTTCAAGCCACCGGATCCGGGACTGGAACCGTGGTCAACTACATGGGAGTTCAGCGACATAGCCATTACACTAACTGCTGGTCCCTGTATTATGCTTTTAGACACACACAGAGACTGTATACTTATTTGACAGGGTCTGCCTAATATATTCTCACTGAAATTACAAGTTCACTGGCTTTAAGAAATCACTATACCGGGAGCAGCAGATGGCGTAATTGCTACATCGCTGGACTCCCATGTAGTCGACCATGGTTTGAGTCATGGATCCGGTGGCTTAAACTCACGCTGGGCATGTGTGCATGCGTGCCCAAGTTCCCGAGAGGAGAATGGAGGAGAGGGAATTGTGGCATGGCCATTCCCCCCTTGAGAGTGATTTTTCACTTTCTGTCTCTCTCTTTCTGTCTTTCTGGCAAGCACACATGCCCTATAGCAAAACTCTCTCCAAATAAAAAAAAAAATTACTATACCAAATCTATCAACTTTTCTGTAACAATTTATATCAATATTTAAAGTAAACATACATATTTAATTATACTTTTTTTTATGAAATAGTATGTTTGGGGGCTGGTCTTTTAGCCTAGTGGTAGAGGGAGCCAGATCTCATATGGCCAACCATAGTTTGAATCTAGGCCCCGGTGGCTTGAAAAACACACAGGGTATGTGTATATATGTGCCCCAAATCCTGACAGCATGGAGAAATGGAGGACAAGGGATTGTGGCATGACCATACCCCATTGAGTGGTACTTTCTTTCTCTCCCCCCTCTCTGTCTCTCTCTAGTGAGCGCACAGGCCCTAGGGCAATTAAAGGGAAAAAAAAATAGCAAGTTTGGCTTGTTTTCTATTTTAGCTTGTCAATGAGTAAAATCACCATTTGGTCTGTAGCAGTGACTGGCTTTGAGGGCATTTGTCAAGGCCAGACCGCCCTTTTACCATTTCAGCTGACTGGGCATTTCTGTGCTTTCCAAGATGTAGTTCTCATGCTCCTAATGCATGCCTTCTTTGGGCCACCCTGCTGTTGGGCATTCTACCTGGGGTGGCCCCTCGAGTAAAGATTGCACTAGTCAGAATCCAACAGACTGCTTTTCTGAATCTGTTGCATACTGCTCTGTGGATGCCCCTCTTAGAAGTTCTGTTTGTTTCAACCTTGGGTAGAAATTGGCCTGTTGATTGAGTTGTTGCCTGTTGCTGAGAAATATAATGCTTAAAGCTACAAACTCTAATTGTATTTCCTTTATTCATCTTTACTTAGGCAAAGCTGGATCAGTAAACTATGCTGTAAATGATTTGATACCATTATCATTTTGACCTACACTGTCAAATCTTTGGTTTTCCTCATTTGACTCTCTTATACACTCTGCCTTCTTAAAAAAAAAAAAAACAAAACAAAACAATAACAACAACAAAAAAACAAAACAAAACAAAAAACATGTCAAGAGCACTGGAACAATTAAAAATACTTGTCCTGGAAAATAAAAGCAACATGAGCCTCATTCTGGGGCTGAGGTTGATCTCTGGGTTCTCTGAGCTAGATGCACACTAATTTACTAGTGCGGGAACCAAATGGGTTGAAAATCCTTGTTTTCCCACCAGATGGGTTATTTTAAAATATCACAAAACTTCTGAGGTTATTTACATTACAAATGTGCTTCTTCACACACATCAAGAATTGAGTACCATGTTTTGACAGTAACTCCTTTATGAAATTATATGTTGCGCAAGTGGAGTAAAATTCAAGTCATTCTCAAGGGAGCAGGCTTATGAATCTGGATGAGGTCACACCTCTTTAAAGATGCAGTTTGATAATCCGACATCAAAACAAAGGAATTCTGTTAATCCTCTCACAAAAGTGCAAATTGCTAATCAGATCCCTGGGCTGGGCTGGCAGCTTGGTAAACAATGAGCTTGGCAGAAGAGCAACTTTGGGCGGATAGATAGCTGAGAAGCTTGGGATACCAACTTTGCCGCTACTTTAGCCCATTTGGGCCTGTTGTTTCGAAACAATTACGTATGTCAATGGAGGTGGTTCTTGCAGTTATTGTGTTCCTGTGCTTTTCTCCTTCCATGTTAATGGTGATGCAAATCAATCTTCTTGTCTTTCATTTCACTTGAGTGGTGTCTAGGCTACTATGCCCCTATATTCTTTTCACTGGGAAGCATGTGTCTTTTGAATTTTCATTACACATTCCTCCACAAGCCCAAAGGGTTTTCCTTCCTTCCTGTAAGTTAGATGGGTATTTGAGAAAGGACGATTAAATTGTAACCCAGCGCAAAAGGAGAATCTTCTTCTGGAACGTGGAATCAGTAAGATGCTCCTTTTTTGAGTGACAAAATCCAATTTGAGGCCCTTTGTAAAAACGAGCAGAAATTTCTTGGGTAAAGAAATACAAGGAAGACAAATTGAAAAATGGGGACAGACTTCAGGAATAGTTGGAACCAGGAAGTCAAACTCTGTCTAAATTTAATCCCTTTCCCTTGTCTCTGTGTCACTTTGATTGTTGGTTTTTTTTCTTTCTCCCCGAAATGGAGATTTCTCTATATGGGAGGAAATGTCACTGTTAATAGCTACATTGGAATTTTATAGCTCACTGCTATCTGTATTCTATTTAAGTAAAATATCTCAGGGAAGGACTCTGATTGGCTCAGCTTACATCAGGTGACTATTCCGCATTAATCAACAATGTGTATATAACCTCTTATTTGTCAGAGAGTAGAAGGTGCATGCTATTTGTTGTGCTCCGTCTTCTTCGCTTACTGAAACACGTAACTAGCCACAAAAAAAATTCAAAACCATATGATCGTGTTAGCATGTAGGATTATTTCGCATATCTCCATACTGCTTCTCTAACTCTCATTTTATTTGACCCTCTTGGCATTTCCAACTTTCACCCAAACATGACTAAGTTATTTTGAAAGTGAGAAATATAACTTCTTCATTTTAAAAGAGGCTCTTATTAAGAGAGTGCACTAGTTTGAATACTCCCAGCTAATTTCCTGTCTCCCATTACGAGAGTGTTTGTAAATTATTTGGGTGTAGCATGTGTTAGGAAGGAGTGACAAGTCACAGTTTGGATTACAGAGCAGTATTCCAGTAGGTAAGAGCCCTGTGCTTTCACTGTTGTGCAGCATGGCTGCAGTTGGCATCTTGGTTCTCAGTCAGATGAATGATGTGGTACATGACAAATCTGCATCTGTAAGAGGAGAAATGAGTCAAATGTAGAGTTTGGGGCAGAGGGTTGCCTGGTGGAGCCATGCTACCTACAGCCAAAGCTGTCTGAATAAGGGCACTGTCTTTTTAAAAGCAATAGGGGGTGAGGATTGAGGGAGTGCTCACAGCGGTAAGTATAACACAGCTGTGCTCTGTTTATGCTTCGGCTACAATAAAAAAGCTATAAAATGTGAGATGTCATAGCTCCACTTTGCTTTATTTATACTATTTCCTCTGAGCTCTGTCACACTGCACATTCATCTGCTAAGTTGCAGCAAGAATGGAGATTAAAATATCACAGCTCAAAATAGGAGTCAAGCGGAAGGAGATTCATCATAGCCCTATTAAAAATATGTAAATATGGGAATGAAGTCATTTTAAAGCTATACAGTGTTCCTCCTTTATGAGTTAAGATTCCTTGAGCAAGTGGTGGGCTAATGCCAAGGATGGGGCTAGAGGACTTGTTCTCTGTTTCTTCTACCCATGGACATTCTTTTAAGATTAAAGATTGTTTTAATTGCAAATGATATATGTTTTCCTATAATCATACTCAAGTATAAAATGGCAAGAAATCTGATTGAAAACAGAAAAAAAAAGTTTAGAAATTAATGATCGTATATTATTCACTTGGTTAGAATTTCTTAAATTAATATATAACATTTTTTTTTTCACCTAAGTTATTAATGAAATTTGAGAAAATCTTGAGACATACCCCTAGATAGCAAAGTTTAAGAAGGAAATGAAGGAGCCAGCCCTGTGGCATGGTAGTTAAGGTGGCTGGATCCCACTCACTAAGTGTGTGGTTCAAGTCCCAGACCTGGTGGCTTAAAAAACAAACTGAGCACATGTGTGTGCATGCCCAAAATCCCAACAGGAGAATAGAAGAGAAGAGACTGTTGCATAGCCATTCCAATTGAGGGGTGCTTTCTCTCTCTTTCTTCAGGAGTACATGTACCCTATAATAAAGTCAGCTTCTCTTCCTTTAAAAATAAAAAAAGAAAGAAGAAGGAAACCAAGACTCAGAGACTGTGCTAGTGAAATTACTCATTTTTTATAGCCTTTCCTGTAACTCTGGACTTCATAAAGATTTATTTGACTCCATTGTCTATATGATGTGCTTAGGAGAATAAAATAGTTTTACTCTTTTTTTTAAAAGATTTATTTATTTATTTAATTCCATTTGTTCTTCTTATTTTTTTATTTGACTAGAGAAAAGGAAAGAGTGAAAGCAAGCCGCCAGGTCAGGGACTCAAACTGTGGTCAGTCGTGTGGGAATCTAGAACCCTTAACTACCACGCCCCCTGCCAGACCTGAGTTTTACTTTGTAAAAGTTTATGCATTTACTTCTTCAGAGAGAGAAAGGGATAGGGAGAGGGAGAGGGAGAGGGAGAGGGAGAGGGAGAGGGAGAGGGAGAGGGAGAGGGAGAGGGAGAGGGAGAGGGAGAGAGAGAGACTGCCCAACAAAGTCTCCATGCTGTGATTAACCCCTAATCTCAGTTGGCCCAGATCATGGGTACGCATGTGCCCCGAGTATGCAGGGAGATCCCAGGACCCAACCCAGGACCTTTCCATGTGAGTCTAGTTGTGTTGCTTCTGTGCCACCTCCTGGCCCAGAACAGGAAAAAGCTGGAATGTCTCAGGTGTTATTAATATGTTTATGCTCTCTTCACTCTACAACTGAGTGGCCATTGGCCTTTTGATCACCTTATTTTTCAAATGGGCAATTACTGTTGTAGTAGTAACTTAATAGGTGCTTGCTGGGTACCAGAAATGCTTCTAAGTGTCTGATACTTAGTAACCATTTTAATTCTTATAACAGCCATATACACTAAAAGAGTATCAATACTGACATTTTATAGATGTGGAAACAGGCATAAAATCATACAGCTACTAACTGAGAACAGGAATTAATACCAAGCGGTCTGGCTTCAAAGCCAGCCGTCTCGACCTCGATCCTCTTTACAAAATATTGGGCTGTCTGAAAATCATGACATATTTTTTCTATGTAAAAATGCATCCTGAGGGCCAGACGGTGGCATGGTGGCTAAGCATGCTGGACTCCCTGCATGGCCAACTGCAGTTCAAGTCCTGGACCTGTTGGCTTGCTTTCTCACTTTCTCTCTTTCTAGCTCTCTCTCTAACTCTATCCCTCTAACTCTCTCTAACTCTATCCCTCTCTGGTCAAATTAAGATAAATAAATAAATAGATAAATAAAGTTAAATAATTCTTTAAAAATAAAAATGCATCCTGACTTTCCCAGTATGAGAAAACGTTAGGGAGGGCATTGGACTGGAAAAGAGGAGTCAGGTTCCAGCTACAGTCCCGCCATTACCCTGTGTAAACTAGCTTTCCCTTCGAGTGAAGTGACTAAATGATACGTCCTTTCTGGTTTCAACTTTGCCTGCATGTGTGTACCATTAACTCATGAAAATACAATTTTGAATCAGCAACTTTTTCCTGCGTATTTATTTAACTTTAGTTTCAAAAATGGTTATGGTAAATATTTTTAATATGAAGGTGCTTCTAGAATTTCTTTTGTCTTGCACTTTTCACTATGTTTTCATTGAATTCTTTTGGATGTGATTAATAGAGTAGCAGAGCTGGCTGAAGGCTTTCTACCTGTATGAACTAGAGCACATTTCTTAATCCCTCTGTGCCAGTGTTCTTGTCCATGACATCGGTATAATAAAATTTATTATTTGGCTACAACAAAAAAGCTATGAAATGTGAGATGTACAATTGTTGTCAAGTTAGCCAGATAATAGATGCAACATGCTTAGCACCGTACCTACTCATGGTAAGTACTGTGAGATATCAACAGGTTTGCTGTTATGATGATTATTCATGACCTGGGTCTCATTGGGCATCTCTGTCTCTTACTCCTCATATTACCAATTCATGGTACCAATTTTTCTATCATGATTGGCAAATCAAGTTAACTTTCTCTGCCTGTATTCATGAATTAGAAAGATTAAGGTACCATCAGAAGCTACCATCTACTTGAGATAGAAATACTACAGCAAGAAGGAACTTTAGAAATCATGTAGGCCACGCTCCAAATCTTAGTTTATTTAGTTAGTTTTTTTTTTTTTTTTTTTTTAATTTTTCTACAGGGTGTGAATGCTTGCCAGAGAAACAGAAACAGAAAGAGAGGGAGACAGAGAAAGCATCGCCCCAACAATAGCTCATGGTCACGCCGCAATTCCTTCTCCATTTTCTCTCCCTTTTGGGATTTTGGGCATGCACGCACATGCGTCTGGCATGTTTCTCAAGCTGCTGGGTGCAGGACTCAAATAGCATGGTTAATCCTATGGGCTCTGGTCCCCTTAAACACCAGGACATGGACTGGACCTTTACTTATTTATTTCTTCTGAGAGAGAGATTCAGAGAGAGAGAGGGAGCGAGACACCCCTAACGAAGTCGTCATGTGTGACACTCCCAGTCTCCCAGCCTGGATCACAGCTATGTGGATATGAGTCTGAAATGCTCGGGAGGTCCCTGGACGCAAACCTAGGACCTTCCCCATGTAGATCCAGTTGTATTACCACTGTGCCATCACCTGCCTGCCCAGGTCTTTAATATGATGAATAGAGTACCCTGAAAGACCCAGTGACTTGTCTGAGAACACTCAGCTAACTGGTAGACTGTGGAGGTGAAGCCCACAGATCCCGACTATGGTTTCCAGTGCAGTGCTGCTACCTCCGTGTGTACGGTACTGCCTCCTTGTCTGATCGACAGTGTGAAAGTTCTTGGAATTTGTCAAAAGAACCATAACATACATCTTAAGGATTTAAGTTAGGCATGTTGCCATAGTATCTCAGATTTATTGCAATTAAGACTTTAGATCATGTATCTTTTTGGCAGACTTCACAAGAGGACAGTAGGAAATATGCGTTAGGCTGGCAGGGGGGTCCAAGTGGTCATCTTTCTTACTGACTCTTAGGAAATTGATGCTCTTGGTTCCTTTGGTATGTCGAGTGAGGTAACATGTAATTTTTCTGTAGCATAAGAAGAGACGGATCTGATACACAAAGAAAAAGTAGGAAAAAATATATAAATATGTGTGTGTGTATGTGTGTGTATATATAATATAATATATATGTATGTATGCATTTATACATATATTTACATATATACATACTTTTTTTACAGCATTTGGAGTTATTTAAATAGGGAAATAACTGATAAAATGTTCTAATAATTTTTGAGACACATCTAAATGGGGACAAAATCCATTAACTTTTACTCTAATATACAAAGAAAATGAAAACTTTTTCCATGATCTAGTCTTATTCCTGAGTCCCACCCCAGTGGACAGGTTGGAAGGTAGTAAAAAGTGACCATGCAGTAATTCAGCGTTAAATTGTCTCTGTTTGTTAATTTCTCTGTCTCCCTATCCAAGCTCAGGACTAGCATGGGGTGAGTGAGGGGCCTTGGATGCAAAATATCGAGAATCACTGCTCTTGGGAACTAACCCTTCACCTCTGTGACCTGAGAGTGATGCCTCCTGCCATGTTGTGTTTGGCTAGGCACCCTCCACCCCCAAAGCCCATTGTAATGCTGGCCTTGCCCTCATCCCAAATAAAGAAACCAGCTTTGGTGAGTTTGTGTGCATATGGCCAGGCCACATTTATGTGTACCACCTCTTGGGCTGACTTTGTATCCTTCCTGGCCTGCCTCTGACTTTGTCTCTACCCATGTGGGGGGAGAGGACTCTGACTTTTGTTGAATCAGCTGCTGATATAATCGGCCATACCCGGACTCTGAGCAGTGCATCTGCTGCTGACCTTCCAGTGCCTTTTGGACTGGTGGCAAGGTCCTTCTTTTCCCCATCCTGGTGCCTTCCCAGTTTTCTTGTGTATTGTGCACATGTTGGTGCATTGTCTTAGTCTGTTTTGTGTTGTTATAAGAAAATACCACAGACTGGGTCATTTATAATGAACAGAAATATATTGGCTCCTGATTGTGGAGGCTGGGAAGTCTGTGATCAAGAGTTCAGCATCTGGTGAAGCAACTTTTTGCGATATCCCGTGGTGAAAAATAAGTGGGTGAGAGAGCACAAGGAGGCCAAACTCGAATTCACTTTGGTAACAAACCCACTCCCACAATAACCAACCCACTCCTGAGATAATGACATTATTCACAAGGGTGGAGCTCCCATTTGGCTCCACACACTGATGCATTGGGAATTACCTTTCGGGGAATACATTCAAACCATGGCATGGCTGTTGGAGTGAGGAGGGTGGGCATTTTTAGGTTCCCTGCACACGCTTTTGTCCTATGAGGAATTAATACCAATTTTAATCAATCTGTTAGACATTTTCTTTCACTGCTAATTTTTATTGCTCCCTTACCAAAACTAAAAACAGAATTCTCTGGCCAGCACATGACCTGGTGGTTTCGGCAGCTAAATCCCACATGGCCTACTACACAGTCTGAGTCTCGACCCCCAGCTCTTTGAAAAACATACCAGGTGCATGTGCATGTGTGCCTGAAGTTCCAAAATAAAGGAGATTCGAGGCGAAGGGATTGTGGTATGACCATTTCCCCCTGGGGTGATACTTTCTCCCTCTCTCCCACCAACCAGTGAGCACATGTATCCCCTGGAAAAATTAAAAGCAAACAAAACCACAGGGATTTCCAGAGAAACCTGGAACTACCCCACCCTCCCAACCAAGTAATGTCCACAGAAGAGGACGACCAACCCATGGTTCTTTGGATTCCCTTTATCCAGCTGATGTACTTGTGCCCTGGCCCCTAAGGGGTAAATATCAAGAGACTGAAGAAACCTGAGCCAGGCTTCTGAGCTCTTCTTCCTATTCCAACTTCTCTCTTTGCCCCACGGCTTCTCCTTTTCCTTCTTGGATGCAACACTTCTCATACTGGCTCCACTTAGGATCCATATTTTGCTTTGGCTTTGGCTGGCAGGGGTATGTTATAGAAATCCTCACTGCTTTTTACTCTCAAATTTTGTCATTCACAGTTGTTATCTCATTACATATTACAAAGGTAAGCTCTGAAACTCAAAGCTAACTAGTGGCCTTGTTCAGGGTGGTAGCCATCCTCCTCTTGAAAGGATAAAGACCATTGATCTAGGGAAGAGGGACAGCAAAGACCAGACCTGCTGATTATGGAAATACTTCTGAAAATATTTCAGAAGGTAACATACCTGTTATAGATGCTATCATCTTAATTTTAAAAAGTAAACAATTTCAATATTCATTTAGTCATTGTTAATAACCTATTTATACACATGTCAGAATATTGCATTGTACTTTATAAATGTGATACAATTGTGATTTGTCAATCAAAATTAATACCAAAAATATAATAATCTACTTATCATACTAGTCTAAATACAGCCTGAAGCAGAACCCACTTGTCTGCATATGTTTAAGAAAAAGAAAAATATCTTTGATTCATCAAATTGTCATAAATCATTAAGCTATCAGAATTAAAGATAATAAAATTTGATTTGGGATGTCCGTTTCATGAGAAATCTGTTTGTCAAGCTATATAGGATAAACTATAGAGTGTAGGGCAAGATGGTGACACAGTAGTAAAATGAGGCATTCTGAGGCATTCACATGTGACTTTTCCTAGTTCAATTCCGGAGACCTCCCTGAATACATCAGGCATGCATATGCCCATGATCCAGAACTGGCTGAGGGTTCAGGATGGATCTCAGCATTGAGAGATGGTTAGGATCACCCTCTCTCTTGCTTATGGAAGAAATAAATAAAATATATTTTTTTTAATTTTTAGAGAGATTTTTGCTATAGGGCATGTGAGCTTGCCAGAGAGAAAGTGAGAAATCACCCCTTAGGGGAACGGCCATGCTACAAACCCTTCTCCATTCTTCTCTCAGAATTTGGGGCACACACATACTTGTGCCTGGTATGAGTCTCAGGCTGCCAGATCTGGGACTCAAACCCTAGTTGGCTATGTGGGAGTCCAGCACCTTAACTACCATGCCAGCAGCTGGCCCCAATAAATAAACTTTTAAAAATGTAAACTACAGAATGACTATAACATGTAATCCCCTTTGTATTTTAGTAGAAAATTTATTTCAAGGACCACATACTTTGATTTACATATAAACAAATAATAACAATAAACCATTAAATAATACTATTCAAATTTTATATTAACCATTTAAATATTTCTTGAAGTCCTTGGAAGATTATTATAAAATACCAGACATACTCACGTACTTGAAAACAAAATATTGTTTTCACTTTGAATTTGTTAGTGTTCCTATATTTAAAAATAAGTCTATATCTGGGGCCTGCAGGTGGTGTGGTGGTTAAGGGCATTGGACTCCCACATGGGCAACCATGGTTCAAGTCCTGGACCTGGAGGCTTGCTTTCTCACTCTTTCCTCCTGCTCTTTCTCTTTATCCCTCTCTGGTCAAATTAAAATAAATATATAAGGTTAAATAAAATAATTCTTTTAAAAAAGTCTATATTATTTATTGAACTATAAATGTTTCACCTTATTGCTTCTCTCCCTATGCATAAATGGATGTGCTGAATAGTATTAGAAGTTTGCATGAAGATATGTGTTTGATTTTATGTAGAGAATTTGCCTCATGTGTAGGGTATTTGTGAGGGTTTTCATATGACTGATTCTCATCTTCTTACTTGAGTATCTATCTACTCTGGGCCAGACTCCAGGAGCTCATGACCAAGAAAATGGGTGAGGGGGTGAGGAGGAGTTTTGTCCTAGCATACCTGAAATGTGTGTGGTCCCATAGTTTATTTCATGAACTTTCTTTACTTCCCATCCTGGTTCCTAATCTGAATTTACAATATTCCCCCTTTGCTACATATTTATCTTGTGTATCCTCCCTTAAAGGAGGGCTTAGATCCAGGTTTAGCCTGTTCCAAGAGGACATACCCTTTTGGAATCCTTTTTTGACTCTAGGAATGTTAGGTACACAGACTTCTTTGATTCTCTCTGTGTTCTGCTTACAGAAGACGCAGCTATGTAATCCCGTGCAATTGAAATACAAGATGAAATGTTTTATTACATGATTAGCTACCGTGTTTATGGGAGCGCAAAGAAGGGACATCTCATTTTTCCTGAGAGAGGCAGAGGGCTTCCCTGAGAAATGAAGCCTACTTGAGTTGGCACATAAAGATTAATCATGGTCTTGCAAGGAATATGATGGGAACTCTTTCTGGTAAAGTAGAGTTCAGTGAAGAGCAGGACCTTGTGTCTCTTACTCACCACGGTATCCCTATCACCTGACACAGAACTTAGCGTTCTGTACATACTTAAATAGTGCACTGGTAAAAGAATGGCTTTATTTTGAAGGCCATTGGTGTCTTTGAGCAGGGACACATATAAGATTTGTGTTTGATGAAGACTAATGTGGTAGCATTATGGTAAGTGAACAAAAAGAGAATGGGACAGGGAGCGATTTAGTAACAGTCTGTGGAAACTCATGGGAGAGATGCCTTTTAAGTAATCTCCTATCTCCTTCCAAATTCATAGAGATTCTGTATCCTCTGCGCAGATGGGAGTTTCCCAACTTTGCCTTAGGAAGATACAGTCAGTGCCTACTTTCACCCCTTAAAAGGCTTAATAGGAGGCCAACCCTGGTGTGATGATTAAGGCAGCTAGATCCCACAAGGCAGCTAGATCTCACATGGCCCAGTGTGGGGTTTAAGTCCCAGATCCGGCGGCTTGAGAAACACACTGGGCACTTGTACGTGCATGCCCAAAATCCTAACAGGAGAATGGAGAAGGGACTGTAACACAGCCATCCCTGGGTGTGGGGGGTGCTTTCTCACTCCGCCCATCATACCACCTGTCTCTGTCCAGAGACAGTGCACACACCCTGTAGCAAATTTTTAAAAAAGCTTAGTAGGCCAGCCCTGTGGTACAGCAGTTAAGCACTGCACCAGCAAACTAGATCTCACATCACCCTGTTGACTTTACCCCAGGCTTAGGTGCATCTACGCAGGATTCTGATAGGAGGAAGAATTAGAGCATGAAGGATTGTGGTATACCAATACCTACTGATTTATTTTCTCTCTCTCTCTTGCACACACATGTACTCTGTATCATGAATAAGGATAAATAAAACTTTTTTCAAATAATTATTTTTTATCATTATTTTTCAATTTTGACTGGAGAGAGCGAGCCGCCAGGTCCACAACTTGAACTTGGCCATGTGGGAGTCCAGTACCTTTAACCACCATGCCACTTGCCAGCCCCAATAAAACTTTTTAAAAAAAGTTTAGTAAAAGTTGAAAGTGGGCCAGCAGGTGGAGTGGAGGTTAAGGTGCTGGATCCCAGCTGGCTGGCTGTGTGGACCTGGCAGCTTGAGAATCTAACTGGCCCAAAGCCCTGAGAGGAGAAGGGATCACAGTTCACCCTCCCCCCTGGGGGGGAGATCTTTCTTTCCCTCTCTATTTTTCTCTCTTTGGCAAGCACATGCACCCCATAGCAAAAAACTAAACTTAAAATAATTAATTAAAATTTTAAAAGTGTTTAAAAAGTTGAAAGTAATTCACAACATGTTTAAGAATTGCCTTTTCAATTGCATGTAGGAATTAAAGAGATGAAGTTTGCAAACGTTGTGTTGTATAGGCAATAAGGACAGCCTACTACTGTGTTATGTGTTTCTTACTCACTCTGGGTCCACGAAATGTCAGTGCTAGGATGGCCATCTTGTCTCTCTATGATTGACGAAACATAGACCACCGCCAATTCTTGTTTTCTGAGTGAAACTTCAGTCAATAAAAGACTTGCAGAATCCTGTGCTCCTCAGTCACAAATGACGAAACTCAAGTTTAGTGGCTTAAAACATTGCCCGTTTATGAGGAAACTTCAAAAGTTAATGGAAAATGTAGTTAATTAAAGTATGAGTTTATTTTGGTGCAAAAAAATTTTTTTAATGCATGAACATTTTGAAGACCAGTCTTACTAGCTCATAATTTCTGAATTCTGGAACTCAGCATGGCCTGGCTTGGTTCTCTGTTCAGGGCTTCATGAGGTCAGGGTGGGCTGTCCCAGTCACCTAGCGGTTAAGGGAACTGGATTCCACATGGCTGGCTGCAGTTTGATTCCCAGCCCTGATAGCTAAAAAAAAAAAAAAAAAAAAAAAAAACAGGCATGTGTGCTTGTGTGCACAAAATCCCAACAGGTTATAGAAATGTAGGAGAAGGGATTGCAACCTGACCACGCCTTATTGGGATTGCTTTCTTTCTCTCCTCTCTTCCCCCCCCCCCCCGCCTCTTTTTCCTTCTCTAAAAAGTGCATGTACCCTCAGGCAATAAAAAATTTAAAAAGTGACTAGGTGAAGTTTTGGCTGTAGGCTCTGAGGGAAATCTATTTTCAAACCCACCTTGCTGTTGGCAGAATTTGACTCTTTGTGGTTGGAGGACCAAAGCCCTTGTTTCTTTGCCGATTATAAACCTGGGATTGCCCACATCTTCTGGGGGCCACTGCTCTTATTTGTCATGTGGTTTTCGTATCCTGAAGGCAGCAATGGTGTATCAAATTTTTCATATGAGTCAATCTCCATCTTCCGTTTTCACCTCTAGGCTAAAATTTTAAAAGATTTACATGATTAGGATTGGCCTACCCAAATAATCTGTGAAAGTCAACTGTGGGGATCAGCAGGAGGCATAATGATTAAGGCACTAGACTCCAATATGGTCGACTAGGGTTTCAGTCCTAGACCTGGTGGCTTGCTTTCTCACTTTCCCACTCTTTCTCTCTCTCTCTTTTTTTTTTTCTGTCTCTGGTGAGCTCACATGCTAGATAGAAAATTAAAAATAATAAATAAAATGAAATAAATCCTTAAAAAGAAGTCAATTGTGTTACAGTATAACCATTCATGGGAGTAAAGTCCATCATATTCACATTGTCAAGGATTATGCAGAGTGTATTCACCAATTGTGCTACTGTGAGACCCACCTTACCACTCTGCCTGTGAAACTGGTATTTGTAAAGGGATGATTTTTTTTAAAACCAGGGTATAAACAATGTCTTACATAGAACATTGTAAAATCTTAAGAGAAACACAGCAAATATATGAATGAATTAATATTTGAAAAGCAATGCATCATTTAATGAAGTAATTTTCTAACATCTGACCTTAACAGATTTATTATTACTAATCTTTAGAAATCTGACTTGTATGTGATCCATTCATTTCTAAATTACTGTCATTCATGTCACCAACCAAACAAACAAAAAACCGACTAAAACTATTTCTATACCAGTTACTGAAAATTGAGAGGGTGGAATGGGCTTTTACTGTTTGTACAAGGAAAAACAAACAATGGCTTATAATCTATACAAAAACACCATCAACTCAAAGTGCGTTTTTGCTGTGAGATTGTTGTTCAGTTCATTTGAATGGTAAAATAAGCTACCTTTCAAAGCTCTGGGGGCACTTTAGGTTTAGAAAGGACTGTGAGACAGTTTAGCCAAGTGCACAGTTGGCTAATGTCAAAGTTAGACAGTTCTCCACACATCTCACCTCTGACACCATTACAAGCTGGTGTCCAACCTCCTTCAGGTTCTCCCATTTGCTAGAAAAACTTTGAAAGCCAAAGGCAGGGCTGGCCCCATGAACTGTGCTTAAGGGAGCCAGATCTCACATGGCTGACCACATGGGTTAAATTTTGGCCCTGGTGGCTTGAAAAATAGACTGGAAGCCTGTGATGCATGCCCTGAAACCCATCAGAATGGAGAAGTGGAGAAGAAGGGATTGTAATATGACTGCACCCTGTGGGAGGTTGCTTCCCCTCACCCCTCTTTCTTGGTGTCTCTCTGGCAAGCACAAACATTCTCTGGGACACACACACACACACACACACACACACACACACACACAAAGGAAAGAAGGAAAGATGGGAGGCAGGTGAAGGCTAATCTCTCTTTAAGCAAGATTAGTTCACTACACTAAAGGGAGGAAAAGAGGAATGAATGCCAATAATGGTTGCCATTTTCAACAGTATATTCATATCGGGCAGTGTGCTAATCATTGTTTCCTTTAATCCTTAAACAGCATTATTTGAAATATACTATAATTATTCTCATTTTACAGATAGCTGGATTTAGCCAGATTAAGTAATTTATCCTAAACCATGTAAATAATAAATGGCAGGACCTAGATTTGGGCTTCTGTTAGCCTAATTCTAAAGGACATGAGTTCAAACACATCATTGTATTGCTTCCACCAAAACCAAAAGACAATAATGATGTGTAAAATAATATGCAGTTAGAGGCAATTATTCTTGAGAACTCAATTTTGGGAGTAGGGTTGTCATTCAAATTTACAAGAATGTGCACTGTTACTTTACTAAGCATACAGAGAAAGAAGGGTGATATGTAGAATGGCTGTGTCATTGAATTCATATTTTCCAAATAGATTTCAACCAACACTCTGTCATTTAATTCATTCAAGCACATTTATGGGGTGTTCGTGTATCTTGTATATTCCAGGTGCTGTGCTGACCACTGTCGATCCAAAGATGCTAAAAAATATGTTTCTGCCCAAAAGGAGTTAGCAATCCACTGGGGTATGTAAAATGCTAATTTTATTATTTGTATCATTATGTTTGTGTTATACAGACCATAGAGCAGAATATGTAAGAAAGAGTTCACACGCAATTTTGCAAGCATTTAGAACAATTTCTCTTTGATCCAGTGAGCTAATGCTAAAGAAATTTGGTAATTTGGAGATAGTGGTTCATATGCCCAAACAATTAATTAAACTCTTTCAGGTTTAATTTTTGTAGATTCAGTGATAATAGGATAGAATTTTAAAAAAGGAAATCTACTTGAGCCAGCAGGTAGTATGGAGGTTAAGGCAGCTGGATCAGACATGGCTGACTGTGGTTCAAATCCCATACCCAGTGGCTTGAAAATCACTCTGGGCACATGGTGTGCATGCCTCAAATCCTAGAGAGACTGGAAGAGAAGGCTTATGTCATGGCCATGCTCCCTGGGAGGTGATATCTCACTTTCCCCCTCCCTGACTTCCTCTGGCAAGTGCATGTGACCTACAGCAAATTTGAAAAAGTAGTAGTGGTTTAAAGAAATATTTCTGACACACGTGCATATTTCCTATACTTATATGTATTTGAAGGCAAATGAAAGAATAGGATGCCACAAAGCACATCATACATAGCCACAATGTACATTTCATCTTCGCATATGCGACATTGACTCTTAGGCTTTTTGTTAGTGATAACTGTTCTCTTTCATCTTCTTCCACATCATTGATTACTCCAGTTGAGCAAAGCCTATGTTGGAATTAAATAGATTTTCTTGCTTAATGTTGATTTTTGACAAAATATGTATTTTATTTGAGTCATGATTAAAAACTGTAACAGTTTGTAATAGTTTAGACTTACAATAAATTTTACATTAGTAGCTGGAGATAGTCCCAAAGGATTAAATATAGGAAATGCAGTAAATACAAACAAAAGATATTTTATTCCAATGATACTTTATGTATTTTATAGCTTAATAAAGGAATGGGATTAGAAGATAAAATAATAAATGTATATTGAACCAATATCCAGTAGGTTATGAATACACTACACAGCCCTAACAGTGATATATTTGGACATATTTAATAAGTGCACTAAGACACTCTCTAGATTACACATTGTAACTGCTGAGAGTGCAATTCTGATCATTTAAAAATGTTAGCAAACCAGGAAAAAAACGTGTCTCTTTTCTTGGCAATATGATTTTAATTTTTAAAAGCATTTAATTTCATAAGCCATATTTATCATCTTTGTGGAGACAAATGTTGTGGCAATTTTCTGAATGAACTTCTTGGTTCCCTAAAGAAATTATGGCTGCACTATAAATTTACTAATGAAAGGCCATTTATCAGCGTTGTAAATAGGAGTGGTGCCAATACTGATGCCCATGTAAACTTAAAGTGCTTTAATATCTATTGACTTCATGAATCGTTAGTACTGCCAAAATGTATAGATACCATTATACTTACATGGTGTCATAACATTGGCAAAGTGGCGAGAACAACATGCAATATTTTTTAAATAGCACGGCATTTCTTTGAGTTACTGCTGGCAATAGAACATCAATCACCTTAATGATGGATATTCCAAAGATGTTTATTAATCTATTCATTTAATCTAAAATACCGACTCTTGGCATTTATAGAGCCAGTTCAAAGGAAGTGGAGTGCTTCTAAACCTCCGCAGTTACTTCTAGGGGCCCCATTATGATGTCAGTTATGTCTGGTTGAAATTGCGAACAGAATGCATTCAAATCCTTTTCTACTAATCTATTCTGAAGATACTTAATAGAAATATATTTTCTCATATGTGTCTAAACAAAATCTCAGTTTGTCCCACTAAGTTGAAATGAAATGTACTACTTGGCTCTGCATGTGAATCCTTGGTTTTTAAAAGCCTATTGTTTTGCTTCCTGCCTCCCTTTCTTCCTCCCTCTCTTCTCCTTTCCCTCCTTCTCTGTCTCTCTCTTTCTCTCTCAACTGTAAAATAATCCTGTATCGCGTAAGCTTTGATTGAAAAGAACTGGAAAACTGACAGAATTTCTCTGTGCCAAATTAAGAAATAGCATATGGTGTATGATTTTGACAATATGTAGTGAGATTAAAGATAGGTAGGATGGACAGAAGTGAAGGGCATGGAAGGACTTTGGAACAGATAGGAAAGGTGAGAGAAAGCCAGTTATAGGAGGAGACAGGGATGCCAGTGCTGTGGAGTAGACGGTGTGAATGTGTGCCTGCATATTTATTCACATGTGGAATCCAAGTGCAGAGCTAGCTTCTGGATTAAATAGTGTAAGCAGGACTCAATTTTTCTTCATCTCTCAGTTCTCACGAACACATCTTAAGTCTCTGACTTCATTTGGTTGCAAGATGGCGGCAGCACATCGCCTCAATGGTGACAGCCTCTCAGGCTTCGTTCAGATCAAGCTGAAAAAGAGAGTCTCTCTCCCAGAAGCTCTATTGAAAGTCTATTTCACTCTGATTAGATCGCTGACTAATCCTGTATACCTTTCTAGAAGCAGAGGGTAAAATCAACTTCATTGTTTACATTGTGGACTAGACCTTGGGATTGTATCCCAGAGGAAAATGGGATACTGTTGGCTGAAAGAGACCGCATGGATGTTAGGCATCAAAAAAAAAAAAAAAAGTTTATTGCCAGTGAAACCACAAAAATCACAATGTGTACATACACAGGAAATTTCACGTATCTTCGTGGAGGCCTATGGATCTCCTAGCAATCCATAGGTTCTAGTTTAAGAAACTCTAAAAATGACATTGAATCAATGCCTTCTGAAACAAACAGAAACCAGCACTGCTAACCACAGCTACACAGGATAATGAGTTGTTCCTGGGATCATCTCCTGAGTAAGGAGACAAAATGAGAATAATGTGTAACTACTAGTTTAAATGATAATATATTAATACATTAAGAATAAAAAGAAATATTTTCTTGTTAGCTGAAGTGGAAATGAGTCATTCAGCGTAGAAATGAGTCATTCAGCCTGGAGTTGTTTTTTTGTTTTTTTTGTTTGTTTGTTTGTTTCCAATTATTCTGTGTAAGAAAAAGAATCAAAATCTTCCATTCTAGGTTAGAATTTTAGACTGGCAACTTTGAAAGATTTATGTATATATATATTTAAAAAGTTGCAATGTTGAAACAACTTTTATTGCTTATGGGAGCCTCGTCTATATGCATTCTCAATCCCTTCAATTTAGTTCACTTACAAAAGTATTGATCAGGTCTATGAAAGTAATTTGTAAAGGAAATAATTTTTGATAATTGGACCAAACTACCCATTGACTTGCTGATTTGTTTTTTCTTTTTAGTGATATTTTATTTTGGAACCTTTTAGTAAGGTCAATTATTTTCTTAATAATTATTTTTAATTGAAAAATTTAGAAGAGAATTGATAGAAAGTATAGTTTAATCATAAGATTTTTTTTTTTTGTAAATGCCTAATTGCAATTGTGTATTTTGTATTAGGTTGAGAAGAAAATAAACTTTTAACAAGTTGGAGATCAGAGTAGCAGTCGCTGAGATAGAAGTCATAGAAATCATGTTTTTACATAGATTCTTCTGTTTATTGAGAAGAAGCAGAAATTAGCCTGGGATTTTCAGTTCCTTCACCAAGTGCAAGGAGAATTTTTCTTCTTAAGCAAATCAACATACCAGTGAAAGGCTTTTATGTTTATCAGATATGTTTGAAGAATAAACATGTTAAATAAAGAAAGGTGCTCTCTGTCACCTTTTGTCTCTTCACACAAATAAAAGTCCTCTGAAGTGAACACTGTTCCTAATGAATGGATAAGCTTTGTAACCAGAATCTTCCATTTATGACTAAAGTGAGTTGTCACTGCTCTTTATTAGGTTCAATACCCCTAATTGTGAGGAAGCACATTTTTTTCCAACAGTTAAAACCACCAAAATACAGATAGTTGGGGGCAAGACCAGTTTGTAGAACATATCTCCAAAGGGCATAGTATACCTGACCTTTCAGATTAACATGTTTTTTAAAAACAACAACCACCAGCTCTGAAAACGTGCTTACCACCAACTTGTGCATTGAAGGAGATTTGTGGACCTCGTCACTCTGTGTGTCTGTAGTTTTCATTTTATTTTTCTTTCTAGATTCCAGCCTGTCTTTATGTAGTGTCAGTTATTTGTGACTAGGAAACAGAAGGTAGTTCATTCATTGAAAACTAGTTTACGGATATTCTTGCTATTCTTTTTGTTCTGTTTTTCAGATTTAGTTTTAATTTTAACTGAGGTAGGGAGTTGCTTCTCTCCATAATAATAAGTCATCAGTTTGGTGAAAAAGTGAGTTTTCTGAAGCACCAGTTTATTTAATGTATAAGAAAACCTTTAAGTTATTCATCAGTTTCAGCTGGAACAAAACATTGGCTATTTCTAAAGCAGTGGGTTAAGGCAGAAAGCAAAGGTTAATCCCATAATCCTTAAAAAAGAGAGAAGACAGAAGACCAAAATATTGTACAAAAAATTCAAATGTTATTTTCCTTATATGACGTACAATTCATTGGGTGGGTGTAAGTTTCAGAAAAGATTTCAGTGTAAATCATCAAAACGTTTCCTATTTTTTAAGAATTATTTATTTAATTTTATTTATTATTATTATTTTTAGATTTTCTATAGGGCACATGTGCTCACAAGAGAGAGAGAAAGAGAGAGTGTGAGCTGCCAGGTCTGGGACTCAAATTGTGGTCAGTCATGTGAGAGGCCAGCACCTTAACCACCTCACCATCTGCTGGCCCCCAAAACATTTCCTATTCTTAATTTTAAGAGCTTTTGAGGGAGAAGGAATTAGTTGTACTTGGAAGTACAAAGCATAGATCTCTGAAGGTGACTGCCTTTCTGAATAGGTCATGAGCGAGGGCCTCAGCAGAGAAGAAAATCCACAGACATATGAGGGGGCCTTCAAAGAGCTCATGGAAAATGGAATGAAAGCCTGAGTTTATTTTGTGCAAAAATTTTGAAATCCATCCATGGTTTGTCCTCCGCATGCATTCTTCCTGACCTTTTCGAAGACCTCTTGTTGAATTTTCACTGTCGAGCTCTTCATAGCTTTGGTCACTGGTTGGGATTTTTCCCCAACTAAGTCAGAGACAAGGCAGCTAAAGTAAGTAATCTTCCCCAGGTTTTCTAAAAGTACCTGTAGGTGACAGCATGTCAGACAATGGGTCAAACAGGGCCTGAAAATTTTCTCTATTTGTTTGTTTAAAGTTCATTCTTCACTGAGAAGGAAATAAAAGAAAGGTTGAGGTGGGTGACAGATTTGGGTTCTTGCCACATTCCAGCTCGCTTTGTGGACATCTCTCTACTTCAGAGAAAGTTAATATTTTCCAGAGATGTTCCGTAGGTATCTAAATCATGCTGCAGACACCTGCTCCTATATATGGGGATGTTGTTCACCTAGGATGAATCAGAGTTGTTTTTTTTTTTTTAAAGTGTGCTTCCCTTCAAACCCCTCATTAATCTCCCTGTGCAGAATTGAAGGGGAAAGTTGTGTGTTGCCTGTTGACACTGTTTAATGTAAATGATTTATGATTATTCCTTATGTATACACAATAGGCACTTTATAAATTGGATTGTTCTAGGAGTAACATGATACATAAATGTTATTGCTATAAATTCTACAGTTGGCTATATATTTTGTATCATGTAACCAGTGGACTTATGAAGGCTGGCTAGCCCAACCTGCTCTTTCTGCTCAATATTGTAAATGGTGACTTAGGTAAGCTTGAGAAACACACAGAGGCACGCCAACTGCGAAAGAACAGGACACCCTGGCACCTCTCCAGCACAGCCCTGGCTGTGTTCCAGGGGTGATGGCAGAAAGAACAGAGACTGAGAGGGCAAACTGAAACTTTACGTAGTAAAAAGATAAATCTAAATAATAATAATAGTTATTATTATTGTTTTGCCCAAGAAAGAGTCAAATGAGCGAGAAAAGTGTAAAAATCAGAACAAACAGGAAAAAAGCATGAATGAAACTAATTTGTCAAGTTTAGTTAGATACCATTTCACAGGTGTATTTTCATGATTTAAACCACATTAATAAGGTTAAAAGCAATAATAGCTCTGTATCAGTAAATATTCTATTTTATTATAATAGATATGATTTTTTTTACATTTTTTTGTGCAGGAAGTATTTAAGGAATAGGATCTTGCAAATCACTTGGTTCTATCAGTAGATCGAGACATTATCTACATGTGCACTAAGGTTATACTCCTAGCCCTCATTTCTTACCATGGTATCTTGCCTTACTGTGATTTCCTTTGTCAGAGTCTAAAGAGTTGGAGAGAAAAAAGTCTCTGAATAGTTAGTCATTTTAGAACTGAGTAAATTGTTAAATACGAAACTCATCTGAAATGTTGAGTTTGAGGGGAAAGAGTAGCCCACAGACAATGACCATCTGGTTAATAGCAATTTCATGCTAATTCTGGTGTTGACTCCTTACCTGAGCACACAGTCCTGTCATCAGGGCTGATTTGAATTATACTCTGTCCTAATCTATGCAAAGAACGAGGCTGTGAAGAACTCTACTGTGTTTGGAGTGTCCATCCTGATCGTGACGTTGCAGTCCATTTCATCAGCTAAGTGTTCCTGACTCCCTTCTCCCAGGCCCTCTGAAGTATTAATATCTTCACAATTAATATGGTTACCCAGGAAGTCAGTCCAGATCTGCTGGTACAGTAGCTGAAAATGCAAGATCAGTCATTTTAAAACCTAGAGGGGCTGCCCTGCACAAAAAGAGTATAGCTCAGCAGGAAATCCCCAATTGAAAAGATTATGAAAGAAAAAAAATTTTAAAAATTTGTTTTAAGATGATAGGACCGAAACTACTCTGTGTGGGGGATTTGTAATAACAAACCGTATTTATGTGGCTGTTACGTGCTGTGTAACAGCCTTGTAATTGTCACACTTTCAGGAGTCACCCTGGTGCACATATAGGAAGGTGTATACACACACTTCATATTTGCAGGCACTATAGTCAAAACAACTTATTTGCCTAGCTGACTTCATTGCATAGTTGACTTACCCACCCACTGTCAACTCCCTGGAGAATATAGGGCAGAACGAAGTATAGAAGCAAGAAAGCCAACAATCTTTTACCAAAAAGCTATTCAAGAAGTTCTCTGTGGCATCTGTCATCTGCTAGAAGGGAGGTCACTCCATTCCCTGCCCATCCCTGTGTCACCACAGTTGCTTTGGACTCACGGATTAAAAGAAGGGGGCCTAGTTCTACCTTGTTGCTGCTGTGCTCTCAGGTAAGCCTGGATTGAAATTCCAGACAGACTGCTATACCAGACTAGCCTCTAGGAGATTCTGGTGGCAATAGAGGTCTTTACAAACCTTAGTTTGCTTTTCCTGTAGAATTTTTGTCACTATATAAAATTCTGCTTTGGGGGGCTAGCAGGCAGCATGTGGATAAGTTGCTAGACTCCCACATGGCCCACTACAATCCAAGTCCCAGACCTAGTGGTTTGCTTCTCACTTTTTCTTTTTCTGTATCTCTCTGGTGAGTGCATGTGCCCTATAGCATATTTAAAAATAATAGTAATTTAAAAACTAATTAAATAAAATTTTGCTTTTCCTTTATAGAAGGTTAAATTTAAATGCAAGACTTCCAAATCGATTAATCGATCGATCCTATCTATCTGTCTATCTTTCTATCTATCTACATGCACACACATATGTATATGTACATACAAATGCATAAATAGGTATATACACACATATAAAATCTGAAAAAGCTCATAGCTTTTTGTTTATTTCAGCATACTTACAATGATCATCGTTTACTGAGGACTTTCTTTATGTCAGGCCATGTTCTTGGGCACTGTGTGTAATTAAGAATGTACGTCTTCTAAATACCCCATGAAAGAGGTACTATTTTTGTGCCCATTTTTCAGCTGAAGGAACTGAGGCAGACCTTTAGTAACTTGCTCTGACCCTACAGCTAGTAAGAGGCAGAGCCAGTATTCAAACCTAGCCAGAGTAACGCAAGGTCCGAACACACATTGGGCACCAGGTTGACTTGAAAGCAATGCGCAGTGCTTCAGGTATGAAAAGAATGCAGTAGGGCCATCATTTAGGAGGAAGAAGGATTCCAGTTCTTTTCCTTAATAGTAATGGTCACTGTATCTCTCATTAGACCCTGTTGTGACCAATGGCGAACCTTTTCTGAGACAGCCGGTCAAAACCAAGTAGAATAGTCTGTGTGGCCATAAAAGGGAAAGGAATGTATTGGTAAATATGCGGATCTGACCTAAGCCCTTGCTTTCACTCCAACCACAGTAAACAAGCAAGCTAATGAACCATGGATGTTTAGTGTGTCATCGGCATCTTTCATTTTTGTCATCCTGGGCAGTCCTCATCAAGAAGGACAGAGTGCCCTCTATGAATATGTATTTAGAAGCAGATACAGCAATTTATTCTTTTAAAGAGCACTTTATCATTTTGGTTTTGATAAATATACAAACAATAATCAGTAGTTAGGGATTTCAGGCTAAAATGGATGCCATTATTAGCAACGTAGCAACTTTTCCTGTGAACTCCACGTGAATCACCAGGACTGGAGTGTGCTACTCAGAGCTGCGTATATCCAGTTTTATGGAAAGCTCACTTAAAAATCCTCCTGTGAGCCACAGGGCTGTCAGGACCACAGTAATCACTAATTTCCAAACTCTGAACATGTAAAATAAAGTACTCGCACAAAAAACCTAGGAGGATGCAAAGGTCAGAACATTTGTTTAAACTAATAATAGAATTGGCTTTTTCAGTCTCAGCTCCCTTTGTCCTATGCATTTGCCTTGCTAATAAGGCCCTGCTTACTCCATTCAGTTAGCCAGTGCCAAGATCTCTCTTCTTTTTGCACTTTTTCTTCAAATTTGAGCAGAACTCCCTAGTCCACATAAAGAATGGTCATGATAACTATAAAACATAAAGCTGTTCAATAACTAGGATTGATGCCAACAATGAAATTCAACACAAACTGGGCAAAACAACATCTCACAGCACAGAATTCCCTAACATTTTGAAACTGGGTCTTTACAGATATTTTTCTCTGCCTGAAACATGTGTGCTGCTTCTATTTATATAAGGGAATAGTGACATCCTGTGTGTAGCTAGACTAATTGCCTCTGTAATTAACCTATTTGAGGAGGAAGTCACACAGAAATAAAATATCATTGAGTATGAAAGAGGCAATTTGGTCTTAAAGCAAACCTCTAACTTTACCAAAGGGTGTGGATAAAACAAAAAGATTCTATCTCCTCTTTATTTTTTTTTTTTTTTTTTTGAGAGGTTTTCGCTATAGGGTGCATGCACTCGCCAGAAAGACAGAGAGAGACAGAAAG
Source organism: Tupaia tana (assembly GCA_026018925.1). Taxonomy (NCBI): domain Eukaryota; kingdom Metazoa; phylum Chordata; class Mammalia; order Scandentia; family Tupaiidae; genus Tupaia; species Tupaia tana. The sequence continues at coordinate 132,954,264 of JAKSZU010000006.1, read as the reverse complement.
ACAGAAAGCGAGAAATCACCCTCCTAGGGGGAATGGCCACACCACAATCCCTTCTCCTCCATTCTCCTCTTGGGATCTTGGGCACACGCGCACACGCGACCAGCATGAGTTTAAGCCACCGGGTCCCGGACTTAAACCATGGTAAACTATATGGTAGTCCAGCAACGTAGCCATTATGCTAACTGCTGGTCTCAGCTTTTCCTTTTCTTAGTCCTTTTTTTCCCACTCTTTTTTTTTTTTCTAATCTCTATACAGTTCCATTAGTCCTTTCCCTGTCCCCCCACTACCTTAATTTTCCCATATTATAAACTAAAAATCTAGTGTTACTGTGAGCAAAGCTTGTTTTTAAACCTAAAACTGGGGAGAGATGTAAGTGTGGTGAAAGGAGACACAACTTTTTTGTTCCAGTGTTATTCATGTGGCTTTTCTGGTCAAGGGTAGGATAATGCTTAGAATGATTTTTGTTGTTTTAGAGGCTGAAAACAAAACAGAAAAGTCTTAGCATTCTTCTTTATCCCTTAATAAAATATTCCATTAATCACATTTAGAGAGGGGTGTGAGGCTTAGGCAGGGTTTCTCTGGGCCTCTTTAAAACCAGCAGAAAGTATTGGAAGGCAACCAACAGTATGATTTTTGGATTCAGCATTATCCCAATTTCACCCCCAAAATATGGCTAAGGAGAACAGAAGCAGTTGGCTCCCCTGTGCCCGTTTTCCCAAAGTGTCCCCCTTTCGACAGTTTAAAAGTTAACACGTAGTGTGTGTTCTCTAAACATTTCAAGGAAAATGCCTATTTTTTAAAAATAATTATTTTATTTAGCTTTATTTATTTATTTTTAATTTCACCAGAGGGGAGAGAGAGAGAGAGAGAGAGAGAGAGAGAGAGAGAGAGAGAGAGAGAAAGTGAGAAACCAAGCCACCAAGTCCGGGACTTGAACCATGCTTGGCCACGTGGGAGTCCAGCACCCTTAACCACCATGCCACCTGCCAGCCCCAAAAATGCCTTTTTTTAAAAAAATGCATGAATTTCAAATCTTTTTTGCATAAAAATTAATTTGTACGTTAATTCCACGTTTCCAAGAGGAATTGACTGGTGATGGTGCAGTGGTGTAACATGACTCTGTGAGGCTGACCCATGTGGGAAAGTTCCGGGTTTGTATTCGGAAAGCCCCCTCAGTACGCAGGGTATGTGTTTACCTCACAATCTGGAACTGACTGAGGCCGGGGATGGAGTGTGGCATCACGTGCCTGTTGTGACTACTGTCTCTCTCAGTCTCTCTCCTTCTGTCTTTTTCTCAGGGAAAATACAAAAATTAAAATCACAAAAATCTGGTTGTATGTGTGTGTGTGTGTAAGGCTGGCTTAGCCTATTTTTAAAAAATTATTTATTATTATTATTATTCAATTTGACCAGAGAGAGACAGACAGATAAATAGAGAGCAAGCCACCAGGCCTAAGACTCAAACCACTGTGGGCTATGTGGGAGTCCAGTGCTTTAACCACCATGCCACCTGCTGACCTCCTGTACACAATACCACAACCCAGTCTCCAGGTCTTTGCCCAGCCCTTGTGTCATTCTGCCTCATAATCAAAATAATAATTTATATCAGAAAGCTTGTTGAAGATATTTTTCCATGAGATAAAAAATGTGTGCCATACACAGTGTGTGGGGAGGGGTCATGCACAGTGTGTGGGGAGCCAGTTTCCAAATGGCCCACTGTGGTTTGAGTCCCAGCCCTGGCTGCTGCTTTTGGGTACTTGTGCATGCATGCCCCAAATCCTGATAGGATGGGGAAGTGGAGAAGAAGGGATTGCAGCATTACCATGCCTGGTTCGGGGTGCTTTCTCCCCCACAAGCACACATACCCTTTGGCAAAAAAAAAAGTTAAAATTGATATATTTCTCACATCAGGTAACTAAGTTTGTCTTTGGCATGTTATACTGACTTGAAAGTGCTCAGCTTAAGCTATGCCCACTAAGAAGAATTTCCTTGTGAAATATTTGAGAATTTTCAGCCAAAGTAAACTTAGTCTCTGCATTATATAATGATTGCAAGCATGGAATAGTTGAAATGTAAACGTTTTGACCTCAATGAGTTTGGATTCCTTGGCTGCCAGCGTAAACTTTCTATCCCTCAGTTTGTTTAGCTGTAGTGTGAAGATAAAAATCCCTACTATATAATCATGAAATTTTAGTGCAGAAACATTTGCGTGAGGATATACATAGTGTCTGCAAACAAACACTTAATAAATATTAGCTAATGTGTTTTTGGATAATAGTTGATCAAGAAAAATAATTTGGATTCTAAATAGAATATTATAAAGGTTTCTAGTCTTGTCTGGGAGAGCTGTTCTTCAAATGGATGTAATGACCTATCCTTGAATTTATCATTTTGTAATCTGTACTGTAGTAAACTTTCACTTCTATGATTTATGTTACCGATAACTAAGTTACCATTCTTGGAAGATCGTGAAAGTACATAATATTTAATTTTTTTTTCCTGACAACTAAGAAAGTATTAATCTAGATGTGGTTTATTATTTGTTGATGAGAACGTGCCTATGTTCTCAACTGGGCTGGACTGAGGTGTATGTCATGCTGGGTAAAGTCTCTTTACAACCTAAATGATGTATAGCGATTAAATGTATAAATAATATTCATTTCTTGGGAAAGATATGACACAAAGAGTAGAAAGAAACACTGCAGAGAATTTTCCTGTGCTCTATCTTTGTGGTTAATCATGTAATCACGAATGATAATTGGAATGCAAAAAAAAACCTCTTTATTAGTAAAATGAAATACTCAAGCCTACAAAGTAGTCATTTGATCATGGCGACGTTTGGTGATTGTACTAATTAAGTGTAGTATCTGATCATTGAGGTGGTGAGGACTTTTTTTACATAAATCTCCCATCTGTTTCATTGGTGGTCTTCGTAGGCCATTACATGAATAGTGAACCAGCCTCTGGAAATTCAGATTCAGTAGGTACTTAAAATCATAAGATAATTTACTCATTCATTCAGCAAATATTTATGGGGTGACCATTACATGCCACACATGTTATCTTGAAAATATGGTAATGAACATAGTAGACAAGGTACAAATGTTTTTGAAGTTATTTTACTTAGTTTATTATTATTATTATCATTATTATGTTTGTTATAGGGTATGTATGCTCACAACAGAGAGAAAGAGAAAGAGAGAGAGAGATGAAAAGTCAGAAAGTAAGACACAAGAACTGTGGGACTTGAACCACAGTCAGCATGTGGGAGCCCAGTGCCTTAACCACCATGGCACCTGCTGGCCCCCAAGGCATAGATTTTATAGCCTGACAGAGAAGGGATATTACATAAAACAAGTAATTGCAATAAAATGTGTATGTCTTAAAATAGAGGAAATTTGATCTTTTTAGTCAAACGGAGTTGTGGTTTGGCTAAGCCACAACTTTTAGCCAAACTAATTGTGGTTGGTGAGGGTAAGAGTATTCCTACCTCCTGTCCACAGCATTGTACCTGCACCTGCATTTGGTAACCCCTTCCGCTTTGCATTATGTTTCCAGGGATTTCAGCACTTCCTTTAGTCTGAAAGTTCCTCAGGAGTCAGGCAAGAAAACATGAAATTTTTTTAGTATCTTTCATAGAACATACAGTGCACTGCACAGAGTAGGCATGAAATAAATACCGTCGAAGGCATGCAGTAGGGAAAACATCCTACAGACTTGCTTTTCTTGTCTTTTTTCTTTTAAATTCTTAAATATTCCACTTTGAAATTTCTCCTTCTTCATGTTAATGTTGGCAAAGAAAGGAAATAACCAATAGAAAGTCATTGTTCCTTTCTTTTCTCCCTCACCTGCTAGTCTTTCAAATTTAATCAATAGCAGTCTTTTCTGAACAAAGTCAATTATTTGCAAGGCTTTCAAAGATTGCTTTTCAGAAGTCTGACTTCAGTTGCCCCATGCAAAACATAATGAATAAGCACATATTATTTGGGGCCTGGCACATTTTGGGGGTGTCATAATCAACCTTTTTTCTCTATCACTGGATCTATCAAGGGAGTCAATGTTTAGTCTGGTTAATATAGAGTTTTTAGAAAGCCAAAACTCATCATTGGTTATGAAACAGAACATTTAACCAACCGTGTAGTATTCATTTGCCATTTCTTAAGTCAAAGCATTTAGGAACTCTAAAAAGTAAAATTGAATTTTGACAGTTTGTAAAAAATTGGGGAATAAGCTGCTTTTACACAGATCCAATTCATAGCTTAAGAAAAGTCAGTATTAAAAATGATAAAGGAAGGATTTCGATGAAAAGGATGAAGCCCTGGCATATTCTTCTGGTAGGAGCTGAGGCGTGCTGAGATTGAGAGACCTGGGCACGGTGGTGCCTGTGAGCTGGGGTGTAATTTAGTGAGCTGACAGGAGGAGTGAAGTATCTCCTCAATATCTGTGTTTGGCAGAAGAGATGAATGCATACATCAGGAAACAATGTTTAAGTGTTTTATTTCCTTATTTCAGCCTGTCAAACTGTCAGTGTAGTTAATGGCCACCAAGAGAGAAGAGAGAGGGAGGAGGAGGAACAGGGAGAAACAAAGGTGCCATGGAACCCGAGAAGAAAGCAAGCAAGAAAGCATTCGCATGTTTCTGTGGCTTCATGGTCAGCCAGACCACAATAACTCGCAACGGTCATCGTGCTCCTGAAGCCAGACGTGCTGGGCCCCTACCTATAATCCCCGCATCCCCTTCTCACCCTTGTTTACGTCCTTAATCGTTGCTTCACTTCACTTTGATCGCTGTGATTCCTTTCACTGAAGTCTAGATTGATGGTCAATACTTAAGGGATTATTTTATGTAATATTGGTGGTATCCAATTTGGCTCAATTTTCCGAGTTTGCTGCCTTGTTTGCAAAAATCTGGTATTAATATTGTTTAATAAAAATGCTCAATGCTCACTCTTGTAAATAAAATCCCTTCTTCTATCCTTTGGAGTGTTTTAAAATCGACCAAGGATAAGTTGGGCCTGATTTAAACCCATGGCATCTTTTTTTTTAAAAAAAAAAAAAAAGAAAAAAAATTAAAATTAAATGCCTAAGTCAGATATTTTTCTCCTAGAATTACTAAACTTTTTTTTTAAGAGGGTTTTACCTTAGGGTGTGTGTGCTTGCAGAAGGAAGCGAGAGAGAGAGGAAAAGAGAGAGAGAGAGAGAGAGAGAGAGAGAGAGGGACAGTGAGAAGAAAAGTAAGAAATCAACTCTCGGGGGATGGTCATGCCATAATCCCTTCTCCATTCTCCTCCTGGAATCTTGGGCACATACGCACATGTACCTGGAGTGAGTTTCTAGCTACCAGGTCCGGGACTTGAACCGTGGTCAGCCATGTGGGAGTCCAGCGACATAACCCCTTCACCATGTGCTGGCCCCAAGAAGTACTAAACTTTTAAACCTTTAGACAAATTTTAGTACAGTGAAGGATTTTTAAATTTTGTAAAAGGGTAGTATTTAGGGGCCAGCAGTGGTTAAGGTGCTACCTTGTGGCTGACTGTAATTCAAGTATTGGACTTGGCAGCTTAAAACTTACTCTAGAAGAGTGTGCATGCGTGCCCAGAATTCCAGGAGGAGAGTAGAGAAGAGATTGCAACATGGCTATTCCCCCATGGGGGGTGATTTCTTGCCGTCTGCCATTCTGTCTCTGTCTCTCCAGCAAGCACACATGCACTATGCTAAAAGTCTCTCAAAAATGGCAGTATTGGGACCAGCAGTTAGCATATTGGCTATGTCGCTGGACTCCCATGTAGTCGACTGCGGTTTGTGTCCCAGACCTAGTGGCTTAAAACTCACACTGGGCACATGTGCGTGCGTGCCCAAGATCCCGAGAGGAGAATGGAGGAGAAGGGATTGTGATGTGTCCATACCCCCTGGGGGATGATTTCTCGTTGTCTGTCTCTCTGTCTCTCTCTGTCTGTCTGGCGAGCGCATGCGCCCTATGGCAAAAACCTCTCCAAAAAATAAATAAATAAATAAAATGACAGTATTTATATTGGATTTTCTTGTCCTGGAAATAAGTTATTTTTCCACAGAAGAAGAAAGGCCTCTTATCATCTACCTTTATGTCAAACTCTGAATTTAAAATCTTTGAATTCATACCAGTGATGAATACTTTTAATAATGAATACTTTTGCTTGCCTTACAAACTGAAAGCATTAAATTCGGGTAAAAAATTGTATTTTCAATATCAATTTTAAAATTTTACAAAATGGTCTAAGGAAAGAGAGCATAGCATAAAATACAATTGCTCCAATATCTGGCCAAACATCCAGTCACCTGGAAGGCATTTAAAAATACAAACCTTGGGGCCAGCAGGTAGTATGGAGGTTAAGCCATTGGATCGCACATGATCAGTTTCTTGGTTCACGTCCTGGACCTGGCAGTTTAGAATCACACCAGTGTGTGTGCGCATGTGCCCCAAATCCTAAGAGGAAACTGGAGGAGAAGGAATTGCGGCATGGCCATCCCCCTGGGGGCTCAGGGTAATTTCTCACTTTCTCTCTTTCACTTTCTGGTGTGTGTATGTGCCCAATAGCAAAAACAAAGACAAAAAAAGAAAAAAAGAAAAACCCTAAACCCTACTCTAAATTGCTTGTAGGAGGGTGGGGGCCTCGCACATGATTGTCCATGGCCCTGGCATCCTTCCGCCACCTCTCAACACCCCCGTTCACCCATACACACACACCACTAAGGTGATCTAGGTGATTATCCAGGCAAAGGGCCATGCTACCACTTTCTTGGAAAGGGTGCTGCTCTGGCTATCAACACAATTCTGACCAATTTCAAACATTATCATTCAATCCCTGTGAAACCCTGGGACCAATCATAAATTTTGAGAAACGTGTTCTTTTAAACTCCACACTTTTATTACCTTCCACTCCCAAAATCTTGTGACTTCAGTTTAATAATGAGGTTTTAAGAAGTTTTACACTTCTTAAAGTTGAGTTAAAATGCACATGTGTGTGTGCACACACACACACACACACACACTGTTTATTAGTTTTTAGTCTTACTTTCAGTTAATATTAGATAGAGAGAAAGTCATGACGTGTTTTTCTATTCAAAAATGTGTCATGACTTTTCTTTCTTTTTTTTTTTTTTTTTTGAGAGGTTTTCGCTATAGGGCGCGTGCGCTCGCCGGACAGACAGAGAGAGACAGAGAGATAGAAAGTGAGAAATCACCCCCCAGGGGGGATGGTCACGCCGCAGTCCCTTCTCCTCCATTCTCCTCTCGGGATCTTGGGCACGCACGCACATGCGCCCGGCGTGAGTTGTAAGCCACCGGGTCCGGGACTCGAACCGCGGTCGACTACGTGGGAGTCCAGCGACATAGCCATTACGCTAACTGCTGGTTCCCAATGACTTTTCTGACAATCTACGAGAAGTAAACAAGAAAGCAAAACCTGGAGAATCTTCCTCTCTTGTGACCAGTTTGTTTTAGCCGTTATTGACTGGACCTCTCATTGCATGATAGCAATCATACAAATTAAATCATTAAAACAAAAATGCACAACTCTGCCCTTTGGATTGCAGCTATACATCTGAACTCTCTCTACCTACTCAGACCTGAGTCATTGTCAGTGCTCCTATCTCAGCAACCACCACCACATGTCATCCTGCCGTGTTAGCCAGTACCAGTAGTGACTCTTACTCTCACTTACATTTGACATCCTAAGTTGACTTGCCACCTCAAATATTGTTGATCTGTCAGCTTCGTTTTGTCTCCATTAACATTCATCCTGAAGCATCATGCCAACTTCCCTGGATTCTGCAGTAACCTCGTCAATGAGAGTCTTTCTACACCGTTTTCACTGCCTTCTTTTCCACTGGATACTCAGGACTCCACAGAGATTTTTTAAAATGAAAATCTAATCATGGGATTTTATGTAATGCCACAATATTACTGGCTTTCCATTGTGCTTAGGACACAGGCCCGAATCTGTTGCATGGTCTGCATGGCCTTGTGTGGTTCCCTCTGTCTTCTCCTCCTTCATTTCTGTATTCTCGGGACATCAGCCTTGCTTCAGATGCTCACGTATGCTGCACTCTTCCTTTCTTGAGGCCACTGAATTTTCTTTTCTTTCTGCCTAGAAAGAAAACTCTTCACCTCTTGACTTATCCTTTCCAGGTCAGCTGAGATGACATTTCCTCAAGAAACCTTTTTCTTTTTTTTTTAAGAGGGATTTTTGCTAGAGGCCGCATGTGCTCTCCAGAGAGACAGAGAGATAAAAAGTGAGAAATCAATCTCCCCGGGGTGGGGCGGGGGGGGGATGGCCATGCTGCAATACCTTCTCCATCCTCCTCTCAGGATTTTGGGTGGGCACGTATGCACACACACCTGATATGAGTTTCAAGCCGCTGGGTCTAGGTCTTGAACCATGGTTGTCACCATGGGAGTCCAGCGCCATAACCATTACACCACCTGCTGGTCCCATGAGAGCATTTTCTGGTACTCCAGCTGTGATTGGGTCTACCCATTATGTGCTCTTATGGGATCATTTGCATTTTTGTCTAGAACATTTTCTACAAGTAATAATGGTATATCAGTACAATGGTTAATTTTAATGTAAAATTTGGCTATAAATTTGGTAAGAGTACAGATTTATACTATTTAGTATGCCCTCGATTTTCTAATTCCTTCAATGGTGTATAGTATAGACTGTAGTAGCTTGTTTACAAATGTTTGCTGAATAAAAGATTCAACGGAGGGCTGGCAGGTGGTGTGGTGGTTACAGAAAGGCACTGGACTCCCACATGGCTAACTGCATTTGAGTCCCAAACCTGGTGGCTTGTTTTCTCACTTTCCTCTCTCTTTTTCTCTCTCTGATCAAACTGGAAAATAATAATAAATAAGCAAAGTTAAATAAAAAATGGAAGCAAAGTGCATGCTCATGCAGGAGGTCCCCAACATATACTCTTTCCAGCCCTTTGGAATGGCAACACATGATCATTTTTCTACATCAAGGAATGGTAATCTTCAGCCTGTCCCCAGTTTGCATTCTCTGTTCCAGCAACATCCAAACTCGTGGCTTCAGCTCTATTCTGTGCTCCTCAAAGATTAGACAGGAACACAAATGCAGTTGCTATGGGCCTGTTGGTGCACTCGAGATGAGGCCTACAATTTCATGTACCTCTATGGAAGAAATATGGTTAAAGAAGAGACCCCTCTACATTTCTTCATAGGAAAAGAAGACTTCATTTTCTCTACTCCCCTGTTTGTTCAAGCAAAGTGTTGCTTCATAGGGGTACACGAATCTCAGATCTGACCTGGAGAATCAGAGCATCAGATTCTTGTCTTGACACAACGTATTGACATGGAGTGGTGGCAATGAGGGCAGACTGAGGAGCTGGAGAAGATTTTTTATGGGTTTAGTTAAGGCAAGGAACAGATCATTGTCTACTTTTCAGGGACATCAAATTATCCATAAAATGTAATGACCTTGAAAGTGGAGCCCCTGCCACTAACTTCTTGCTTTAAAGGAGCCTTTTCCTGGCCTTCTTCTGGCTGCATCCTGTTCCCGTGGGAGGGTGAGAAATCCACAAGGCCACAATTTAGACCTCCAGTGCAAGCTTCTTCTAAGTTCTGTCCTTTAGAAGTCATACTGCGCACAAGTGTGCAACCCTAGGTCTAAGGGTAGCCACGAGGCAGCTGTTTGAAAGGGGTTGGATAGGAAGAGGCATGCTCTATTGTCCTCTTGTTCTGGGTCCACAAATGTTAAGGAAACAGTTGAGGGCAGATGGGAGTTTTAAGGAGAAGGGATATTCTTTTTTTATTTTTATTTTTTGAGAGAGATATTTTTGCAAACATGCATGAGGTGGAGAGACAGAAAGCAAAAAATCACTGCCCAGAAGGTATGGCCATAATGTAACCCATTGTCCTCCATTCTCCTCTTGGGATTTTGGGCCCACATACATGCACCTGTTGTGAGTTGAAGCCACCGGGTCTGGGACTTGAACTGCAGTTGACTGTGTGGGAGTCCAGTGATGTAACCATTATACCATCTGCTCATCCCAGAAGGAGTATTCAAAGAAAGGAAGAGGACAGAAAATGAAACCTGAGGAAAATAACATCAAGACCCTCCCAAATTGCTATTTAACTTGATGGCTAACTAAACCAATACATATCTGAGTACAATAGCCATTTTTTCAAATGTATTTGTTCTTCTGTGAGACAGTGAGAGACAGGTGCCCCAGTAGTGTCCTTACAGCATGATCACACCCAGCTTGAAACTCATGGTAGGTGCTTCTGCATGCATGTGTGTACCCAAAATCCTGAGAAGAGAATGGAGGAGAAGGGATTGTGGCATGGCCATCCCTCATTGGGAGTGATTTTTCGTGTTTTGTATCTCTGTCTCTCTGTCTCTCCAGTGAGCCATATGCACCCTATAGCAAAAATCTCCCTCTCAAAAACCAAAACAAAATATCAGTAGCCAGCCAGTGGCATCATTAGACTTTACTGTCATGAAAGCATCTGCCCATGGGACCAGCAGTTGGCATAATGGCTGTGTCCTGGACTCCCATGTAGTCAACCATGATTCGAGTCCCTGACCCGGTGGCTTAAACTCATGCCAGGCATGTGTGCATGTGTGCATGCATGCCCAAGATCCCGAGAGAAGAATGGAGGAGAAGGGATTGTGGCTTGGCCATCATCCTGGGGGGTGATTTCTCGCTTTCTGTCTCTCTATCTCTCTGTCTTTCTGGTGAGCGCACACGCTCTATAGCAAAAACCTCTCCAAAAAAAAAAAAAAAAAAAAAAGAGAGAAAGCATCTGCCCATTCATTGCTATCCTAAGGGAACAAAATCTCATACTACTAAAAATTTCAAAATCTGGTATTACTGGAAGAAACCAGGAAAGAACAAAGTATTGAAATTCTGTGTTTTTAAGATGCTTAAACAATTTCATTCAACAGGCAACCCTTTCCCTCATGCCAACAGCTTTCTCATTCACAGTGCCTTCAGAATCTTTTGCAAAGTTGAAAGAGCTGTAATTTTAATGTAACTATTATATTCAAGACATTAATGACCTGGATCACTGAAAATAACCATGGTAACAGGTGAGAAATCAAAGATGGTTAATTTAATTGCCACAGAAAGAAAATAAGTGCAAATAATCTATAATTCTTCATTTCCAATATGTACATGTTATTTTCTTAGTGCATTAATTACGCAATAGTTAGACAGAAATTATCTAGTTGTTGCTCTGTGACTCCCTGTTGTATTCATGTAATGGTTTTCACCCTAATAACTAATCATTATAATTTCTTACCTCAGCAGTTTAGGCTGCTGCAAACCGGGTAACATGTTCATTCGGTTGACATTAGCAATTTTTAATAACAATAAAAATGATACTTTAAGTATAGTGGAAAGGAATTAAACTGTTCTTTCAACCTCGGTACCTAAAGGCCTCTCCAATTCACTGCCTCTCTACAAGCTGCTAATAATCTGATACTGCTGCTTAGACAACTTGAGAAATTTCCTCTCAGTTTCTTCATTCTTTTTCTAGGAGTGACGGAAATATTCCAAATAGAACCTTGCTTAGAAGTGAAGAACAAGACTCCTAACTAGAGATGTGTTTAGAATCACTGCTAGGAACATGAAATATTTTGTGGTGTTATCTTCTGTGAGTCCAGGCTTTGGCTGGACTGAGAGTACAGTGGTCAGTATGACAGACAGAGAGATACAGATGGTAAAACAGAAAATGATGAGCGATGAGCAAATTTGTAAAGTTAAGTCCAGATGTTATGTGAGAGATCAGAGAGATGATATTTAAATTTTTAGACTGCGGGGAAGATTCTCATCATGTGACAGTGTAGGAGATAATCAGTTGTATAATTAAAAATAATATCTACCATGTATTGAATACTTTCTGTGTCCCTAGATAGGCATTTAATGCTCACATGTGTACACACACTGTCTTCTTAAGTGGATGCTTTTATCTTGAAATGTTTTTGTATAAAGAACCTAAAATGAAATAGCTGTCCAAAGGTCATTTGTGCGGGTGCATGAGAAGGAGCAGATTTGGGTCTAGGTTGGGTCCTACTGTGTTTTGAGGTTTCTCTACAAGGAATAAGCAAGGGCCTTTTCAGCTCACACTCAGTGTTCAATGAATAGGATATTAAATTTTAATTGATTCTGTTTCCTGTTTTAATTACAGATTATACTAAAACCATTCCAGAAAAATTTATCACATCTTTTAGATTGGTTTCTCAGTCTCCTTTGGCAATTTTGTCTCAAAAACTGTCTGAGTAAAAAATAAAGAAATGAATAAATGAACAAAGGTAGACACATACTAAAAAGGAAATATATAACCATTTTATACCATCAGGATGACTCCTATAAAAAAACTGAATACCGACAAAGGTGTAGAGAAATTGGAGCTCTTGTGCAATGTCGGGAGCATGCAAAGTGAAAAACAATGGGATTTCCAATGCTCGACAAAAAAATATGATAGTTCCATTAAAAATCAAACATATGGACCAGAAGGTGGTTTGGTAGTTAAGGTGCTGGATTACCACATGTCCGACTATGATTTGAGTCCCAGACCCGGTGGCTTGAAAATCGTGCCAGGCACATTATGCACGCATGCCCAAAATTCTGAGAGGAGAAAGAAGAAGAAGAAGAGATTGGGGCATGACTGTCCCCTCTGGGAAGTGATTTTTCACTCTCCCTCCCTGTCTCTCTCCACTGAGTGTACATGCCCTATGACAAAAACCTAAAAAGAAAAAAAATTCAAACATATGATTCACCATATGATTCTGCAATCCTGCTTCTGTGTATATATCCAAAAGATATATACAAAAAATCAGAGTACTAAAGAGCTATGTATACAAACACCTTCATAACACCGTTATTTACAGTAGTCAAAAGATGGAATCACCCCAGTGTCCGTTGATGGATGAGAGGGTAAACAAAATGTGATACAATACTCTCCCATTATCTATGGGGTCTACATTCGAAGACCCCTGGTGGATGCCTGAAACCAAGGTAAGTACCAAACCCTATATATGCTTGTCTTATACATACATACCTGTGGTAAAGTTTAATTTATAAATGAGACACAGTAAGAGATCACCAACAATAATAATAAAATACAATAATAATCATACGCTACAATAAAAATGATGTGACTGATCATTCTTTCAAAATATCAGCTCATGGGTAACTATGTTATAAAACTTAAAAAAAAATAAAGGAAACATGGAAGGTTCTATGACAGAGAGCCACTGAAGAGTAGGGAGTAGCTCAGTAGATAAGTGGTTCAGCAAAGATATTTCTGAGACATGAACCGTACCATGTAGCCAGGTCTGCCAAAAGCCAAGAAAAGAAAGATCTCTTCAGGGATAGGAATCTGGAAATATGAATCCTCAGTTGAAAAAGAGCCAATGTGTTTGAATGAAAAGGGATTCGAGTAACAGCAACCCAGAGGCAGATGGTGAGGTTGGAGAGGGATAGGAGGTGGATCACGGAAGGACCAGTAGTCGTGGGAGGACTTTGGACTGAGTTATCATCTTTACATTCTGGATTTAGTGCCAAGGGCTCTGTGCTTTAGGAGATCACAAATTTTGGAGTATTTATTTTATTTCGAATCTAGTAATTGACGTATTTATTAATGTCATGATTAAAACATTTATTACAAGTGCCTCATTTTTAAAATACTCAGGATAGCATATTGAGCTGGTGAATTTTCATTTTTATGTATTAACTGTATTATTGCAGAAGTGACTGCAACTTGAAAAAAATTTCCTTTATATGTGTCTGACTTAAACACTGCATTCACTTTATACTTGAAAGTACTTAAGAGTGTCTCTGGAAGTTTTCTGGGGCCAGGTCAGTTTATCAATCCTTATTACAATGATTTCAGAGACTGTGGAGTTCCTAGTTTAAGCAATTAGTATTGCTAACTTTGCTCAAAACTGTCTAGCACTGCACTTAACAGTGTCAGTTCTTGACAAATGGTTTAATACTGTAGTCACATCCTAGAGTTGTTAACATACAGAATTTAAAAGTTTAGTAAAGTGGCAGCTGTCATCATTTAAATACATTTTCTTAAATATAGTCCAAAAAGTTGCTAAAATCCAGACATGTATTTTTCATTGTCTATTATTATTATTTTACTGCCAGAAGGTGCATGGGCTCACCAGAGACACAGACGGAGAGAGGGAGAAAGAAAGAGAAAGAGAGAGAGAGGACAAGCGAGTGAATGAGTGTACCCCTAGTGGGCTGTGGTCATGCCACCATTTTTTACACCCCATTTCTCCATCCCTTCAGGAATGGAGCACGCATGCACATGTGCCCGGCGTTTTTCAAGCACTGGGAACAGGATTTGAATCAGAGTCAGCCAGGTGGGATCCAGCTCCCAATACACAGTGTTTCAACCCTGTGCTACAGGGCCAGCCCATATTTTATTGTTAAATCTCTCTTACACATTGAACATCATCGTAACTATAATTAAAAACAATTTGGGAACCAGCAGTTAGTGTAATGGCTATGTCGCTGGACTCCCACGTAGTCGACCGCGGTTCACGTCCTGGACCCGGTGGCTTAAAACTCACGCCGGGCACGTGTGCGTGCGTGCCCAAGATCCCGAGAGGAGAATGGAGGAGAAGGGATTGCGGCGTGACCATCCTCCCTGGGGGGTGATTTCTCGCTTTCTGTCTCTAATATCTCTCTCTGTCTGTCTGGCGAGCGCACGCACCCTATAGTGAAAACCTCTACAAAAAAAAAAAAAAAAAAATTTATTCCGTATTTGAAAATTTCTGAGCAAAAATTATAAGTGTTTTCATTATACACAAATGATAAATATGTGAGGTAATGCATATATTAATTACCTTATTGAATCATTTTACAATATGTACATATAAAAACATCTTGTTGTACACCATAAATATATATAATTTTATTTGTCAACTAAAAAAAGATAGCACTTCAAAAAATAAAGTATCAATAACTCTGAACAAAGATTTATATGTGCTTGAATAGAATGAATATGTTTTGGAAATTTTAACCTACTTCAGAATACCAATTCTTACTACTCAAGGTTCAACACGGCACAACAGTTCTAAAAGTCTTGTCATCTGACCTTCCTTTACCCACTTCTGACCCTGACGTTTGCCTCAGAGTATCAGTACTGTGAAAGGATTCTGGAAAAATTTCCCTAGACTCATCAGTAATATTCATTCTCTCACATTGCAATGGGGGGGAGGCACTGAATCTGGAAGTTAGAAAGTTTGACTTTGAAGAAAAGCAGAAATATATTCATAATAGGATGACATGTCAGTTGAAAGCTAAAGTTGATAAAGTGTAAGTGTGTTTGGCCCAGACAATCAAACACTGAGACAGGGTAGTCTGAATGATTTATGGGACTCAATGAGAAGGATCCCTGCCTGGGCCGCCTTGTTTGCACTGAAGTGCGGTAGCCGAGCAGCAGAAATAGGTGTGCCAAGAGTGCAACCGAGCAAGTGTGCCGCTGTTGTGAATACCCCCAGAATATGCCAGGAGAATCGAGTGTAATTCTTTCTCCATCATGACGATGCTACCAATGCCTTCACTGGAGTAGGGGTAAACTTGAGAACTTATTCATGTGCAATTTAACAATTTTACTTATTTAAAAAAAAAAAATAGTCTGTGCTTCAGAGGCACAATGCTAAGCTACTGTGTTCCCCAGACTGGGGCCACATGAGAGGACCAGTTTGACTCCCAGTCTAACTGTATCCCACTGATTTGGGGAGGTTGAAGCAAGAGGATCGTGAGTATATGGCTGGCCTTGGCAACATGGTGAGAGCCTGTCTAAAAAGAAAAAAAGAGCCGGGCTTGGTGGCATATATCAGTGATCCCAGTTGGGAGGCTAAGGCAGGAAAATTGTGACACAGTAAGATTCTGTCTTTTTTTAAAAATAATTATTTTATTTAACTTTATTTATTTGTTTTAATTTGACCAGAGAAGAACAGAGTGAGAGAGAGAAAGTGAGAAAGCAAGTTGCCAGATCCAGGCCTCGAACTGTGGTCGGCAATGTGGGAGTCCAGCACCCTTAACCACCACACCACCTGCTGGTCCCAAGACTCTGTCTTTAAAAACTGAAAAGATAGGACCGGCAGGTGGTGTGGTGGCTAAGGGTGCTAGACTCCCATGTGGCTGACTGTGGTTTGAGTCCCAGACCTGGTGGCTTGCTTCCTCACTCTCTCTGTCTCACTCTGTCCCTCTCTGGTCTAATTAAAGCATAAATAAATAAATAAAGTTAAATAAAATAATTTTAAAAAAGGAAAAATTAGAAAAAAAATTTTTTGAAGTATTGGATTGTCAGAAAAGTCATGACTTTTTTCCTATACATTTTTGCATAGAAAAATGCATGACTCTTTTGATAGCCTAATATTTTTAGATCTTAGGGTGAGCAGCTAAGTACAGTATCATATCTTAATTCTTTCCAAATTATCAATATTAATTTGGTACTTTTTAATTTCGAGCGTCAATACTGATAGCCTTAGTAAAAGTACTTCTGGTAACAAGTCATATAATCAATAACAGGTATCTGTTAAAGAAATGTAAAGACCATGGCTCCATTCTCAGTTGGAATCAGTTGGAAAATCCAACCGAAACATGAAACCTGACAACATGAATTAGACCTTGAGGTGTGTGTAGGCAAAGGCAGCTCTGAAGACTTGGTCACCTTGGAGTCACCTGGCGTCTTGGAAAGTAAAACTGCGGTGAGAGTTTAGTATTTATGATACAATGTCTATTTTATATTCTGTCCCACAATATAGCTGTATGCATTCCAAGGTAAAAAGTTTTCAATGCAAATTATTTCATTTTATTTTCGAAATCTGACATACCAGGGAGTTAAGGCCCATTTCACTGTGATATTTTCTTACCCCGTCACACTACCACATATCCCAAGAGTATGACTTTCTGCTCTGGTTGGAGAAACACAGCTCTCCTGGGCCACAGTGTATTGAAATGGAAGAGGCTTTTTGGGTCACTATCTTGCTATCAGGTGAGTAACTTGGAGTTTCTTTAGTCATTCAAATATGCTCATACCATATGATATGTGCACATAGTTTTTTGTATGAGTTTGAGGGACTTTATACGCAACTCTGGTTTCTTTTTTGTTAAGTA
Source organism: Tupaia tana (assembly GCA_026018925.1). Lineage (NCBI taxonomy): Eukaryota > Metazoa > Chordata > Mammalia > Scandentia > Tupaiidae > Tupaia > Tupaia tana. The sequence continues at coordinate 132,937,117 of JAKSZU010000006.1, read as the reverse complement.
TAACTGAGGTCCAGTGGTTCTATTTGCTGCTAGGACTATATTTTCAATAACATGCCAAATGATGGGGTACAAAATCAACATCCTCCCAAGTTTTCCTTTTAAATACAAGCCTTTGTTTTATATTTCCGTCTGAAGCCTTTTTGACCTTTGTCAAAAATATTTTTCAGTTATTCAGAGCACATTGGTGTGCTCTAAAAAAAGACCACCCAAGCATATCCCTTTCAGTTGGCAAATTCCACTTAGCATGAGCAGTAAGAAGCATTCTATAACCGTGGAGAATGATAGAGTCATTTAAATGTTTAAAAAAGTCAAGATGTTGTCAGGTCTCAGAAGCTGGTCTCTGTGGCTGTGTGTTGTCCTATCACATGACGTGTCCGTGGTACAGTGACATCTGTGCTCATCTCCAGTCTGGAACTTGGACCAGTGCTCTCTGGAGGTGGCAGAGGAGTCCTCAGTGGTACACCCCCTCCATGTTGTCCCCATTTGTGTCAAATACCAAATCACAGGTTGGCCAAGTAGTAATGTCAGCGCAGAACAGAAAGGATGAGGAACTGAGACGGGAGTTTTAAGGTACTATTTGTGTTTTACATGACTTTATTTCTTGGATGAGCATGAAAACGTATTCTCAGTTGCCTAGATTCTTATTTTTTTAATTTTAAAAAGGCTTTTGCCATTGGACACGTGCACTTGTTGGAGAAAGAGATGGTGAGATGCTGCAATCCCTTCTCCTCCATTCTCCTCTTGGGACTTGGGGCACGCACACACTCACACCTGGTATGATCAATTGCCTAAATTGTTAAATCATCCGAAGTTATAAAGTAGTACTAAAACCTTTTTGCCCAAAATCCTGAATGTCACAACTTACACAGTGTATAGTTGACTTTTGAGTCACAGCAGTAAGTGTCTCCTGCCCTCACCAAGCACTTTTCTTTCTCCACTGTGCAGCTCTGCCTTGGATATTTTCCCACAAATCAGTCCCTCCAGCTTCTAACCTGCCACCCAACCAAAGCAGCTTGTTTTTTGGCAGGAACATTTATTTAATTATTCATTTAGTAAATATTTAAGTATCTGCTATGTATCTCCTCTGTCCTTGGGGTTAGGGATATAGCAAAGTGAGACAAAATCTACCACATGTGACACTGAGAGCGGATCAAAGACATAAGACTGGGTGTTACGATCTCCTAGCTCAGTTCCTTAGGTAGCTTATATAGATAGATAGGCGGAGTCTTCAAAGAGTTCATGGAAAATGTTTATGATGAAAAAAACTTCATAATTTTTTTAAATTTAAATTTGCTAGAGGGCATATGTGCTCACTAGAGAGAGACAGAAAGGGAAAGTGAGAAGGCATCCCCCTTGGGGGATGGTCCCACTTCAATCTTTATCCTTCAATTTTCTTTTTGGGATTTTGGGCACACGTGTACATGCACCCGATGTGTTTTCCAAGTCACTGGATCTGGGACTCCAGCTGCATCGCTGACCCTGTGGGATCTAGCCACCTTTACCACCATGCCACCACCTAGCCTTGCTTTTAAATTCCTTTACACCAAAATAAACTCATAATTTAATTTTATTTCCTTAAATGTTTTGAAGGTACTGTGTATGTGTACTGTGTTGTATTTATTCATCCACATGTATATAATTTATCTATCGCCATCATCTTTCTTTCTCTCTCTCTCTAATTTATTTTGTGTCCCCATTTTACTTTCCTCCTAATGAACCAAAGTTCAAGTAGAAATGGAATGAGTTGGGTCTGGAGGGGTGTGGGAGCTAAGGAGCAAGTGGTTTTAATCCACATCTCTTTCTTCATGTTACTGTGATAGCAACTGAAGGACTATAATGTAGAGGGGATAAATGATCAAGAGAAGGCCCAGTAGAGAAGTGTCACTGGCAGACCTGTCATAGGGAGTGAAAGACAAAGGTGGTGAGTACAAAGCCCTCTGGAGCTCCAGGAGACCAGACCTGCCACTTAACTGTCTCTCTAGACACCTTAGGTCCATAGTGTGAACCCCTTACTTCTCTACATTTCTTTGTGACATGAAGGCAGGTGATTATTATACTTGTTTTTAGGACTGGTAAGAGTTACTAGTTTAAAAAGGTGGGTTACGACTTTCCACGCCATATGCATAAGTGATGCTAAGTAAGCAGGTACTAGGTGAAATGAGTCTGATATGGTAAAGGGAATTGTAGCTTCTGGGATATGATGAGGCTAGACAATTAGGTAGGAGTGAATAGAGAAGGCTTTTTAAAATACCATTTGGTACTTTATTCTGAAGGCTATGGGGATCCCTTAAATAATCACAAATAAGTGAAGGACGTACTTGGATGTACAATGTGATAGATCTCTCTGATTGCATTGTAGGGTTGAAGGGAAGGCTAGAAAGATGAACACCAAGGAGGTTAGTTAGGAAGCTACACAAGTAGCCCAAACAAGAAGAGATGTGTTCCTAAACTGAGTCAGTGTCTGTCAGGAGGAATAGATGATGTGGAAGGTATGTAAGTGATTGTAAGTATCTAAATACCAAAAACCTATGATCTATACAACTTAATGACTGATCGGGCATGAAAGATAGGATTATGTGAGTTTCAGATGTTGATACCTAGGAGGTTTTTTTGTTTTGTTTTGTTTTTGAGAGAGAGATTTTTTGTGATAGGACATGTTCGTTCACTGGAAAACAGAGAGAGAGAAAGTGAGAAATCAACCTCCCCCCGCCCCAACCCAGGGGTATAGCTGTGCTGCAATCCCTTCTGCTCCATTCTCCTCTCAGGATTTTGGGCACACATGCATGAGCCCAGCATGAGTTTGAGCTGATGGGTCTGGGACTCGAACTATGGTTGACTATGTGGGAGTCCAGCGACATAACCATTACACCATCTGCTGGTCCCAGGATTTTTATAGTAAATAATTAAAGGACAAACATGACAGAATTAAAGTTGGTCCTGTTGGGGACAGTAAATTTGTGTTGCATGTAGGCTATTGAATTGGAGGTCTCTAATAGGAAAATGGACATATATAGGCCTGATCTCAGCAGAAAGGTCTAGGTTAGCAGTGTAGACTTGGTTAGAAGTTGTTGATTAAAGAGTTAAAATGAGAGTGAATGCAAGGAATGAGAGGAGAATCAGATATGGGGCCTAAATATTTTATTTCAGGTATGTATGAATCTGAAAAAGTTTATAGACTGATTCAAGAACATAAACACAATGTTTGATGTTTATAATTTGAGATTTCCTACATCTTTTTGGCAGAAAGCATTAAAAATGAACCCTAAAACAATATGTGGCAGTAATTAGAACTTGGTTTCAAAGTAATTTTGGACATTTTCAAATGTCCATTGGAATCTAGTCAGGAAGGCAAGCCTATGCCAGATAGTTCTGTAGGGAAAAATACCTTTTCAAAAATTGTGTCAGAGGGCACTTTTCTGTACATGCACATGAGACAGACAGACAGGACCCAAACTGCATCTGGTCACTCTGTTGTCTCTTTTACTTTTTAATCCAGTTTGCCTTCTCATCAAAATCCTGGGCACAATCACCTGCACCCAGTGTGCAAAACGCTGGGGCCAAGGCTCTGACCCTGGTTGGCCATGTGGGATCCAGCTTCTGCCCAGTATTTAACTGCTGTGCCATGGAGCTAGATAGGAATTTAATGGGAGATCAGTTGGGATGGAGATTACCAATAGCAGGAAGCTACCAGAACCCTCAGCACTGGAGCAACCAAAGGAGGAACTGGCATTGCCAGAATGCAAGATCCAAAGCCACTCAGTGGGCACTGAACCAGGGTGACAGCTGCCTTCAGAGGCAGGGGCTGTCTTGGAGAAGCTGGACCCCTGGAAAAGCATCTTTATGAAGATGCTTCCTGAAGTAGAAAGAGGAGACTTCTTTCTTTTCCTATTTATTATATTCTGCCAGTTCCTTTCATTAAAATAATCTATTATGGAGCTTAATTATCAATGGAGCCTAGAGAAATATTCTTTGCAAGATTTAACCCCCTGTGATACAGTGTATTACGGGGTGAAGGTCAGTCTGGCTTGATAGCAAACAGAAAATTTATAGGCAGATCTTGAAGTAGATTTTCTTAAAAGTCATGATTGTAAAAGTATGACATCAATAAAACACATTTGAATTTATTATTATTAATCAGATACTTTTGCTCCCACTTACTGTATCAAACTGGAACCCTATTACATGTAGATTACTAATCATCTTTTAAAAATTACTTCACAACAGAAGGACATTTATATTATGACATTTTCCTAAGACCATGGCTTTTTCCTATGCCCATAGGGCCTAGGAACCAGAAAATGCAAAAACTGGTATTTGTTGTCCAGATGGCTATTAGAGCTAGAAACACAGAGTACACTAAATTTGTATGTCAGATCTGTGGTCTGGATGAGTCTTCTCTCCAGATTTCCAGCCGCCTTGGTGGGGATGTGCACTTCGTAAAAATGAGCTGAGTAAAAAGTCCTTTGGACAATTAGGCTTCCCTTGCTGGGCTTAAAATAAGTGAGTGTGTAGCTCTGTATTAAAAGGTGTGCTCTTGATATAGTCTGTTTTTGAGGTTCTCAATCAAAGGATTCTGCTTTTCAGTGAGACCTTTAAACAGCATCAGCCTTTCTCTTAAAAGAGAAGGACTAAAAAGATTGCTGGACTCAATTGAACTTAACAGAAAATCTATTGGTGACCAATGAAGCAGAAAGGATGTGCTCAAATCGCTGGGCTGAACACTCTGTTGTATAGATCAGACAAGCCCATTTAGTGTCTACTGCTTCACACCAGATTCAGAAATTTGTTCACCAGCTTTAGTTCCCAGATATTTAAAAGGCAGTGTTTACCAGTTGTAGTGGGAAACTGATAAACGGTAAACCTGTGGGTGGATTAGCTGTGTCAGGCTAGTCTCTTTGTTTTTAATCTGCCTGGTAGTGGGTTGGGTGCCAAAGCTTCGGTACAATGTTGTCACATTGAGAAGTGTTTCATTTACTCGATTCAGTCTAATACCAGAGCAGGAATGATCTTATGATAGCCACTCTGTATAAACACTACCTATCAAAGTTGTTTATTCAGTTATGAGCATGAAATAACTTACACAATTTAAAAACAAATGGAGAAAACTTTGTATGCTGTTGTAGGTTGGGTTTTCCAGAAAGAGACTCTGAGGGGAGAGTGCATGCATGGAGTTTATTGAAGGGGGTTCGTAGGATCATCTGTAGGTAGAGCAAGCAGGATTGAACAGAAGAGGACGATGATTGTCTAGGCATGCCCTTTAAATTGTCACTGACCCAGGAGAGCAGGCTGAGCCACCACACCACCTTGCCATAGCCTTCCCATCCATCCAGACACTGGGTATTCACTGCTGTCAGGACTTTATAGAAGCAGTTCTCTTCAACTGAGAGAATTTACATTTTCCAAAAGTGACTTACCTGTGTGCTATTGAAAACAGACTTTCTGTCCAGCTGGGGAATGACTGGTCCTGAAGAGGAGCCTCCTGGACTCTGCAGCGTCCCTTACAGCTGCTCATTGTCTTGTCCCCAGTGTCTGCTCCATCATACCCCCACTGTAAAGCTAGTGTAAGGTCCTGGCATCTTCAGGCTGTGTGACCCAGTTGCTACCCAGTGACTTTCTTTCATACAATCATCTCTTTTCCTGTTTTTCTCATTTTATGCAATGATGTTTGGAAAATGCACAAGTGATTCTGTCTGTCCTCTAAGGACCCCTCCAGTGGCTTCCTATGCACTTGAGGTAAATGCTCAAGTCCCTGGATAGCCTATCTTGTCATGCATATTTCGTGCTTTTCATAGGGTAGCCACCACGGCCTTCTCACCTCAGGGCCTTGGCACATGTTGCAGCCTCTCCCTAGACCACTCCAACTTGTGCCGCTGTTCCCGTTGTCCTCTTGCTCCATCAGCTCCTACTAAGAGACCTGCCATGAATCCATCCCTGATTTTTCAGAAATACTGAATGCATGTCACATACCCTCCACATTTCCACTGCACTGCCTCCTGGACTTCTTCACAGTAACTCCGTGTGTACAGGTGAGAGAGAGAGAGAGAGTGTGAGAGAGACAGAGACAGAGGCAGAGATTGATTCTTGGTATAATGTCTGTTTCTACCATTCATCCATAAGCTGTGACAGAGCAGAGAAGCTGACCCCTCTGTTCAGCCCTGCGCCCTGCCCCAGCACACTGCCTGGCCCATAGTACATGACCCATTCATGTGGAATAAACAGAAATGAATAATCACCCTGAAAACCACATCTAGAGACGCTCTCGTCAACCTCAAAGGTACTGTGCAACATACAACCACCATTTCAAGCATTAAACATTACCTTTTATTTCCTAATAGGTCCATATATTTTACTTTTCTTCATTTCACTGTATTTCTAGTCTCCCTTATTGTGTTTAAGAAATGTGAGAAACACACACACTACATATATACACACATATGTCCTATTTACACAATAGGGAATTAGTTTTACTCAAAGAACAGAGCATGTATTTGTTTCCTCTGCTCTTATTTTTATAGGTATCTCAGTGTTTTGGCATTTTAACACATTAAAATGTGACTACCCATTAAAGATTTAAAATAAATCTTGTATAAAACATACAAATATTTGAAATATCTAAGCAGATCACCAGTAAAGTAAACATATTTCTAATATGTATAAAAGAGAAATTTTTATAAAGGTGAATTATATAAATGTAAACCTTAATAGTAAGTAATTTGGAAATTAGCCAATGATACTAGGGTTTAGAGGAATTATACTCAACTAGATAGATAAATTTTCCATTGCTAATATTTGTGTTTCAAAAGCTAAGGAAAAGAAAGATCATTGACATTCTTTAATGAATGTAGTTTACAGGCTTTATATTCAACTAGATAAATAAATTTTCCATTACTAATATTTGTGTTTCAAAAGCTAAGGAAAAGAAAGATCTTTGACATCCCTTAAATGAATGATTTAAAATGTTTTACTCATTTAATTTTTTATTCAAAAGTAACATGGAGTGCATCTCAGTCTAGATCAAACAGTTCATCTTTTAATATAAAACATTTTTGTGTCACCTTCTGATTACACGTGATTCTAGAAAGTTCTTGCATCATGTCTTAATACCAATTAGTTCTATATACAGTTTCTATTGTGTGACCAATTTGCAGTTCATCTGTATAGAACCATATTGTGGGCTGGCTCCATGGCACTGTGCTCCTCAAGGAAAGTGGATTCCTCTTGGTGACTACAGTTCAAATCCTTGGCCTGGTCGGCCTGAAACACGGTGGGCATACATGCAAGTATATAAGATCTGACAACTTGGGGCACTAGAGGAAGTGGATCGCAGCATGGACAGACCTGTGGAGGTCTAATCACTTGTTCTCTGTCTCTTTCTCTCTTTTTTACTCTCATGCATATGTACCCTGTCTATCATAAACGCAGGGGGAAAAAAATTGAATGAAGTTTTAGTGCCTTAAAATGTTGGCAGATATGTCCTTTCCTGCTTCCGGTGGGCTGGGATTTGAACCTGGGATTTCCATATGGCCTTAGCCTACTGAGCAACAGATTTGAACATGTACTAATGCAACTGGGTCACTTGTCGATTTTCTGAAATGGCAGCACTCCATTCCCAGTAAGAACCTGCTCCTATAGGGCCAGCCAGTGGTATGGAGATTAAGATGGCTGGATCCTACATGGCCAACTCTGTGGTTTGAGTACCAGACCCGGTGGTTTGAAAATCATGCTGGGTGTGTAGACATGCATGCTCAGAATCCTGAGAGAGTGGAGGAGAAGGGCATGGCCACCTTCCAGGGGGGTGTTTTCCACTTTCCCTCTCTGTTTCTGTCTCAGTCTGTCTTGGTGAGTGGCACACCCTATAGCAAAAACTAAAAAAATAACAAGTAATAATAAAGAACCTGCTCCAAAAGAAAGATAAACCACTCACACTTTAATATAAGTTTTGGTAAATATTTTAATTCCTCCAAAAATATTTGCATTTTAAACCTTACAGCATAGAGTTGAGGTTCTAGAGCCTGGATTTGAATCTTATTGTCACTCTTATCCACTGAGTGACTTCCAACAAGTAACTTAACCTCTCTCATTCTCAATTTGGACAGCAGAAAAATGGGAGTAATAATAGATATTGGGAGGATTAAGTAAATCAATCCAGGATATACCCTTATAGCAGTGCCTAACACGTGCTAAATGCTCAATAAGTGCTATTGTTATTGTTGATTGTTACAGTACAGTGAAACTGAGAGGCAGTGTCCTCTTACCAAGTTGTTTTGTTTTGTTTTTTGAATCATGTGGTAGATGGAGAATGGTCTGGGATGGAAGGGCTGTTTTTATTGGGGGAGGAGGCATCTCTGAAATACCTACAAGGTAGCCATCTGTGTTGTATGTTATAGTGGTTCACATTTGTTAGGAGGTGTCAAGAATCTAGAGATGGTGGAAAGAGAAATTTTTCTTTAATGGTACTAAGTAATCAGTGTGGTTTGTATCATTATAGTGGGTAACCGGGAAGTAAAAAGCTAAGATTTACTAAGTATTTTACTTTTTTAAAAATAGTTTAATTTTTTTTTTATTCAAAGAACTATTTTCAAAAATTTTTTTTTTTTGAGAGAGATTTTTGATATAGGGTGTGTGTGCTCGCCAGAGAGAGAAACAGAGAGACAGAAAGTGAGAAGTCAGCACCCAGGTGGTATAGCACGCCACAATTCCTTTTCCTCCATTCTCCTTCAGTATTTTGGGTGTGCATGCACACACACCCAGAATGAGTTTTAAGTCACCAGATCTGGGACTAGAACCGCAGTCGACTACGTGGGAGTCCAGCAGTGTAAACATTACACTAGACAATTTAGAATATGAAGAAAAATGAAAAAATAAAATTACCTAATATCTCAAGGGCCAGATAAAATTCACTATTAATATTTTATGTATTTTCATCCAGATCTGTATTTGTTCTACACAATTGGGATTACAACTATAAATATAATGTTAAACATTACATTTATCATTTAGCTCACTTTGATTAGTTTTCCATGAGATTAAATATTCTCTGTTATCGAGATTTCTGATGTTTCTTATGCCATGATAACAAATGGATATATTCTACCACATAGACTACTGTTTGGCCATTCTATGAGTGAACACTTAGGTTGTGTCTGTTTTGCTCCAGATTATATTTGTGTGCATAAAGCTTTGCACATGTCTTTGCTTATTTCCTAAAGACAGATCTTAGAACAGGAACTAAATGGAAGGGCACAAGCACGTCCTTATGCTTTTGGTCCCTTTCCATCAGCAGTGTAAAATAGTGTTGTTTTCACTGTCCTCTTGCCAGGATAGAGTACTGCGGTATTAAAGTTTGGCAAAATGATAGGCAGAACAAGGCACCTCATTATTTCACCTTGACACTTTTATACTCTAAGGTAGAGAAATCCTGATCCTGGCGGCTTGAAAAACACAATGGTCCTATGTGCGTGCATGCCTCAAATCCTGTCAGGATTGAAAAATGGAGGAGAAGGTATTGCAAGTTGACCACACTGCGTTGCATTGGGCAGTGCGTTCTTCTTGTCTCTCTCCTCCTTTGGCGAGTTCACATACCTTCTAGCAACTAAAGAAAGAAAGAAAGAGAGAAAGAGAGAAAGAGAGAGAGAGAGAGAGGGAAGAAGGAAGGAAGGAAGGAAGGAAGGAAGGAAGGAAGGAAGGAAGGAAGGAAGGAAAAGAAAGAGAGAGAGAAGGAAGGAAGGAAAAAAGGAAAGGAAAGGAAAGGAAAGGAAAGGAAAGGAAAGGAAAGGAAAGGAAAGGAAAGGAAGGAAACCAATACACAATTGAGAATATTTCTGATATTCTCTGGGTTCTAGTGTCAGTGGAGACTTTTATCTAGTATAGATTTCAAATGGTCAATATTTGTTTTGTTTTGTTTTGTTTTTAACTAATATTTGACCAGAAAGGGAAAGAGTTAGGGGGAAATAGAGCGAGAAAATGAGAAAGCAAGCTGCCAGGTCTGGGACTCGAACCACAGTCAGATATGTGGGAGTCCAGTGCCCTCAACCTCCATGCCACCTGCTGGCTCCAAATAATCAATTTTACAAAATCTCATTCAGATTATTATTCTAACCATTTCATTTTCCTGGAGACTTTCACCCCACCTATTTAAATCCAGACTATGTTCTTAGTACTGCCTACCACTTAGCTTTTATCTTGTGTTGCATCTCTCGTTTCCTGAACTGAGGAAATATTTTTATCATCTTTCTTGGAGTTTTCCTCAGTTACACCCTACATTTTATTGGGTACCACCACAAGTAACTTTCTTAGTTACATGCCACTTAATCCTTCCTACATTTTATATATCTGAAAATATCTTTATTATCTATCACACTTGGTTGATACCATAGCTGGATTTAAAACCAAAATGCAAAAGTATTGTCTTCTAGAGTTTGAAGCCATATTTAGCCATCTCATTACATACAGTATTACTGAACATGGGATCCCACAGTAATTCATGTTCCTTGTGATGATACGTTTTTCCTCTCTTTGTAAGAATCTTTTCTTTATTTTCAATGTTTTAAAATTTAACCTTGATGTTGTAGGAGTGGATCTGTTTTTCATTCATAAGATTTATTTTTCTTGTGTTTTCAGAAATTCTCTGCAATTTCTTCAAGAGTATCTTCTGTTTTATGTTTATTTGTTCTCTTTTTAGAGATGAAATGGAATGAATCCTAGACTTTCTTTTGTTTATCTATGTGACTTTAGTCTTTCCTCTAAAATACCTACTCCTTTCTATTTATTCTGTGTTCTGGACAACATTCACATGTTTTACTTCTCACACTTCTATTAATTTTATTTTTTTCGGCAAGTGTATTTTAAATTCTTAGAGTTCTTTTGGTCTTTCAGCTATTTCTTTTTTATAAACTTTCTTTATGGGTGCCGTATATTCTCCAGTGTTACAATGAGTAGGTTCTAAATAAAATATTTAAAAGATTTCCTTCTTTCTATTAATACATTCCAGGGAGCTTGTGTTATTTTTTAGTTTGCCTTTTGTATTGTAGGTTTCTCTCAGGAGTTACATGATCCAGGGCTGCCCATCATATTTAAGAACAAGGCAACAGAAAATCCATCAGAGAAGTTACAAATGTGAAGTTCAGCTTGGTATACAAACAGCAGGCAAGGAACCTAGAAAAAATCATTTTAAGTGAAATAAGCAAGACACAAAAAGACAAATACTATAAGGTCTCATGAATGTAGGGAATCTATAAACATCTAACTCACAGAAGTAGAGAGTGAAGTTGTGCTTATTAAGGGTTTGTGGTGGGAGAGCAGTGAATGAAAAAAGACGAGACATTGGTCAAAGGTAAATTTCAGTCAGGTAGAAGAGTAGGTTCTGGTGTTCTGTGACACAGCATGGTGGTCATAGTTAATAAGACTGTATTATATATTTTCTTCCTTTTTTTTTCTTTTTTTTTAGAGAGAGATTTTTGCTATAGGGCTTGTGTGCTCACCAGAGAGAGAGAGAGAGAAACAAAAAAAAGTGAGAAATCACCACTCCAGGGGGCATGGCCACTCTGCAATCCCTTCTCCTCCGTTCTCCTCTTGGCATTTTGGGCATACTTGCACACACTCCTGGTGTGAGTTTTAAGCTACTGAGTTTGGGACTCAAACATGGTAGACTATGTGGGAGTGCAGCGATGTAACCATTATACCGTCTACTGGTCCCAAGACTGTACTATTATCTTTTCAAAGCAGCAGAAAGAGGATTTTAACTGTTCTCACCCCAAGACATGGTAAATATTTAAGGTGATGGATATGCTTATTAGTCTTATTTCATCATTTCCTGGTATACATGGAATAATATTACATTGTACCCCATAAATATATACATTGCTTTTCAATTAAAAATAAAATATTGGACCAGCATGTGGCATGGAAGTTAATGCAGAGAATCCCACATGGCTGAGTACACAGTTCAAGTACTGTACGATTGGTGTGAAAATCATGTTAGGTGCTGTGCATATGTGCCCAAAATCTTGACAGAAGACTGGAAGAGAAAGGATCATGGCATGGCCCATCCCCCCTAGGGGATGACTTGTCACTTTCCCCAAATCACTCTTTGTCTCTGAGTGTATGCATCCTCTAACAAAAACTAAAAACAATATAAAAAATAAAAATGGAAAGCTGGGTGTGACGGCACATGTCTGTAGTAGCAGCTACAGGCTGCTGAGGTCGAAGGGTCAGGAGTTTGATGCCAGTATGGGCAACACAGTGAGATGCTGTCTGTAAACATAAATAAAATTTATAAATTAATTTTTTCCCTTTTTTTAAAATATATATTTTCCAGAGGGCATGTGGGCTTACTGGAGAAAGGGACAGAGAGAGGGAGAGGAGACACCACCCCACCCCATGGAGGGATGGCCACATTGCAATCCCTTCTCTCTCCTGTCTCTCTCCTTTTGGAACTCTGGATATGCATTCACACACACCTGGCATATTTTTTCAAACCCTCAGGTTGAACCTTTGAGTTGGCCAAGGCTAGCTTCTTCAAAATATTTTTTAAATGCTAATATATCAAAATGAAAAAAGCACATGAGCTCACTGCATTACTTTGGAAGACTGCTTAAGTCAAATAAAAAAGACTTAATTCTAGGATGCTCATTTCCAGACCAACTAGCCTACTGCCAAGTTGCTAATGTTATGGACCGTTTATTTTTTCTTACATGAAGATAAATATGCGACATAGGGAGTTCACTCTTTTATACACAGTGTTTCCAGAAGTGCCCCCTGTTTTGTCCCGCTCCTTGCTATCACTCACCATGACACCTGGGATCTTCTGAGTCTGTCAGTGCTCCCTTTCCAGCGGTGGTCTTGAATGTTTGTGTTCTGGTTTGGTGGTCACTGCTCTTCGATCTGCTTTGCATCTTCCAGAGACTTGGTGAAATCCTTTGTCCATCGTAATCTTCATTGTTTGGGTTTGTAACTTTCAAAAAATGCTTTTACTTCTTTCCTTGACGTCTAAGAAGGGATGAATAACATTAGATGATTGCATTTTAGTCTCTACTATGCTATTCAGGCACGTTCCTCTATTTTCTCATTCATTCTTTCCAAACATATACTTATGTCTGCCATGGGCCAAACTGTTTTCATAGATGAGAGCCTTGAACTGAGCTCACAAAAATGCCTGCTCTCAAGAAGATATTGTTTGAGTGGGGCCTTGCAGGTAGAGAACTATGAAGTTTGCTGTCTACTAAGGCTGAGTCCAGCTATCATAATCATACTGATGGAGGATTGTGAAGGAAATTCAGGCAGAATTTGATCCAAAAAGATGAAGGTCCCGGAAATGGTCCAAATATGGCTGCAGCCTGAACGCACTTCCCCACTCTCTCACCATCCTAGAGCACAGCCTTCATCCTGCCCAAGGGCCCGCCTCAAACCCTTGTGCTGGCGAGTTCTTCCCCTTCCATTCCCTTGATTTCAAACCTTCCTTTCAGGTATACCTCTTATAGTATCATTTTATCAGATTTGTTCCTTAATCCAACCTGACTTTTTTCTCCCAGCAGAGAATTTAACATTATATTTGTTGTTATAATGGATGTGTTAATCTTACCTCAGCTTCTTTGGTCATCTATATTTTCTATCTTTTTTTAAAGTTTGTTTATTCCATGAGTGAGAGAGACATAAAATGAGAGAGGGACATAAGTACAGCCCCCCTGCCGAGGTCTTGGTGCCACAATCCAACCCCAGTCAGCCATCCCAGATCATGGGCACACTTGTGACCAGCATACTTACAGACACCTCCAGATGTGAACCAGCAATCCTCCCAGGTCGAGCTGCCTTGCTGGGAGCTTTAGTCCCAGCCTCAGCCAGCAAGGATCATGGCATATACACCCAGCATGTCTAGGGAGACTGGAATGAGAACCCAGGACCTTTCTATATGGCTTCAGCATCCGAGAATGGTACATTACCACTATACTAGGTCTACTTTTTTTTTTTCTTTGATTTTGCATTAGGGTGAGTATGTTTACCAAAGAGACAGAGACAGAAACAGTAAGAGGGAAAGTGAGAAATCACCCCCCAGGGGGGATGGCCACACAACAATCCCTCCTGTTCCACTCTCCTTCTGAGATTTTGAACACATGTCCACACAGGCCTATTGTGATGTTTGAACCTCCAGGTCTGGGACTTGAACTGTGGTCTGCTATGTGGGAGTCCAGCACCTTAACCACTATGCCACCTGCTGGCCCCATATTGTCTATTTTTAATACCTCTTGTTTTCCCTTTTCTCTTTTTTTATGCAGGGTGTTTATTTTATGTTCCTTCTGTGATTTTAGAGTTAGAGATCCAATTTGTAACTCTATTAATGGTTACTTTTGGGATTTTAAACATATATTTTAAGTTCTATTTTGCTCTTATATTAAAATCAAGAATATATCACAACCATTTTACTTTTGTAAAACGAATAATTTACCATACTTTTGTACTCTCTTGACCTACTTCTAAACCTTTGCCAATATAGGACCAGATGCCATAATCATTTTTAATTTCTTAATTGGAGACATGCTTAACTATTGGATTGGAAGAGGACATGGGGAAATCTCTATTTTATTATGGTGAACTAAGGCACCTTTACAAGATAAACCTTGGTGGCAATGTAGTATATATTGGGTTGTCAGAAAAGTCACGATGCATTTTTACATAGAAAAGCATGACATGACTTTTCCGACGATCCAGGAATATATGAAAGAACATGACAACATTTAGTTTTATCTCTTCCTTTTAGAGAGATCAGAGGAATCTTAAGCATTAGTACATACCTTAGTTCTTAAATCTTTAGAACTAAAATTTAATATCAAAAGAAACATTTCGTATGATTTTAAGCAGGTTTCTACAGTACTACAGAGTCTAATATTATTAGGGTTTGTAAAAGCATTATAAAATCACCTTGAAATTCTGATTTAACTTTTTAAGCTTAGCTAAGGGAGCTTTAATGACAAATAATTATATTAAAGCACCAGATAAAACACTACTAAATAGTTCATAAGCAAAATGTAATGATAATAGAGATAATATATGTCTCCCACAACTTCAAAATTTATTTATCCATTTCGTTATTTGAAAATTCATTTGAGTTAAGCTGTTGCCATATCTTGACAAGGGTGAAAGGGTTAAATCATTTTTCTTGCTATCCCCTTTTTGTATATATCTGAGAAGCAGCTTCACTACAGGGAGATGTGTGGAGGTAGAGAAATATCAAACTAAGCTTTTGCTCTCTGTGGATAATAAAAATTACCCACTTTCTCACAGATGTCAAATCTGGCAGATTTCCATAGAAAATTTGGATTGAATGTCAACTACCCAAATTATTTTAGTGTCTGCTGAAGTGTGTGCTTGGCAGGGATTTCAGTAGGAAAATAGGAAATGGGTTTGAAAACATTAATAATATCTGAATACAACTCCTTAAGCTGATTGTTCCGTAGATGAACCAAAGCATATATTGTTCCTGCTAACCAGAGCCCTCCAAGAAGTCCAGGTGGACACATTGTTAATGTTTTAAATATAGAAGTTGAGAGGAGGCTTTATTTAGGAAACAGGATTTGCTGTCACACAGAGATCTCTGCCTTCTCCTTGAGTACTCAGTGTAGATGGGCCAGCTAACAGCTAAACCCATTCTACATGGCACAAATACCACATCGGCTAGGAAGCTCACTTAGGTTTTATTCATTGGAAATTATTTGTAGATATATTTTGTCGGAAGGATACTGAGGTTTGGTTAGGCAATCTGAGTTCTAGTTCTGACAGGGACCTTCGGATGTCTCCATACATCTGCATCATCTTTATGGATGTTCTCAGCCAATCTTTCACCTGTGTTAGTAAGGAAGGACTGGGGTCAGCAGGTGGCACGGTGGTTAAGGTGCTAGACTCCCATGTGACTGACTGCAGTTCAGCTTGAAAATCATGCCAGGTGTATGCCTGACATCCTGAGAAAAGAATGGAAGAGAAAAGATTGTTGTGTGGCCATCCCTCCCAGGGGATGATTTCTCACTTTCCCTCTCTCTGTCTCTCTCCAGCAGGCACATGCACCCTATAGCAAAAACCAAACATAAATGAATGAATAAATAAAGAGGTAGGAAAAACTGGGATCACTCAATGCTAGATAAATCAAGGTAATTTATTTCCCACAAGAAGAAACCAAGCTTCTTTGCTTGAGGAACAAATGAAAACAGATCTCAAGCGATGGAAAATGAGTTTGGAACAGTTGGGCAATATCAAGGGATTACCTTCCTCATCCCCTAGTTTTTAGATTTCTATAGATTCGTCTATTACTATTCATCAGAAAGACTCTTCTTCTACATGCTATGCCATCGTGAAATTTGTCCACTCAACAAATATTTACTGAGCACCTACTATGTTTCAGACAACATGCAAAGTCCTAGGTATTGAGCAAAATAGTCAAAAAACAAATAAAGAAACAAAACACTGCTTTCATGACATTTACATCCTAGTAGGGTAAGACAGATGATGACAAAACCAATACAAATAATTTATTATTTAGAAATTAGAAGAATGTATGCTATATCAGATGTCTGGTGGTAGGTGGAAAAAAGGGAGACAGGTTGTTCAGCATGTGTGCAAGTATGCACACATGTGTACACATGCACACACACACAATATTAGATAGGGTACTTATAGAGAATGCTTCTCTGAGGAAGTAAAATTGAGATACGAAAAAGGTGAGAGGAGGAGTTGCGCTTTCTGTGAAAGGAGTACCCAAGGTCGAGGACGGTGGAAGCAGGCTGGTGTGACGGAGAGCATCACACTGCTTCATGCCCTTATTCAAAAACGTTGCCTGCTCACCCACTGTATGCTGCATGCCCATTGTTTTCTCCAGAAGCTCTCAACCTAGTAGGGACAGAGAAGTATAAAACACAAGTGCAAACAAATAAAAATATGCACAAATCGTGAGGGTTTGTTAAGGGTGCAGTGAGCCCTTTAGCAAGAGTCGTCAGTTCTGTCTGGGAGGTCAGGAAAGAATTCATCCCAGGACCAAATTATAAATCATAAACACTTTCTCTTACTACTTTTCATCTTTGCAAA
The DNA here is from genome assembly GCA_026018925.1 of Tupaia tana. Classification (NCBI taxonomy): domain Eukaryota; kingdom Metazoa; phylum Chordata; class Mammalia; order Scandentia; family Tupaiidae; genus Tupaia; species Tupaia tana. The sequence continues at coordinate 132,920,050 of JAKSZU010000006.1, read as the reverse complement.
TACTCAGGTTAAGGAGAAGTATCACATAACTGTATAGAAAAGGGATGACATGAATGTGATGAAGGAGTTTTCTTTAGCTTTTTAGTGAGAATGTCAGAAAAGGCAAACAAATGCTTGCTAGGTACCCAGGCCGTGCCAGATCCCGTACTAATCACTTCGTACATGTGATCTTAGTTGTCTCACTGGAGGGCCTCATGGGCTTACATGGTCCTTGCTATAGAGATGGTGTAAGTTGGATTCTGAGAGGTGAAATGATCCCCCATTGCAGAATGAGAAAATGGTTGAACCAGGATTCAAATTTAGGTCTTCTTTCCAACTCCTGATGTGTCCGTCGCTATCCTCATCTTCCATGGCTGCATCATGACCTTAAAGAAATGACACTTCAAATTTACAGAAAATTTTAAAGAATATGTGTGTTAGGAAATTAGTATAATTTGTGTCTGGAATTTTGAACCTGACTTCTGGGACTACTCTGTCACTAATTAATTATTTAACAAATTGACTTAATTATGTGTGTGTGTGCAATTATATATATGTCTGTTCTACAACTATATGTTGTCAGCTGTTCATTTTACTCTATTACTTTACTAAACTGTTTTGCGAATGAATGTCATAATTTGAGAATACTTTGAAAAAAACACTATGTAGATAAGTATATTTCTATTTTTAAAACACACACATCGCCTTACAACAGTGGCACATCCGGTCATATGGAGGGCTTGTTAAAGCAGATTAGTAGTCTGATCCCCATTATTTCTGAACTTGTAGGTTTATGGTGGAAAATATGTATATGAATTTACATTTCTAACAACTTTCCAGATGGTACCAATGCTATTGGACCAAGGACCACACTCTGAGAAGTACTGCCTCATAAAACTAAATGAAGTTTAAAAAAAAACAACTTAGTAACACAGTAGTAACACATGGTTTATGTTTGAAAAGGGGAAAGTCTTGGGACCAGCAGTTAGCATAATGTCTATGTCTCTGGACTCCCATGTAGTCGACTGCGGTTCGAGTCCTGGACCCTGCGGCTTAAACTCAAGCCAGGTGCGTGCACGTGCGTGCCCAAGATCCTGAGAGGAGAATGGTGGAGAAGGGATTGCTGCGTGGACATCCCCCCTGGGGGGTGATTTCTCGCTTTTCCTCTCTCTGTTTCTCTCTGTCTTTCTGGCGAGTGCAAGCACCCTATCACAAAAAAAAAAAAAGAAAAGGGGAAAATCTTGATCTTGAATTTGTTTAAATCTTTGGGGATAATCATGACTTAGGAAGTATGATAGAAATACCATTCGGAGTTTATGACAAAAACCATTGTTGGACACTGGCTCCAATCCATTTTCCCACCCCATCCTTTTGTGAATATGTGTTTGTTTTTTTCCCCAAGCAAGCAGTGCAGAATTTCATTAACAGGGGTTTCTTGTTTGCAGGTAGTTTTTTGACTTTTTTTTTCCTTCCACTTTTAACTTGTTATCAAAGGTATAACACAGAGAAAATGTGAGACAATTCAGTATAATCTCTGTGAGAAACGTCAGCTCACTGAGACACCGACATAACAGTTTCAGACTTTTTACAAGAAGAAAGAAAATTTAGGTCAGCCTTAGAAAGGAGTCTACACTACAGAGGATAAGAGGACGTCCTCACATGTGCACACATATACGTACACCATTTTCCCCCAGAGACGCCATTTTTTTCCACCACATCCTGCCCTAATACCTCTTGTCATTGTGTATATTACTCATTGGCAATAGTGGTTGGCACAGAACTCATTATCTTCATTAGTTCTTATGCTTCCCTTATGCCTGTCCCCACTGGGGGAGACTGGAAGTGATTTCTAACTTGTCATACGTAGCATCAACTGCAACACTTTAAACAACTGGCGAAGTATGCTCTGCTAATAATGGTAATGCGTGCCCGTAACTAGAAACAGTTTTACTGTCAGTGTAGCACAGGTTACTCCCTTGACTTTTTTCATCTTATGAATGGGATTCCTAAAATGCCACAATTAAGCATGTAACTAATAAACAGTCTGAGAGACTGAATGATAGATTTGATCTCACTGCTGTTTAGTTGACAGATGGGAATCAAACAGACATAAACTCTGTACTTCCAAATGATTGCTGGGAAGGGAAATTGTGTGCCCAAAATGCCATAAGACAGGTTGTTCTTCCAGCATTTATAGTCTGGTGGAAAGGAGAAAATAGAGGTCCTGTAGTCTTTCAAAAAAGACAGGTTTAAGCTATTTTCAACATAATCTTTCAGACTTCCCATTTGGATGAGAACGTGAGTGTGTCAGGGCCAACTTCTGAACCTTTTGGTGTTCATTCACATAATCAACTTCTCCCTACCCTGTATCCGCTTTAATCCAACGTTGAATTCAAGGAAGGATTCTTTACCCATTCTGCTGCAGGTGCTCAGTAAATATTCCACTAACAGTAACCCCCAAAGTGCTGTCTTGAAATATTAAAATTTTCTATGCTAGTATGTATTTAGATTCTTCTTATAACCTAATTAGATGGCCCAAACAATTGTTTGTTCAAATACATTGAATCAACACTGTAAAACTGACATAGTCTCTAGAATGGTATGAATATGAAATGAGTATGTGATATTCATGGAACTGAAATTTAAAAAGCATATGTAGAGGTTTGTTTTTCAGATTTATGTTTATATTCTTTGACTTTTATGTGCTAAGCCTTTAAACATGTGTAAGTGAAAAACTGTAGCATCCAATGTTTGGGAAATGATCAATATTATATTAAATGTGTCTCTTTAATTGCAGTTATTTAATGTTTCATCTTCAAATTTCATGCAAATATAATTAGTAAGAATTCTATTCGAATGATTACCCACTTGAGATTTTTCTGCTTAAATGTAAATTGGACTAACAATACCTTAAGCACATGAAATTTTAGTAATTGATGAGGAAATGTATTAATTCACAAACATTGGCAAGTCACCTCTCAGGTCTGAATGTCAGAACTGATATTTTAGACATTTTTAAACCTAAAAATGATGACCCACTAGGCTTCACATGAAGTAAACCTGTCTGACCCTGATGATAGCATTAATCCTGGCCCACATCCTCACACAAACCAGCCTGGGAAAAGAGCCCCGGAAGGAACATTGACAGAAAAGAGTGTACCCTATAGGTGGGACTCTAGGTAGAAGATTTAGAATGCGAGGAATGTCATATTAGGTTGGTCACAGAAAAAATTTTGTGACTTCATAATAAATCTGTTCAGTTGAAAAGTAGATGTTTTTTAATGCCCTCAGAAGATACCCCGATTTGTATAAAAGAAAAATTAAATCTGCTGATATGGCCCAGGATTAAAAGAAAAAGTTAATTTTTCTTTTAGATGAGATTTTTGCTCAAAAGTATAAAGATAGAAAACAAAGAAATTTGGTGAAGAGCAACCAATTTAGTATGACATCATCGAATGGCTAAATATTGAGATACAATTATCAAGCATTGAAGATTAAAGAGCTGAAAATATACCCAAAAAGGAAAAAGTAGTCAAGATAGGAAAGCTACTTGTTTGGGACGATTAGGGCAAAACATTTTCTAACTTGGTTGTATGAACACTAAGAGTCAAACAGATGAAGAGTGGGGAAGGAGGATTCCTCACGTACTAAATTAATGCTTTTTCCACTTTTGGTTCTTCATAGAACTTGTGTGTAATTTTTTCATAGTAGTTACTTTTTTTTAAGTTTTTTCAAAAGCATTATTCAACTTTATTTATTATTATTATTAATATGATTTTAATATGACAGAGAGAGAGAGAGAAGGAAAGTGAGAAAGCAAGCCACATGGTCCATGACTTGAACTGAAGTCGGCCATGTGGGAGTCCAGTGCTTTAACCATCACGCCACCTGCTGGCCCTCTGAATTTTTCTATATATTTATGTGCCAATCCAGGTTGTTTTTTTTTTTTAAATGATTTATTTATCTTTAGTTTGTTTCCAAAGAATACATGTGTTCACTGTAGACAGAGAGACACACAGAGAAAGAGAGAGAAGGTGAGAAATCACTGGGGGGATGGCCATGCCGCAATCCCTTCTCCTCCATTTTCCTCTCAGGATTTTGAGCATTTATGCACCCATGTCTGATATGATTTTCAAGCTATCTGGTCTGGGACTCAAACCATGGTCACCCATGTGGGAGTCCAGTGCCTTAACAACTATGCCACTTGCTGGCTCTAGAGTTTTCTTTCCATGGTAGACTCTGAGAATGCAAAGTGAAAGGAAGCCTGTACCTGCCCACAAGAAGTTTATCAATCTGATAGAAATGTAAACAAAAAACCACAATAATAAACCATGACATAAGCAGTAACATACATATGTACTGCTCAGAAGAAGGAATTGTTAATTTTGTCAGGAAAGGCACAATCATGGAAGCCATCAGAGAAGTGGTGACATCTGGGCAGGGTTTGAAGGATGAACTTTTATTCCCAGAAGGATGAAACTGCATTTCACAGCATTAATTCGATAGTGCGAGATGCTCGCCTTCAGAGATGAAACAGGGAATCTAATTAGATTCTCCATAACGAAGGGCCTTGTATCCTATACTATAAAGCTTGCATTTTGTTGTGTAGGAAAATAATATAATTTGAGTTACAGTTTGGGAAGATTACTCTGATAACCACAGATAAGATGGATTTGAAAGGGAGAAACATGCTGAAAAACCACATAGAAGATTGTTTTACAAATGCAGATAGGATATGAAGGAGGCTTGAAGAAAGAAAATAGCAGTGAGACTAGAGAAGGAGGAATCATTTTTAAGAAGATTTAAGGAGTAAATCACTTTAATGATTAGTTGATTATGGAGCTTCAAGGGGAAGTGGAGTCCAAGATGACTCTCAGCTGTCCGTCTTGAAAAAAAGAGGTGAATGGTGATGATTGAGTAACATGAAGACTGGATTTGGAACAAAGGGATAATTTGTGACTTTATTGATGGAGGTTTATAGTGCCGTGATGGATTGTCAGACGTGGATGAACAGGGAAGGGGAGCAAATACGTCTGCTTGAGGGGGATGCATGAATGATCTTGCTTCATATTGATAGAAAGCAGAGCATGTTTATTGACGAGGGTTAGATGAATCAATAGAAAGGCAAAAGTTGAATGCACGAGGGAGGGGTGAAGGGAAAAGGGAACATGGCATCCAGATCCAGACAAAAGGGTGTTTCCTGAACAAAAGAGCACCTCCTTTTCAATAATGGCAGAAGACAGGCGGTGTAAGTGGGAAGACAGAGGAAGGTGACACTGGGCCACTCCGTGTTGAGGAAGCATATGGCTGATAGCCTCAGCTTTGCAGTGTGCAGTGTCAGCTCATGGGGTGGGTCTTGGGGGATGGGGGATGAGTAAAAATTGAGGAGATAATCAGTCTGCGGAATAATCATTGAAGGGAATGGATTAGGTTACTGAAAGCAAATGAAAGGATATTACTGTCATTGAAGGGTCGATCATAGGACCAATCCTTACGATTTTGCAGTTTTCCCCAGCAACACCGAGTTGAATCTGAGTAACACTAATAATAACTTACCTATTTAAAATGTTTGCTATGTGTAGGACTCTCAAATCCCCAATCTTCACAACAAATTCATGACTTAAGTACCATTGTTATTTTCACTTTGCAGAAAAGGGAACGGAGCTATTAAAATATATAAAAATGAAGAAGGTAAATGGTCAGAAAATGATTAGGCTTATATTCCACTTCCAGTAAGGGGGCAAAGCAAAATAACAGAAGCTTTAAAAAAATAAAAGCTTCTCTTCTCTTTTGTCGTAATGATCCTGAGATAGTTGTCAAGAAGTAATCTGGTTTCAGACATACAGGTTCTTCTGTGTCATCTCTAGACTAAGACTAAACCTACCTCTTAAACCAAGGTGACTGCTGGTGTTCCACCCATTTTACCAAACTTGAGACTTCAAAAGAAAGAATGGAAGGAGGGAAGGAGGAAGGAAAAGGAGAGAGAAAAGAAAAGAAAGAAAATTAAAATTAAAAGGGCAAGAAAGGCATGCCTTCTGACTTTTAGTTAATATCCCAGGCCCATAAATTTCACATACTACTTTTGCTTATGTCCTCAGAACTTGGTGGCATGGTTATACCTATCTCCAAAGCAGGCTGAGAAATATATGTGTTTGTAAAATTTGGAGGAAAAGAAGAGAAAATATTAAGAAAGTCTCTTATTTTGATTGATTAATTTCTCAAATTATATTGGGTGAGAAGTAAAAGAAGCCAAGAACTGATAGTATTAACGAAGAGTGCAGTTACGTGGTGAATTTATTTCAAAAGAAAAATGAAATCAAGAGGTTGTTTACAGATAGAAGGAAAAAGGAGAGTGAAAAGGCCTGAATGCTTGGTAAAAATCAAAGAGGAGATGCTGTCAGCATTGATGAACATGAGAACTTCACATGGAATTCCTTGAGAGGGCGATTGTGTGAGAAGAAAAGTATAAGAGTTGAAGATTTCGAAGGCAAAAAGTCCCAGCCACATAGAAAGGATGCCCTTGATATTTTGCTGATATTCATTACATGAAGTTACTTAGGGATCAGGTGGTCAAGCAGTAGAGATGAAAAGAAAATGAAAATCTTAAATGACCAGATCAAGAATACCTTAATAAGTTTAAGTTTATTCATGTATTTTGTTTTGTTTTGAGAGAGAGAGGGAGGGAAGGAAGGGGAGAGAGGCATCCCCAACAGGCATCCCAGCCTTTGCCAGCCTGGGTCATGGGCTTGTGCACCCACCTGGCTTGTACAGAGAGGTTTAGGGACCCAACCCCAGGAGCTTCCCATGTGTGTCTAGCTGAGTTACTGGACACTGCTATGCCACGGTCTGGCCCCAGTAATTATTATTCAAGTTTATATATCACGGTAGTGTTGACAAGGGTTTAGATAAATGTTTCTTATTACTGGGATAATGATTATACTGTTTGATTTTAGACAAATAATACCAAGAGTTCAAGTTTGCTTTACACAGGATGACATTTGTTATATTCAAAATTGCAAGCCTTCAAAATAAATAGTGTTTCAGATAACTACATCTTTGTATTAGATGAAAGCCACTCAGATGGAATATGTTCTGAAATATGCTAAAAATCGCTTGCTTAAACTAATTCACAGAGAATATGTACCTATATACACATATATATTTATTTCTCGTAATGAGTGACAGAGAGAATGTGTAGGTGAAAGAGAGAGAGAAAGACTAGCACCCTCAACAGGTCTCACCCCACAATACACCCCGTAGCCTTTTCAGCCAGTCAGGGTCACAGGCATGTGGGTATACAGGTCAACCTGGGAACCGAACACCGATCTTCTATACGGCTTCCAGCATCACAGAGCATTGCATTACCACTGCGCCACCACAGTTGGGCCCATGGTTATGCTCAACACTCATTGTTAAATACGACTGTCTATTATTATTCTGAACTGAAATAAAAGATCTCAGGCCTTTCTTCTTCTCTTTTGCTACCAGAGTTCCTACACGACACATTGCTATTCTATGGTTTTAAAAAACTGGCTTCGCAATGGGCATTTAAATAATTTGATTGTTCCATGGTTCCCAAGAATGAGAAACTGTGAGATTCTGACCCCTGGGTAGAAGGTTACCATTATTTAAAAAAGCCTAAAACCTATAAAAAGCTTTCCATTTTTTTCATCCTGCCTTGGGACCAAATTATTTCATGCTACCACCAACTTCTTGTTCATAAGCTAGAAGGAGCCTGTACAAATGGAAACCCTATTTTGCCTTGAGAAAAAAATAAAAGAAAATAAAGACTATCCTACCTAATAAGGAATGCTTTTTAAAATAAGCCTCTATTTTTTACTTTAAAAAATTTAATTTCTCTCTAAATACATTTTGAAACATGTGGAATACAAATATAGTTGGCACAATCCTGTCGCATTATTCCCATCCACGAGCTAAGACAGGGCGAAGCCTGTGAATTTCTGCACACGGATTTATTGTTCTGCTGGTTGCTTCCTTCCTTCCTCCAACACATCCAAAAGTTAGAAGGCCGGAATAAAGAATTTCAGTCCATTCTGATGAGTCCGTTTAAAAAGTGCCCAGAAGTTTGCCCAATGTATGGGAAATTAGCCGTCTTTGAGAAAGTGCTATCATGACGAATCATTCAGATAAGTTGTGCCAGTGTCAAGTGTCCTTTCCAAGCGTCAGAAAGAGGCAAATGAATGCATGCATTTATGAGATATGCTTTCAGCTGGGTCACAGTGGTGACAACTCTTCTGGACCTTCGGCTTGTAGGTAGGACTGGGAGCCAGGACGCACCCTCCACCCTTCCCCTTCCTCCAACCCCACTCCTCTGCACACTCCAAAGATGAAGCAAGAGATGAAACGAGTCATTCTGAAGTCATCTTGAGAGACTTCAGCTTCCTGGCACTTTCTTCATGTGTTAGCACTCCAGTGGTTTTTATTCTGTAATTACCAACCAAGAACATACTGCAAGTGACACGGGTGACTGTCCCGGCATGGCTGTGCCTGCAGAGGCTACAAAGCCTCCGAGGTAGCTTCGTAGTTGTCTGATCACCGGTGGGCCCCAAGTGATGTGAAAGAGAAACCCGTGGCTGAAGGCCTCAGCTTTGAAGGCAGGTTCAAAAGGGAGTCACACGCCTCCGATTTCTGAAGACCGAGTTAGTTGAACAGATATTTGGCACTTTTAAGACTTCCGTGTAGGACTTAAAGTTGGAACTTTCATTTGAGCCCAAGGCCTTCAGAATAAAGAGGACCACATGCTGGAAGGGTACAAGAAGGGTGGTTTTTATCTGGACTATGCTCCTCTTTATATTTGAAACGGGAGGAAATTAGTAAAGCTTTCTAAATGATCTGCTGGATGTTAATTGTTAGAAAAGAAACTTTCATATTTTATTTTGATTTTTTTCCTTTTAATTCTTGAATCTAGTAATGAGTCCTAAAAAGCCAGTAAAGAATGGGGAGGAATGAAGCTGGCCATAATTATGCATGTATTAATTCAAACCTTTGAAGAAGAGGTGTTTCTGTACATCTTTTTTACATAATGTAAGTTATCATGTGCAAACAACCTTCTAAATATAGTAATCTCATGTTTTCTTAAAATACTAATACTCAAAGAATCGAAAGAAGTCCCTTAAGCTTTTTTTTTTGCTTTTTAATACCTGAATCTTTTAACTAACGGTTTTTCTTTTGACAAAAAAATAAGATATGTTAACTGTGGAAGTTTAATGGATGTGTATAAGATGAAATCATAGGAAAAGTGTGCTTACCCCAGTTCAGCTGTTGTGTAGCTCTTTCTATACAGGTAACTAGAAATGCAGGGTAACTTACCTAGACCTATTTAGGAAGATTATAGAAGATGAGTAGATCTAAGAGGAAGAAATCTTTGTAGCAGTGAAGAGGGAAGAGAAATCGAGATGGGTGGTAAATGATTTCAGGGCCATGTCTTTATGTCAGAGGTTTGTTTATTGCCAACGTTTTTTTTTTATTAGCTTGTTAATTAACCCATTCATTCCTTCATTCATTGGCATTTATGGGACATTATTGTGGACCAGAAATTTTACTACTGAAACCGCATTAGTAATCAAGACATTGAGGATAGAACAAATAGAGCCAGGTACCATCCAACAAATAAGTACTGAGTACCCTTCATGGGCATAGTTCCAAGTATGCAGAATACAGTAATGAACAAAGCAGATAAAAATCCCTTTTGGGGGGCCAGCAGGTGGTGTGGTGGCTAAGGCACTGGACTCCCCCATGGCAGGTCATGGTTTGAAACCCATACCTGGCAGCTTGTTTTCCTACTTTCCCTTTCTCTCTGGTGAGCACAACTGCCCTATAGCAAATCAATGCTAATAATTATAAATAAAATAAATAATTGTTTTTAAAAATCCCCATTTCCATGGTAGATGGCAAATGAAGGACCTAATAAAGCATGGAACAGTAAGTGGGAGTTCAAGGAAGAGTGAGATGGTCCATGTGGTTGGAATTCAGTGTGTGAAGGAATGAAGAGAAACAGGAGGTCAGAGAACAATTGGAGGCTAGACCTTCTGGGCATTGTAGGACATTATAAAGACTTTGGCATGGGACCAGCAGATGGTGTAATAGTTATGTTGCTGGACTCTCACATAGTCCACCACAGTTTGAGTCCCAGACCCAGCAGTTTAAAACTCACACTGAGCACATGTCATGCCCAAAATCTCCCAAGAAGAGAATGGAGAAGAAGAGATTGCAGTGTGGTCATCTGCCCTGGGGGGTGATTTCTCACTTTCTGTCTCTCTGTCTCTTTCTGTGTCTCCAGCGAGCACATGCACCCTATAGCAAAAATCTCTCTCAAAGAAAGAAAGACTTTACCTTTGACTCTGAATGAAAGAGGAAGCCTTGAAAGGGTTTTGAGCAGAAAGAACAGGCATGTTTTAAAAGGATCCATCTGGGACCAGCAGGTGGCATGGTGGTTAAGGCGCTGAACTCCCACATGGCCGACTGAAGTTCAAGTTCCTGACCTGGTGGCTTTCTTTCTCACTTTATCTTTCTCTCTTTCTGTGTCTCTCTCTGTGAGTCCACCTGTACTATAGCAAATTAAAAATAATAATGATAGGGACCAGCAGTTAGCGTAATGGCTATGTCGCTGGACTCCCACGTAGTCAACCGCGGTTCGAGTCCCGGATCCGGCGGCTTAAACTCACGCCGGGCGCGTGTGCGTGCGTGCCCAAGATCCTGAGAGGAGAATGGAGGAGAAGGGATTGCGGCGTGGCCATCCCCCCTGGGGAGTGATTTCCTGCTTTCTATCTCTCTGTCTCTCTCTGTCTGTCTGGCGAGCGCATGAGCCCTATAGCAAAAACCTCTCCAAAAAAAAAAAAAAAAAAAGAAAAAAAAATAATAATGATAAATAAAATTAAATAACTAATTCCTTAAAAAAATAGTAAAACAATCAATCTGGCTGCAGTGTGGAGAAGACACAGGTTTTGGTCTCAGAATGGGAATGGCAAGGTAAGTTGGGAGGCTGTTGCAAAAAAGCCAGAAGAGATGGAATGGACGGGAGTGGTAGCCGTAGAAGTGAAGAAAAGTGGTCAAAACTGTGACTTAGAGTATTTTAAAGATTCCATTGACAAAAATGGTTGACCAGGTGAATATGGGTGTTAGAGGAGGAGAGGACTCACAGATGACTTTGAACAGTGGGTATTTTTATTAACCATCATTTAGAGAAGAGAGGGGCAGGTTTAAGAAAAGGAATCAGTTTGAATGTAACAAGTTGGTAATTCCTAGTAAATATCCACATAGAAATATTGAACAGAAGTCTGGGCTGGATCTGTTAAGGCGTCATCAGCGAGGAAGTGAGTATAGACAAAAATGGAAAGAGACAGAAAGAATATGAACGTGGATACAAGGCCTACCCCTTGAGCAAGGAGGAATCACTGGTTAAATGGCAGAAATACACACTAAGTACTGAAAGGGGGGAACAAAGAACATGGGAACTTGCAGACCTTGAAGGCAGTCCTGTGAGGACAGAGAAAGGAGCAACAGCTTCTGCTTAGGAGAAATCAGGGGAGAAGAGGTGGTGTTGGAGCCAGCTGAGACAAGTAGGGGTCTGTCAGAGAATCTGGGACAATTTCAGGCAGAAGGATTGGCACACCACAAGTCAAAGTGGTTAAGAAGCCCAGGGACCATATAATTTCTTATACTCACTCTGTTTGCCTCAGGAACTTTGTATAGGGCCTATATCCTATCTTAAGTATAAAGAAGAAGGTTATTTAAAAGAAAAAGACACAACTGGGACTGATAAAAATAGAGGAAAATGCCAAAGACAATTTTAGAAGAGTTGAAATGATATGTCAAAAAGCAGAATCACTGAAAGTATTTAAAGAGAAAAGTGGTCTGAGAAAGTACTAGAATACCATAAGCTTCTAAGCAGTGTGACCTTTAAGAAGGCTGCACATAGCTTAAACTGATAGCAGAACCCATATGTCATTAGGGATGCTGAAGGAATTTGGAAAGGTCCTCTAAATCTGATAGTAGTTTTAATAATCTATTTGATAACTAATTAAAACACTATTTATCAGGACCAGCAGTTAGGGTAACGGCTATGTCGCTGGACTCCTATGTAGTCAACTGTGGTCGCGTCCCGGACCCGGTGGCTTAAAACTCACACTGGGCACGTGTGCGTGCGTGCCCAAGATCCCGAGAGGAGAATGGAGTAGAAGGGATTGTGGCATTGCCATCCCCCCTTGGGGGTGATTTCTCGCTTTCTGTCTCTCTGTCTCTCTCTGTCTGTCTGGCGAGCGCACGCGCCCTATAGCAAAAACCTCTGCAAAAAAAAAAAAAAAAAAAAAAAACCAAAAAACAAAAAATACTATCTTGAGGAAAAAAAATCAGTGCTATATAAATGGATTATTTTTAAAAATTTCAATAGCTTTGTATACATTTTATGACCTGCTAATGGTAAGTAATGAATATTTATTCATTCATAATATTTATTAAGCAGCTACTATGCACCAGGCACTATTCTAGAATTGAGTATATAAATGCCATTATGACAGCAGAGTTCATGCCCTGGTTTACATTCTACTAGAAGAGACAGAAGTGAATACACAAAGGGATCGATCAATACTATAAAGTAGAACAGGTAGAAGAAGGTAAAGAAATGGCAGATTATTAATTCAGCTTGTGTTTGGGGGGTTTTCTGATGAGGTAACTTTTGTGAGACTTGTGGTCAAATGGGACTCAGACAAGTGCAAAGCTTGACATGGAACTTTACTTGGCAAACTGCATGGACTGCAAGGAGACCAGAGGGCAGAAGGCAGGTCTTCTAGGACCTGCAAGACCAAGGAAAGAGCTTTGGACCTTATTGTGAATGTTATGAAAACCTCTTGTTTTGAAGAGGGGAGCTTGGGGCCAGCAGGTGGCATGGTGGTTAAGGGCACTGGACTCCCACATGGCCCACCGTGGTTCAAGTCCTGGACCTGGTGCCTTGCTTTCTCACTTTTCCTCTCTCTCTTGCTCTTGCTCTTGCTCTGTCCCTCTCTGGTCCATGATGCCAGCTGAGGCTGTCCCTACAGTGCAACCAAAATGACAGGATGGGAGCAGATTATTCTGCCATTTCTCTCGTTTTTTGAGTTGCACATCAAATCTAGGACTGATGACTCCACACTTGTTTAACCTGCTGGTGAGGTTTAAACAGTTAAAACAGTTTTTCCAGTTCTGCAGTAATTGATAATTTCAGATTTGCTAATGTATCCATGCTTCATCATAGTAATTAGAAACTGGACAATGACTTGGGAGCACGGCCTAATAAGAACCGCATTTGCCTCTCTTTTTGGCATTGGTGATGCTCGGAGAGTGTGAACCATGTTTATGAGCACCATTATGGTGGCACAGAAAGTGGATGGAAAAAGCCAAAAAGTCATTTTTTTTTCATAATATGCATAATCTGTGAACTTCATGGAGACCCCTTATATATCTGCCACAGTGGAAACTGAAAAAGAATTACTTATGGTCTCAATGTGAATTGAAAAAAAGTTTTTTTTTTTTCATTTTTCATTCTCTTCATTAAATAAACAAAAGTTGTTAGTCTCTTTTCTCAAGTACTAATATCTGGGAGTCTGAGTCATATAGAATTTTTTATCATTTGTTTTAAAGAGAATTTCATAAGCCTCTTAATTTTTTAAAAAAATTATTTTAGAGAGACTTTTTGCCATAGGGCACATGCACTTGCCGGAGAGACAGAAAGCGAGAAATCAACCTCCCAGGAGAATGGCCATTCTGCAATCCCTTTCCCTCCATTCTCCTCTCGATATTTTTTTTAGAGGTTTTTCGCTATAGGGCGCGTGCGCTCGCCAGACAGACAGAGAGAGACATAGAGACAGAAAGCGAGAAATCACCCCCCAGGGGGGATGGTCATGCCGCAATCCCTTCTCCTCCATTCTCCTCTCGGGATCCTGGGCACGCACGCACACGCGCCCGGTGTGAGTTGTAAGCCACCGGGTCCGAGACGCGAACCGCGGTCGACTACGTGGGAGTCCAGCGACATAGCCATTACGCCAACTGCTGGTTCCCTCTCCTCTCGATATTTTGAGCACACACACACATGCAACTGACATGAGTTTTAAGCCACCAAGTTCGGGACTCAAGCTGCAGTTGACTCCATGGGAGTCCAGCAATGTATCCATTATGCCGTCTGCTGGTCCCAAAACTCTTAAATTTTATGTTTTGTTTTGTTTTTTTTTTTGTTTTTTGAGGGAGTAGAGTTTATGATCTATATACTCTACTAAATATTTGCCTGGGACAAAGCAAGTTTAATATGTATTATATACATATAATAGTTACATAATTTTTAAAAGGACCTCCCCGATATAATATTCTTAATCACAGCCTGCTTTATTATTTTTAAAAAGGCCAATAGTCACTTCCTAACTGAAGGCAAGGTCTGATTCTGGAATTCTGAGAGTGGCCATATGTCTGATGAAAGCTTCTCAGCCAATAGACAGAACTAAATGAGGTCAAGAACTAAAGAAATATCGACCTCCATCTTCAACACTTCTACTAACAGCCTGACGTGAAAATAATTCCAACCAATTTACATAAAATGTTAAAATTATTCTTTGGTGATAGTTAACTAAATTATGTTTATTTTTTCCAAAGACATCAGGTTTTAGCTAAAACTAGAAATTCATTTGTGTAATACGTTCAATCCTATTCCTAAAATATCCCACATGCAAAACACTGTTTTTTCTAAAATTATTTCAACAAACTTGGTACACAGTAGGTGTTTGTAGGGGAGAAAATGTCATTATCATTTCTCCCCACTCATCACAGAGACATGACTAATACTCTTTATAACAAAAGACAAATTAACAAAAGAAAAGCATAATGCATTTTTTTTAACAAAAGTTTTGAGGGACATGAAAGTCTTCAGAAATGAAGACTCAATGACTCAGGGACAATTATGTGTTTTTATGTTAGTCTGATAAAATAAATGGATAGTCATGGAAGAATACGATTGGACAAAAAGGGTATGATCTAATAAGAATAAACTGGAGGAATTTCAACAAAGTCTTCAGTATGTTCAAATTCTAACTATTCTGTGTATGACATTCCTTCCCCCCAGATATGGGGCAGGGCCCTTCTGGAATGAGGGTCTTGTGACCCACTTTAAGTCAAGGTAGGCCAGAGAATTCTATTATGACCAAGTGTCACAGGAAAAAGATAAGGCCAGAGTGACCTTCTTGATTCAGTTTTCTCCATATTTTAGGGTATTGTGTTCTGAGCCTCAACATGTTCAAGAGATAGTTTAAGAAATACAGTAATGGATTCTGTGGTCTCTGAATCATTTTAAAATATGGATTTTTTTTTGTTTTTATTGGAGTAAAAATGAAAAATGGGAGGGGTTAAAAAAACCCTAAAACACTGAAAGTCCCTTATAGTTCAATGTTTGTATGTATGTATGTATTATTATTATTAATTTTCCAGATGGCACATGTGCTGGCCAGAGAGACACAGAGTGATATAGAAGGAGAAAAATCACCCTCCAGTGGGGTGTGCTCATGCTGCAATCCCCTCTCCATTTCTCCTTCGGAATTTTGGGCAAACATTCACACTTACCTGGCCTATTTTTCAAGCCACTAGGACCAGGATTTCAAACATGTGATATCCAGCTTCCTTAACCACTAATCCATTGGACCAGCCCTATTTTTTAATTTTAAATTTCTTAATTTCTTTCATCAATGAGAGAAATTGGGAGATCCATATGCGCGCGTGCACACGCGTCCACACACACATACACACACACACATACATTTATATCCAGAGACAGGCAGACAGACACAGACAGCACCACCAGCAGAATCTGGACACTGTGATCACCCCTAGCTGAGACAGCCCTGAATCATGAGCACTCACATCATGCAAGTATAGGAAGGTGTCCAGATACAAACCTGGAACCTTCCATGTTTCATGTGGGTCAGCCTCACGAAGCATCATGGTTTGTTTTTTTTTTCCCACTGTATCACTGCACCAGGCTCTAGAACTCAGATATTTAAGAACACTTTTACTATTAATGAGTGTTGTCTGTTTTTCTGGCATATGACTTGACAATACTGAGCTGTCACACATGGAATTAACTCCTCCCATTGTTAAAATTCAACTCTTTATCCCTTCACCAACTCTGTTCTTCTCTTTTCTCTCTCTCTCTCTCTTTCTCCTTTTTATGTTTTAAGGCATTTATTTTTCCCAGGCTTTTTCTCCCAAGACATTTAACCAATCTTAGATTTTATCAACAAGAATGTGGGACACTATTAAGAACCCTTGTACAATAGGTTCAGTATAAAATGTATTTATATGTATAATACAAATATCCTTAGGACAAAAATAGGCTGAATTGAGGAAATTGATTTAAATATATAAAAAAGTTCTTTTCAAAGTGTTAATACTTTCAGGAAAGCTTTTAAATATTTATAAGGTAAGGGCATATCATTAAGTGGATGCTTCTTGGAATGATGACATGGTTTAGGAGCAAGCCCAGAAACAGTAATAAATAACACATGTAAAATTCATATTTTACAAAGCACTTAACAGACATTTTAAATGTATGATCTTTGTTATTGATATTGTTTATCCATGATTTTGCACTTGAGAAGCCAAGTGACACAAGTAGAGATTACCTCTCTCGAATCCTTTTAGGAAAAATGTACGATAGAAATACATTTAATAAATTAACACTACTTATGACACATGAAGTCTTTTTTATTTTATTTATTTTTTTTAGGAATATAAATGGTCTTTTAATTTCCTCACTTGTATCTGTTAGGAAGTGATCACTTGATCTTTTTAAACACCACCTCCCTAAGCTCAGAAGTTGGAGAGTTACCATGTAATATTTGCCTTAGTATTTCGTATCTAACGATCAAATAGAGAAAATGTTGCAGTAGATTAAAAATACCTGCTTTGACAAGCATATCAAAAGAACCTATCATTCCAAATCAAGTACTGGAATAGTACTGATAGGGCATGTTGAGAACTTTTAATTCTCCAAGTTACTACTTGAAAACAAGGATAAGGAATAATCCTTATCTACTTTGTGTTCCTTTTCTTATGTTTTTTTACAGCCTGTATTTCCATTTTTTTTCTGTTACTTTGTAAAATGGATTTTTGTTTCTACTTTTTATATATTTTATGCTATACATGTGTCAGAAGAAAGGAAAGAAAGGAATATTTTCAAATACTCGACTCAAGCTAAGGATCATAGGTATCCTTGTGCAATTTGGCCCAATTAATTTGTGACATTTTCATGGCTATCAATATCTAGTACTTTAAAAAGTGTTTTATATGACTATTTGAAGAGTAAAAGTTTTTTTGCTGAAGAAAAAATATTTCAAATATAGGCTTAACTAGTTTTGGTAGAATCAACCTTAAAAATCCAAAGTGTAATTAAGTAGAGGAAAATTGAGAATAACAATAATAACATACTTTTTAGCAAACTGCATTTCTGTGAAAAGTGTTTATAATATTTATTAACATACAGAATTAGTCTTAACCTGCTAGAAAGAAGAGAAAATGCAACACCTTTCAAAGATGCAAATTGACAATTAACAAAACAATAGAATTCTAGGCCTTCCTTTGCCAGAGGTGCAAATTGATAATCAGGCTCTGCTGGAAAACTGGTTGTTTCTATTTAAAAGTTATCTTGAGATGAAGGCTCCCCAAGGAAGAAGAAAATAACAATATGACCATTTTTGTTAAGTAGAACATCCAATCTTCCAGTATAGCATCATTCTACTGCTCTCTGCAGTTTATATTTGAAAACTTGGGACCAACATGGGGTGTGTGTGTGTGTGTGTGTGTGTGTGTGAATTTGATTTCTCTGTATTTTACTGCATTGGTTTTCATGTCGATTGCTGATTCAATTCACTGTTCTGACCTTTACTTTTAAAGTATTAAATGGTTTGTGACCAGGATCTCTGAAGAATCCAATAACACTTCTCCGTTTCTCTGCAGAACTCTATCACGCTAGGTATGCGTATGTGGCTTTCTGTCATGGCACTGTTGGTATATAGTTGGCACTCACTCTTCTATAGGCAAATAACTGCATCTCTGCTGCTCTGTTCCATTGGATTTGGCTCTTTGTAGTCACTGACCTCATCATCAACTTCTGTTTTACTTTCCCCTATGGTCAGTGGCTGTATTGGAAATTTTTTCCTCCCTAATTTGTTAATTCAAGAGGTCTCTATAGTTGATCTGTATCAACTGTGTGTTACTGAGTGCCTCCTATTGAGCTACAGGGCAATACGAAGTTTCTAGACAATGGTTGTGTTCCAAAATAAGAGAAAAGTTGAAAGCGCAAACAACTTTCTTGCTTTTTAGCTTCCTTCCTTGTTAAATACTTTCCTTCCTAAACCTCCTCCCTTTTTTTCTATTTTTCTTCCTTCCTAAATTGCTTGCTTTCTACCTTCATTCATTCTTTCCTCAGAATTATTGAGCATCTAACTATATAATGGTAAACAAGAAAGACAACATTCCAAGTCAGATCTCTGGACAATTAATGAGACAGGTCCTATGTATACAAGTATAAAAATGCATGCCAAAATGTAATAGAAAAAAAGCATGGTCTATATCCTTGAGACTGACATTTTGGCTAAATCCTGAAATCTTTCTTACCTTCAGTTTCTTCACTAGTAAGTGCAAACAACTGTATGTATAACTCTGAATGAAGAAAGCCCAAATCTGAGAGGGCTTGCCTGTAGTGTTTATTGATTCCAAAGAATGCACCCAGTGGGACCAGCGGTTAGCGTAATGGCTATGTCGGGGACTCCCATATAATCGACCACAGTTTGAGTCCCGGACCCAGTGGCTTAAACTCACGCCAGGCATGTGTGCGTGCGTGCCCAAGATCCTGAGAGGAGAATGGAGGAGAAGGGATTGTGGCATGGCCATCCCCCCCCAGGGGTGATTTCTTGCTTTCTGTCTCTCTCTTTCTGGCGAGCACACGTGCCCTATAGCAAAAACCTCTACAAAAAAAAAAGAAGAAGAAAGAAAAAATGCACCCAATGGTCCCTCAGGGGAAGACGTGTTTATTACTTACGTGAACTGGACAGAATGCTCTGTTGATGGCCAGGTGGAGGGTGGTCCACGCTGTCATTGAGCACAGGCTCAGGTTATACCCATTATGAACAAAAAACATTCATAAATCAATTAAAGATCAATCCGGATTCCCCGTCACCAAAACAGGGGTCTGATTTGTATGTACATTTTTTGAAGGTCACAATAAAAAGTTAGTTTATGGATTAACAGGGAGAGTATGTTCAGGGTTTGGTGCCCCCAATCTTGTGATGTTAATGAGGGAAGGGTAGATATACTTTCAGAATGGCTACAGAATGGCCTTCACCTTCCATGAGGTGAAGGTCATGGTCACAAGATGTTTAGAGCCCTGATTGTGGCCTACATATGGATCGCAAGGAAGACGGGACAATGAAAGAGGGGGAACACCTGAGTGTATGGGACCTGCTCATAACTCCTTCAGAGGCCTGGCAGGGATGAAACGAGAGTATGTGGGTAAAGTTTCTCACACAGTGCACACGTTTTTGTTTTACAAAGAATTATTTAACTTTATTCATTATTATTTTTGAATTTGGCAAGAGAGAGGCAAAGCGATAGAGTCCAGTGTCTTTAACCACCACGCCACCTGCTGACTCCCAGTGCACACTTTAATAGGTGAATTAAATTCTCCTATTCTAGACAAGTTGTGTACTGTGAATACTACAGTTTTAGCAAATAGGGCCACTTGAGTGAAGGAAGACGTTAGTTATATTACATAATAGATATTTTATCAGTGGCCAAAGTTTCGATTTTTCCCATTAGGCTGTGGATTTCTAAAATGTACTAATGTCACCAAGGAAATATTTGAAATGGCTGTTGATCATTTTAGAGGACACAATTGGTGAGAAGTAGCATAATAGAGTGGTCATACATCAGGGTTTTTGTTTCAGGAAGACCTGGCATTAAGTCCTTCACCACACACTTGAACAATCTTTAAATTCCAACTTTTCCTCCAAAATGGGGATACTGAAACCTCTCTCTAGGAATTGGTTGTGAGGACACCTGTAACATAAGTTGAGATGCTATGGAGATAGTTTATAAAGCACTCAGCATAGTGTCGGGTACACAGTCTGTCCTCAGCAAATGCCATCTACTATTAATATATCATCAACTTAACTAGCAGCTCTCGAGAAACCGTAACTGACTACCCAGCAGTTGCCTCCTAGAAGCAAGGCTTTGCTATTTGGCCTTTTCTTTGGTGAAGTATAGCCATCAAGTAAGAAATTAAATCTTAGTGAAAACCAGAAAGATGGTTGACTTGTGGTGTGGAATTAAACATAGGTAATTCAAATTCTCAGTAGAGTTGTGATTCATGAGCAACACGCTGTTGTGTGATATATCTTCTTTTCTGTCACTAATGACTGACCACAATTTGGGTCATTTTTAAAGAAGAGAAGTGTATTCAGTTCATGGTTTTGGAGGTCAAAGGGCTCTAGCTGATTAGGGCCTTCTTGTTCTGGGGACCCTCTATAGAGTCCTGAGATGACACAGGGTGTCGCGCAGTGAGAGTGCGAGTCTGTGTGTCCGGGTGTCTCTGTGCTGATCTCTCTTCTTCTGATAAGCCCACCAGTCTTCAGTCATGGGGGCCTACTCTGATGACTCCATATAATCCTAATCCTAATCCTCCTAAGGCTTGTGTTTTATTTCCATAGTTAGGTTAAGTTTCCACCCCGTTACAACCGAATTTTAACACTCAAATTTAGGGGGACATATTCAAGCAGCAGCAATATCTATATTTGCAAATTGGGAAATTCCAGAACTCAGGACATCTTCCAGAAGATTTCTCAATGGTCTACTATATGTTTGCAAAATGGCGCTAGGAGCAAGGGAGAAAGAAAATTGAGACTGATATTGAAGAAAGAGGAGCAAGGTCAGTGAGGATTTGGAAGAAAGTTGCTGCTTAGGTCATAGTCATTCATTCTTTCATTTTAGTTGCTACAATTTCCAGGATATCCCACCTACTCCTATGAATATGTAAGTGTATGCTCGTCCTCCAAAAATACTTCAGATAAATTTTGTTTTTGTTTAATTTGCCCAGAGAGAACATGTGTCCCACCAGAGAGACAGACAGAGAGAGAAATAAAACAGAAAACAAAAGGCCTCCAATGGGGCATGGTCCTGTCACAATCCCTTCTCCTCCATTTCTTCATCCTGTTAGGATTTAGGGCACACATACACACACACCTGGTGTGTTTTTCATGCTGTTGGGGCCAGGACTCACACCACACAGTCCAATCATGTGGGATCTAGCTCCCTTAACTACTAGACCACAGGGCTGGCCCTTCAAATAAATTGCTTTTAAAGATTCTCTTCTCATAGACAAATATATGACTATTTATATTTGTCTTTGAACAAATCCAACAAGTTTTTTTCTTTTCTTTGTAAATATATATAACAGTTACTTGGTGAGCTGGAAAAGTAAGCTTCAATACAGGCTGATGGGCATCTAGCTCTTTGCATGGAACTTTGCAGAATGTTGCTAAGTGGTGTTTATGCCTGTATGAGGAGTTCTTGACAACCAGGAGTCTCTGAGCATGATGGTTGCCTGAGAAATGGTCTTACCACAGTTGAATTCATAAGAAAGCTGAACACATTTTTGTCTATTGCTACCATCTTTATTCAGAACCCATGTCTTTGCAGGTATGGGTACCATCTAGGTACATCAAATATTTGTCTTTCCTACAAGCAACTCATCAAGATTGATTACACTTCCATACGGTTATGGGCAAGCCTAAGAATTTCTCCCTTCAGGGGGCCAACAGATGGTGTAGTGGTTATGTTGCTAGGCTCCCATGTGGCCAACTGCAGTTCGAGTCCTGGACCTGGTGGCTTAAAACTCATACCAGGTGCATGTGTGTGTGCATGTCCAAAATCCTGGGAAAAGAATGGAGAAGAGTTTGAGATGTAGTCATCCCCTCTGGGGGGTGATCTCTCACTTTCCTTCTCACTGTCTCCATCTTGCTCTCTCTTTCCAGTAAGTGCACGTGACCTAAGGCAAAAACCTCTAATAAATAAATAAATAAAAAGAAATTCCCCCTTCTCTGTAACTGGCCAGTTCTCTCTCCACTCTCCTCATGAGTAATGATCATGTCCTCCAAATAATTCTGTGTGTGTGATCCCAGGTCACTTCAATAGCAAAATCATATATTAAGGGTCATTGCCTTTTGTCTTTTGGTGGTCACCTTGGTGCTGACATTCTAAAAACAAGCTTCAAACTTCCGTGCCAAGTCCCATCTCAGTATCTTCAGGATCTGAGCTGGTGGCGCAGGCATTACCCAGCCTGTGCCTGGCTCCTCTAGCTCCTTGGAGGAGAGCAGCAAATGCCAACTCTCCCCGCCCTCCCATCTCCTGCCAGCTCTGAATTCCAGCGTCAGGAGGATTTTTCTATGGGTGTGGACCTCAGCCCTACAGTGCCTTGAGCAGAGGATAGTACTTGATTTACACCTGCCAAAACCTGTTCTAAGCAGATCTACACCTCCTGATTCTAATGTTCCTTGGGCAGAACCCATCTTTTCCAGGAAGAGTTCTGTGGGATTTATTTGTTTTGCTTTTTAAAGAAATTTGAAGTATGTGGTGGCAATCTTAAAACTCTTCCATCGCCTCCTCATCTTCTAGGTATCCTCCCAGGAATCATAGGAAGGTTAATTTCTTTAGTCAAATCTAACGAGGCGGTCTCACCCTCCCTCCGTTCTTCCAGTCACCCTTTATCTGCTTATGGAATTTAAAGCAGAACTCATTTCCATCACAACCACTGATATTTCAGAAATGATACATGAACCCCCATCTCTGTATACTAAGTGTCCGACAGAATCACCATCACTGTCACAAACCATATTGGGTTCAGTTCTAAGGACTGACATGTCTGTTTGATAAACTTATGCACATTTAAGGATTTTGAGCAATCCCTGAAGACGTCCCTGTGCATACTGTGGGTAAGGATCAGAACATAATCTCATGTGTTTCAGAAGTATCATTTTCTTTATTTTTGGGTTAACATAATTATTGACATAATTATCTTACAATAATAGTATAATTAGTAATAAGAACATAATTCTCTCAGGTCACAAATCTACCAGATGGATGGAAAAATCTAACATCAGTCACTCTTGGGTCTTCTGAATACATTTTTTTTTTTTTTTTTTTGAGAGAGATTTCTGCTACAAGTCATATGCACTTGCCAGAGACAGAAAGCAAGGAATCACCCTTCCCCCCAGTGAATGCCTCAAACTATATTTCCTAAATACTGTTCATCGTCATTGGGTTTCTCTTAGAAATCATGGGGCAATAAGTTTGAG
This sequence comes from Tupaia tana, assembly GCA_026018925.1. Taxonomy (NCBI): domain Eukaryota; kingdom Metazoa; phylum Chordata; class Mammalia; order Scandentia; family Tupaiidae; genus Tupaia; species Tupaia tana. The sequence goes on along the minus strand of JAKSZU010000006.1, from coordinate 132,896,690 downwards.
ATTGTCGTCTCTGAAAGAAGTGGAGTTCAGGTGCTCTACAAGGCCAAATATGAAACCAAATGCCCCTTAGTGGCTGGGCAAGCTGACCTCATCTGGACAAGGGACCTGCCTTACAGAAACAGCTTCTGGATACAAAGTACTCAGATATGAGCTGTAATTCTTTACATTCTGTCTTTCAATGGAGGGACAGATGCATCTTTTTTAAGAGATTTTTGCTATAGGGTGCTCACCGGAGAGACAGAGTGAGAAAAAGCGACAGAAAGTAAGAAATCACTCCCCCCCACCCCCCTCCCGGGGAGATGACCATGCAACAATCCCTTCTCCTGCATTCTCCTCTCAGGATCTTCAACACACACACACATGTACCCAGTGAGTTTTAGGTCACTAGGTCTGAGACTCGAACTGCAGTAAACTACTTGGGAGTCCAGTGACGTAACCATTATGCCATCTGCTGTTCCCCTGAACACATCCTTTTGATAGTCAAAATTCTTCCAGGATCTTTTTCAGGATGAAGGCATTGATTGAAGGGGGGTATCCCCAAACTATTTAGTTTTTGGTGTATGTTTTGTGGTAGCAAGACTTCCTGAGCCAGGGATGTTGGGCGTGGAGGTTACAAGGTAGAATGAACAGCGATAGTGGTGACGCTGATTAAAAGCAGGGTGGGGATCTAGCCTACCCAGCCCCTGCTTGGGGCACTGAATCAGCAATGGCATTGAGAACAAAGGGAAGGGATATGGAAGCAGAGTAGCCTAGGAAGGAGGACAGATTTGGTGTCCAGTAAACTGAGGAACATGCTGTGTTTGCTGTGCTTGTTAATAATTTGAGTAGTGATACTAGAGATGGGTCAGGAGAGAGATTCAAGCTAAGAACACAGAGCAAAAGAAAGAAGTCTGTAAGAAAGTTCTCTCTTTTCTACCCCAAAGCTGTGCCCCTCCTTCAGACCACATGGCTGCCAAACTGCTGATACTTCCTCTTCCGAACTTTTAATTCTGAATTATATTCTTGAAGATATTACTCCTTAACTCAGAAGACCTCTGTGGTTCCTCTTTGCTTAACTTAGTTCACTTTCTCTGGATTGAAATTTTTTCCTTTTTTGATGCAACTTGCCCTTCCATGTCATCCCCATTTTCCCGTCTTCCTCTGCCAGACATACTCTAAAACCAAGACCCTTCAGAGGAAGGACATTTAGAAGAAAAATAGAGAGACAAAGCATTAATGGGACAAAGAAATGTGGTATTATCTGTTCAAGATATTTTATAGTTTTATCAACTGGACTAGGGAGAAATGTTCACATGTTGAAATATTCACTTTGTAAGCTAAATAACAAATGTATAAAAGAAAATGAAATTTAAAAATGTACAAAATAAAAAAAAAATAAAAATAAATAAATGAAACCAAGACCCTTCACAGTTTCTTAGCAAGATCTTATACTCTCATACCTGTATAATTTTCTTTGTTCATGCTATTCCTTTCACATGGAATTCTCTTTACTCTAAAATTGACCTGTTGAAACCATTTTCCTAGGGCCAGACAGAGGCACAGTGTTAAACTTGACACCGTGAGGCTAACTCATGTGGGAAGGGCCTGGGTTCTTGTCCAGAGATCTCGCTGAGTATGTCGGGTACACAGGTGCCCATGATCTGACACTAGCTGAGGCTGGGGGTGGATCATGATGTCAAGATCCTGTTGAGGGCACTCTCTCTGTCCTATGCCTATCATTCATGGAAAAATAAATAAACTTCATAATACTTTTAAAAAAAAACTCAAAAAATAAAAAAAAACAAACAAAAAGCTTTCAGGGTCAGCAGGTGGCATGGTGGTTAAGGTGGCAAGATCCCAGGGAGTTGACTGTACAGTTCGAGTTCTAGACCTGGCCATTTGTGAAACACAGTGGGCATGTGTGTGCAAAATCCCAAGAGAAAAATAGAGAAGGACTTCGCTATGGCCATATCCCTGGGGGGTGATTTCTCACTTCCTCTCTCTCTCTCTCTGGTGAGCAAATGTACCCTGTAGCAAACTAAACAACGGCAACCAACACAAAATTTTTTCCTTGAGTTTTCACTTCTTATTTTATTCATCTCTTATTTATCTTAATCTTGCCTTCCTTAAGGCATATATTCAATTATTCAATTATGCTATGTATCTTTTTTTTTCTGCTACATACAATGGACTCATAGATATACTCATTATTTATAATCAGAAAACACTTGAGAGCTCTCTTAGTTAAGTAGTTTCAACATTATGTTTTCATGAAAATACAATAGAATAATTATTATCCTTTCCAATTTTTAAAATAAATAAATTAATCAAGTTTTCTGACTTTTCAGTTTACCTGGTGTGGTGGGCTACCTTCAAGGTGCTGCCCCCTGGGTCCCCACCTCCTAGCATTCATGCTTTAGTGTCACCCCCTCCTATTGAGGGTGACCTGGACATGCTGACTTGCTTATAAAAATGGAATACAGCAGAAGCAATGGGAGGTCTTTCATTTACTTACATGGTGTTATGAGTTGTGCAGAAAGCATAGTCATTTAATACAAGTATTAAGAGATATGAATTAAACTTTCATGGGCTGTAGGAATTCTATCTGGAATACCTATATTTGGATACTTGCAGCTCAGTTAAGTGTCTTCATACACAGTTTGCAATATTGAAAAGAGAACTAGCCTTAATATGACCCCCCCCTTTTTGTTTAAAGAAACTGTACTCCGTAAATGGAATTCCTATCCCCATTAATTAAGAAGATTCTTCCTCATTTTAGGGACAGACTGTGTGTTAATTGATACCCTTCAGTGGGCAAGTAGATATGTATTTTCTGACTTTTTCTCTGAGCATCATGTTTAGCTTATTTTCACTTATACTCTATATTATTATTATAGTATACTATATTAGTATTACTAATTTTTGATAGCATAAATCAACCTTTGTAAGGACTATCTGAACTATAATGGGTGTATATTTAGACACCACTTCTTTTTGGTGATGTTAAAATTATTAGGTCATCAGGAAAGTCATGACATATTTTTCTTTTTCTATCCAAAAATGCATCGTAACTTTCCCAATGACTCAATATAAGTGAGTACAAAGTTCACTTGGGAATAGATAGCTTTATAGTCTTCCTTTTCTTTAGGATACATTTCTGCTGTGCTCAGTGTTTTTTGGTGCTCTTCTCTGATAACACTCAGTATACAAATAGTAAACCTTGTCACATATTATGTATTCTTTTTCCTTTGGCCCTTCCAGTTCATTATGAATCTTGGTGTGCTTCTAGATTTGGTGCAATTTTTTGAGTGTATGTTATTTTTAGAAAATTAGTTTTTGTTACTGTTACTGTTGTTGTTTTCCCTCATTCCTAATGTGAAGTCAGCAATTGCATTTTCCCCATCCTGATTGCTGTTGTCATCAGCTGTCCCTGTATAATGGCTTTTGATATGTCCCATTGTGATGCATTGGACCCTGTCCCTAGTTAATCATTCATTTTAGGAGACTGATTCTGGGCAACAATGCTTATAGTCTCTCTTCATTTTCAGTATTAAAATCCTTGGCATTGTATTTCCCTGTACCATTTTTTTCTGGACCACATTATGATTATCCAGCCACATTAAAACTCTTAGCAGGTTAGTAATTCTTCTCTGATCATTCCGAGAGTTGTCAACCACACCAGTGTCCTAGGAAATTGTAATGCTTAGAAAACAATCCAAGACTGATCTGACCTATCCCTGTTTAACTATTTTAGAGCCTGCTTTTCCACACGTATTATATGACAAGGAGCAATACTTTGAAGCTCTTTGAAAACATTTTCCAAGTACTTACTTACAAAATGTCTTTAGTACAAATTTTAGGGAAAAAGACTTTTATAAAATTATTATTGGGCCCAGTGGGGGCACAGTGGTAACACAATGCTCTTCAATGTCTGACCCACACTGGAGGGTCCTGGGTTCACATCCCAAGGCCTCCCTGTATGTGACAGGCACACAGTTGTATGCCAATGAGCTTGGGGCTAACGATGGATTGGGGTGTGAAAATCCTGTTGGAGAGTTTCTGTCTCTTTCTTTTATAGAAGAAATAGATAAACTTTTTTCTCTTTTTTTTCTTTTTTTGGAGAGGTTTTTGCTATAGGGCGCGTGCGCTCGCCAGACAGACAGAGAGAGACAGAGAGATAGAAAGCAGGAAATCACCCCCCAGGGGGGATGGCCATGCCGCAATCCCTTCTCCTCCATTCTCCTCTCGGGATCTTGGGCACGCACGCACACGCGCCCGGCGTGAGTTTAAGCCGCCGGGTCCGGGACTCGAACCGCGGTCGACTACGTGGGAGTCCAGCAACATAGCCATTACGCTAACTGCTGGTCCCATAGATAAACTTTTAAAAAATAAAATAAAATAAAGAAAACTATTTCCCATAGGCTTTTAGATAGATTTAAAAGTCCAGAAAATAAAAATATTAATAAATAAGCTTCAAATGATGGTAGATTAATATAAGCATACATATATTCACCTCTTGATTCCATACCTCTCACCCTCTGATATTTCCCACCCTCCTCCCACACTGTCTCTGGTATCTACAGTTATTTTCCATGCCCTTTTATATTTTTTTTACATTTTATTGATTCACTAAAGATCTTAATTTAAAAACTTTCCATAGTAAACACAACTGATATATACTTATTAATGAACACATGTCTGACTTTAGGTATAAACCTCAGTGAGTAAAGTGAACATACTGTAAAGTAGCACCTAGCTGGGGCTATGTAGCTTACCGCAGTCATTAAATAGATATTTTTTAATGCATTCAGAGGCATACAGGAGGTGACCTGTAATTTCTAAACAGTACCATTCTCCCTTTGTGCAGCAGATTCAGTGGAAATTGAGGATTAATATGACCCTAAAAGTATTCAGATATTTGGCTACCGAGCACCCAGACCTATCTAGAAAATCAGTGTGTAGAGGCTGAGCAGAAAAGTGAGAAAGGTAAAAAGAAAATAAGATGGAAAAGAAAGAGAGAGAGAGAGAGAGAGAGAGAGAGAAACAATAAAAAGAGAAAAAAAATTAAGCAAAAAATGAAAACCGCGCGGCACGATAGTGCACTGCACAAACGGGGCCGCTTAGAACTCAGATATAATGGCTGCTGACTGGCTTGTCCTGGCTCACGGCTCAATCTGGGGGGGAACAGGATGAAGTGTGGGCAGAAGATCTTCAGTGGTCCTAATCAAAAAGATGTGAACTTTCTACCCAATGGTATTTCACATTTTTATTTTTGGCCAAAGTAACACAGAGAAACTTAGAGAAAAATATCTATTACACTGAGATTCAGTAAAGACCTTATGAATGTATATTTATCAATGTGAATGTGAATACTTGTATGTATATATTAGGTCATTAGTAAAGTCATGATATATTTTCCTGTTTTTCTGCGCAAAAATGCATCGTAACTTTCCTGACAACCCAGTAAGTCATAGCAAAAATGATTCTTGCTTTTTGTTTTGCAAAAACTGATCCAGTTGACAAATTTTGCCCAAAGAATAGCACTGGGGAAAAACACTTTCAGTGTATTAAAATCAACTTTGATTATTGTCATTTTATCCCCAATATCTACATGGCTTATGGACTTTATAAAGCCAGAGACAGGAAAATGCATCCTTTTCTATCCTCCACCCAGAACTGTACAAGTTTATGTGTTTTCACTCATGCTGGTTTAAAAATACCAGATAAAGGGACCACCAGGTGGCATAATGGTTAGGTTGCTGGACTCTCACGTAGTCGACTATGGTTCCAGTCCTGGACTCAGTGGCTTAAAACTCATGCCGGGTGCTTAAGCGTGCATGCACAAGACCCCAAGAGGAGAGTGGAGGAGAAGGGATTGCTGTGTGGCCACATCCCTGAGGGGTGATTTCTCACTTTCTGTCGCTCTGGTGAGTACATGTACCTTATAGCAAAAATCTCTCTTAAAAACAAACAAACAAACAACAAAATAACAGAAAAATGATAACATCAGAAATGATTGTTTTGATTAGAATTCTTTGTTGGAAACTGTAAGAAGGGGGCGAGGGGTCGGGCAGTGGCAGAGTTAAGGCAGTGCTCTGCAAGGCTGACCCACAGGGGAAGGTTCCAGATTTGCACCAAGAGACCTTCTCGAACACACCAGGCTCTCATGTGCCTGTGATCCTGGCTGGTCGAAACTGGGGTAGATCATGGGATGAAGATTCTGTTGGGTCTCTGTCTATTTATCTGTCTCTCTCTTTTGCTCAGGGAAGAAAGAAAAAAAAAGATGCTTAAAGAAGAGAGGCCACAGAATTTAGAATATTCATCTTGCTGGTGTGTTGCAACAATATTTTATTAACTAGCTAATTGTTCTTTCTTTTTTTTTTTTTTTTTTTGGAGAGGTTTTTGTTACAGGGCGCATGCGCTCGCCAGAAAGACAGAGAGAGAGAGAAAGCGAAATCTCCCCCCAGGGGGGGATGGCCATGCCGCAATCCCTTCTCCTCCATTCTCCTCTTGGGATCTTGGGCACGCATGCACACGCGCCCAGCGTGAGTTTAAGCCACCGGGTCAGGGATGTGAACCGTGGTCGACTATGTGGGAGTCCAACGACATAGCCATTACGCTAACTGCTGGTCCCAGCATGGCTGGAAACTTTCTACAAAGTTACTGTTTGACCTCTTTCTTGAACATGGAGATGGGGAATGTGCCTAATTCATGGTTATCATAATATATCATCAGAAATCATGAGATATAGGTATACATAATATATCATAAGATAGAGTCATCACTGTATACGATATATTCATAGTTATCATTAGATATATCCACTGAGATTGATGCCTTTGATAAATAACCCAGACACTTAAGACAAGGCGTTTTAGGCAACTTCTTCAGACAGCTGTCATGACATTTCGGTACAAAGTGGAATAGGTCTGAGAGAATGAAATTGCCTCTTGAAATGGAATACTTCTTTCAGTAACTAATATTGGCATTAGAGTGTCAGGATCAACAGTGACCTCCTGTATGCAGTGGGGGGCAAACCAGGAAACAGAGCTTGCAGGCTTCTTGTCCCTGAGTCGTGCACATGGCAGGAAGTAATGGCAGTTGCTGGCTCTGGGCAGGGAGCACTGAGGCAACCTCAGGGAAGTTGCAGAGAGTTCAAGACCCTGGGAGTCTTGTTGCTCCTAGGATTTTGTAGTGGCAGTGGTGGGGAGGCGGGTCATTTTCAATGTACAACTATGCAGGGATTATTTGCAAGACATAGATATCCATTCTTGATAGAGGCAGATTAAATTTCCATTGAAATGCGACAGCAGCGAACTAATATAGCAGCAAGAAATTTACAAATGAGTGCCTGGTCCCTGCAGCAGTAACATTGGCATCTCACAACTTGTAGTGACTGTCATTTACCCCTGAGAGGTGTTTTATTAATAGGCAATAAATATACTGTTTTAAGACACAAAGTATGAAAGTTAAAGAAAAATGATAGTTTTGGAAAAACTATTACTGGATGACTTCCTGGAAGAAAGAGAGAGACTAACAGAAGGAATCAAAAGTCTCTTGGTTCACAGACTGAAATCCATAATGTTATAGGATCTTTACCATTTCAGTAGGCTGTTTTACTGCTCAGTGAATACATTGCTCAGTGAATATTGGTCTTGTTGCAAGGATAATGTCCTATTTGAGTCCAAAATAGCTCACACATCTCTCTTGTGTTTAGTAATAAATTGCCACTAACCATCAGGTAAAAGTTCATTTTACAAGATTCCAGATGGTGCATTTAACACCATTTTTAAGGCTTCCTGTGACTAGCTAGCACATATAGTTAATGCAGACATATCCGAATTCCAGTATACTTTAATTCTTGTATGTAGGGTCTCCTATTCATCTTTCCTCAGGTTTTTCCCTCTGGCATGTTTCGCTGTGTTTTCTGAACTCAGAAGTTACCACTGGCACAGTTTTAGTCACAGAATTCTGTCAACCTTTCAAGATATCACGTTGCGACTTCTTTAAAAAATTATTTTAAAGTACGTTTACATTGTGGATGGTAACAGTATTCCACTTTGTTCTCAGATCCCATTTAAATTCCAGCTTTGTTTCTTTCTCAATGAAGTTCTTCAGGAAAATCTGTACTTCTGTTTGTTCCTTTAGAAAAATGCTTCTAGAATTTTATTTACCTTCAAGAATACCTTGGGAAAACGAAGCGTTGTTATGCTCTCTTTAGTTTTAGCAAATTAAATAGCACATAGAGAACAGGCGAGGGTGTTATAAAATCAAGGGTGGACAAGGGTGATAAGCATCAAGTCAGAGCAGATACATTTTTACCACTGAAAAGAAATCTCTGTGCCACGCAGAAATTTGGAAGTACCTAGCTGGCATAATAGGAGATAACGACATTCACCAGGGGTAAATTAGTTTTCTTTTTCTGAAATTAATTTATTAAATGAATTCATGTCCATGAGCCAGTGGGGAAAGTATATCGGGAAATCAAAATTGCTACCACAAAAATGATCTACTGTTTATTTATTTTGAATTTATATAGCCTCTTTTCTCTGGAGATTCAAAGATGCTGTGTGGAAAATTTTAAACCTTTTAAATAATAGACAATAAGTTGTAAAATGTGAACCTTGGCTTAAATAGGCTATAATATCTATGGTTTTATCATGTACCCAGTTATAAGCACTTGCAGTTACAGAGAAAAAAATATACACTTAAAATTGGAGATTTTCACCTGGCCGGATACCAAGAATGAGAGCTACGTGGTAAACACTTTCGATCTGTTAGACTTAGGTCTGTCTTTTGAGGTTAGAGCTTTAGCATCAAATACAAAGCATGTTGTAAATGACTGAAAACGCTTACGTATTACAGGGAACCTTGGGGTTAGAGGTTACAGGCCAATCACAGGCACGTGGTTCCCTCCATGGCCGTTGGTGGGATATTACTAGAACTCCACAAGAGGACCAAGACTCACCCACAGGCACAGAAGTGAACTTCATGGCTCGTTGTGTAGACTAATAAAATCTCTGACTTCAACTACTTCACCCCACGAAACAGAGAAGGGTTTCTGTAGCTATGAATTATCCTTGAATTTTGATCACTGCTGCAAGCCCACACGCAGACCGACTACCCATAAACTTTCATCAGGAAATAAAAGCTCGATGCCCTTTCCTCCTCATCTTCTTCTAATAATAATACAGTCATAATACAATTCCTTGTGATGTGTTCTACAATCCTACAGCTAGCCTTTATGATGGCCTACATGTTAAAAAGTAGGAATTGATATAGTTAATTTGCCCAGCTCCCAGCTATTGGAGTAGCTAAAAAATTAAACTGTTAAAAAATACATTTACACTGAGGTAAAAGTCTAATGTTTTGCTTCTCATTAGTTCTATTTTGCTTTCCCTTTTGGTACTTTAAAAAAATTTTTTTAAGAGTAAGGACCCTGGAGTAAGAATTAGAATGATGGTTTTATACCTTTCTACTCATGTGACCTTGAGCAAGTGGATGACTCCAAGGACCTCCCTCATAGTAGTTTTCTGAGATTTAAATAGAAAAGCACCAGTTAAATACTAGAAGTAATAAGTAACACAGAGTACCACTACCATTACTGCTGCCAGTGCTTCCACAGGCGATATGCAGACAACATACTTTATTCTTCACTCTAGGGGAATATCTTGAAACATTTTTTTTTTTTTGGAGAGACTTTTGCTATGGGCCATGTGTGTTTGCTGGAGAGACAGAGAGACAAAAAAGAGAAATCATGCCCTAGGGAAACAGCCATGCCACAGTCCCTTCTCTTCTTGGGATTTTGGGCATGCATACACATGTGCTCAGTGTATTTTGAGCCCCTGGGTCTGGGACTTGAATTGCAGTCAACTATGTGGGAGTCCAGTGACGTAACCATTACATCATCCTCTGGTCCTGGGACAGTTTTTTAAATATTAGGAATACACATACATTGTCACAGAGTTGGAAGTGGAACAGTGCATTTGATAAAGTTTTGCAAGATCTTCCAAAATTCAGGTTTTTTTTGTTTTACTTGAAAGTGCTACTCTTTGGGGATGAGCAATAGACTGCAATATTTGAAAAAGGAAAAGTTGGCATTCTGGAGAAAGGATTAATGTTTATGAGGGGGGATCAATGGCTTTTCAATGATAGGCAACATGCATATGTATTCAATATCTATCATCCAGAATTCATATGGACTGATACTTGAAAGGCAAGGGGGAGTGGAAAAGGATGAGCCCAGCCATGTGGGTGCTGGCTGAGGACTCCCTCTGTGGCACTCTCAGAATAAACACTGTTACTCCCACCGAGCAGACAGTGCCAGTGCAAGCTGGCAGCTGGTACAACATGCCCCTGCGCCATTCTTCTCCTTAGGAGAATGTTCTGAGCAGTCACGCACAGTTCCAGACCTGCAGACGCTGCTGCGTTTGCAAGTGCAGTCTTTCCTGAAGTTCTTGACCTGACCCGCAGCTCCAGGGTGCTGCGAGAATACAAAACACAGCGTTAAAAAACATCAGACCCGCCTGGCTTGGGGAGTCATTTGCCTGCTATGGAGGATCTGTTCATTATTTGAAGTAATCCTGTACCTTTAGCAGTATTTAAAGGAGATTGTAGGGATTCTTACTATTTTGGTGCATTTTTTTAGCCTGTGGGACAAACTTCAAAGAGTTAATGGAATTCTAGTTCCAGATGCCACATGGCAGTATTGGGTGGCTTTTTAGCTGGTAATATGTGGAGCAAAAAGAGAACAGTTTGTTTTATTGGAAAGAAAGAAAAACGCTTTCTGAGATTGGGAACGCTGTAGAAGATGAAGCTCAGCACTGAGTATTTTGAACAAAAAGAACCAGTGATTTAAAAACCACAAGTGCCGTCCTCTGTAATATACATCATGTTAGATAAGCCTCCTCGGTAATGAGTATCAGTCACTTTCAAAATTTTAACCGAATTACAGGTTGGATCCACAATTTCAATTACAAGGAAGAAATTTGAGCAGATGAATAAGAAGAACCAAACTATATTTTAGTCTCGTCTAAGTTAAAACTGTAAACCACTTTGCATAACTGCTTTTATGTCTGTGACTGTTAAATATTTTTTTTTTAAATCATTAATCAAGTGAACTGTCTGGCTGTTGGGGTGAGGAGTGGGTTAGAGGTTAACAATAGGGCTGTGCTGGTGTGTTTGTGTGTCTGCGTTTCTGTCTGTGTAGGGCTAAGTGGGATTTATGGGTGTCTAGGTGGAAGGCATTATACCATCTAAGAAATAAAAAGGTTTGGCATATTTTTGTTTTACTCTTTCTTTAGAACAAAATATCTGGTGATTACAGATTTGCCTTCTAGATGACTGTGAAGTGATAACGCCACAGTTAGGAAAAGAAAGCTAGAAAACACGTTAGTGGCCGAGGGGCGGGGTTCCATGTTACTTTTATTCCCCTGCCATTTAACATGTGCTACTGTCAGGAAGTTGAATTAACAATGAGAAAGCCACAACTGTTGCTTCTCACATCTTCAAAGGGCCTTTTCCTTACTTATTCATGAGTGGCATGTTATGTTGAAATATCCAGGTCATGCTTGCAATCGACAATTCTGTCGAAGAAGAAAGAAAGAGGTATGAGAAATACGCCCTGTTAGGTCCTGCTCCACTATTGCGAGGGCTATTCAGAGGTCTCACATCCTGATCAAGAACTTGGATCTTTGGAGAGGGGGACTGCTCTGCAGGAAGGGAATGGAGGCTTCAGGATAACAGAGTCTTAACTGTCAGGCCTGCGGATATCCTGATGGTAAAGGGAGCCAGATTCCCCATGGCCAGCTGTGACTTGAATCCCAGTCTCGACAGATGGAAAAACACTCCAGGCACATGTGCATGCATGCCCCATATCCTGACAGAATAGAAAAATGGAGGAGAAGGGATCGTGGGGTAACCATGCCCCATTGTGGGGGGTGTAGTCTCCCTCTCTTTCTCTGTCTCTTTCCCTGGTGAAAGTACATGTCCTCCGGCAATACTTTTTTTAGAAAAGAGTCTGAAATATTTGTGACTTTTCTAAGATAATCTGACAATAATTTTGGACACAGAATTATATTTTATTATTAAGTCATTTTATTGTGTTACCTACTGAAAAATACCCGAGAAAAGATAAGGCAGGAGAATTTTGATGATCCTAAAGAAATAAAACCAGTTTAGGGACCGGCAGTTAGCGTAATGGCTATGTCGCTGAACTCCCATGTAGTCAACCACTGTTAAAGTCCCAGACCCGGTGGTTTAAGCTCACGCTGGGCGCGTGTGCGTGCGTGCCCAAGATCCCGAGAGGAGAAGATTGCGGCGTGGCCATCCCTCCTGGGGGATGATTTCTCACTTTCTCTCTGTTTCTCTGGCGCATGCACACGCCCTATAGCAAAAACCTCTCAAAAAAAAAAAAAAAAAAAAGAAAAGAAAAGAAAAGAAAGAAAATCAGTTTATAAAGAGATATTTCTGCTATTTCAGAAGCTGAATGTCTTGTGATGGAGTCTCAGATAAACCTCTGATGTTCCAGTAGAAGGTATTATGAAGCTTTTCAGTGCAGTTTGAAGGTATCTTATTTCTCAGATTTGATTTTCCTTAATGAGTGGCTTGGTTTCTAAGGATAAGAAATATTCCAAAACAATACACTAGGTAAAAGGAAGTTTCTATTTAACATTTATTAATAAAATTAGTCTGCTTGATACTACAGAAAGGTCCTGATTTGCATAGTCTAAAGGCAGTATATTGCATACACCAAATAAAACTTAAAGTGTAGGCCAGCTACAGTGGCAAAAGTGGGGGTTCTGGGGGGTCGCTGCTCAATGGCAGCAACCTAAGCAGACCAGACCTGGTGTGGTCCTAGCTAACGGGGAGGCTGGGGCAGAAGGGTAGCTACATGCTGAGATCCTGTCGTTCTCTTTCATTTAAAAGAAGCATGATATAAAAACAAACAAAACTAAGCTATTAGTTTAAGTAAAATATCCTTTAATGAGTGCTAGTAATGCAAAACAAGGAGTCTATTGTTTACATATTTGTCCTTCAAATTACTTCAGGTACAGTACATGCACTTTTAAGTTTCAGGTTTAGAGTGTTTGAAGGTGTCTTAAATACCCAGTACACTCATCATTTTCCCACTTAATTTCTTATGTTGCAGCAAGAGTTTGAATAATTGTGCCTAAACAAAAGGGTATTGGAGAAAAAGTGTTAGTTTGTTGTAAAGTAGAATATTCAGCAATAAAGAGAGTATAAGTAACAAAGAACAAATTTGCTATCCATCAAAGAAACTGGGAGCAAACGTATTTCTGTGTATGTGTGGTAAGAGAGCATTCATGTTGCTTCCTTTCATATATTCATATATATATATATAATATATATATATTCATATGTGTGTGTATATGTAACATATATATATATGTAACATTTCTTGTATGTATGAGTTTATATATATAAACTATATGTATGTATGTATGTGTGTGTGTGTGTGTGTGTGTATATATATACACACATATATATATATATCATGCATAATAAATACATTATATGTATCTGGACTTAAATCTTTGGGTGGTTAAGGGTGCTGGACTCCTACATAGCCCAACCATGGTTTGAGTCCTGGACCTGGCGACTTGCTTTCTCACTTTCTCTCGCTCTTTCTCTCATGTTGCCCCTCTCTGGTCAAATAAAATAAATAAATAAAATACAGTAAAATACATTGAATAAAGTTCAATAAAGTAATTATTTTTTTAAAAAAAACCTTTGGAGTAGATTTATTATTACTGAAGTAAAAACTATAAAATTTGGAAAGCTTTCGTTGTGTACATGGAATTCCATCCTTTACATTTGTGGATGGGAAGACCTGGCATTTTCTCCAGGAGAAAAGATCACAGAAAACACAGGTCCACTGCAGGGCCTACAGTAAAGCATCCTCCCACTTCCAGAGGTTAAGTGTCCTAACGTGACCATTGCCTTCCTCGTCCTTGTTGGGCCAGAGCTACTGTGTGCAGGAAATATCACGTTATTTTCAAGGAGCCAAGTTTTCCTTCAATAAAATACAACCAAGGAGATCATCTAGTCCTTTCAAAGAGAAGGATTCAAGTGCACTATTGTTTATCTCTTAGATATTTTGTTAGAGGTGCTGGTAGTGTTAACTGTTTAAAATTGTTGGATACCTGGTTTTTTGTTTTTTGTTTTTTTTTTTTTTTGGTTATTGTTGCTGTTGTTACAGGGTGCATGCACTCTCCCGAGAGGCGGGATGGGGGAGTAGGGTGGGGAAGGAATCCTATGGGGAATGGTCACGCCACAATCTCTTCTCCTCTCTCTCTCCCCCATTTTGAGAGAACATGCCCAACAAGTTCCTAAAGCCACCGAGTCCAGGATTCCAGCTATGTGAACGGCTATTTGGGATCCAGCTCCCTACCCACTAGGCCGTGGGCTAGCCCAAGGGCATGTGCAATTTGCTGAGTCCATTTCATGTGCCGCACGTGAGACGGGGACGTGGGAGGGACCGGGATCTCGGTGTGAGCACTTGCTGGGAGCTGTGCACATTTGCTTAGGAAACAGTCCCCTCTGAGTTCCAGAAGTAGGGATGAGATGCTAAAGGGCTTTCTCAAGTGTTTCTGTGCTTTCATGAAGAGTGTATTACTTTTGATATTAATATTAGTTACGGAGGCAGAAATTGGATAGAGGAGAACTCTACAAATAGCTTTTTCCTGGTGCTGTGCTCTCAGGATGCTGTTTGGAGTGTTTAGGAAGAAAACCCCAGGAGTATACTGATGAGGCAGCTGCAAGCAGGGAAAGTGACAGATGTAATGAAAGTCTCAAGGCCTGTCCTAGAAGAGGTCCCTACACTGGTCATGTGAGCATTATTAACATGAAGGCGAACAGATGGATACATTTGATCAAATTCTGTGGGGTCCCTACACCAGCACTCTGTTTAGCATTTTGAATCCGCAGTTATAAACTCGCTCCGTTCTGCTGCTTTTGCAGTGGCAGCTTCCAGGTCTTCTTTTTTTTTGCAGGACTCGAGGTTGTCAGGATAACGTTATACACGGCACTTGCTACTTAATGTCCCTGCTTCTGTTCTGTTGCTATTTATTGTTGTGACATGGCGATTTGTTTACTAGACACACACTGTGGGGCAATCTAAAGAGACTAAATGTGATACTTTATGCCGTTTGAGGAAGAAAAAGCTTGAAAGAATTTAACATGAACAACCTAGTTCTGATAGTAAGGTGGAAAAGTATTTTTCGGTTTTCAGAAACTAGTATCAATATGCCATGTCAGCAAGATGCTGGGATCACTTCCTTTGACTCAAAATAATTATAAGGAAAATAGAGAGTTCGTGAAGCTTTCCGTTCTGCCACACGGATGTTGGTATACAGATGCCCATCTTCTGGAATAATAGGATCTGTTTCTAAGTCACATAATCCATGAAGCTTCTTTCCTCTAATGTTTTAAATTTATGATTATTTTAGTTTATTCTCACTTAATAGTCCTTATGTCGATTCCCTTCTATCTATCGCATGTTTTCAGAGTATTTGCCTATTATCGTAGATTGTATGCTAGATGTAGATTCCTTTAGATACAGCTATATCCATGTAAAGTTTTTTTTTTTTTTTCCTCACTTTTTTTAAAATTGTTGTAGGCACATGCTCTTGCCAAAGAGAGAGGGGAAAAAAAAGCACTCCCCAGGGGGGCGTAGTCATGCTGCAGTCTTTTTTCCCACACCATTTCTCCAACATGTTGGGATGTGGGCCATGCCCACACACAGGCCCAGTATGTTTTACAGGTCACTAAGTTGAAAATCAAACCGTAGCTGGCTATGTGGGATCTGGCTCCTTTAATCACTTTGCTATTGGGCTGGCCCCCAATTATTAAAAATAATAATAATAAATTATAATTATATACTCTATAAAAACTCATTATCATAGATTTACAGTATGTAATAATTTAATGAACTGATTTAACTGGTAGCCAGTATAATCACTGGAAGCCGAAGATCAAATAAATTCAAATACTTTGATAAGGACCAGAGGCAGGTTGACTTTGGAGCAAGTGAAGATTAAGCATAGTCTGTGGCCTGGCTGAGAACTCGTAAAGAGATTACATGGGCATACATTTGGTTAAAGTTCAAATTGGTTATTATCAGTAGTATTCGTGACAACTTCTCCATCATTTTTCTTTTTTCCTTTTTTTTTTGTACTTTTATTTGTAATTTCCTCCATGGGCAGGAGAGATAGAGAGAGACAGAGACAGCACTCTCAACATGATCCCCATGCTGGGATCTGCCCCCAGACTTCAGCAGGAGGCTGATCATGGGCAAAGCATGTGCCTGGCATAATTAGGGAGGACTTTGGACTTGAAACTTACACCTTCCCACGTGAGATTGCCTTGGAGATCACTATATTTTATTGATGTGCCCCTGTCTCTCCTCATTGTCCATCACTGTTTTTAAAAAATAATTAATTTATTATTATTAGTTTTTAATTTGACCGAGAGGCAGAGAAAGAGAGGGAAAGAGAGAAAGCAAGTCGCCGGGTCCAGGATGCGAACTGTGGTTGGCTATGTGGGAGTCCAGTGCCTTAACCACCATGCCACCTGCCAGCCCCGCTCCATTACTTTTTAACTTGTACCTGTAGCATTGAATCGATGTGAACATTTGGGATATCAGCTGAGGGAAAACCGGTCTCATTAGGTTGAGTAAGATATATTCACACCATGTGCATGTCTGTCTATAGTTATGCCACGAGTAGATGTTCCAGTGTGGCAATCGCTTCTAGAAATAATGATTTTTAAAAAGAATTATTTATTTTACTTTACTTGTTAGCTTTATTCTTCAGTTTGACCAGGGAGAGACATAGAGAGAAAGAGAGAGAGGGTGAGAAAGCAAGCCAACAGGTCCGGTACTCGAACCATGGTCAGTCATGTGCGAGTCCATGCTCTTACCCACCACACCACCTGCCAGCCCCTTCTAGAAATAATTCTAATGCTGACTCACCTGGAATTTAGCTCAAAGTCCCAGGGCCAGGAGTCATGCCATACTGTGAACATGGCCGTTGTTACCAGACCGCGTGTGTGTGTGTGCAGGTATGGGACGAGTACCTGGGTATGAATACGTGGAACCAGAAGCCAGTCCCTGGAAAATTTCTCCAAATCTTGTAGCCCCCCAAAAAAATCTGTTAAAGGGTTTTGCAAATTTGATATGGTCTGAAAATTTTATACGACTTGACCAAAAACAAGTTGTAAAGATAAGAGAAACTTTCTAAATTATCAATAGCAACAAGAGGAACAAAATTCTATGAGCTATGCCATCTGATAGATTATCTTCTCTTGTTTCTATAAAATGCTCTTTTTGAAATTTTGATCCACATGAAGAGGTCCTAGTTTTGTATTTCTTTAAAGAGAATATACCAAATCATCTCAATTTCAGGCCTCTGCAGTCGCATAAATGCTTCATATTTACTAATGCTTACATTGTTTTCTTTCTTATTTTAAATGTGTACTTGTAGAGAGAGGCAGAGAGAAAGAAAGGGAGACAGACAGAAAGCGCCCCCCCCCCCCCAATGGGGCATGGTCATGCAATAATCCCTTCTGCTCCACTTCTCCATTCTGCAGGGATTCGAGCACTTACATACATACCCAATGCTTTAGTGAAGTCAATGGATGGGGATTCAAACTGCACAGTCAGCCATGTGGAATCTGGCTCCCTTAGTCACCAGGTCATGGGGCTAGGCTGCCTACATTGGTTGAAAACTATGAGGGATAACCAAATCCTTAAATACTCTTTAAATGTTGAAAAGCATTTGCAAGATAATTAGACATTTGCTTGAATCAGTGGAGTATGTTAAGGATGATTCTGAGTATTTTTGAAAAATCTGAAACAAAATTTTAACGACATAATTTTAAATGGTTTTATAAGTAATCCTCTAATATTAATTTCCTTTGTTGAGAGGTGAAATTCTGTTGTACTGCTTAGTTTTATTTATACCAAATGAATCTCTCAATTTAATGAAATTGAATGATAATGGTAATATTGGTATCAGTGATTCTGCTCCTGTGCTATCATTGATCTGTGTACTCTGCTGCCACTACTCCCTTGTGACTCAGTTAAGAACTAGAGGGCCAGCTGGTGGCATGGAGGTTAAGACAGCTGGATCCCTCATGGCTGACTGCCTGGTTCAAGTCCTGGACCCTGGTGGCTTGAAAAACATAATGGGTGCATGTGCTTGAGAGCCAAAAATCCCAAAAGGAGAGACAGAGGAGAAAGGATTGCAGTGTGACCATCCCCAGGGGAGGTGCTTCCTCACTTTCTTGCTCTCTCTCCAGTAAACACATGCCCTCTAACAAATTAAATTAAAAATTAAAAAAAAAAAAAAAAAGAATTAGAAACAACTGTATTTGGGATGGCAAAT
Organism: Tupaia tana; assembly: GCA_026018925.1. Lineage (NCBI taxonomy): Eukaryota > Metazoa > Chordata > Mammalia > Scandentia > Tupaiidae > Tupaia > Tupaia tana. The sequence continues at coordinate 132,878,304 of JAKSZU010000006.1, read as the reverse complement.
AACATCTTTTCTTTTTGTTCTTTTATTATTATTATTATTATTTGAATTCCTATCTCTCACTTGAACATCTTTGTCACCTTATCATAGTTCATTGGTCAGAGTAAAAAGTCTAGAAATGCTTTTTGGATACGTTCTGGTACTTTTTTATTTATCTATGTTACTGCTATGTCTACCTGCACTAGACCATGAATAGCCTCAGTGCAGGGACTCTAGCATTTTATCCTTTCCCCAAGAAACCATGATGGTCCTTTTTGTGAGCCATCCTCAATACATATGGTGATAGTGATGCTGGGGTTACTGTCCTGAAAAATAAGTCTGGTCAACCAGGAATATAAGGGTAACTTTTGCTCATTTAGTAAATATATCCCTTATCACTTCACTTCGCAGTTCTTAGTATTGTCTTCCAAACCATACTGAATGACTATTAGAACATAGATGTATGTACTATACCTATAACTTGGGAAGTGTTGCAGCTAGACTCAAATTTTTTATTGGGCATGATTTTCTTGAATTTCTTGCTTCTGTTTTCCCTTTCTATATGCACACTTTATGTGAATAAGATGAACATTAGCAGATTTATCTACATCTCTTCATTTCTATTCTACAGCAATAGCTCCTTAGAGTAATATCCAAAGTTATAGTAATTTTCTTCATATCAGTGAGTTTCTAACTATGTTAATGGAAGTTAGACTGGTTGCAGAGACATTCGTGAGAACTACCTGTGCTGTAACATTTAAACAATTTATTTGATCTCTCTTTAGCTTACCTGCTCATGCCTTTGGAACATTGATGTTGACCTTGTTGGAACTTTATCTATAATCATGATAAGTCCTTCAATAAAATCTAACAGGAAATAGCATTTACATTTCCAAGTGATTTATTAACCCTTTGAATACCTGGCAATGTGTTCTGCCCTCCTTAGCAAAACGTTACTCTTACAACACTTTCACATATTTCTTTGAATGCCCAGTGCCTACTGATGTCATTTAAAAAAAAAATAGAATAAAAGAGAAATAAGGACAGTATAATCAGTAGATAATACGGCATAAGCTTAGCTACTAACAGGCACCACCTACTGCCCAATGCAAAGTGAAGAATAATCTTTGAGGGCAGCAAGAGATAGTAAAAGTTGATCATTCATCAAATTGTCACCCTGTTTTTAAAAGCAGCTATGTGACCCTGGCCGTGTATCTGGGCTTTCATTTTCCTGATGTGCAAATCAAAAAATACATGACCCCCCAGTACTTCACCTGACCACTTTCTAATCATCCTTTAAAATTCAGGGGCCAGCTGGTGGCGTAGTGGTTAAGGTGCTGGACTCTCACATGGCCGACTGTGGTTCAAGTCCTGGACCTGGCTGCTTGAAACTCATGCTAGGTGCATGTCCAAAATCCCAGGAAGAGAATGGAGAAGACATTGCGATGTGTCCATCCATCCAGGAGGTTAACTCCTCACTTTCCCTCTCACTGTCTCTCTCTGGTGACATACCCTATGTCGAAAATCTTAAAAAATAAAAAATTGTCCAAATTGTCCTTTCCTCTGGGAAACAGTTGCTGACTCCCAGGGAGGTTGGGACCTTGGCTTGCTCTAGTAACTCCCTGCACGTAGCCTGTCATAGCCCTTGTGTTCTGTGATACTGTCTGTTTGTTAACATCTCTCTCTTAGGAGCAAGGACCTTGCTTTTATGCCACCAGGCTGGCTGACTCAGAGGGGGAGGAAGACAAGGACTATGGTTAAGGGTACAAGTTAAGTTCAAATCCCACCTCTGAACTTCGATCCTCACGCCAGTGTCCTGGCCTTACTTAATTTGCCTCGTTCCTTGTTCCTTCTTGTAGAATAAGGACAATGACTGTCTCATCAGTGCTTTTGTGTCAGAATATGTTTCAGTATTTGTTAAGCTCCTAGCAAAATGTCCAACATTTAGAAAACACTCAGTGAAAACTATTACTACTATTATTAGTCAGATATGTTTTGTTGAGATAAATTTAGCATTGTATTATATAGTATTCAGGTCCTTTTCTTAATTTTTAAAACAATTATTTATTTAATTTTATTTATCCATTTGTTTATTTTAATTTGACCACACACACACACACAAAAAAAAAAAAAAAAAAAAAAAAAAAAGAAAGAAACAGAGAGAGAGAGAGAGAGAGAGAGAGAGAAAGTCACCAGGTCCGGGACTTGAACCACGGTTGGTCATATGGGAGTGTTTGACCCCTTAACTACCACACCACCTGTTGGTCCCAAGGTCCTTCTCAAGTATTAGAGTCTATAGTCTTTTGATCATACCACTCTGTTTACAGACTAAGACTAAAAAAAGTTACTTTTAGCTTTATGGATTGGAGCTGGGGATAAAAGGGTATGCTTAGGTAGTCTATGGGCATTGTCAAGAACTGTGAAGGTGGGACTAGCAGATGGCATAATAGTTATAGTGCTGGACTCCTACATAGTCAACCACGGTTCAAGTCCCTCTCAGACCCTGAGACTTAAAAATCAATGCCAGGTGCATGTGCATGTGTCCCAAAATCCCGAGAGGAGAATGGAGGAGAAGGGATTGCTGCATGGCCTTCCCCACCAACCCCCCACAGGGGAGTGATTTCTCGCTTTCTGTTTCTCCGGTGAGTGCATGTACCCTATAGCTTAAAAAAAAAAAAAAAAAAAAAAAAAAAAAAAAAAAAGACTGTGAAGGGCCTGGGATTTTTACCCTATTTCCAAGCTAATGCATTGGCCTTCACAGTTATACAGTTGCTGATGAAAGTCACTAGACTCCTGGATCAGACTAAGGACAATTCATCACTCACAGCAATGGGAATGGCCAGAGTACTAGCATTTGTACCAGTTCCCTGAGCCCTCATTCCCACATGGTGATTTAAGGAGAGCCTGGTGGTGTTTAAAATTTAGGAAGTGAAAACTTCAGCTTAGGGAACCTGAATCTTTGATAGTAGACAGCAGGTGTGCCTAACCTTTGGCCGTGATTGAGATGTTATACTATGACACTGGGCGGTAAACAGACCTGCCCTTTGCTCTGGAGGAAGACATGATCTCCTTTAAGGTTTTCACTATACAAACATCCCTGAGAAGATAGTTCTGAATAAGTCTTTGGTGCCTTTGCTTGCAAGAGGTACAGAAGCACAAGAGACCCATGTAGAATGACTTGTGAACATGGAAATTTTTATTTCTATGGAGTAAATTCACAGCTTTCATTAACTTCTTGAAGGGATATTTGAACTAAGTAGTTTAGGTCTCTAAATTCCGTTTTTTTTTTTTTTTTTTTTTTTTTTTTTTTTTTTTTTTTTTTTTCAAGAGAAACTTTTGCTATAGGGTATATATGCTTGCTGGAGAGAAATAGAGACAGAAAGCAAGAAATCACCACCACCACCACCACCCCCCCCCCCAAGAGCCCAAGAGGGTGACCACGACACAATCCCTTCTCTATTATCCTCTTGGGATTTGGGGCACATGCACACACACACATGCCCAGTATGTTTCAAGCCTCCGGGTCTGAGTCTTGAACCATGGTAGGCCATGTGGGAGTCTACCAATATAACCATTACACCATCTGCTGGCCCCAACGTCTCTAAATTCTTTAGTCACTATTCAGGTGCTGATATATCTAAGGATCGAGTGTGCAAGATACTATTCAGAGAACATCATGAGACATCTTCATGACTGAGGCAGCTCACTGCCCCAGAATCAGGGCTTTTATTTGGCTCATATCAAGACTGAAACCATCAGTAAGTCCAGATATAGTATTCTGGGCCTAGTTATAGAAAATGGAATTGAGAACCCTGTCTTCCGTGAAGAATGAGAATAGGGTTAGGGCAGAGTAACAACTTTCTTTGGGTTCTTTTGTTTGTTTCTTAGGGTTCTTTTGTTTGTTTCTTTCCTTTTTTTATTTTCAAAGCTGCCAGAGGTTGTGTGCACTCACCTGAGATAGAAAGTGAAAAAGTATCTCCATGGGGCATCGTCATGTCGCAATCCCTTCTCTATCTTTCCCTCCTTTACAGATATTGGGCATGCACATACCCAGTGTGTTTTTTAAGCCAACGGGTCTGAGACTCAAGTGGCATGGTTGGCCATGTGGGACACAGCCACCTTAACTGTCACACTAAAGGTTAGCCTAAGAGAATAGTGTTAGGTTGTTGGAAAAGCCATGACACACTTCCATAGAACAAAGAAATACATCATGACTTTTCCAGTGACCCAATATTAATTATGGTGATGCTTACTGAAAAACTTAGCACATAAAAACATAACCAAAATTAATGTTAAAGATTGGGTATGAAAGAATGCATGTAAATAAGGGAAATAAGGTATGAAACAGTATATCAAACAGGGTGAAAAAAAGGCATTGCATGTATATATGTGTGTGTATATTTTATACATATGTATATAATCTATTAAAATATTTTAAAGCTAGTAGAGTAAAAAGGTGTACAACATAATGCTCTTTGTTGAAGAAGATGAATATGGTAATAGCCTTGATTTGATTATCACACACTGTATGCATGCTTTGACAAACCATATTGTACCTCAGAAAGATGTGCAACAATTAAATGTAAATAAGAATTACCTAGTAAAATTAAAAACAAAAAGGTTGGATCTGCATTGTTGTGAAGTTTTTGATGTTTGCTGTATACAAAGGAAAAGTCAAAGGTTCCTCATTTACTCTCAAATAAATATCCTTTTCCATTTGGTATTATTGAAATGTATGATTCTGACTGTCCCCATTTGCATCGCTTTATTTTTAACATTCTTATAAGCAAAGTGTTATAAATACCATGACAAATTATTTTATGATCCATTTATCTCAGTAATGGTGACCTCTGTCACTTGAACCACTGTTCAATGGATCATCAAACAGCAAAGATTAAGGCATAGGGCATTTTGGGGAATTAGTGACTACCCAAGAGCTGATAGCCTTATGCCAAACCACTCATTAGCACCCAGGAAATGTTACACTCTGAAAGCATTATTATGATTATGTAACAAAAGTAAGTCACCAAAACAGATGGCTTAAATACAAATACTGCTAATCCAGGGTTACTCAGCCTCAGCACTGTTTACATTTTGGACCAGATAATTCCTTGTACTGGGCTGTCTTGTGCACTCTGGGATGTTTAGAAGCATCCCTGGGCTCGACCCACTGGATGCCCATAACAGCCCCACCAGTCTTCACAATGAAAACAAACAAACAAATAAAAAACCACTTCTAGACATTGCCAAATGTCCCCCAGGGGCCAAAATGAGCTTCAGTTGTGAATCACTGTGCTAATCCCATTTTAAAGGTGAAACCATTATTCCATCAACAAGTGGGCAGGCAAACAGACAAACATTTATTCCCCAAAACAAATGAATGTTTCCATTGTTTGAAGATCCCCCAATTGCCTCTTTGCTAGTTCCGAAAGTACTGCATGGGCCAAATGGGGTCATGGTGGTTAAGGCGACTGGATCCCATACGGCTGACTGCACAGTTCAAGACCTGGTCCTGGCGATTTGAAAAACATGCTAGGGATTTATCTTTCTGTAACCGAAAGGAGAAATAGAGGAGAAGGGATTGTGGCTCGATGATCCCCAAGGGGGGTACTTTCTTACTCTCTCTCTCTGACAAGTGCATACACCCTCTGGTAAAAATGGTAGAAAAGATGAAAGTACTGCATATATCCATTAACGGGGACCATGGGCAGGGAAAAGGACTGAACGTGGGTTCTTGCTTTTTTTCCTGGTGCTTTGTAGTTTCATGATTTGGGGTCAAATTATATTTTTTTCTGCATTCTTTATGTATAAGAGATCAACCCTTTCATACCTACGTTTGAGAATTACTGAGCTTTGGATCCGATTGCTTAAGTGAAAACACCTTAAAGGGCCAACAGACTTCTGTAATTGTTAGGATGAGCAAAAGTCTCATCCAAAAGTTAGAACGAAAAAAATGATTTTGTTTTAAGAATTTCTTGAAAATTTTAGAGTATTCCTTGAAATAACTCATGGAGCTCCAGGGCATGGCAGAAAAGAATTTGAGAATCGCTCTCTTTGAAGATGCCCTGTAGCCCTGCTGAGCTCGCTTTTCTGTGTTCTTCGTGGTTGCCATGTGCTGAGTCGCCGTGACAGAAGGCCCCGCTGAAGGAGTAGTGGAAAGGCTTGGCTGACAGCAGCGAGGAGGCAGCACTCGGTGTTCAGAAAGCAGAAGTACTTTGTTCACGCGTGCTTCTTCGGTATCCAGGCAGTGTCTGTAAACTGAGTAACTGGAGGTTTCCAAAAGGAGAAATACTTCATAGTGTACATTTATTAAAATTGGATATTGCTGCTTTAAATAGTCATATCTGACTTAGGTTATGGTGCTATATTTCATTTATTTGCCAAAAATAAATGTGAGTTTTATTTACCTTTCCCTTTGGTAAAAAATGCATATCCTTTCTCTATCTGATACTATAGCCCTTTTACTTTTCTGTCTTTTTTAAAGGTATATTTAATTTTTTCCCCCATGATTGGGACAGAGAGAGTCAGACAGAGACAGAGAGACAGCATCCCAAGAGGGTCCCGATACTGATCCATCTCGGTCTTCACCCGGCCCCAGATCACGGGCAAGTGTGTGCCTGGTCTGCCACCATCTGGCCCCGTAACTTTCAGAACAATGCAGACTTGCAGCGGACCTTCCCTCCTTTTAGTGGGAACCTTCTTTGCCTTAAAAGGTATAAACATATATACTTGATCTTGGAGAAGCGTCATAATGTAGTCTCAGATGAGAATGGATTTTAAAAGCTGGATACCCAATGTACCGTTGAGTTCAGAAATCCTCTTCTGAGACCTGTCAGATAGTCCTGCAGCCAGCCTCCGATTGACCCTCTACCTCCCTTGGGATGGTGTATTTGGATACTTTTACACATGAGAACATTGAGGCACAGACAGGTTAAAGGACTGTGTCCAGGATCACCCAGATGTTGAGTAGCAAAGGCAGGAAGTGACCTAGAACCCTTCCTTAAATTCTAGATCATTTGGCTTCATTCAGCCGGTCCCAATGCTGCTCAACTGATTTTTTTAAGAAGCTGTTTTTCATAATGCACTGAAACCCACATCTGCATAATCCTGCCATTAAAAAACAAAAAAGAAAATCTGTTTTATCTGGATCTTGAGACAATAAATCTAGTCTCTCTTCCAAATGACAACCCTGCAAATATCTGATTGTACTTAATGATTGGTCCCACCCACACTCTTAAATTTAACCTTTTTCATACGGATCATAATTCTTTTATTTATTTATTTTTTTTTTGAAGAGGTTTTTGCTATAGGGCGCATGTGCTTGCCAGAAAGACAGAGAGATAGAAAGCGAGAAATCACGCCCCCCCGGGGGGGGATGGCCATGCTGCAATCCCTTCTCGTCCATTCTCCTCTTGGGATCTTGGGCATACACGCACACATGCCCGGCATGAGTTTAAGCCACCGGGTCCGGGACTCGAACCTTGGTCGACTACATGGGAGGTCAGTGACATAGCCATTATGCTAACTGTTGGCCTTTGGAAAATACTTCTTTTAACAGTACCTGATTTAGCGCAGCTGTTTTACCTACTGTATTCCTAGTGGAGCTTTTTTGGCTGTTAAAAACTGTTTAGTTCCTTACAAATAGGATAGAGCCTGTTCTAGAAACAGTATTTGAAATATTTTTTTATCATCAGGCATTGGTCTTACCTAGTGTTTATGAATACACTAGATGTATTAACTATTCTTTTTTTCCTTCTTTTTCTCCATTGCCATCTCTCTCTTTTAAAAAAAAATAATTTTATTAATTATTATTTTTTAAATTTGACCAGAGAGAGGCACAGAGAAAGAGAGGGAAAGTGAGATAGCAAGCTGCCAGGTCCAGCACCCAACCCATGGTCACTCGTGGGAGTCCAGCTCTTAACCAGCATGCCACCTGCCAGCCCCTCCATTGCCATCTATCATCTGTTGCTTCCATTATGATTGCTGCTATAATTTACAAAATCTTGTGAACTACCTTTACAGCAAATTTTTTCTTGTACATTTGATTTTTTTTTTTTTTTTTTTTTTTTTTTTAATTGGAGAGGTTTTCGCTATAGGACGCGTGCGACTGCCAGACAGACAGAGAGAGACAGAGAGATAGAAAGCGAGAAATCACCCCCCAGGGGGGATGACCATGCCACAATCCCTTCTCCTCCATTCTCCTCTCGGGATCTTGGGCATGCATGCACAGGCGCCTGGCATGAGTTTAAGCCACGGAGTCCAGGACTCGAACTGTGGTTGACTACATGGGAGTCCAGCAACATAGCCATTACACTAACTGCTGGTCCCGACATTTGATATTTTTGTAATAAGACTTTATGTTAGAGCAAGTTAACATTTCAGCTTATGGTTTTAAGTCCATTATTTCCATTAAAGCCATTCTATATTTCTAAATTTCCACATAGATTATGGTTCATGTGTAAGTATGTGCTCATCTAGCTACATGATTACTACATAATTATTCAAGTGTTTTGAGTACGATAAAATCATAAATATTATTTTGATTCTTTCCTATTAATTATTAAGCACATGTCTGTTTCAGGGGAAATTTAATCTTTATGTTTGATTCATCTTCCCATAATTTTTCAAAGTGTAATTTTGTAAGAGCCATTGAACATCAGTCATTTTTATTATGTGTGTGTTTCTAGCATCAGGAGGTCATGTTTCATTATGAGTAAACAAATGTCTACACGTTAAACATGTCTTGTCTAAGACCAAAACTTGGTTAACTAGCCTCTGTCACCCACCATTTGCAAGGTGCATTTTCAGGTCAGATTGAACTACCTCCTTAACATAGACCAGACAGATGTCCAGGATGTTAGGCACCAAAGTAGAATTTCTAGAAATAGTAGGTCTCTGTTGCTTTTTCATTGGCCAGTAGATTAAGACAAGTCAACATAAAATGGATATCGGGACCAGCAGGTGGTATAATAGTTACATAGCTGGACTCCCATGTAGTTGACTACAGTTTGAGTCCTGGAGATGATGGCTTAAAACTCACACCAAGCATATGTGCGTGTGCATATGTGTCCACATTCCTGAGAGGAGAATGGAGGAGAAGGGATTGTGGCATGGCCACCCCCACTGGGGAGTGATTTCTCGCTATCTCTCTGTTGCTCCAGTGAGTGTTTGTGTGCCCTATAACAAACATCTGTATATATTTTAAAAAATGGATATCAATAAGCTGTCAACAAAAGATAATAGCATAGAAATAGATCACCCATGGCCATGTTGTATTGATATCTGAAAACATTATGAATACTCTCTTTATGTATTTATGGGGAACCATTCTTCAAGCATTGCAAATATTGGACCACAGTACTCCATGCTGTTGAAGAGGTTCCATACTTTAAGAAGCCTTGATCTGCCTCAAAGGAGCTATGAAAAAGGATAAATAATGGTTCTCTCAGTAGATGATAAAATGTGAAATAGAATAAGCACTCTATATAGTTATGGTCCAAGCAAGAAAATAGAAGCCACTCTGATTGTTTTTAAAAGGGAGTATGCAGTGTCGAAAAATTGTTACACGTTGACAATAATAAACTAAGTAAGAGCAACTTAGAGATCAAGAACACAGAGAAGTTCCTACCACCTTTGTGTTGGGGAAACCAAGTGAGGATGCAGGGTTACCAGGGTCACTGGGTGGAAGCTGGGACCATATGGGCCCATCTGGCAGGAGTGAAACCTAGTGAAGAGCTGCTGCCTGAGACACCCAGTAAAGCCAGGAAACAGAAAGGAGAAAGTCAAATGGCAGAGCGTTGATGCTGAATCTTAGGAGGGCTGATGGGGATTTGTTTTACTCGTATGTCTATTTCTGAATATGTTGTAATTGTCTACAATAAATGTTTAAAAAGGTAAATGACATGTGCCCCACCACCACCACCATTGTCCTTACCCTGGGGGCTAATTTCCTGGAATCTTGCTGCTACAGGGACCTGGGAAACTTGACCTCAGTGATCAGCAGAACAGGAGCCTTGCAAAGGAAGGATCTAAGGTACAGAGGCTGGCAGACTAGCACCCAGGACAAATGAGACTGACTTCCTCCTGCCAACCAATAAAATCGTCCCTAGAATTAATCTTCTGTTGCTCTCTGACGTTTCGAATCCCCCAAAGGTACCCTCTTTTTAAACCCAGTTTCCTTGCTGTGAAAGTAGATTTGAGAAAAACAATGTGATTGGGACTAGCAGTTAGCGTAATGGTTATGTCGCTGGACTCCCATATAGTCGATTGCCGTTCGAGTCTCAGACTCAGTGGCTTAAACTCATGCTGGGTGTGTGTGCATGTATGCCCAAGATCCCAAGAGGAGAAAGGAGAAGAAGGGATTACAGCGTGGCCAGCTCCCCTGAGGGGTGATTTCTTGCTTTCTGTCTCCCTGTCTTTCTCTGTGTGGCGAGCGGATGTGCCCTATAGCAAAGACCTCTTCAAAAGAAAAAAAAAAAAAAAGAAAAAGAAAAACGATGTGATTATTTGAATCCAGCCCCTGACCATGAAACCCACAGTGAGAGTTTGGATGCTGGAATGTCCATATAACACACTACGCCTTTTACATACTTCCTGTGCACTTCCACTTATATGCATTCCACATACTAGGGTCCACAAGCACTTGTAAATTGTTGGGCAAACCCCACTTTAACTGAAATATTCATGATTTTAGTTTGAAAACCTTATCTTGCATAGAGGGTGAGAAATTGGGTAAGGAATGATTATGATGAAAACCACACTCAAGTTTTTTTGTTTTTGTTTTTGTTTTTGTTTTGTTTTTGAGAGAGAGAGATTTTTTGGTATAGTGCATGTCTGCTTGCTGGAGAGACAGAGAGAAACAGAGAGACAGAAAGTGAGAAATCCCACCCTCTGGAAGGGATGGTCACATCACAATCCCTTCTTCTCCCTTCTCTTCTTGGGATTTTGGGCACATACACACACACACACACACACACACACGTGCACCTAGCATGAGTTTTAAGCTGCTGGGTCTGGGACTTGAACCATGGTTGACTATGTGGAAGTCCAGTGACATAACCATTATGCCATCTGCTGGTCCCTACACTCAAGTTTTTATACTTTTAACCACAGAGACTGAACATTAGAACAGTGTTTGGATTTGTTTGTAAGATATCACTACCATGTTGGAATTTCATCTGTACTGATTTTTAGTGGGTACTTGGTTTTGAAAAATCTTTAAAGAAGGTAGAATTTAGAATGAGAAAAAGCACATTTCTAACTAAGAAAACTGTAAAGCCTTTTTGAGGGGCATCGTATTTGTTTGTGCAGGTGACATCGTTTCTGAGTGGTGTCCCCAGGGGGCCATCTATTTCTCATTTCCACAAAGGCACTCTATGCTGGCAACAGCCCTGGCCTTCCAACAGTACTGTCAGGGGGCAGATATGGCTGGGAGAGGCTTCTTGACCTAATCTAAAGAAGCTCCACTGTTGGTATCCGTATCGGGATTCGAAGGGATTTCCAGGAAGATTTTCTTGGCTCTGAGCAAGACAGAGCTACATGCTGGTTTTAGATTTCCAAGTTTGCCTGCTTGCATTTAGGCCAAGAATACTTTATATACTTATTTTTACTGCTTTGTGGTTAAGGCTTGTTAATCCTTTGTGCAATAGTAAGGCTTTTAATTATATAAAGATCAAGATGAGGATCACATGTTTTTCTGCTCTCAAATGATTAAGATTATGGGTGTTCTAGTGCACGTGAACTAATGTACCAAGGTGCTTTCGTACTACCATGCAAATTAGAATTTTTATATTCTTTTTTTTTTGGAGAGGTTTTTGCTATAGGGCGCGTGCGCTCGCCAGACAGACAGAAAGAGAGACAGAGAGATAGAAAGCAAGAAATCACCCCCCGGGGGGATGGCCACGCCACAATCCCTTCTCCTCCATTCTCCTCTTGGGATCTTGGGCACGCACACACATGCGCCTGGTGTGAGTTTAAGCCACCGGGTCCGGGACTCGAACTGCAGTCGACTACGTGGGAGTCCAGCGACGTAGCCATTACGCTAACTGCTGGTCCCAGTATTTTTATATTCTACAGGAGCTAAAGCATTTCAATTATTTGATTAAATAAACTTGCATAAGTCTTGAATTTAATTTTTTGTTTGCTATAGGTCACATGTACTTGCCAGAGAGAGACAGAGGGAGAGAGTGAGAGAGAAAGAGAGAGAGAGAGAAAGCACCTCCCAAGGAGAGATGATGACACCACAATCCCTTTTCATCCATTCTCCTCTTGGGATTTTTGGCATGTACACATATGTGCTGGGCATGTTTTACGAGCTACTGGGTCTGGTACTCAAACCACACATTTAGTTGTGCGAGTTCCAGCAGCTCTAATCAGCACACCACTGACTGGCCCTAAATTTTAAAAATACATCGTGACTTATTTATACAAAGGCAAAGCCATCTACAGATTTAGGAAGGGATGTGCGGATCTGGTCAACATGATGGGTTTTAAGGAGTGGATGGCAGTATTCAAAGTAGCAAAGCCAGTAAATGGGGAGAACAGATGGGGTCAAAGTCTAGATCTCAGGCTACCTTAATTAACTGATCAAGTTTCTTAACCTCCCTGGGCCTCTGTGCTATGAAATGGGAGCAGCAGTAATAGTACCAGCCCATAGAGGGCTTTGTGAAGATAAAGTGTAATGAATCCAAGGTGTAAAGTGCTCAATAAATAGCACTAAACATCTCTTAAGGTTCATTGTTGATAAAAAAAAAGGTCATCTTTTTCTTGAGTTATCTTCTATTTTCATGCTCAAATTAGTAACTATATATATATATATATATATATATATATATATATATAGAGAGAGAGAGAGAGAGAGAGAGAGAGAGAGAGAGAGAGAGAGAGCACCTTACCATCATAGGGAGTGAGAACTTGGGTAAGGATTATAATTATCGTGTATTACGATATTGCCCGGTGCCTTTTTCCTCACTAACCCTTTTCCTCTCCATCTCTATGTTCTGATACTGTTCTTGAATTGTTCTGAAATCAGAGTGTTATTGTTTTGTAGAATGCCTTTTATTTCTTATTCATATATTCCTCTTTGAGCTCTTTCTTAATGTTCTTAAAGATAACCTATTTATCTGTCGATAACGAACATTCCCTTTTTTCTGAGAAAGCCAACATTGGAAAAACAATACAGCGAAGTACCCTAGAATTCAGATTCGGTTCTGATATCGCTGTAGCTCCTCCCAGTTTTAAAATTGAGCCTCTAAAATTGCAAGTCCGAAAGTGTGAGTGGGTGATCCTTCTGCAATCACATATCAGAACAGAGTTCCTCCCTTACCCCCTTTTTGGGATGCGCGCGTGGTGTGTTTACTCAACATGTGTATATTTTCTACTTTCCCCATCTGGCATCTGCTGTAGGACCAGCCTAGCTAGCTGTTCTGTGTCAAGAGTACTTTAGCCTTTTCATTATGAAAGAGAAAGAAATGAAATAATAGAAAGAAGAAAACTCCTTCCACCCTTCCCCCTCCCACCTCACTTTTGTTGTGTGGTTTCTGAGCAAGTTTCTTGCCATTTACCTTCCCATTTGCATTGCTTATTGATTGGCAATTTTAAAATTGTTTATTGTGCTCTTTTGTTTCCCTGTTCAAGAGCTAAAACAAAAGCTACCAAGCCCTGAGAGGTACACATTTGCATGCGGTGAGCGTTGCCCGAGGAAAAAGTAATTGCTAATGCATATTTATGTGGCACAAATTTGCCATTTGTTTATGCATAAAATTATCAATAGTGCAGGGCGGCCCAGCCGTAGAAAATGGTGACCTTTTTAGCTTAATAAATAGAAATCAGCTGTTATTGTGAAGAGATCAGCCATTTATTCTGTGCTGAGGGACATTGCCGGGAAAATGCAGATTGGGGCTGGCAATATCATTAAATGGAAGGCCAATGACCCTTTCCGTGGAGTCTATTATACTTTATCTAATAGGGGATAAATGACTCTGGTTGGCAAATGGAATAAAGAACAACTTTTTTTTTAAAAAAATTTATAACTATATGGACTTTCAAACTGAACAGAAAATCTCATGCTGACTTGTTGCTAGAATTTTCTCAAAAACTGTATTTTAAAGTTGCTTTTCTTATTCATTGTTCTCTATTTAAATTTGTACCCATTGAGACAAAAAGTAAGTCAGGGGACATTTTTTCCAGAGGAAAAAGTCTTCCTTTAGTTTTTCATTTTCTTTTCTCTCTTTTTTTCTCTTGCTATATCTTTTTTTTTTTTTTTTTTTTTTTTTTTTGCCATACTTTTAATCATTGATGGTATCTTTGCATTTTACAGAATTGGTTTATATTTGATCTCTCAAAAATAGTAAAGGTAGTTACCAGCCTCTTGTAAACAAAGGTGTTTTTCTATTTTGCTCTTTGTTTTTGTGTTTGCTTTTAAAAACTGAGCATAATACTTTCCAAGTGACAAGAATGGGTTTTGAAATGTGTGGTCCTTTGGTTTGGAAAACATTCTGTAACTATAAAACCTTCTCATCAGCATATTTTCTTAATATGTAAAAAGTCAACAACATAGTCACTTTTTTTTTTTTTTTTTTTTTGGTGGTGGTTTCCCTGCTGTATCTGATCAATGAAATGCTCTGTCTCCCAGAGCTTGCCCCTGCCTGTGGCTTAGTATGACTCAGTCTCACACTGAAGTATTCGGCTAATATCTCTTTGGTATTTTAGTGGTATATTGCTTTGGAATTTCTGCCATTTGGGATTTTTAATCCAGTTTTCCCCATTATTATAGAATTTACTATTAAATGGAAATTCTATTATTTAAAAAATATTATTACGTAATATTTGATCCACTCCAAATGTTATATATCTGTGCGAGTTCTGCCGCTAGACAATGAAGCAGAGTCCTGTCAAACTGCCTTGGAATGCGGCTGACGTCTTGGAAGCTACCTGCGAGCTTCTCTCTGACTGCACTTCTTAACGCAAGTTCATGGCACCATATTTAAAGTTTCCACAATAGTGGTCTTGCAGCCACCAATCTTTCTCTCGTGCTGCACTTTAGTATGACAGTGCATTCTGCAGCATGTCACCAGAGTGACTGAGTAACCTTTTACTGGCAGAAATGGGTCGGTTGTTCCTTTTTAAAGTAGAGGGTGTAAATAGGATTCAGACACTAGGGTACATTAGTCCATAAAATGAATATATTTTTTATGTCATTTATAAGGTATTGATTTTAGGTCCATTAGATTCACAGTCCCTAGTGGGAGAAAAAAAACAATGATTTAATGGAGAGGTTGGAATTCCTGAAGGACGAGCAGCAGTGATTAACCCTTTCTTCCTCAACTTCCTGCCCTTCTTATGTATTTCTTGGAGCTGAGGCCGGACCGTTGGGAAGGGAATGAGGCTCTTATCATCTGTCTTACTCATAGTTTACAAGGGTCATGGAACAGATTTCAGCTGCGGTATTACCACGTCTCTGAATGAGATAGAACAGATCAGTCTGAGCTGATAAGAGTTTTCGAAATCATTCTTTAGATGGTAGTTTTTAAGTTGACGGATTCATTTTATCTTTGTAAAACCCAGAGCATATTTATTATTTGGAGAATTTTAGCAATATGCTATTGTTTAAGGAGATGATAGGATATGAAAAAATTGGGTTTTTCTTTTTTAAAGGAAAAGATTTTTTTTTCTAACTCCAGATAAAGGAAAGTACATCACAGTGTCGTGCCAGTTGTAGCATTTCTTAAGCAAGTTTTAAGAGATATTAGGGAAAATAGTGATCTTAGGAATATCTTAAGTAGTATTTTCCCTATTCCATCAATACATAGAAGATGATTGGCTTATACAAGTCTCTTTTATGATGACATGATGACTATGGTATCATTTCTCTGCTAGGTAATTAAATTTGGGTGCAGAGCCCTCATAATAATTCTAGTTAATTTCATACACTGATGTTACTACCACCTAAAAGGAATTTCCTCCTAGGCTGCTTTGGTAGCTACGGCTTTATTCTTCTATTTGATAAAAGCTAATTGTACTATAGGCAGAAAGTTACTTTTTTTTTCATTTCAACCATCTCTCCAATCTTCTAACATCTGATATCTTTTGGTTGAAGAAATACACCAACTGAAATCTGATGAACTCAAAATTTCTCTTGACATAAACATTTTTAGAATCTTATTTCAAGTTTTTCAAGTTCTATAACAGAACTATAAAAATACAGGCTCCCTCTTGTGGGTAAAATTACCAGCTGTGAATTTATGTGTCACCCACCTATATGTTGTGACAAAATTTCCGGTTTTTAATTAAGTAAATTTAACAGTAGTCATGTCTTTACATTTGGTCAAGTGTGTCATTTTCATTAACTGAGAGAGAAAGTATGACTTGGGTGTATGTTCTTAGTAAAATTTGTAATAAAAATTTTCTTTTTAATTGGCAATGTATAGTCTTTAATTTACCTCAGCATCATTTCTACGGTTCAAAGTTTTAAAGGATAACTGTTCTCATTTTGAGATATTCTCTAACGGAATGATTAGTAAACTATTGAAATAATGTAGATTCTTTGTCATTGTGGTGACTTTTGAATTTCTGTACTTATAAATAGCAATTCTGATACTGGGATGAAGTAAAATCCCACTACACGATTTATGTAACTATCTTCCTGGACAATATAGTATGGTAATGAAACTACTCAAATACCATAAATCTTGTAATCAAAACTGAATAATCAGTGATGTAAACATAAACAGCGAAACATTACTCCATTTTTTTCTAATTGAGCAGATAGTACAAAGAACGCGTCAGAGCTGAGGCCGTGGCTCCCACCGCACACAGGTCCCCTGTTTTCATGAGGCTGAATTTGGGGAATTTCAGCTGATTGCCAGGGACCATTCGTGTCCAGTCCCTTAAGCCTAGGGAAATTGGTAACACAGCCAGAGTTCTATTCATTCATGCTAGTGACAGGAGCAGTATTTCTTTCTTCTTTTTATTTTTTAAAAAAGAATTATTTATTTAACTTTATTAATTTTTAAGAGAAATCTTTGCCATAGGGAACATGTGCTTGCCAGAGAGACAGAGAGAGAGACAGAGAGACAGAAAATGAGAAATCACCCCCCCCTCCCCTTAGGGGGTATGGCCATGCTGCAGTCTCTTCTTCGTTCTCCTCTTGGGATTTTGGGCATGCATGAACACATGTCCAGTGTGAGTATCGACCACCAGGTCTGGGATTCAAACCAGAGTCAACTATATGAGAGTCCAGCAATGTAACCATTATTCCATAATCTTGTCTCTTAATTATTATTATTATTATTATTATTTTAATTTGACCAGAAAGATGCAGAGGGGTAGGGGAGGAAGAAAGCAAACCACCAGGTCTGGGACTCAAACCCTGGGCAGCTATGTGGGAGTCCTGAGCCTTAATCACCACACTACCTGCTGGCCACAGGAATGGTATTTCTGAAGTTTAGCTGGGCAGTGCAATTATCAAGGTACATTGAAGGGGCTGTGAGTGGAAAGAGGTCTAGGCCTGCTGTTGTGGGTTTGAATGGAATCCAGGAAAGGATGTTACGGGGTATCTGAACACCTCTCAGAAATCATTCCAAGAAACAAGTATCTATCTAGAATTGAAAATTCTTAGTGCAGTCTGTCCATAGAAATTAGCCTAAATGGGGATAGCAGTTAAGGCACTGGGCTTCTACATGGCCAACCGCGGTTGAGTCCCAGACCTGGTGGCTTGAAAATCACACTGGGTGCATGTGTGTGCATGTCCAAGATCAGGTGATGAGAATAGAGGGGAAGGGATTGCAGTGTGGCCATCGCTCCTGGGGGATGAGTTCTCACTTTTCCTCTCACTGCCTCTGCCCCTCTCTGGCAAGTGCACACACCCACCCTATGGCAAAAACCTAAACAAACAGCAAAAAGCAATTAGACCAAGTGAACAATTTCTGAGGAGATTCACAAATATGCATAAAATGTTACATGTGCATATAAGTTTTTAGATTCATCCTGGCTTTATAATGCCAAGACAATACCTCTTTTTCCATATTCTATGATTTTGTTATATCTATATATGTAATTTTATATAGACTATACATTTATTAATATAATATAAAATAAATGTATTTTGAAAACCTTAGATATCTCCTGCTTCTGAGAGTCATAAACTGATATACTTACCAAATGAAACAATGCACTGTTAATGGTCTACTTTTATTTTTTCCAGCATTCTTCTTGCTGATGACACAATTCCTGTTTGAATCTGTTTACAAGATTCTGAAGGCTGGACAAAGAGTTTTGGCATCGCACTGGGTAGGAAAATGGTATATTCATAAAACGCATAATATGTATCTTGAAATAATCGATTACTACATTTGCTACTTCCCCCAAATGAAAATTTTTATGACTTCTCTTATTTTTTTAAGATTATTATTATTATTATTATTATTGCCATAGGGCCTGTGCTCTCACTGGAGAGAAAGAGACAGAGAGGGAGAGTGAGAAATCCCCTCCTCCCCAAAGGGGCATGGCCATACCCCAGTCCTTTTTCTCCCATTTTTCTTTAGTGATCTTTGGGCATGCATAAACACAAGCCTGGTGTGATTTTCAAGCTACTGGGTCTGGTACTAAAACCACAGTTGGCCAGTGGGAATCGTGCCCTTTAGCCACCATGCCACCTTTACTGGTGCCCTCTTATTTTAAATTTATAAGTAAAAATATATAGAACATATACATATAAAACTATAATACATAGCCTTTTATATTGAGATGGCAACTGGCTATAATTATAATTTTGAGACCCATTATGAAGATAATCTCTCTAAACTGGCACATGATAGGGACGCTTTGTAACTTCCCATCTCCTTAATGAGGTACTCTTTATTGAAGTTGCAAGCTTTTTTTTTTTTTTAATCCCCTCTACCAAACATGGTTTTTGAAACATTCATTGTTACTATTTGTTATTGTTGGGAAAGAAATATTTTGGGTTACAACGGATAGGTCACACATTTTAGAAAAATTTCCATAGGCCATTAAGTATTCCAGGTTTGTTTCTGTATACATATATAAAACAATGCAATTTTGCTGAGGCTAAACGTATATTTTACAATTTGCTGCCCAAAAAAGTTCATGAGTGTCTATCTGTGTGTGCATTTATGCAATACTATTTGTCTGCTCATATTCAAGTTATACTCTTGAGAAAAGGAATTGAAAGTTACACCATGGACCTGGGATCGGAAATCCTTTTTCAGTCCCTTCGCTTTCTAGCTGCCATGTGGGTCACAGAGAATGGATGGAGATATGGATCTTGCTGTTCAGAAGAGCTTGTCCCTATTCTGAGTAAGATCAAAAGAGGAAATCTCCTTCTTTGAATAGCTAAAAAGAATAATGGAAAAAAGTGGTCTTCTTGCCTAGTGACCTAAAATTTACTATTCAGTAATCTACTCTTAAATTCTTAAGGCTTATGTCACTAGCACTTTCAGATACCAGTATAGTTGGGAAGATCTTTAGAATCAGTGGTACGTATTATCTTCCTTAAAAACTAAATGGTTAAAATCCTAAATTATATTATTTAAATCTTTCTAAATAAAGCTTCACATATTCACAACAATTGAAGCAATATACTATAATAGAAGGCATCGTGAATAATGAATTTTTATG
Source organism: Tupaia tana (assembly GCA_026018925.1). NCBI lineage: Eukaryota > Metazoa > Chordata > Mammalia > Scandentia > Tupaiidae > Tupaia > Tupaia tana. Next base: position 132,858,693 of record JAKSZU010000006.1, on the reverse strand, counting down.
CTCAGAAAAGGAGAATAAGTCATAAATTGAATTATTGCAAGTATAGAATTTCTATAGTTTTACAAGTAAAAGCACCAGTTTTTACTTGTAAAAATAAAAAGGCAAATGACAATGTGGGACTAACACTTGCAGTAAAGATAGCAAGCATCAAATGTAAAGAGCTGTTCTAAGAAAGACCTTGATATCTTAATTTTTAAAAACAACGAAATGTAGTACAAATAAGAAATGAGAAATATAGATGTAATGCAAAGCTCACAAAAGAAATGTAGTTATGTCTCACTACCTAGTAAAATTAGTTTGGGGTGCTAATACTGTAACAAGTAGTTGGGGAGATGGACACTCTCAGTAATGCCGGGTAAAGGTTGTATTTGTCCAAATTCCTAGGAAGTGATTGGGCCATCTCTGATAAGAGCCTGAAATGTTTATAAAGCATGCTATACAGAATTTCCATTCTATTAGTTTGGAAAATACTTGGTTGCAAGAAATTCACAACAATGCTTTTTTTAAAAGAATTCTTTTATTTAACTTTATTTATTTATTCATTTATTATTATTTTTTAAATTTGTCCAGAGAGGGACAGAGTTAGAGAGAAGAAAGGGAATGTGAGAAAGCAAGCTGCCAGGTCCGGGACTCGAACTGTAGTCAGCCATGTGGGAGTAATTTCTATTCTAGAGATTACACTTTAGGAACTACACACACACACACACACACACACACACACACACACTGTCATGTATTCATAAGAGAAAAATTTGATTGACTTAACTTCACTGCAGTAGAGCAATAGTTAGAAAATTTCAAATAAATTCGTATGATATTATGCAGGAAAGATATAACAGCTCAGCATCATCTTTTTCGATTGTCTTTCCTGCAGACTGGTTGGAATGAGCTTTCCTTTGCAATAAAACCATTCATTCACTTAGAAATTTTGATCATGTTGTATAGCCTGGCTACCTCTTTTGGGTCAGGGTGGTTTGAGGTACTGCACTTCAGTTCAGTTGCATGGGATCGGCACATTACGGTTTTTGGTGTACATGCTTGTTTCACAGGCGAGTAGCAAAATTTTACAGACTTACTTTTTTAGTGTGTAAGTGGAGAAGGTTGAATACTACAGTTTTAGATCAAGAATGTTTTCTTTCTTTTGTTACTTTTTTTGAAATCATTACGTTACCTTAGAACGTTAAAGAAGTGAGATTTTTAACTCTAAGCTAAATGAAAAAAATCACAATTAACTAGAAATGTGTGAGAATTCTTATGTAGAAATTAGAGTGAGAGAATTTTTTTTTCCCTGAACCTAAGCTGATTTTAGTTTTTGAATTTATAAGAAAAGCATAATAGGGAGCCAGCAGGTAGCATGGTGCTTAAGGAGCTGGACTCTCCTACATGGCTGTCTATGGTTTGAGTCCTGGACCTGGTGACTTGCTTCCTCACTTTACCTCTGTCTGTCTCTCTCTGGTCAAATTAAAATAAGTGAATGAATAAATAAAATAAAATAACTAATTAAAAACTTTTTTTAAAAAAAGAAAAGCATGATGTTTTTCAGGAGCATAGACTTTTGAGTCACACTGTTTGGTTTCAGGTCTTGTTTGTAACAATTACACTGGTCTGCTGTTGGGTTTGTTTCTTAACTGCTATGCCACAGATCCTCATATGCGAAATGGTAAATAATAATGGAAAAAACAAACCGAGCAAATACTTCTAAATGGACATTGATATAAACAGTGTTTAAAGTCCATTCAGTAAGATAGACTTTAAAGCACAAATCATTACTGGAGATAATCACTTTATAAGTGATTGAAGTTTGTTTGTTTGTTTGTTTGTTTTTTTTTTTTGAGAGGTTTTCGCTAGAGGGTGCGTGCGCTCAACAGAAAGACAGAGAGAGAGAGAGATAGAAAGCGAGAAATCACCCCCCAGTGGGGGATGGCCATGCAGCAATCCCTTCTCCTCCATTCTCCTCTTGGGATCTTGGGCACGCATGCACACGCGCCCAGCGTGACTTTTAAGCCACCGGGTCCGGGATGCGAACCGCGGTCGACTACTTGGGAGTCCAGCAACATAGCCATTACGTTAACTGCTGGTCCCAGTGATTGAAGTTTTAATTCAAAAGGAAGATAAAATAAGTTTCCATCTAAATGCTCCTAGTAACATAACCTCAAGATATATTAAGAAATAAAACAAAAAAATTGGCAGAACAGTGAGAAATGAACAAATCCGTTATAGCAGTGATACTTTTTCTTTTCTCTTAATTATTGATCAAATTAAATAGAAAAATCAGTAAAGATTTAGAGCTGCAGACAAGATTAAGACATTTGAATTTATGGACATATGTGGGGTGTTGCATATGATTGTAAAAGTTATGCCCCCGCGTGCCGTGGCCGGGGTTCTGCCCCGCGTGCCGTGGCCGGGGTCTGCCCCCTCGTGCCGTGGCCGGGGTTCTGCCCCGCGAGCCGTGGCCGGGGTTCTGCCCCCGCGTGCCGTGGCCGGGGCCTGCCCCTGCGTGCCGTGGCCGTGGTCCTGTCCCCGCGTGCCGTGGCCGGGGTCTGCCCCGTGTGCCGTGGCCGGGTTCTGCCCCCTCGTGCCGTGGCCGGGCTCTGCCCCGCGTGCCGTGGCCGTGGCTCTGCCCCGCGTGCCGTGGCCGGGGTTCTGCCCCCCGCGTGCCGTGGTCGGGTTCTACCCCCGCGTGCCGTGGCCGGGTTCTGCCCCCGCGTGCCGTGGCCGGGGCTCTGCCCCGTGTGCCGTGGCCGGGTTCTGCCCCTGTGTGCCGTGGCCGGGTTCTGCCCCCACGTGCCGTGGCCGGGGCTCTGCCCCCGCGTGCCGTGGCCGGGGTCTGCCCCGCGTGCCGTGGCCGGGGCTCTGCCCCCGCGGGCCGTGGCCGGGATCTGCCCCGCGTGCCGCAACCGCTGATGGCCGTCTCTGCTTTCCTGAGCCGCGTTCCTGAAACTGTGTTCCATGGAGATTCACCTACATTTGCGGGGCTGCACGAGACCCACCCTTGGTCCAGCCCTGAGTGCAGTCTACGTTTCCTATTGTTGGGAACTTTATGATCTGATAATTGGAAAAAAAAAAATCATGTTTATCATAAAAAATAATTAGAATAATAATAATAATGATTGGGGGAAACATAGGAAAGATATTGAATGTTGAAGCGGGGAGATTAATGTCTCTGTACTGACTGACATGCATGGCATTCCCTTTTGAAAAAGCAATGTAATACACTGTAAAGTTATATGTAATTCAATGTAATAAAAAAATAGATAATATAATAAAAAAAAAAGTTAGATTATTTTTAAGCACATATGGAACAATTTTTAAAATTACCTATATTCTCAGTTTATAAATATGACTTAGTTATGTCTCAACTATTTTCAGAGAATTGAAAATGTACTATGATAAAATTAAGCCACAGATAAATAATGAAAACAGAGGTAGAAATGAAGTTTCAGATTTAAAAAGAAATTGCAATGGAAATAGGAAATATTTTAGATTAAATAGTAATGATACCCTACATAATACAGTTATAAAATGTGTGGAAGTATTTACTGGGGGAGCCAACAGGTGATGTGGTGACTGGACTCACATGTGACAAACTTCGATTTAAGTACTGGACCTGGAGGCTTGACAATCACACCAGGCATGTGTGCATGCATGCTCAAAATCATGAGAGAGAATGGAAAAGGAGTTGTGGCATAGCCATCCTCCCTGGGGGGGGGGGGGGGGTTCTCACTTTCCCTCTCTCTGTCTCTCTCCAGTGAGTGTTCATGCCCTATGACAAAAACCTAAAAAAAAAAAAAAAAAAAAAAAAAAAAAACCAGAAAAAGTATTGACTGGGAAATTTATAACCTAAATACATTTATAACAAAGGGTAACAAGGAAAAAGCCAAGAATTTATCTCTAGAAGATATAAAATGGAAAACAGTATGATGGGCTCACCAAAAAACTAAAAATAATCACAGTACTGGGTATAGACCCAAAGAAAAGGAAATCAGTATGTTGAAGAGGTGTCCTATTGCACACTACTTGCAATAGCTAAGGTGTAAACTCTACCTAAGTGCCTAACAACTGATGAATAGATGAAGAAAATGTGATATGCATATACAATGGAATATCATACAGCCAGCAACAGGATGAAATCCTGTCATTTGTGGCAGCATGAATAAACAAAGAAATAACACCAGATGAAACAAGCCAAGCACTGCAAAACAAATACTGTATGCTCTCACTCATTAGTGAAAGCTGAAGATTTGATTGTATAGAAGTGGAGAATGAAATGGAGGATACCAGAAGCTGGAAAGATTAGGGGAGAAGGAGATGGGGAAAATTTGGTTAACTCATGCAAGATATCAAGTACATAGTAAAATGAGTTCTAGAATACTACAAGATAGTATAATCACTGTAGGTGGTGATAATTTCCGTTTGAAAAAAAAAAATCTAAGAGGAGATATTGAATATTCACAACATAAAGCAGTGTTAAATATTTGAGATGATAGATATGTTTACTGCCCTGATTTCATCATTACACATTATATATTTGGATTAAAAACCCACATTGTACCCCATGAATATGTGTAACTACTACATATCAGATAAAAATTTTAATATAAGACATTATAAGAACATTAAACTCATAAGGAAGAAATGAATTAAAGTAAAAACAAAGTTAACAAAGTGGGATACAGTCATGAAACAGACAGGGCCGTGAAAATTGATCATTGAATGTTGGGAAAGATGAATACATTTTCTAAAACAGTGATGAAACTCAGCAAGAGAGTAAGTGAAAGGGGGAAGATAACCAGTATCAGAGTTGAACAAGGAAACATCACAACACAGGTTTAGTCATTGAAAAGATAAAAAGGAATATTATAAATAACTTTATGACGGTAAATATGAAGAGTCAAATGAATAGAAAAAAAACATTAGAAAAGTATAGTTTGGCAACTTTTACTGAAAAAGAAATAGAGAACTTTTATTGTATAAGAATAAATGAAATTTAATTAAGTAATTGAAAATTATCCTACAAAGCAAATTTCAGACCCAAATGGCTTTCAGACCCAAATTTTAGACCCAAATGGAAAATCCAATGAAGAAATCAGCCTAATCGTACATAAATGTTTGAAAAAGAAAATAGAAGAACAAAGCCTGTTTTCACATACAAAATAAATGTAATAAGATTAAAAGAAAATTTCATTTTAGTATTTCAATAAATAGTGGAAAAAGCATTTAATAAAATTCAACATATATCCTTTTCAAAAAAATTTAAAAAGCGAAAAATATAAACTTTCTTAATATAATACAAAATCCTATAGCAAACATAATTTGTAATAATAAAATGTTGAAAAGTTTACTTTTGTGATCAATAACAACACAAGGGAGTGGTGTTGAGTGCCGAGCTCCAAGGATGGAGCCGGGCCAGGAGCCGCTGGTGTCAGTGGTGTCTTGTAGGCGACATGAGTTTGGCTGAGGCCTGGCTCCCTGTAAGACGGCTGGAAATCAGCTTTTTGGGCTTCTGGAGGCGGAGGAGGAAGATAAGTTCTACCAGATGACTTATGGGAGTTTTACAGATGAATCGGGAAATGATGAGCATCAAGGGGACCAGACAGACCCAGAGGACGAGGTGGACTCTGACTTTGACTTCGATGAAGGGGATGAACCATCCAGTGGTGGAGAAGCAGAAGAGCCAAGAAGGAAGCGACACATAGTCACCAAAGCCTATAAGGAGCCTCTCAAGAGATTGAGGCCTTGAAAGCTCAGCACCCCAGCTGGTAGCTCTCAGAAGACTCACGAAGAGAAGGCTTTGATACTGCTAGAACTGCAGGATGATGACTCTGACAGTCGGAAGTCTATGCGTCAGTCTACAGCAGGTATGCGAGACAAACATTCCTTTGAGTTCAGGAGAGGGAGGGCCAGTCATGGAAGTGAAAAGGGCCCCACTGTGAGCAGCCATTGACCCAGGAAGAGCTGCTCAGGGAGGCCAAGATCACAGAGGAGCTCAACTGAACATTCACTGGAGACATACGAGCGGCTCAAAGCCGACAAAAAGAAGAAGGTTCACAAGAAGCTCAAGTGCCCTGGGACCATAATCACCTATCATTCGGTGACAGTGCCGCTTGTTGGGGAGCCAGGTCCCAAGTAAGAGAGTGTGGATGTAGAAGGACTTGATCCTGCTTGCCCGCCTTTTGCACTGACTCCCCATGCTGGGACTGGACCTCTCATACCCCTGCATCCTGCTCACAGACCTTCATCACTTTTAGTGATGATGTGACATTTGAAAAATGGTTTCCCCATGGATGGCCCCCAAAGGTCCCTGCTTGGGAGGTCTGCCCCATGACAGATCGTCCAGCCTTATACTGGGACCCTATCACAGACATCCCCCATGCCACCAATCGAGCCTTGAAGATTGTCTGTGAGGCCTGCAAGAAGTACATCACTCGGGATCAGCAGTTAGCGTAATGGCTATGTCACTGGACTCTCACGTAGTTGACCGCGGTTCGAGTCCCGGACCTGGTGGCTTAAACTCAGGCCGGGCATGCGTGCGTGCGTGCCCAAGATCCCGAGAGGAGAATGGAGGAGAAGGGATTGCGGCGTGGCCATCCCCTCTGGGGGGGGGGGGGTGATTTCTTGCTTTCTATCTCTCTGTCTCCTCTCTGTCTGTCTGGCGAGCACACGCTCCCTATAGCAAAAACCTCTCCAAAAAAAAAAAAAAAAAAAAAAAGAAGTACATCACTGCCCATGGACTGCTGCCCACAGCCTCAGCCTGGGGCCCAGACCTGCCAGCTCCTGAGCCCCTCCCTGGCTCTGGACCCTGAGCCTTGCAGCAGAAAATTGTCATCAAATTAAGAGATGTCTAGTCCTTAACCATCTCTTTCCTGCCCAAACTTGGGGCTCTTGATGTACCCCGACCTCCCTCTGATCCTTCCTTTTGTAATTCTTGATCTTTGCTCAACCCTTTTCTGTATTTCTTTCCCCATCTTTTTCCCTAGTTACTACTGGTTTTGTTGTGTGTTTTTTTAATCTAATAAAATAGGAAGATTAACAATAACAACAACAGCAACAAAAAACAAGGATATTTGCTCTCACCTTTGTACTTAGGATTTTTCTTGAAATGCTTGACAATGCAGTAAAATAAGAAAAGAAATAAAATTATTAGGATTGGAAAAGAAACAACCAATTGTCATTATTGCAAATGATATGAATTAATAAGTGTTTAGCAAGGCCAATGCATACAATACAATATAGGGGAATCAACTGTATTTCTATGTATTTACACATTTTACCCAGTTTCCAGTAATAAAGCAAGTACAGGATCTGTATGGGGAAACATGTGATACTTTATTAAATAGTATTTTTTAAAGGCCAAAATAAATGATGAGATATTCTATGTTCAGAGCCTAAAAGATACAATATTACAGATGTGTCCCTTGCTCCCAAACTGTTAAAAATTATAGCACGGTAACATCAAAATGCCAACTTTTTGATTTGTCTTTTTCTCCTATTTTCTGTTTGGATAGTTGTGTATGTGTATGGGTGAGTGAGAAAAAGAAAATGTGACAAATTGATTCTAAAATTCAAAACATAAAGAATAGTCAAGACACTTTTTAAAAATTGCTGTAAGGTGTGTGCACTTGCCACAGAGACAGAGAAAGTGAGAAAGAAAATGAGAAAACACTCCTAGGCATATGGTCATGTGGCAGTCCCTTCTCTGTTCTCAGGATCTGGGGCACGCACACCCAAGTACCCAGGGTATTTCAAACCACTGTGTCCAGAACTTGAATCTTGAGTCAGCCATGTGGAATCCATTTTTAACCACCATGCCTTCAACTTCCCCTCAAGATACTCTATAAAAAGGAGAATAGGTAGAATGATTTACCCTATAGATATTATAAAAGTTCTTTTAATTCTAAAGTGTGGCATTGCTTTAGGGATAGACAAATAGAAAATGAGAAGAAAAGTGACCTCAAAAGCAGGCTATTGCAAATATGAACACTATTTATAGTAAGTATGGAACTTCAAAGTAGAAATAACTTTCATACATGGGAACTGTGAAAATTAATTATGTAAAAACATGAAATAGGATTATTACTCCACAAAAAATCAACTTCAGTTGATTTCTTACATTAGTAAGAAGTAAGTCAATAAATCTCCATTAAGAGACTTTCAGAGAATAACCTGAGAGTATGCCCAGGGAGTAGAGGATTTCTTAAGCCAAAAAAATTGAAAAGGACACATTCTATATTATTGTCCATTTGAAGAAGCAAAATAAAAGGAGCAAAACGATAGGAGGTGGAGTAGTAGGATAAATTCTTTAAAAAATTTTTTTGAGTGATTTTTGCTATGGGTCATGTGTGCTCACCAGAGAGATGGAGACAGAAAGCGAGAAATCATCCCCCAAGAGGGATGGTCAGGTTGCAGTCCCTTCTCCGTCATTCTCCTCTCGGTATTTTGGGCACACATGTACTCGCACCTGGCATGAGTTTTAAGCTGCTGGGTCTGGGACTCAAACTGCAGTCGACTGCATGGGAGTCCAATGACATAACCACTTGTCCATTCACTGGTCCCAAAATAACGATATAAATGCGATCCAGAACACAATCTTAAAAATTACAAATGAAAGTAAAAATTTATACAATCTAACACTCAACAGTTAAAAATGGGCAAAAGGAGAAATCAAATTGCCTATATGACTAAATGTTGAACATATGAAAGAAGTGCTTCATCTCAGTAGTAGTACGGGAAACACAAATTAAGCTCCCAATGGGATTCTACTACACACGCTTCACATGGGGAAACCTAACATGCATGGTTATGTACAGAACAATGGCAGCACTTACTCAGTGCTTATAGGGACGTACATTGGAACAACTACTTCTGGAGAGAGTACCTAGTAAAGTTGAAATTTATAGCCTCTGCTTGTGTACTAGCAATTCTGATAAAGTATCTTACAGAAATATGTGCATATGTGTACAAGGAGACGTGTATAAGGATCTTTATAGGAGAAATATCTGTATTTTTCAACACACTGGGAACAGCTCAATTGCCATCAACAAGGAAGAAAATTATAGAATAATGGGGCGAGCAGGTGGTGTGCATCGTGGTTAAAGGCACTGGATTCCCCCCTGACTGGAGTCCTGGACCTGGTGGCTTGCTTTCTCTCTTTCCTTTCTCTCTCTGTCTCTCTCTCTAGTCAAATTAAATAATAATAATAATTAATAATAATAATAATAACAACAGCAGCAAATGGAATTAATTACTTAAATAATTTTTAAAAAAGAATAGTTATACTGTAAAATTTGAAGTGATGAAAAAGTAGTAACCTTAGTACTCTAATTAATATTAGCTGGCATCTGGATGGTAGCACAGTATTAAAACATGATGCTTTGTGAGGCCGACCAGCAATGCCAAAGATCTCCCTGAGTTCATGGGTGTGTGTATGTGCCATGATCTGGAGCTGGCCAAAGCTGGGGTTGGATCATAACATCAAGATGCTATTCTGAATGCCTGTCTCTCTGCCTCTTTTTCTCTGTGTGTCTCAATCATACAATAAATATATATAATTTAAAAATTACCTGGATAGGGACCAGCATGTGGGGTGGTGGTTAAGGTGCTAGACTCACAAATGGTTAACCATGGTTCAAATCCCGTACCTGGTTGCTTGCTTACTCATTTTCTCTCTCTCTCCTCTCTCTCTGATGAGCACATGTAAACTACAGCAAATTAAGAAATAATACTACTGGGACCAGCAGATGGCATAATGTTTACATTACTCGACTCCCAAGTAGTCAACCACAATTTGAGTCCTGAACCTAGCGGCTTGAAACTCATGCCAGCATGTGTGTGTGGGTGCCCAAGATTCTGAGCAAATAGAGGGGAAGCGATTGCAGCATGGCCATCCCACCTGGGGGGGATGATTTCTTGCTTTCTATCTCTCTGTCTCTCTGGTGAGTGCATGCACCCTATAACAAAATTCTCTCAAAAATGTTTTCAAACTACTACTAATTAATTAATTAAATATATATATTTTTAAAATTATTTTGATGAAGCAAGACTCAGTAGAGTATATATGGGATTATTCGAGGAAACTGAATTTTGTTGCTAGGGGTAAATTGAAAGTGGTAGAACTACAAAGAAGATACTATCATAAAAGCAGGGAGTGCTGCTCTCTAAGAATAAGGAAAGAGGTTGAGTTGAGGGAAGGGGGAATTGGGGTCACTACTGTCTGAAGGGAGGGTGACAGTAATGTCCTGTGTGGTAGTTAACATCGGTGTCGTCCTTATTACCATTTGTTATACTGTACATATTCTTTTCATATAATTCCTAATAAATGTTAAAATGATACTGCACATATTTCCGTGGGGGTTTATTTGTATCTTTAGTAGTGTTTTAATTTTTAGATAGAAGTTTGCTTGCAATTCATGTAAATTAAACTGATACATGTTTGGAATATTAGATAAAATAATTTATGATGCTTATACAGAATTCCCCATACTAGAAATGAAGACTATTATAAAGTATTTTTCCAGTATTTTTTCTAGGAAATATGATAAAAGATATTATGCATGGGCATTAGATTGGATAAAAATAAAATCTTTCAAGAACTATCTAATTATGACTATCTTATTTATATATATATATATATATATATATATATATATATATATATATATCTGAAACACATCTCCAGGTTAAAACTTCTTTTTCACAAATCAACAATACTCACAAAAAGGCTTAGTTGGGACCAGCAGTTGGTGTAATGGCTATGTCACTGGACTCCCACGTAGTCTACCTCAGTTCGAGTCCTGGACCCAGTGGCTTAAACTCACACTGGGCGCGTGTGCGTGCGTGCCCAAGATCCCTAGAGGAGAATGAAGGAGAAGGGATTGCTGTGTGGCCATCCCCCCTGGGGGGTGATTTCTTGCTTTCTGTCTCTCTTTCTCTCTCTGTCTTTCTGGCAAGCACATACCCCTATAGCAAAAACCTCTCCAAACAAACAAACAAACAAAAAGTCTTAGTCAAATATCAGATTATATAGTGCATTGACCAAAACAACTAAAAAATTAGAAACTTCATGTAAGTGTCCTAAATCTAAGATTTTACAAAGGTAAATTGAGGTTAGTGGCAGTTATTTTTGTTTTGCTTATCTTCTTCTACGTTACTATTCTTTCAAAATGTCACTGCATTTATAGTTATTTGCTTTAGCCATTTAGCCAGTTAATAATTTGTGATTCTAAGTGGTTGTTATGTGTACACGCCTTTTGGTCACCTTTCTCTTTTACTTGCAAATAAGTAAGCTCTTTGCTTTAACTGTTTATCAAATCCAATCACTTTTTTCCCTCAGTCACCCTAATCTAGAAAATAAAACACTTTATTGCTTGAAAAAGGAAAATAATCCCAATATACTGTAAATTGTCAGTGAGTTCTGTATAATTAAAGATTACCCTGCAATATACAATTTTTAAGGCATTTATCCCGACAGGGTTCACTGGCCTTTGAGAATGAACCACTTTGTTGACAAATCTATCATCTAAATTGTGTAACATTAATGAGAACTCTAAACAGCGCACTCTTACATTTTAATGTGTGTGGCAGTTATAAAAAGAGAGAGAGAGAGAGAATATCACCAAAATAAAATACTGAATATGATTGAGGTTGATTTTAAAAAGGTCTGCCACCTGTAGATAAAAATGTGCATTACTCTGAACACATAATAATTAACAGGTCTCAAAGAACACAGCCAAAACCAATGACCCTCTGAAATCAAAACCCTAGTTATTATTAAAAAGAAAAGAAAGGAAAAAGAAAGAAAAGAAAAGAGAAAGGAGGCACCAGGTTTTCGTTGTACAAATGCAGGCGCCTGATGCTACCTGGCTGTGCCCCTCACTCTCCTGAACCTACAAGCTTATGTACATTTCTCTAGTAACATACGGTAGAACTGATTCAAATTTTTTTTTTTTTTTTTTTTTTTTTACACTAGAACTGATTCTTTTTTTTTTTTCTTTTTTTCTTTTTTTTTTGGAGAGGTTTTTACGCTATAGGGCGCGTGCGCTCGCCAGACAGACAGAGAGAGACAGAGAGATAGAAAGCAAGAAATCACCCCCCAGGGGGGATGGCCACGCCGCAATCCTTTCTCCTCCATTCTCCTCTCGGGATCTTGGGCACGCACGCACACGCGCCCGGCGTGAGTTTAAGCCACCGGGTCCGGGACTCAAACTGCAGTCAACTACATGGGAGTCCAGCAACGTAGCCATTACGCTAACTGCTGGTCCCTTGAATGTAGTCTTTGGATTTGAATGCTTTGTTTCTTAATTAATGACTCATTTCATAATGAGTTGTAAAAAGGTTTAACACTTCTAATTATCTTTCAAAATCTTTATGTATTATTGTTAGATTGTCTTTTATTACACATCTGAATCTCTTCAATAAGACTTCTTTTTTGATATTCTCTCAGTTTTATCAAGTTAGTGAAGCATGGTCAGTAAAAAATGTCATTCAAGGGGCCAGCAGTGGCATAATGCTATGTTGCTGGACTCCCATGTAGTCGAACGCGGTTCGAGTCTCAGACCTAATGGCTTAAACTCACGCTGGGCACGTGTGTGTGCGTGCCCAAGATCCCGAGAGGAGAATGGAGGAGAAGGGATTATGGCGTGGCCATCCCCCCTGGGGGGTGATTTCTTGCTTTCTGTCTCTGTCTTTCTTGTGAGTGCATGTGCCCTATAGCAAAAATTTCTAAAAAAAAATGCCATTCAAAGCATGCAAAAGGAATATTTAAATCTAATGGCACCATACCCTTAAAATTTCTCCCCACTCAAAATGATTTATTTAAAAGCCTGATTATACTTAATCGTCCTCATGCTCTATGCACAAATATGCAATATCCATTTGAATAGGTGAACATGAAATTATTGTATGTTTTCTGTATGTGGACATGTATTCAGTGCAGGAGTTTTATTAGCACAACTTAAATGGTAGAGTTTATTTCAAAATTGGATTCAACTTAAAGTAACATGCAGTCCTGGTAGAGACACTCCATTGTCCTAATCTTGGAACTAGATATTACTCCTTGACTAGCCAATGCTGATCTACTTGAAACAGCCTTTAAAACACTAGCCTGGCAGAAAATAATGGTCTATGTAGAATTCTTTGGCTCTGCCTTTCAGCTTCTTTATAGATAAAAAATACTCCATGAGAATCATTTAAAAGTTATAGGAAACTTATTTTAAAAGTCAGATGACAAAATATGTCTTAATAACTTGATAACAACTGTTCAAGCACTGTTTTCTTGCTCAACGCTTTCTTGTAATTAAGAGGATTATTTTTCCAAATAAAATAATGCATAAGTCTTGAGGATAATATATGTGAAGAGCAATTGCTAATTTTTTTTGTTTTTCTTAAGAACACTAAACAACAAAGAAGCAGCTATAATAATAATAATTTTTCAAAGAATTATTTATTTAGTTTTATTTATTATTATTATTATTGTTTTTAATTTCCTATAGGGCACATATACTCACCAGAGAGAGACAGAGACAGAGAGGAAAAGTAAGAAAGCAAGATTCAGGACTCAAACCATGGTTGGTCTTATGGGAATCTAGTGCCTTAACCACCACACCACCTGTTGGCCCAATAAATAATAATTTAAGAAAAAGCCTTGAACCCAAACTGTTGCCACAGTACTTTCTGCAAAGTTAGAATGCGGAAGTTCTACATTATACATGTCAATGGACAAAGTTTTACCCACTGTCACATTCTGTAAATGAAAATACTGCTTGCATAAATATGTAAAGATGTACTGCTGAAGTTATTATGAAATGTAATAAATATTTTTAATTTTTAAGTAGTTATGAATCATAATATTTATTTTTTTAAATGATGCCTTTATCTATGTATATTTTGAATAACTTATAAAAAGCAGCATACCTTATCATGAGTCATTTTTTTTTATAATATGGCATTATATAACTCACTATAAACATGATGTTTGGCTTCTAATTAGGAATTCTTTTTTAAGTGGAATCTCAACATGTCGAGATCTTCCTGCCTTGTCCTCTCTGAGTTGCTGAGATTACAGCACCTGTTACTGCACTCAGCCTTTAGGTTGGACTGGGACTGGAAGCCTGGCCTCTCATGTGGTCTCAGCCTGCAGAGCACAACAGCTCAGCAAAACCTACCTCTGTGACTCGGCCTGCGATTAGGGAATTTAGCTCACTCTTTTCCTTTTTAAAGAATTATTTTACTCAACTTCCTTTCTCTTCCTTCTTCTTTCCTTCCTTCCTTCCTTGCTTCCTCCCTCCCTCCTTTCCTCCCTCCCTCCCTCCTTCTTTTCCCTTCCCTTCCCTTCCCTTCCCTTCCCTTCCCTTCCCTTCCCTTCCCTTCCCTTCCCTTCTCTTCTTTCACCAGAGAGAAACAGAGTGAGAGTGAGAGAGATAGAAGAAAAGTGAGAAGGCAAGCTTCCAGGTCCGGGATTCAAACCACGGTTGGCTATGTGGAAGTCCAGTGCCCTTAATCACCATGCTACCTACCAGCCTTTTAACTTCTGCTTAACATGGTTAAGTTTTTTGAAACAAGTATCACTTTAGGCATTTCAAGTCTATAAAAGGGAGGATTTTAAGAGAATTTTCTAAGTACTTTAAAACAGTTATTTTTTTTTTTTTTTTGCCATTGGCCAATATAAATTCTATAAGAATTAAAGATTTAAATTTTTAAACAAAATAAACCATAAAAAATATAAGAGATAGTATGACTATTATTGAGGGAGGAGGGTTGGAAGTTCTGATAAACACTATACCGAAGACTATAATTACAAAAGAAAAAAAAAATTTGTTTTTTGGACAAGTTTTTGCTCTAGGGTATGTGTGCTTGCCAGAAAGAGAAAAACAGAGAGACAGAAAGCGAGAAATCACCCCCCAAGAGGAGATGGCCACACCACAGTCCCTTCTCTTCCATTCTCCTCTCAGGATCCTGGACATGTATGCACATGTGCCCGGAGTTAGTTTAAGCCACTGGGTCTGGGACTCAAACCATGGTTGACTACATGGGAGTTCAGCGACATAGCCATTACACCAACTGCTGGTCCCACAAAAGAAAAATTTAAGTTAGTTTGATTACAGAAATGTAGAAGCTTATTTGCCATTTAAATAAGACCGACAGACAAATAATATATGGTGAATGAGAAATATATTAACAAAGTAGTGAGTTTAATGATATAAATAGCCGGGTTTTTTTTTTTTTTTTTTTTTTTTTTTGGAGAGTTTGTTTTTGCTATAGGGCACGTGCGCTCACCAGAAAGAGAGAAACAGAGAGATGGAAAGCGAGAAATCACCCCCCCCCCCCCCCAGAGGGAATGGCCATGCTGCAATCCCTTCTCCTCCATTCTCCTCTTGGGGTCTTGGGCATGCACGCACACGCGCCTGGCGTGAGTTTAAGCCACCAGGTCTGGGACTCGAACCGTGGTTGACTACATTGCAGTCCAGCGACATAGCCATTATGCCAGCTGCTGGTCCCATAAATTGCCATTTTGTTAAAATTGTTAAATTACTGTCAATTTCATCTGTTCAGTATATACAGTTAAAATATTAAACTTCTTAGACATTAACAGGACAGTAGAAAAATACAAATACTTAAGAGGGAATAATGTAGAATAAACATAAAATGTTTGACTTTTATAAGTAATTAAGTAATGCAAATTAAGTGTGAGATCAGAATTCGTTTACAAAATTGGCAATGATTATTAATGCTAAAATGACCAATGCTGGAGAGAATTCAGTAAGATGAGGACTTTTAATTTACTTACTGCAGTGAATGGAGTCAACCGTATTACTGCCCAGAGTTAATTCTCACTGTGCACGTTAAAATTCTGCTTATGTGAGGCCAGTGGGTGGTATGGTGGTTGGGGCAGCTAGAAAACACATGGTCGACAGAGTGGTTCAAGTCCTTGAAAAACACACTGGGCACATGTGTATGCATGCCCAAAATTTCAAGAGGAGAGTGGAGGAGAAAGGATTATGGCCTGGCCACCCCAGTGAGAGGTGCTTTCTCTCTCTCTCTCCTCTCTCTCTCTCTCTTTCTGGCAAGCACACGTGCCCTATAGCAAAACTAAAAATTGGTTTTTAAGACTGCTAACATTCCTGCTTGTATTTCTATGAATTTGCTACATATATATGTGTGTGTGTGTGTGTGTGTGTGTGTATTTCTATGAATTTGCCATATATATATATATATATATATATATATATATATACACTTTTATATATATTTAGCTAGGTACACATACATCCATAAACAAGTAGCTCTAAGGGTGTAGTGTTTATATTAACACAAAACTGAAAAGAACCTATGTATATATTAAAATGGGCTCTAGATTAAAAGTTAAATTAATAGTGGTATTTATGATCTGAATACTAAGTTCATTTAAAATAGTATTGTAACAAAAAGAGATCAGAACTTGTGTTGTCATTAATATTAAAGAAATATTTGTTGAATGGGTATACACATGTGCACATGTATGCATACATGTAGGTGTGTATCATGAATAGAACAAAACATAAAAAGATAGAACATACTGAAGGACTTTACCTAGACCATGAAATGATGGCTGACTTTTTTTTTCTTCTATCTTTTTTTTTTTTGTTTGTTTATAAGGTGGGGTTTTGCCATGTCGTGAGCCTCCTGCCTCAGCCTCCCAGCCAGGACTACAGGTGTGTACCACCACACCTGTTCTTTGGGGGGGGCAGGTTCTCAGTATGTTTTCCACATCAGCCTAAGGCTCATGACCCCTCTACCTCAGCCTTCCAAGTCACTGAGGGTGCCACTACACGCCATTGCACCCAGCCTTAAGATTGGTCTGGGGATTGAACCCTGGACTCCCATGTGGCCCTAGCCTGTGTGGCACAGGATTTCATCAGCATCAGTGGGAGCAACTGTTGCTAGATATCTCCTTTTTTTTTTTTTTTTTTTTTTTTTTTTTTGAGAGGTTTTCGCTATAGGGCGCGTACGCTCGCCAGACAGACAGAGAGAGACATAGAGACAGAAAGTGAGAAATCACCCCCCAGGGGGGATGGTCACGCCGCAATCCCTTCTCCTCCATTCTCCTCTCAGGGTCTTGGGCACGCACGCACACGCGCCCAGCATGAGTTTTAAGCCACTGGGTCCGGGACGTGAACTGCGGTTGACTACGTGGGAGTTCAGCAACATAGCCATTACGCTAACTGCTGGTTCCCAGATATCTCCTCCCCCCCCCCCTTTTTTTTTTCTTCATGAGTAGGAGAAACAGAGAGACAGAAATACAACACTCCCAACTGATCTCGATGCTTCAGCCAGCCCAGATCTTGGCCACACATGTGCCCTGAAAACTCAGGGAGATACAAACTGGCAACCTTCCCCTGTACGTCATCCTCAGAGATTTGTGTGTGTGTGTGTGTGTGTGTGTGTGTGCTTTAAACGTTTGTTTATCTGTTTATTTGTTGTGATTTTCAAGCCTCTGGGTCCAGGACTCAAATTGTAGTCAGCCATGCAGGAATCCAGTGCCTTAACCACTATGCCACCTCCTGGTCCCTAGTCACTTTTCTTTAAATAATGAAGATGTTGTCTCATTGTTGTAAGTATAATTTGGGTCCACAAATTCAGAGTATCTGTAGTTGCATTTTTTAAAAAGTTTTCCCACATTTCCCCCATTTTTTTCCCTTTCATAACCAAATACTTCATTAAAAACATGATTATTGCAATGGAATGATCCAGAGGAAGTCATTTATTAAAATAAAAAGATGCTTGATTGATTGTCACATAAACACACCTATTTGAATTTCGAGAAACTTGTTTATAAGATGAATTCTGTGTTCTTTCATTATTCAACATACCTCAGATGGATATTTAAAAACTGAATTTTGGTGGGTGACCTTTTTTTCATTTTTCAACTTTATCTTTAAAATTCATATACAACTATTGGCTCCTCAGAAAAGTTAAGATGCTTTTTCACATAGAAAAACAGAGAAAATATGAGATGACTTTTCCGACAACCCAATACTTTCATTTTAGGACTAGAAATAACTCAATAGGACAAACTTTTTTAAAACAAAATTTATACATTGACTAGCAGTTTTAGAGAGATCCTTAAATAAATTTAATAGAACTCAATATGTTAATTCACTCTTAAACCATAAATAGCAAATATCAAATCTAATACCATTGGAATACAGTAGAGTAGGGTAGTCTGTTTAGAAAAAGAACAAATTTAAACTTTCTAAAAAATGATTATAGGGGCTGGCAGGTGGCATGATGGTTAAGAGCACTGGATTCCCACATGGCCAACTGTAGTTCAAGTCCCAGATCTGGTGACTTGCTTTCTCTTCTGCCTGTCTTTCTCTGGTCAAATTAAAATAATAATAATAATAAATAAAGTTAAATTTTAAAAATTTTAATGTTGTATTTATTATCTTTATCCTTCCCTTTCACTTTTGTCTTAAGAGTACGATTATTTAAAAGTAAGAAACACACATTTCAGAATACCCCAAATTACATTAAAAATCAAGCCTCAAGACTATTTGTGAGGCAGAAATAATCCAACTATTATTTCTGGTGTAAAAAGTTTTTGGAATAACATCATTTGCCCAGAAGCTGTTTTCCAACCTAATAACTCTTGGAATTATGATCTAAAATTTCAAGAGGATTCAGCCTGCAAAACTACTAAAAAGTACAAGTGTGTAGGGATGTGACCAGAGGGGCAATCTGATTTAAAATTTCTTTGAGGAAATGCTAGTTTGCAACAATGGTCCTGTGAAAGTAGAATTGCTCCGTTTATAACTATTGCACAGCACATTTATCTTAGTTAAATGTATACCCAACACTTGCAGGGCCATCTTCGAGATGCTCATTAATTGGGGTTTTAATCTATTTTCCTGATTTCAATGTGTGCTGCAATTCTCCTTGAACAAAGTACTCAAAATGTGCAGAAACAAAGTTTAACACATTCTTTATTTGTTTATCTACTTTTCAGTACTTACTCGGTGAGCCATTGTGGAGACAATGTATGGTGTTCCTCCAGTCTATTGATGGCAACCCCACTATGGGTATTGCCTATGCTGTGTCCTCTAGTATGTTGTCAGAAAATGTGTCAAGACTCAGATGGGAAAGGAGGCAGAGGCATTGTGATATGACAGTTATTCCATCAGTGTGTCAAGCACAGTGCTGGTTGTTGCAGAGATATAGCAATAAGTAAATTAAATCCTCGGCTTTAAAAATGTCTGAAGTTGAGGCCAGCAAGAGGTGTGGTGGTTAGGGTGCTGGACTCCTGCATGGCTGACTGTGGTTTGAGTCCCAGATCTGGTGACTTGCTTTCTCACTCTCTCTTTCTCTCTGGTGAGTTTGCATGCCCTGTAGCAAATTAAAAAATAATAATAGTAAAAGATAGAATTAAGTAACTAGTTCGTTTAAAAAATGTTCGAAGTCCTGGGCTATAGGTGGAGAAAGAGTGGGAAAAATGCATCTGTCCCTCCATGGAAAGACAGAATGCAAAGGATTACAGCTCACATCTGAGTACTGTGTATCCAGAAGCTGTTTCTGTTAGACAGGCCACTTGTCAAGATGGTGTCTACTTGCCCAGCTACTAAGGGGCATTTGGTTTCATGTCTGGCCTTGTAGAGCACCTGAACTCCACTTCTTTTAGAGACGACAATCTCAAACTCATTGCCCTATAACTTCTAGGAGAACCCTAACGAGGATGAAGGATATTTAGGAAAGATGGTTTGAGGGATTTGCACTTCTTTTGAGATGTTCTGAAGTCTTCTTCAGAATCTAACTAATCTGAAAAAATGCGTGTCTATCATGGCCTTCTAATGACCCCTTGTGGGTGGTTTTTAAGACCTACACTTTAGTGTGGTGTCATTGTCTTTGTGGGCTGATGCTTACCAAGAGTTGTGTTGCAGAACGGTTTCATCACAACTACGGTATGTAGTCTGAGAACACTTATGAAATGGTCTGACTTCTCTTCATAGTTATGCTGTCCTAAGCAGCTGGTCTGTTTTTATCTAATGATGCCTGTGTGTTGTGTCATTATAACTAATCAGCATCCCTTGTGTCATTCACTGCTGATAAGCTTAGTGCCAATTTGAAATCTCTGTAGCCAAAGATAAGAACATTTATGGAATATGTTTACCATAATACCACCCCTCCCCTTCTTTTTCTTTCCAGCATGTGGCCATGGCCATATTACAATCCTTTTGCCTCCAGTTCTCCAGGAGATCCTGTCAGGATCACATGCCCAGCAAATTCAAGTCATCGGAGACAGAATTTGAACTGTGGTTAACCAGAAAGATCTAGCTCCTATGCGCAGGGCTTAACTACTGTGCTACAGACCTGCCCATGTCATAGGTTCTTAATAAATATTCTCTGCCATGGTTTATATGTCAGATAAGGGAGAGATAATATGGACAGGAGATGAAGGAGGCAATGACTGTGGAGTCGAAGTAAGACTCTAAGGAGGCATTGATAGCTGAGATGATGGTCTTTAGACCAGGCCTTGAATAGTGAGAATGAAGAGAGGATTGAGGAAGTATGCTTAAAGGGACAGAGACTGAAAATACTGCATAGTTTAATTTGGCATAGAAATATTAGTGGTACATACCTCTATAAGTTTCAGGTCATTAAATTCAACTCGAGGAGCTTAGGCATAATTTCGTCCATAATTGGTAAGGAATAAGATAATATTGTCTTCTTTCTTCTATAGAGGATGGGTCAATATTGAGTCTATGCTGTGTCTAAACCATCTCTCTGGAGTGTGTGAAGTGGCATTGGATTGGATGGTAGAGTTGAGGTGAATTTTGGAATTCAAGAAACCAAAAGTAAAATGTAATAGAATTTCCCTATTAGAAACTGTGTAAGTGCTTTTAGTGAATGAGTGTTGGTAGCAATGATAAATCCAAGTACATAAATTCTACAGAAGGGTACTATACTACAGCATCCTTAATGTTTCCTGTGCTCCCAAATTGTTCAGGCTAAGTCCCTCCACCAACTTTTCGGCTAAAAATGTTGGTCATGGCAATTGAAGCACCACAGAGGGTAAACAGTGAACATATGAAAGATAGTTTTAAAGTATGGTCCTGCTTTAGCTATACAGATTTTGTTCTTTCTCTAAAATTTAGTATTTTCTCTACACTTCCACAGTTTATATATATTTTTTTTTCTTTGTTTTTTTTTTTTTTTTTTTTTTTTTTTGGCCAGAGAGTACATGTGCTCACTGGGAGACACAGAGAGGAGGAGACATGCCATGCAATTTCCCATTCCTTGCAGAAAACCTCTTTTGAAATTACGATAGATGGCTTCCCCTCCTTATCATAAACACTGTAATGAAAAACGTCACTGTGGAGGAAGTCCTTTCTACTTTGGAGCAGCTCTTTCAGAAAAGTCTGCCATCCTAAATGATCTCTTCCTCTCTACCATGTTTATACCCAATAGGCACCAATTAAAATATATTGGTTAGTGATGGGTTCCTTGTAATAATCATAGCTAGCATTTATTGAGTAGTTATTATGTGCTAGGCACTTCTCTAAATGCTTTTCATGGATTAACTCTCCTAACCACCCTATGATAAAGATAATGAGTTAGCAGAAAATCAAGAACTTTATCTAAGGTCACACAGTTAGTAGTAAACACTAGGTTTTCATTCCCCAAGCAAGTCACTACCAAATGCTAGCCGTCTCCTAGTTCACCTTACATCTATCGTGCTTCTCCTCATCAACCTCATATCTTACTGTTGAATCAGTGATAATACCTCTTTGTTATATTCCTTTGATTTTGCCTCTCTCTCTCTTTCACTGATACAGCCTTTATTCTGTTACTTCTCTCCACTCTTTATTATATCATCCCCTCCACCCCGTCCCCAATTACCATGCGTGTCAATGAGGTGAGCCTTTTTTAATCTTATCTTTCCATTACTTTTATTATGTCTATGTTTCTGCTTTGTGCTTGTAATTTTTAAAAATGAATTATTTATTTAATTTTATTTATTATTATTATTATTGTTATTATTTTTAATTTGACCAGAAAAAGGCAGAGAGAGAGAGAGAAAGTGAGAAACCAAGCCACCAGGTCCAGGACTTGCAGTTAGCCATGTAGGAGTTCCTTCCGCACCTTAACCACCATACACCTTCTGGCCCCATTTGCTTACAATTCTATTTGAAATTTCTTTTCACTGTCATGATTACTTTTCAATCTCCAATGTAACTTCCAATATTCGATTCAATACCAAATTTCTTCAAGATGTTTTCTCTATAAGGGACAAGCAAGGAGCCAGCAGGTGGCATAGTGGTTAAGGTCCTGGACTCCCACAGGGCTGACTATGGTTCGATTTCTGAACCTGGCGGCTTGAAAATCTCTCTGGGTGTGTATGCATGCATGCTCAAAATCCCAGGAGAAGAGTGGAGGACAAGAAATTGTAGCATGGCCATCCCCCCTGGGGTTGATTTCTCTTTCCTGCTAACTATCTCTCCAGTGAGCACCTGGGCCCTATGGCAAAATCTTAAAAAAGAAAAAAGAAAAATAAATTCTCCTTCCTTGCTCAAATTTTATTTCATTGAATTAAGAGATCTAAGATATGCAAGGTGCTATTGGCTGGTATTTAAACTAATCCAATATTTCATCTACTGCAGAAATTCGCTCTTGTTGTTTTATGTAGATCATCGCCGAACTTGGAAGTATAAAGTGATGGGTATTCATTACTCATGAAATCAGCTTGATTCATTGTGGACACCTCTAACACTTAGAAAGTTTTCCTTTCAGTAAATCAAAATTTTCCTTTTAGTAAATCAAAATTTTAGTAACTGCCTGTCATCAATCCTAGCTCTTTTATGTAATATATTTCATTGACTTTTTTTCCATTTTCACTTTGCAAAATGTTAATTGTATGGTGTTCAAGCTTCTGTATTTGGTAATTCTGAAAACTTTCTTTTTAGATAGAAATCATAATTTATACTTTTTTTTAAAGAGAGGTTTTTTTGTTTGTTTGTTTGTTTTTTGTTTGTTTGTTTGTTTTTTCTTTTTTTCCTTTTTTTTGCTATAGGGCATGTGTGCTTGCCAAAGAGACAAAAAGTGAGAAATCACCCCCTGAGAGGATAACCACACTGCAATCCCTTCTCCTCCATTCTCCTTTTGGGATCTTGGGATGCATGCACACACAGCTGGCATGAGTTTGAAGCTGCCATGTCTGGGACTCAAACTGGGGTCAGACATGTGGAAGTCCAATACCTTAGGCACTACACCACCTGCTGGCCCCAATAGTTTATTTAATATTCTTCAGTGCCTTACATACTTTTAGTACAGACTAGCTATGCAGTAAATACTCAGTAAACAATGTAGTGAACTATGCTAATTGCTCAGTGTGTATGTGTGTGTGTGGGGGGGGGTACATATGTGTGTACTTGTGCATACGTGTATATTTTTTCTTATTCTAACCCAGTATTTAGACACATTAATAATCATGACCAAGGATAGCTGGGGTAGTCTGCAACATTTGTAATACTCATATTTTCTCTCTCTCTCTCTCTCTACACACACACACACACACACACACACACATTGAATGCCAACTCTCTAAGATGTCCAAAATAATTTTTTGTTAGATACTTAAAGGAGGTTTTGTTTTTGCTTATTTAAAGTTTCATTGACTACACAAAACACGCGCACACACACACACACACACACACACTTAGCAGGTTAAAATATCCCAATGAAATTTATTGCAATGCTTGTAGAAGTAAATTAGTGCTTAAGACATATTGCATAGGAAACTATTCAAAGTCCCTGAGGGGAAAAAAAAAATCTATGGTTTAAGGTGCAAATGGTTTTGTTTATTTCTTTGGGGAAAAGGTGAGAAATGACCTCTGGTAAAAAACGAGAGCCAGAATCACACAATAGAAAACCTGTGCAATGCTTCGTGGATTTGCATGTCATCCTTGTATGGGGCTATGCAGATCTTGTCCGCATCATTCCAACTTCAGTGTATGTGCTACCCAAGTGAGCATGCATTTATGTGTTACACTTTTTATGGCAAGTGTTTCAGATATATTAATTTATTTTGTGCTGTAGGAAGCACTACTGAAATCTAGATGCATCACCAGTTGAATGGAATGTAAAGCTGACAATGCTGTAGCTCTGGAATGGTGATCTGGAAAAGAGTGGGGCCTATGGGTCACCCGTCCTTGCCCGCCATTGTCTTACTGTGCAGTCATGGACAACTTCTGTAACTACTTGTTGTCACTTTGTCTCTGAAATTGAGATAATAGTACCCACTTTACAGAGATTTGAGCAGTAAATGAGCTAATACCTGTAAAGTACATAGAGTACATATCTAGACAATAATAAATATTACTAAAAAGTACTCACGTATTATCTGAAAAAATTATGTAGCTAACATAGGAACTAACTCTACTAATTCCGAGTAATCAAATTTAGTCTATTTTGCACTACTCCATGGACCTTCATTGTCTTCAAGAGAAATTCTTGTGATTTTCCTTTTTAATAGCTAGATCAAGAATCTTTACTTTATGAGTGGTTTTAACAGATAACTTTTTAATATCACTTTGACAGTGTTATGAGAAAACGGCTAAATAATTCTTGTTCTCAACTAGACTTCCTTCTCATTGCCAAAGAGTTTAAAACTATAAACATAAATTTAACATTGTTACAAGGCTTTGGTTTTATAAGCCAATAGCGATAAAATAACAGTGTGACTTTTGGGGCTTCACAGTTTTAAAAATTCTTCTTCATGCCATAGTCATTCTCCTATAGAGTTACTACTCCAACACGAAATACAGCCTGATTTTCCTTTTATCAGATAAGACTGGCTACGTTTAGAGACCTTTCAGAGGCCACTGGCCAAATGCCAGCGATGGCTTGGTTCTCAGTATGGACATTTTAAAATAAAGTGCAATAATGTACTCACCGACACCAGTTGTACAATTAAAAGTACTATCAACTGACTCCTTGTGTGGGAGGCTGGGAAGCAGGCTAAATTCACAGTGGCACTTCCATCCTGTTCTGAAACGTTTATAACTTAGAGAAATCGAAGATCACCTGGAAAACCTCTTTGCATAATACACAGATAAAAATGCATATACTAAATGTAGAAAATAATTATTTTGGTAAAAATGTGGCCGCTTCAAAACACAAAGCATCAGATCAAATAAGAAAATGATTAAAAATTCAGTGACCCTAATTAGGACATTTTGTTTTTCCTAGGGCCTTTCTCTGACTTCTCAATCAACTGAAATACTCCTGCTCTACAGGAAAGAGGTATTTAAAACATAGGCTCCGTTTTTAAGGTATCTAGCCATGACTTTCTATGCCCACACACCCAAGCAGGCCACCCAAACCTGCAAAGCCCTTCCCTTCTAGTCACACTGGCAAAGGGTTAACTCAGAAGTGCTCTATTGTATTCCTAATGCTTTTCTCCACAGAAAGCCCAGTGGGCTCTTTCAAGGGACTCTAAACAATGAGCTCAGTGAGGCTGTTCTGTCTAATTACTCAAAGACAGGGATGCTAAAGAGGAATTAATGACAGTTGACAAGTGCAATTAATAATTATAGCAAAGCCGGGAGTCATGCAGCAGGCAGATGACAATAACGGGGTAACTGTACATGGCAGCTTTCATCGGTCCGTGCTCTGTGTGTGTGTTTAAAGTGAGAGGCTTTGTGCAGGACGGGCCACACTTCATGCTGACAGGAGAGAACTATAATTCAGCAACTCTCAAGGGTAGTTGGAACCCAGCATCCCCCATCCCTCCTCTCTCAATTTCTTTCTCTCTTTTTCTCCCCCTTTCACTCTCCTCCCACCCTCCCTCCCTCCTTGCATTTCAGCTCTTCCGATTTGCTGAAAGAAACAGTGTAACTTAAAACAAACTTAGCAGGAAAGAGCTACAGTTAGCTTTCACTATCAGCTGGTGACAAAGCTACTTAAAATTCCCGTTGGGCAACTGGAAGGAGAAGGGGCCAGGAAAAGGCGGTCGCAGAAGTGGGATTTCCATATCAAAGGGCAAGCCTTTGGCTCTGAATGGTAATTAAAGTAGCCCGATTTCATCTTCATGGTCAAGTCATGAAAGGCGAAAAAAATTAGAAGAATGTTTCAGTCCCTTCAGACTACAGAAAAGAAAGCCATAAATTAAATGAAAGTTGAGCTAAAAGGTGTCTAACACTTCAATCTTTGCATCTAATAGAATCTATGATATTTCTCAAGCATTTATTCAGTTCACATCTTCATTCTGCCCCGATTATGGATATAATGTCTGCTTTCATTTCTTGGGCACACATCTCCAGCTTCCCGAGTTTGCAAAGGATATCAGTTTTCATTACACTGCCTTGGCGGCTCAGTCACCGGGGAAGAATTTGCACACTTTGAGCAAAACTAACCTGTTGTAAGAACTATACTTCTTTAGGTAACCGAGAAAACATAAACCAACTTGTTCAATTTGAGATGTATGTTGGTATGACATCACAAAAACTTGTCTTTTCAAATGCCACAGATGTGACTTTGCTATAAATTGCACCTCTTCTTTCGTTGATTGCTGGAGCTATTTCACTGTCTCTTTTCCAACACTCCCATTTCCAAAGCCATTGCTTTATGAAATAATTATTTTAAATCGAAGTATGGGACTTAGAAGCAGTCTCAAATGTATTAAAGAAGAATGCCACTTATGTTCTGGGAAAGAAGGGCCTAGAAATCTTATCACATTTTTTGGATGAGATGTTAAACTTGGACCTACCTCTCTATTCATTAAAGATCACAGAGCTTTTCTCTTTCTCTCTCTTTCTCTCTCTCTCTCTCTCTCTCTCTCTTCCCCCCCCCCCCCCCCCCCGAAAGAGTGGAGAAAACTGGCCAAACTCCAAGGTAGATAATTACATTCCACCTACCTAATTCCCTGGCTGCCTTAATTGGAAACAATTCTACTTTACTCTCTATGCCCCTTATCCTTACCCTTAAGCTGCTTTGTAGCTTCTCAGGTATCTTTCTTACACCTTCAAAGTACTGTTTTGGATGTGGAGTAAGGTAAGTTTTTTGCCTTGGGGCATGTGTCCTCACCAGAGAGAGAAAGAGAGACAGAGACAGTGAGAGGGAAAATGAGAAATCATCCCCCCCCCCGCAGGGGGCATGGCCATGCCAGAATTGCTTTTCCTCCATTTTCCTCCAGGGATCTTGGACATGCATGCACATGAGTCTGGTGTGAGTTTCAAGCCATTAGGTCCAGGAATCAAACCACATTCAGCCATGTGGGAGTTTAGCAACCTAACCATACCATCTGTGGGCCTGTTTGTGCATTCTTAACAGATAATATCGGGGTGTAGTGATTGGGGTGGCTGCGTCCTACAGGGTTGACTGGTCGACTGTGCAGTTCAAATCCTGGACCCAGCAGCTTGAGAGATGTGCCAGGTGCGTGAGTGTGCATGCCCAAAATCTCAAAAAGAGAGATGGAAGGGATTGTGTTGTGACCGTCCTCCATGAGGAGTGCTTTCTCACTTTCCTTCTTTCTTCTTCTCTCTCTTGCAAGTGCACACATCCTCTAGCAAATTTAAAAAAAAAAAAGAAAAGAAAAGCCCCATTGCCACTTAAGTGGCAAAAACTGGTTCCTAGGAGGCCAAAAAAGCTTACTTGTTCTCTCTTTATGCTGATAGTAGACATGTGTGTGTGTGTGTGTGTGTGTGTGTGTATATATATATATATATATATATATATATATATATATGTGTATATATATATATATATACACACACACACACACACACACACATACAGATGTAATATCTGCTACATTAAAATTTTTGGGGGGAGCAATTAGGAAAATATTTTTAAAAATTTGATGGGAAGATGACAGTGAGAAAAAGTGGAGAAGTACTGATACAACCCATTCTTTATTAATTGATAGTACAAGAAACAAAGATCAGGATGTAATTCCATTCTTATTGCCTTGCTTTCTTTTCTTTCTTTTTTTTAATTGAGAGAGAGATTTTTGCTATTAGAGCGTGTGCACTTACCACCAGAGAGACACAGAGAGAAAGAGAGACAGAAAGGGTGATTTCTTCTCTTAGGGAGGACAGCCACACTGCAATCCCTTCTCTTCTATTCTCCTCCTGGGATTTTGGGCATGCACGCATATGCGCCTGGAGTGAGTTCAAACCTCTGTGTTCAAGCCTTGAACCATGGTTGGCCAGGTGGGCGTCTAGCAACTGAGCCATTACATCATCTGCTGGTCCCTCTTCATTTATTTTCAAAGTCTGTGATACAGGTGAAGAACCAACATGATCTTCTCTTCTCATTATTACTTCTGCTTACAGAGTAAAGTGAGTGGACATGTGGAGTCCCATTACGAATGACCAAGACATTCTACCTAATACTTATCTAAATATTAGAAAGGTAGAAAGAAAAATATTAAATTAAAGCTCAAATAAGAAAGATCATAATACACTTTAAAAATAAATCGGGCCAGCAGGTGGTATGGTGGATTTCACATGGTCAACTTTGTGGTTTGAGTCCTGGACTCAGCAACTTGAGAAACATGCCAGGTGCATGTCTGTGTGTGCCCAAAATCCCGAGAGGAAAATGTAGGAGGAGGGATTGCAGTGTGGCTATCTCTCCTGGGGTGATTTCTGTCTTCCCCTCTTTCTCTGTCTTTCTCTGGCAAGTGCACATGCCCTATGGCAAAAAAAAAATCAAATCAAAAAACAAAAACAAAAAAACAGTATCAAACACTGACTTTGAATGTCATGGAAAAGTTGGTAGAAAATGCTAGTTATATAGATTTTTAAAAAGAAAAACTACAGATCATTTTATAAACTTTAGTAGTGAAAAAAAATTGAAAGGATACTAATAGATTGGTACAGTGATATATTTTCTAACTTGCTCTTTCTGTGACCATCATGAGAGTATACTGATTCTGACATAAAACTAAACAACTCAAACATTGTGTCCAGGGCCAGCCTGGTGGTTAAGGGAGCTGAATTCCACATGGCTGACTGCACAGTTCAAATCCTGACCCCAGTGGTTTGAAAAACACACCTGGCATGTGTGCATATGTGCCCAGCATCCCAACAGTAAGGAAGAGTGGAGGTGAAGGGATTGTGACGTGACCACAACCCATGAGAGAATGCTCTCTCCCTTTCTTTGTGTCTGTCCCACGATTCATGCCCATGACACAAAAAGTGAAAGATGAAACTCATGGCCCATCTGTGCAGTGGCACTAAGAATGTATTCTTTCTGGGCTGGCAGGTGAGGTGGTGGTTAAGGTGCTGGACTCCCACATGGCCAACCATAGTTTGATTCCTGGACCTGGCGGCTTGCTTTTTCACTTTCCCTCTCTCTCTCTGGTCAAATAATAATAATAAATAAAATCAAAGTAAATAATTGCAAAAATAATATATTCTTTCAACATATTGCTGACTGAAAGCCAAACAGAAAATGTTGACCACACCTAAACTAGTACAGCTTTGAAACAATGGATGGGGGGGATGATGATAAGATAATGACAGTGGGGCATTACTGAACATCTGAATCAGGAGTTGTTTTAAGCCCTTTACTTATGCTAACTCATTTCCTTCTTTCAAAAACACAGAGGTATCCTTCTTACAGATGAAGAGATTGAGTCCCAGGTAGTTAAGTAAGACATCCTTGAATGCTTTTGGAGCTGAAGGATGACAGGACCACATCCTTACAGCCTTATGAGGACTTGAGAATTCTTTCATTTTCACTTCCATTGCTTTAAGAAGAGCTAAAGTAATAGAAAACAGCGGAAAACAAAATTTGAGGTTTTCAAGGATTCATGGAAGTCTGTCTATTTTGCTTTCAAAACACAAATGTCTTAAAAGTTTTATTTCAAAATTTGCCCCACTTCCCTTCTCTATGATAACTCTTTCCGCTATTTGGAGACTTCGAAAGTCAGCGACTATCTTAAAAGATATTTATATGGGAATTTCCCATTCCTTTTATGAATAGTAACTGTGCTTTTGCTTCTCTGGTTTCGCCCTCTCTCTTGCTTTAAAGGCAGTGAAAAACAGAAATGACTCGAGGGGACTTCCAGAGATGAATAAGGATCAATAGTATCTTTTCTACCATTTCTTGTTCTGAGTTTTCTGGATAAGTTGTGTGTGTGTGTGTGTGTGTGTGTGTGTGGATCCTGTGTTGAGATCAATAATTAATCAATCAAAGACATTAGATCTTAGATCCTTTTCAAATTACCTGCAACCTTACAGAATAAAGGAGTAAAAAGATTCGTGTGTGTTTCTCCAGCCGTTTCTATGAGGAGCCGAACAAGAACTCAGATACTCATCTTTCTTGCAAACAAAAGTTTGTGTCTGAACTGCTTGGTAGGGATACACTTGCTTCCTTGGCTTCCCTTTGTTCTTCTTTCCTTTTTTCTCTCTCTTCTTTTTCTTTTTGTTCTTCGGTCTTTCTTTTCTTCTCTCAGTGTCTCTGTGTCTCTCTTGTTTCCTAGCTCAAGTGCATCATTTTCTGCTATTGTGCTTAAAAAACTTGGCTGCAGGGGCTCTGAAATGAATAAAAATGTAATCCTCACTGTGCCCATTGTGTGTTCTCATTTGTTTTTGCTGTATCGATTTATCAGCGGAGGGAAATTACTTGCTGGAAGAGAGGATGCCAGTCAGAATGACATTTATTTCATAGTACAAGGAGGCTCTCCAGCGTGTTTCCATGTAACCTAGATATTGGAGCTGTAAAAGGGCTTGTAACAAGGTTTAGTGCTATGATTAGATCGTGTGGAGCACCTTGCTTTCATAACAACAGGCACTCTGCAGGAGCTAGGGCCTCGGGTTATGGTCAACCTTTTTTTTTTTTTTTTTTTTTTTTTAAGCATAGATACAGAATCCAACAATTCCCTCCCCACCTAAACTGTTTCTATTCCAAAAGCCAAATCTTGCAACCTACAAGTATAAAAGAGGTATATTTTTAGATGCCTGAAGCTTTCATAACATCAAATTAAATGCAGAAATAGATGAAACACTTGCCTATTAATCCCCTTAACTTTTTTTTGGCTTTTCCTCTTTATTTGGGAGAAATTGTTTCATTTTAATTCACCAAAGCGAATCTTTTCATTCAGTGATTGTGAGTTACATGTGCTCAAGGCTACCAATTACCTGTGAAACCAAACACATTCGCTATGTAGAAGGAAAGGCAACTGTAGCAAATTGTAACAGCAACTAGTTTTTGGCATAGATACTGGAGGTGAGATTTCACAGGTCTTTCTATTATTCTCATATGCCTGGTGTTTAGAAAATTAACTTGTTTCTTTATCATCCCAATTTTCCATAGAGCTGATACAATTGGAAGATTTGTCAAAGTCCTTTTTTTTCTCTATAGGATGAGAGAAATTAGTCTATCTTCTAGAGAACATGTGTGTGTGTGTGTGTGTGTGTGTGTGTGTTTGTAAGTGTGCCTAGGAGATGTATTTCTTTTCTTCACTGTTGAGATTTGCTCATTTGATAATGTTGACAAAGGCAAAGCGAACAAGATCTGCACAATGAAAAACAACCTGTAAACTTAGATGAACAAGTTAAAGACAAAGCCCTTCGCTTCTTGTTTTAGCAGGAATTCTTGGAGTAACTGGTGTTCTGATGCTGAGATGTATTGGGCTGTGGCATAATAGAGTACCTTATTAATTTTGCTTTTTGAATATATGACAATAATTATGGGTGTCCTAAATCATGTTTGGCTGTCTGAGAATCTAGCACCTTAACCACCAACCCACTGCTGGCCCCCTGAAATATATTTCGAGACTATAGTTGTTCAACCATAGCCTACTTTTAGCTGTTAATTTGGCAAACATTAAGATTATATCAGCTCTATTAAAAAAAATCAGGATGAGAATGAACCAAGTTAAATTCCTAAACATCAGCTTTATAAGGATAATAATGACTTGTTATTTAACTAGAATTGCAGCATGCTTCATGATGTAAATTTTAGTAAAAGTAAGTTACTGTGTTGCTCTCAGCTGCCTCACCCAGCCTGTTGCTGGTACCCACTGTATAGCTCTCTGTTGAAAATTCCAATACAGAAAAGATAG
This sequence comes from Tupaia tana, assembly GCA_026018925.1. Taxonomy (NCBI): domain Eukaryota; kingdom Metazoa; phylum Chordata; class Mammalia; order Scandentia; family Tupaiidae; genus Tupaia; species Tupaia tana. The sequence goes on along the minus strand of JAKSZU010000006.1, from coordinate 132,826,655 downwards.
CTGCCAAGACCAAGAAATGTAGCTTTAGAGGCTCGTTTTTACAATAATACTCAGATGTTAAGTTAAACTTGGAAGGATTATAAAAATTAAAAGTAAGTGACCTGGAATCTGATTTTCCACATTCTATATGGAAAGGACCTTCAATAGGAAAGCCAGTGCACAATACTCAGGATTGAGTGCCTGCCTCGCTAAGTGCCTTTCAATTAGAGTTGTTTGGAATGCCCAAAGGAAAGGTAGGGCATTTAAATTAAATGTATTAGACCTTGGCATGTATCCTCAGAATAGATTTGTTTGGGTGCCTTCAGTGATAATTCTTAATGAACTTACTTTGTACACTTGAAGAAGCAAACACTCTCGATTTCTAGGTATAATATTTTAAAAGATAAATAAAAATGGTGTTTTGAAAAACCCGATTGTCCATATTATTCTTCATTGAGCTCTTTGATTTCCAAGATGTTTCAGAACTTCAAAGAGAAATGTTGCTGCCTTTAGATTTTTAACAAAATCCCACAATGGCTGAACCTTTCAGCAAATCTGTCAGCTTCTCTGTTCCAAGGACAACTGCAGAGCCATTTTCTACTCCTGCTGGTATTAATGGAAAACCAACCTTTTGACATATTTAGGCTATGTCTCAAAAGTCTCTGTCTCTCACCGGGGTAATAAGGTTAGAATTCACTAGCTGTAAGTGATTTGTGTCTTGGCTAAAATCCTTTCCATAAGACCTCCTTGGAATAGGTTGACATAAACACTGCAATAATGATATAAAACATGCTAGGTGAATACATTACATTGAAGATAATTATGCCTGTAAATTTATCATTCCTTTTTAAAAAGAATTATTTCATTTAACTTTATCCATGCATTTATTTATTTTTTAATTTGACCAGAGAGGGACAGAGAGAGAGAGAGAGAGAGAGAGAGAGAGAGAGAGAAAGCAAACCACCAGGTCTGGGATTTAAACCATGGTCGGCCATGTGGGAGTCCAGCATCCTTAACCATGTCACCTGTAGGCCCCTATAATTTCATTTTTAATAAATTTAAACAGAACAATAATTCACCATCACAAACATTTCAATAATTGTTGTGTAGTAACTCTATTCAGTTGTATTACAAACCAGAGGTAGCTTTGTTGAATAAGCAGTTTAGATAGATTTCTGGAATCTTATACCTTTGTGAATTAACTAGTGTTTCCTAACTCATATGATCTCTCATTCACTGAGTTAGAAGACAGTGTTCGGTCAAGTTCAGAGTGGAGCTATGCCTGCCTCACAATCTTTTTTTTTTTTTTTTTTTTTTTTTTGAGAGGTTTTTGCTATAGGGCGTGTGTGCTCACCAGAAAGACAGAGAGAGACAGAGAGACAGAAAGCAAGAAATCACCCCCCAGGGGGGATGGCCACGCCGCAATCCCTTCTCCTCCATTCTCCTCTCGGGATCTTGGGCATGCACGCACACATGCCTGGCATGAGTTTAAGCCACCAGGTCCAGGACTTGAACTGCGGTTGACTACGTGGGGGTCCAGCGACATCACCATTATGCCAACTGCTGGTCCCCCTGCCTCACAATCTTAAGAAGAGTTTTCCAATGGCCTAAATATTTAGATGCGATTTCTCTTCTACTGTGGGAAATCAACTTGCATAGAAAGGGGGGAAAAGCACTGATACCAAAAGTAAGTAGCAGAACAAAGGTGCTCTCGAAGTCTCGGGTGACATAAAACACCGTTCAGTTTGGATGTGCTGGTAGTTGTTTAATGGCAGCGTTCTGCGGGTGAAGGTACTGTTGCATGAGCTGTCCTGTTTGGTGAGGTAGCTTCCAGCTGCAGTGGTTCATTACCGGCTGATCAAGGGCCTGTTGGCCTGGGATCTCACCCTACTCTTTGCGATGCCATGTGATTGTGAAGCAGCGTATGTGAACTTGCCTGGGTAACAGCTGTCAACTGTAAATGGCCATATGCAATGATGAGTAAAGTTGTTGTCAACTGTCAATAGGCCATATGTAATGATGAGGAAAGTTACAGGCTGCTGTCGGATGAGATGTAAGATTAGAAAAAAAAGAGCCACCACCCAAGTCTGTCCCTGAAAGGTTGAAAACAGGTATTGTTTTTTTCTTTGAAAAGGGTGTTACGTTGTGCGTAATCAGTGCACCTCTATTTCTATTTTGACCTCAGTCTTTTCTAGATAGAAAAATCCTGCTTGTCAACACTGTCTTTCAATTTGAATAGGAAAAGTCTTATCAACCCTCCAAGTCAAAGGCTAGGGCCAGTGATTACATAAGGGGATGATCGGATGGAAGGGATTTAGGAAGTTCAAGTACAAGCTGGGGAAAGACCTTTTTACATTTACTATCTCTTCCCCAGGACAGGGAAAGAAACTCTTGTTCAAGTCTAAGCATTTCCAAAGCACTGCTCTGTGCCAAGCCATGTGATGGGCACGTGGGAAACGACTGCCTCGGGACAAATATTTTGTCGGTCTAGAGAGGTGATCCATGGCATGGGCATGATGGACTCATGCATCTGTACAAGCTGCTATAAGCTGCTCTTCGGCCTCTTTTCTACCAAAGGAACATGTTTTTGGCTACTAGCTCCACTAATCGTCACCACTACGTGTTTCCTTGGCCTTAAGCTTAAAAAACAGAGAAGAAGAAAAGAAATACCTGGTTTTTAATCTTCAAATGCAGTAAAAACAGTGGGTTCCACATGTCCTGGGGCCCAGCTCTGTAAGGGCTCTGCTTACTTTGGGCATGTTGGCTCCCCCAGCATGGTTGTGATCATCTTGGAAGCCACCCTGAGATTTTCCCCTCTAAAGGCAAGTCACCACGTGCCAAAATCAGACTCTCCTCTGCAAGCCTCCCATTCAGCTCTGCCACACTTTGCTTCCAGAAAGTTCTCTTCTTACTGTTTCTCCTCCTCTGAAGATGGAGCCTTACCTGGCTTGCTTTCTCACTCTCTCTGTCTCTCTCTGGTCAAATTAAAATAAATGAATGAATAAATAAAAAATTCTTTAAAAACAACAAAAAAAGAAAACAACAACAACAAAAAAACTTTCTTTTTTGACAAATTAAGTAGAATTTCATCTCGAAAAACCAGCCATGGCGACACACTAAGACCTGTGCCCTGCAGGCAGGAACCACAGGGAGGCCTAAGTCTAAACTAAAGGCTGGGTAAGGTGATGTGTCCCTGAGACTCAGAGAGGCAGAGGAAGAGGATTCAGCACTCAAATCTGGCCTGGGCAATATGGAGTATAGACTGTCTAGGGGCACAAAAATGGAACCCAATGCATTAGCACAGGCCTGTGGTTCCTGCTGGGAGCCTGCGGCAGTAGGATAAGGACATGGTGAGACCTGTCATAAAAACCAAAAACCAAAATTTCATCTTATACCATGAGCCCCAGAAAGACTTTACTCAGACACTAAATTGTAGAAGGCAGTATGAGAAACGGGTTTATAGAAAATGTCTCTATCTTAAAAAAAAAAAAAAATCTTCAGGAGCTCCTATTGCTTCAAAGTATTACAAAAGGCTCTGCCTGTCTGACCCATAGAAATCCCCCTTCCTATGGTACAAGGTTCTGCGCTTCAGACTCTCTGGTCTTTCCTTCCAGTCCTCCAAGGCCCCTATTTCTCTCCTGTTCCTGGTTCTTGGTACAAACTCTCCTCTCTCACTAATCACTTCTCCCTTTGCAGAGTGAACTGTCAGTCAGCGAGGTTTCATTTCAAGCCTACATTGTTCGAGGAAGCAGTCCAGATATGTTTCCTTATTATCCACCCTCCTACTGTGTCCTTTTCTACCAGCACTATCTCAGTCTGGAAGTACATAGTCATTTTGGGGTGACTGGGTGGTTAGTGTTTTTCTCCCTTGCTGAAGAATAAGCTCTGAAAGGGTGGAGACCAGGCGCAGAGAAGGCAGTCAGTAACTATTCTTCTGTATGAATGAACGCCCCTTCTATGGCTTCTGCAAAAGGAAATTACTCTTGCTATTGACAGGCTGGTCAATGTTTCTTCTCCTGAGAAACAGGCTTGATTTGGTTTATTTTTAAAACTGTGGTCTTTATACACCATCCTATTTCTTCTTTGGAAGTGGTAGAAACCTTGTATTTTTTTGTTCTCTTAGATTTTCTTATGACTGTTTCCTACGTCCTCTCTCCCTTTATCCTTAACCTGTGGGTTTTTTTTTTTATTGTGTATTGAATTATAAACTGTCTCAAAGCTTTTTGGAAACATTTGGGGTATACAATAATAAATAAGTGAGATAGACCAACCCCAGGCAAGCTCTACAATTGTAGTGGTGTTGAAATATTTTATCTTTGTGTAAACATGGCCCAAAAAGAATTTTATGATTTTTTTCCCCAATTTGCAGGAAACATTTCAAAAATTTCTTTTACTTTGCACCTGTACACTACATCTCTTCCAAGAATATTTGAGCTTTAAGCACTTTCCAATCATTATTTGATTAGCTGCCAACATGGCAGTGTTTATAATATGGAAGAACTGAGGCAAAAAGAGCCAAAATTTTAGAATTAAAAAAAAAGAAAGTTGATAACATGAGAATGTATTTCTGGCACTTAGTCTCTTACCGTTTTACTCAGGTGGTATGAAGCAAGGTTGCTAATCATTGATGTGGAGTTATTTTAATTTCCTTGAGCATATATTTGTTTAAGTTTGAAATGTTAAATTTGATCTTACTGACAATGACTGATATGACCATCATAAAATATCTTACTTCAAACACTCTTTTTAAAAAAAAAAAATCAGCATCTATAAATAATTTGAGAAAATCAACAGGAAGAATAATAAGCAGAAAAATTAAAGCAATGTTTTAAACCGTCAATGTGATGTGACAACTAAGGAGACATTTTATTTTATTTTTTAATTAAAATATTGTTTAGCTTAGTAGAGTTTACTTGAACAAAATTATTTGAATAGAGTAATACCCCAGAATGGCTTCAGAGGGACTCTGGGTAGTCTTGTGATCATGGTTGAGTGATATTTGTATATGGGAAAGGGAAACAAAAGTAAGGAGATGAGGTAGAGGAATAATTGGATTGGTTCCAGCTCAGTGTTAGGCTTCATTAATAGTCTAAAGGTTAGGCTCTCTGTGATTGAATGAAGTGGCTACTGTGATTGGCTATCACTTAGCTCGCTAAGGAAGCCATTTTCTAAGTGAGGTTGCAGTTTGCTTATGGAAACTAAAGCAAGAGTTTGAAGGCTTTCTCAGGACAATGTCCTTTAACAAAATTTCCCCCTTTGTTCAGCCTCTAAGTTACTGAGAGATTGACCAAAGCTTAGGGCATTGGTGCCACTCTCTGTCACCATCATGCATGCCTTTTTCTTGCTCCTAAGGAGACATTTTATAAGAAAATGTTATTAAAATATAAAGTTCAATAACACTTTAAAAATTCATTTTTAATATATGTACACCAGTGGTGTAATGTGGAAGGCAGAATGGTATAATGTTTATGGCCAAAGACTGAACTGAACTCCAAAATGTACACTGGCTGCTAGCCAATGACAGTGTTTAAGAGAAGAGCTAAAAAACACAGACACACTTAATAAATACATAATTCTATATTGAAACTATCTTCTGTGTTGGCTAACTTGAATTTTCTATGGACTAAGACATAGATATCTAAAATGAGTATTTTCCCCCTCTCTGTCACTGAGTTATTTTTACTGTTTGTATCCTTATTTATTACATTTGAGTTCTATATTTGCATAAAGCTTTCTCTTAGCTGCTATGTATTCTATGTGTTATGTCACTTTCACTTATGGTATTAGCCAAATTTGTTGTTGTTGTTGTTACTCTTAGGATTTTAAATCTTGTTAAAAATCGGCTAATTTTCACATAAACCACTTGTAAACATGGGCCGTATAATGTACATGTATGTGCATGTATTCACAGTCCTTCTCCTATACCCCTAAGCTGGTGAGGATCACAACTTAGGTTTTAATTGACCAAATCAACCAAGTGTGTAATCCTTTTGCATCTTTGTGCTGAAGTGGCTGAGATATAGAGTACCTTTAAGATCAAGACACAGGCAGATCAAATGAACATCTCCAGTTCTACTTCAGGCAAGTTAGGCAGTCCCTTCTACCCCTACATAGGGAAACTCATGATTTGGTACAAAACCATGAACTTTTCTACTAACTTGCCTCTATTCAGAATTTAAATCTTCCTAACATGATAGGAGGTTATCTCAATCAATTGGTTTCCTATGTGTGTAGCCTTACTTTTTTTCTAGTTCTCTTGAAAATTGTTTCCAGTTTCCTAGCTTCTGGATTAATTAATTAATTAATTAACGAACAGATTCACTGGTATTTATTGAAGCCCTATGAGGCACTATGCTAAATGTTAGGTTTTCAATAGAGAGGAGAAGGCCAAACACATAGCAAAAGCAGCAACAAATCTCCGCAAACACAAATCATGCAGCTTACAGCCTAGTGCTAAGAGAAATCAGTGTTAATGAAACAACGGTCCTGAGCAGAGTGAAATAGTGACGGTGACGATGCTACCAGCGTTTGACCTAATCAGGACATTTAGGGAAGGCTTCCCCTCATGCACAACATGAGTCAGATAAAACTAGGTGAATGTTATAAATAATCATACCAGTGCTAATAGCTTTATCTATCATTTACTTTGCCCTGGGCACTGTCATTTTTATTTATTTATTTTTCACCTGTGATAACTTATCTAAATCTCCCATGTGTCCTAGGAGGATGGCACAGTAGTGCCTGGTCCCAGTTTACAGGGTTGAAACCTAGCACTGAAAAGATTCCTACCTAGCAGTGTGCGCTGGCACCCCAAAGCAGTGTGCACTGGCACCCCAATATTTCACCATTCTTTTTATTCCTGCCCCGTGAAGAGTGCATGAAGAATGTGCCAAATACAGCAGCTAGTGCATAGGCCTTGGTGCCACAAGAAAGAACACAGCAATTGGACAAGGCAGGAGGAAGGCCAGCGGGACATCTAAGACAAAGGCAGAGGAAGCCGCCTGTGCATGTAACTGGTTCGGGATGTGCTCCATGCGTCTCTAGACTCCATCACCCTTCATGTACCTTACTTAACCTATGGGAAGCCATATTTATTCAAGGTGGAGCAGATCTCTCCTGGACTTTATCTGAGGTCTTCCAACCAGACCCACTGTAGATTATATGGAAATCACACAAGAGAAGTTCAGTATTGGCAAAATGGTAAAGCTTTCTTACTGTCTACCCTTCCCCCTCTACCCCTAAATATGGAAACTCATGATTTGATACAAAACCATCAACTTTTCTACCAATTTGCCTCTATTCAGAATTTAAATCTTCCTAATATGATAGGAGGTTGCCTTAGTCAGTTTGCAAGTTGATAAATTAAACATATTGAGCTCAGATGAACCACAGAGCTATTATGTAAGACACATAAATCATGTCAGAGAAGATGATCATTGTTATTTTTGGCTATTTCCAAATTAAGAATATTTCTAGTCAGGTGAAAGCTTCAAGTGTAGTTATGTGGAGAAACTTCATTAAATTAGTATGGAGACCTCATTCTTCAGGATTGTGTTAAGGGATTTTCAGTATATATAGGTACAGATAAAATGTAAAAGTACATAAAAACCATAAATTTAGTTAATGTATGAAAAATGTGGTTGCTATTTTGATAAGTGACTAGTCAAAAAATGCTGTAACACTGTGAGATAATTTGGGATTTTTGGAGTGATTTTAATTATATACAAATAATACAAGAAGAATAAAACATGGATTGGTTGTATGAAAAGAAAGACCATTTATCGAAGATCAAAAATTAACTTTAACAAATTTAGGACAAGTTGGGCCAGTCCTGTAGCACAGTGGTTAAATCTTATAGCTAAGGAATTTGATACCCCCCCACCCCCCCATGAGACTGGCCATGCCATAATTCTTATTCCTCCGTGTCTGCATCTTATTAGGATTTGGAGTATGCACACACATGCACCTAGCATGTTTTGCAAACTTCCAGGGCTGGGATTCGAACTGGGCTCGGCCATGTTGGATATGACTCCCTTAACCATTAGACTATGATTCCAGCCCCTTAAGTGGTTAGTTATATAGGATAAATTACCAGGAGTGGACTTGATGGGCTATATATCAAATTTACAATATTTACACCTACTGTCAAATTGCCCTTAGAATGTGTACAAGTTGACACCCTCACTAACTATATATTGAGGGTTTGGTTCTCTCCAATTATCAGCACTGGTATAGAGTTTTTAAAAAAATTCTATCAGTCGAATAGTTAAAAAGTAGTATCCGGGACCAGCAGTTGGTATAATGGCTATGTCACTGGACTCCCATGTAGTTGACCGAGGTTTGAGTCCCGGACCCAGTGGCTTAAACTCATGCTGGGCGTGTGTGCATGCGTGCTCAAGATCCTGAGAGAAAAATGGAGGAGAAGGAATTGTTGCGTGGCCATCCCCCCTGGGGGGTGATTTCTTGCTTTCTGTCCCTCTGTCTCTGTCTTTCTGGCGAGCGCACATGCCCTATAGCAAAAACCTCTCAAAAAATATATATATCTCACAGAAATTTTCATTTACCTTACCCTGGTTGTTATTGTACTTATGTGTTTGGAATAGGATAAGATAACCAGTTTAAGAAGAGAATACAAACTCATTGGGTATAGAAATTTAAGACTAGATCTTTCATATTAGTCTCTTTCTTTTCTTCAGTGTTTTCAAGATTTCCTCATTTTTTGTAAAAGTGGTTTGCATGTCATGACACCTATGTTGAAATGTTTGCTTCAGCAGAGAATGAGCAGAACTGTAGCCAAACCTCCTTTATAATGAAATTATTTTAATACCTTTCAGGCAAGAAATTAGTTTCATCAAGAAAATTGATTTAATTTAGAAGAGATACAGTATTTATAGCCATAGCCAGGTTAAACATTTTTCTCCACTTCTCTATCAGAAAATAGTTTCTAACCAGTGGATAGCTCCAAATCAATTAGTTCGGTTTAAGGTTTTCAAAATTTATTAATACTCCTCCCATCTTTATGACCTTTATTTTTCTGTGCAAAACTTTGAGGTTCTTCCTGAAACTTTTAAAAATAGACGATATAACTTTGATGGCCAGCTGACTACCCCCTCACCCCCTCCCATTGCAGTCTTCACAATAATGGATGATTTCATTTCATAGAGTTGGATAGTAATAAACAGATAAAACAAACCCTTCGGGTCTACTTAATTTTATTTTATTTTTCCATTTTCAAGTGTCTATATTCATTTAAAGAAGCAAAACTGTCTGCAGTAAGAAAACTTATTTTATTCCCAACAGTTTTAAGTACAGTCATGAATTCTAGTGGCTGATTAATTTTCATGAATCATTCAATGCTTACTGTATTTTAGAAACATAAATTGAAGGGAAATCCAGAATATCGATATCCTACAAATGGCAACTTCACTGTTTGCCAGAGAGCTACATGCTGTAGATCTTCACTGTACGGTTTTTGAACGGCAGCCTAATGAGCGTGAATATTCCACTGAGACCGAAAGTGAAGGAAATTTTTCCGTGTCTTCTCCAGAGGTACTGTTGGTCGTCTAAACACAGCAAACTAGAAGTGAAGCCTTGATCCACAGAGTACAACTTGTCCAGCAATAGTAGAAACCAAGGATGGCTTTTATTTTTCACTACATTTTATTTAGATATTCTCAGGATGTGAAGCTGAGTTCTGCTTTAAGGAATCCCTTTGCCATATTCTTAGCCAGGAAGAGCAAGAGATAGTATTTAATTGTCCTGAATTTCATTCTTATTTTGAAAAAGAATTCTGTTTTAAATTTCACTGAAAGAAATGAAAAATCATAAAATAGGAACAGAAGAGGCTTTTGTAATCAGACAAAGTCATTTATGTATTTAAAATCTAATTCTCTATGTTGAAACTATTTTAAATGTGCCCAAATCTAGATTCATTTTAACTAGTAGACAAATATCTTGTAGTTTTGGATATATTGAGATGTCCTGAGATCACACTTTATTTTTAGTCGCAAAACAGCATGTCTTAGTTATAAATAATGGAAATCTTGACTATGAACTGCCCATTCTTTTTAGTAATGTCCAGGCATGCGTAGGCATTCTCTACGTTTTTCTTACAGAATTTTACAAATCTGTAAGAAAATTCAGAGTACAATGAATCACTCTATTGTATTTCATGGCAGCACACATAAACGATTACACTTAAGTGAAACACTAGTCACAGAAAAGAGATTTTAGTGACCTATTCTGAGTGAATGCTTGGGTTATACATTGTTTTAGAATCATGTCATTAAGAAAATCTGTACACAGTAAGAACCTCCAGCTGAAATTTTACATTGCACATTAATTTTCATGAAAATAGAAAAGAACTGTGAAAAGCAATACATTCAACATTGATATTGTTTAATAGTAACAGCCACTTGGTCAAATCCAAACTTTTCAACAAATTCCTCTACTTGCCACCAATAAGGAATAAGTATTATAGAGTGAAATTCAACTACTAAATCTGCCAGTCTTTCATGTGTAGTTAGTTAGACATTAGTTTGAGATAGAAAGTAAAAAAAAAAAAAAGTTTCTATTGATTTTATTGAAGATAGAAAAGGAAACTGAATCTTATTTCCCAAATAAGAATTTGGCCAATAAAGCAGTGATATGTAATATAAGGAATTTGAATACTTGTATTTATTTAAGGATTTAATTTTGTCACCTGGAAATTTTGTCATTGACTTCAAGATACAGCAGATCTGAATCCCCATACTTTGTATCTTTGCACAGAAAAGTAGTTGTTTTTTGAGAAATGTGTTTTCTTAGAATATTTGGCAACATGACACAATGAATTTTCAGCATCAATATTGACAGATGACGAGTAAGAAACAAACAGTGCAGGGAGGAGTTCAAGCACACAGAATAGTGAGACCCCAATGTAAAGCCTTAGATCAGCTTCCTTCGATCTGCCACTAAATAATCGTGATCTTCTAAAACCAACTTTTAATTTCATGTGTATGATTTGGCTGTATCTTACAAATTAAAGAAAAAGAAAGTGCTTAAAACTGAAATGAATTTTGGAGCCCATTTAATATCAATCCAACCACTACTTGTAGTTTTTATTTTTTTTAAAGGAAAAGTCAGGCAGTAAATAGGACTTCACTGTATGTCACATTTAAGAATCTCTTTATATAGTGCCATAACTTTATGTATATAAAAAGACACATACATTTTGCTCAAATTAGCATAAGGCCTCCTATCTGGAGCCATGTATTCCCTCTGTGGTGATAGTTTATCCCTTATGTCTTGTGTCTCCTCATCAAGCACGTACACTTGGGACATTGGCTTGAAAGAGGATGGTCAGATGAAATCTCCTTTTAAAGAACTGTGAAGAAATGGCATGAAAAAATTGTGGAGGTGTCTTCAGACCAGATACTGGTTGATGAGATCTTTCCTAGGAGAAAACTTTGTTTTCTTGTCTTTAACAACTGAATTCCACTTGCTCTTTTGAGTGTAAACTGGCAGATTAGACATTTCCAAGGGCTTGTTCAGTGTGAAGTTTTTCAGGTGATTTCAGTTTAATGCAACCAGATAATTGTAGCTCCAGGGCTTAGTTAGGCCGTAAAGCTGCTAATCCAGACAATATTACCCGGTCACATGTTGTGCTTATAGGAGACACCTCTGTCTTTAATGGTCCTTACCCATGCTGGTGATTTCCAGTTTCAGAAGTCCTATAAAAGTAAGGCACACCAGGCCAAGATTAAGTCTAGGGGGAAAACAAGAACCACTTCAAAAAAATGCAGTTTGGGGCAATAATGTAAACCTTTAAATCTTTTGCCAGTGATAACATTTGATATTTTTATGGCATTGAGTTCTACTTTATTCCTTTTCATCTCTAAGAAAATTGAGTACTGAGTTGAAACTGTGTCTTTTTTTTTTTAAGTTTATTAATTTATTTTGTGCATGAGTGAAAGGAACAGAGGGACAGCATCCCCAACACGGTTTTGACGTTACGATCCATCCCCAGCTGAAGCCAGCTGCAAACCATGGGCAAACTCAGGGAGGTCTTCAGATGTGAATCAGGACTTTCCCATCTGGGCCATCCTCTCCCCGCCCTCCCCAGAACGTCTCATTTAATTTCTTTAGTAGCCTCCAGCCCCGCCCCCCCATGACTTTTTTGTTTCAATAAGCAACTGCCAAAGTGTTCATACTGTAAGCATTTATAAATAGTTTTATCAATTACTGTAATTATTATTTGGTAGGATTCTCCCTTTCAGTAGAGCGCAGTTATTCACTTTCCATATTTATCCCACTCAGAACCTCTTCTGAACAGCAATTGTAATGCAAGACTAAATTGCAATCATGTGTTGAGTCTGAAGGTTGTTACCTTTTTCTCTCACCCTGACCAAAATTTGGTATTTCTATTGTAGTTCATCTATCAACAGATGCTTATAATAAAAGGCAAAGCTATTCATTTGTGGAACCCTTGTTAGTTCTCGTGGCCTACACGCTCGTGAACAATTAGGAGATGAAACAACATCGGGGAGAGGCCGTTCCTATGTGATGAAGTCTTTCTATTCTGACGCTGCCTGTTAGAGAGTACACTTCAGTGCTCGATGTGCAAAATGGGAATTAGGACTCTCTCGTGTGTAAGGCTAGATTCAGATTTGGCTGATGTCTGTTGTGTAGAATCTAAGAGGAGGAAAAAGAAGGTAGAAATTGAGAGCTCAGGCAAGAGGTTTCATGCTGCATCACAAGTCAACGACTAACAAGGCTCCTCTGCAGAGTGCCCAGGAAAGAGCTGAGCTACCTGTAGATGTATCTTTTCTTTCTACCTTTTTTAAAAAATTCTTTTTTAGTTCCTTTTCTCTTTCTCCTTACCTCCTTCCACTTCTCTAAACCACCATGGGAAAGATGCACAATGTTAGTTTTAGTCTCGTATCTGTAATCCCTTCATCCAGAAACTCTACATTTTCCCATAAAGGTATGTATTGATGTCATGGCTATTTTTGTTTAAGAAGTGTATGTATGTATGTATGCATGTATTTATTTATTTTTATGAGAAACACATAGAGAAAAAGAGAGAAAGAGAAAAAAAAGAAAGAATTTTTAAAAATCGCCCACAGCAGGATCTCATGCTGTGATCCTCCCCCAGCCTTCCCAATCAGCCAACCAGGACTTTTTGGGCACATGCATATGGGTGGGACGTGTACAGGCTGACCAGGGAAATGAACCTCAGTCTTCCATATGGTCTCCAGCATCACAGAGTGTTGCTACTGCAGCACCACTTTGACTGGGCGCTGGCTACTTTTATTTACTGCTCTCTTTGTTATGCCAGAAGGTGCCTGTGAATTATAAAAGAGAGAGTTTTCACTGGCCCTTTACTTTTGGTACCACAAGACTGGTTTCTCCCCAGCTGAGGATAAAAGCACATGGACTGTGGTGTCACTTCTCAGTTATTGTGCTCGACAAGGTCCTCTCTCAGTTGTGAAGAGGACTAGCGATGCCTAGAAGATGGGCTTGCTGTTCCTTTCTTTTTCCCACCCTGACCACTTTCCTTAGCACACACAGAAGCTGCCACACTCCTTGGGTGCAAATGTGAGTATACGTGGCAGTACTGTCCCAGTGGAGGCATAGCCACAGTGATGGCAGAAGGGAGGTGAGGAGGGGAAAAGAGGTAAGAAAGAAGAGGCAAATATTCCTCCTTCATTTTAAACATGTAGGGATATTTTATGTTTTATTTAAAAATATGGCTGCATTGTCTTTGTTATCCTATGTGAGAGTCAAGATGGATTAATTTTGAGTACATTCTGATAATCATTAGACTGAAGTGAATTTTTTTTTTTTTTTTGGAGAGGTTTTTGCTATAGGGCGCATGCGCTCGCCAGACAGACAGAGAGAGAGAGACAGAAAGCGAGAAATCACCCCCCAGGGTGGATGGCCACACCACAGTCCCTTCTCCATTCTCCTCTCGGGATCTTGGGCACGCATGCACACGCACCTGGCGTGAGTTTTAAGCCACCGGGTCCTGGACGTGAACCGCAGTCAACGACATGGGAGTCCAGCAACATAGCCATTACGCTAACTGCTGGTCCCAGACTGAAGTGATTTTTAAAGTGAAATATAAAAACTTCAAACTTATCACAACACATATCTTTTCATTTTAATTTAGTTTTTGTGCCTAACTTACTAGAAGATCATCATTTGTGCTGGACACTATAAAGACTTCCTTGGAAATGTAGGCAAAGTTAACCCAACATGACTTTTGTAAGAGAGCTGTGTAAATAAGGCATTTACATATGAAATAGGTAATTAAGGAAGATAGCATATCATCAATGTCAAAAAGAGTTTGGGTTTATTATTCATGTTCAGAAAAATACAACTTGACTATTTCAAAAAATTTCATAATTGTTAACAAATCTTTCCTATCAGGTTTCTTATGAAAAAAGAAATTCTGAAAGGTCCAAGACCAGAGTTGAAATTATTCAAACTTTAAGTTAAGACTGGATGATAAGGACATTACAAAATATTTTTTTTTTACAAAGTTTATTCATTTATTTCTTCCATGATACAGAAAGACAAGGATAGAGATCGGTACCTCCAAAGGGGTCCTCATGCCACAATCCTCCCCAGCCTGAGCCACCATGGACCACAGACCTGCTCACTCATGCACCTACCATGTACAGGGAGGCGTCCCACTTTCCCATGTGCTACTAGCATCACAGTGTTGTATTATGCTGCATCACTCTCTGGCCCCTAGAATAACCTTGAACTTTGGACTTTTAAAATGTTCATTTTTGGGAGCCAGTAGGTGGTATGGTGGTTAAGGCACTGGACTCCCACATGGCCAACTATAGTTCAAGTCCTTTCTCACTTTCTCTCTCTCCCTCTCTCTCTCTCTCTCTTTCTCTAGTGAGTGCACATGCCCAATAGCATATTAAATTAATTAATTAATTAATTCTTAAAAATAAAATGTTTATTATTAGTATCCAATATGCTCATTTATGAACTAAACATGTTTTAGTCATAATTTTGATACTGACCAATTGAATTAATCAACTGAGATTCATTTGGGTCCACATCAAAGTAAACTAGCCAGCTTTTAATTAAATTAATTAATTTAGTTAGTTTCTTTTCATAGAGTGCATGCTCTCACCAGAGAGAGACAGAGCGAGAGAAAGAGAGAGAGGAGGAAAGTGAGAAATCATCTCCCAGAGAGGATGGCCACACTGCAATCCCTTTTCCTCCATTCTCCTGTCAGGATTTTGGGCACGCACACACACACGTGCTCAGTGTGGTTTTCAAACTGCCAGGTCCAGAACTCGAACTATGATAGACCATGCACAAATCTGGCCTTGGGATGGGTTAAGGGACCTTTACTCAAGAGTACAACCATCTAAGGGGTTCAGCTACCCTGACTTCAAGTGGAGGCCTTACATTAAAACATTTATTCATACCTAGGCCCATGTTGAAATCAGAATATACATAAACTACCTAAAGTTGTATTCAGTTTTGTTTTTTTAATAAACATTAATTTCTGAAGGAAACGAACCATCTCTTGGCAGCTTCTTTTTTTTCCAGTAGACACTGGTATCTGCAGTAATCAGACTTTGGCAGCCTTCCTCGATCCTTTTCTTAAGTGATGGGAGGACTCTGACCATCCGGATTTACATTATTATTGGAGTTGTAGATAAGGACCTATTTTTTTAGTTGTGGGGGGTATCGTTGCCCTTTCTCTGAACTCTGTAATGTGTTTATTACTTTCACCTGTTTTAATGCCCTCATCACACTCCACCTGAATAATTACAAAAATACAGCTAGAATCCCTACAGTGAAGACTGAAAACCGCCAAACAAGAATTGGGGTCTGGCAAGTGTCTCTTATTGCCAAACAACTACTGCTTTGCAAACTTCTTCAACTCGGTTTCTTACTTACATTCCTGCCTGGTATCCACTACTGCTTTTCAGAGCCTTCTGATTAGATAAGGAAAATCTAGCAGAGTCCCGTGTATATAAGTCAGGCAGAGACTCAGTAACATGGTGGCAGCTGCAGTGAATCAGAACTGAGCTGTTGGTGCCTTCTGGCCCGGTTTCTTCCTGCTAGCCTGCAGCAATCTGGAATTTAAAATGTTTTCCTATGGAAATTCTAACTTTCATCTTCACGGCTTTCTCAAACGTATAGATGGTAACTCTGTATATCATTAAGTTAATGAATTTAATGTGTAATCTGATCCATTCATGTGTTGGATTAGGACACCAAGCAGTGCCTCTTGGTTGGTTAATCATTGTCACTTTTTTTATTACTCTCTGATGAGTTGTCGTTACTTTTTTTATTACGGTCACACTAGATTATGCAAAGTTACGTATCAGTTTTCTAATTTTTGACTACTTAAAGTCTTGTACATAGTAGCAGCCTTACTTAAAAAAAATTAATCGTATTATTCTTTAATACATAAAATAGTCAGTTTGATTACCTATGGCAACTTAGATATGGATGAAAGTTATGTATTATTAACATTAGCTAAAATTCCAATTTATAATGGAAACCTAAACAAATAAACACATACAATAACTAGAACTCTCAAAAAGATAAACAGTCTACCCTTTTTGATCTTGTGGATGAATTTCGTTTGGCTACAAAAATTCTATTATGTGGGGTAAAAAGCACATTTTACCTTAGCCTTTTCCAAGATATTATTATTGCTGTATTACTAGAGTACAAATTAAAGTAGGATTTCTGTTATTTTTTTAATTTTCTGTTCTTCATTTGTTTGTTAATTCTTTCATTTTGAATAATCCAGAGACTTGGCCTCTCATATTTGAAGTCTAGCAAACTTTACTAATTTTAATAGTTCTGAACCAAAAGTAAGCTTAGAAAATAGAAAATTATTTGATTGATCTACGCCTCCGAGATGCCAAGCTTGACTCATAAAATAGCTCTAGAACTTTCTTTCTTGGGTTATATGGTTGTCTGAAGCTTGAAAACAAATGTTTGCAAGCCCACAGCAGAATAATGTGGTAAATCAGAAAGATGAAGGGGCATCTTAAAGTTTGACACAGTGTAGGGGAAGAGATTAAAAACAAAGCAAAATATAAAAGTAACATGCAAGTCCTGAGGACACAGTACAATAGATGGATTCAGATTGGTGTAGCACCACGTTTGTTATACTTGGCACTGTTGACATTACAGGCTGGATAGTTCTTTTGAGGGGTGGTGTGAATGCAGAGGGGAGGAGTTGTGTAATGGATTTCAGGATGTTTAGCAGCAGTCTTGGCTCCAATCATGGCTAGTCACACCTTCCTCCCACCCCACACCATTTGTGACAAAATTATCTCTACACTCTGCCAAAGGTCCCCTGGGGGTGGGAGTGGGCTGCAAAATCGATCCCTATTGAGAAGCACTGATGCGGAACTGAACAACTGGATAAACCTTGGTATTCCTTCAAGGTATATTGCGATAGTCTTTATTATAACTATAAGCCATCAACATGATTACGTTGTCTTTAGCCCTTCTCTTGAGGAGGACAGGTAAATCTGTGATATATTTTAGAGAGGTCTATGTTCTAGTAATGGGAATTTCTGAGCATGTTGCCTATTTGGTAAATGACAATAATTTCAGAAATTCTGATACAAAGACACTTTTTTATTCATGTGACACTGGATAAAGAAATTAGCAAGAATTTTGTAAGATATTTGCTTTCCTAATTTTTATTATAGGTCATTTTGATGGCCCCTTGTACTGATACTAAAATTATCAGTGGTTTCCTGAGCACACATTACAGAACAGCATACAAAGACAGCCCTGGCACAATGGCAAGGATTAGAAGTTGGCTCTGGGTTCCATGGTTAGATTTAGACAGCCCAAACTGGTATGAATCAAGAGCCCATGAAATAAAGAAAATCTCCCTAAAGGTTGTTCTTAAGTTTTTTTTAAAAATTATTTGATTTAATTTTACTCATTATTATTATTATTTTTTAATTCAACCAGAGAGAGAGAGAAAGTGAAAAAGCAAGCTTCCAGGGGTCTGGGACTCAAACCTTAACCACCATGCCACCTGCTGGCCCCTATTATTAAGTTTTAAAACCAATTGTGCCCTTCCTTTATTCTGGTAATATTTTCCTAACTAAACAGTCATGACACAAATTCGACCTTTGATGTATTTATGATTGAGCATATTGGAAAAGTGTGCCTCTGTTCTCTAGCTTATTTCAGGGATCCGTGTGAAAACCTATCAGGCTCGTTAATTCCAGATATGCATATAGGCTTTCCTAGCTTGTGCTGGCAATACAGTGTATGGAAATGGAGCAAGTTGAAAGGCTGACAGTTCTTGGGGCCGGCAAGTGGCATGGTGGTTAAAGGCGCTGGACTCCCACATGGCCGACCACGGTTCAAGTCTCGGACTTGGTGGCTTGCTTTCTCACTTCCTCTCTCTCTCTCTCTCTCTGTCTCTCTCTGATCAAACTGGAAAATAATAATGATAATAATAATAAATAAAGTTAAAATAAAATAATTCTTAAAAAAAAAAAAAAGAAAGGCTGACAGTTCTACCTATTACAGTCATCTCTGAATGTCCCAAACTCTGGAAACTCTCCAACCTTACCAGCTGGGTGTTCTCTTCAAGAAAATGCTATTATGGAAGGACGATTTTATGGGTAATAGACTATTGTTTGAAGTCAACTAAGTTTAAAGTTTGCTTATACAAAAAAAAAAAAAGTTCAGCTTTGGACTCTGAATTACCAACTTAAATTTAACTTTTTGCCTTCATCACATTTTTATGATTATTCTTTAATCCCCTATATTTTTATTCAATAATTTGTATTTACATTTCTTTCTTTTCTGGTTTCTTCAAGAGAGATTTTTACCATAGGGCATGTGCACTCACTGGAGAGACAGAGAAAAAGAAAGTGAGAAATCACCCCCCTCCCCCCAGTGAGGTTGGCCATGCTGCAATCCCTTTTCCTCCCATTCTCCTCTTGGGATTTTTGGCACGCATGCATATACGCCCGGTGTGAGTTTCAGGCCTTCAGGTCCAGAACTTGAACTGCAGTCAGTCATGTAGGAGTCCAGTACCTTATCCATTTCGTCACCTTCTGGCCCTTTATTTACATTTCTTTAACTTAATTTTGAAGTTTTCATATTGCTCCGGGTTTTTGGGTATACTTTTGCATAGTCATTTTTCTCCCTATCTGTTTTACCTTCATTGTTGTATACAATTTAAAAATTCTATTGTTTTTACTAGTGATTAGATTTTGGTGTCTTTTATGTATTTTCACTGTTATTCCTATTATATTGGAATAATTCTACTAGAATAATCTAACAGTTTTTGATTCTTAAGCTGTTTTCTTTGCATTTCCTTTAAACATTACTCATTTGCTTATTTCTTTTGTGTGACTACTATCTTGTATTTTTCTGTTGGTTTTTATATTCTTGCCTTTTATGATGAGGCTAGGCATAAGAGGAACAGATGTGAAATCTATGCTCTGAGAAAAAGTCTCTGAATATTTTACTGCTTCAGTCCCCTAAAGCCTACTCTCCAATTTCAGGTGTCAGAAACTCAACTGCCTACAGGAACCAGGGAGAACTGGTGAGTACTGGGACGCACCCAAGAAATGCGTGTCTGTCACATGGACAGCTTCCCCTTAGTTCCAGGAGGTTCTGCCATGTGGAAGGGCAAGCATAGCATTGACAGGTTTTTTCCAAGTTTTTAACAAGTGCCAGAAATATGGGTATTATATGGATCCTCTCTGTTTCTAAATACTAGAAAACACTTTGTTATAAAATGTTTCTACTACACAGACCAAGCAGAACACCAAAGCAGTGGTATTCAATTACTTCTTAAAACCATTGCAAAGGCCACTAAAGCCAGGTTATATATGTTTTTGTTTAATAAAAATATCTAACTAGTAGAATGAATAATTAACTCAGATAAGGTTTCACTCTTACCAAGTCATTCATTGAGTCAGAAATTAGCAATATTTGGCATGCCTTTCTATCCTAGGGCACGTACTTCTCTAGCAACTCAGATTGTTTTTTAAAGAATTATTTTATTCAACTTTATTTATTAATTATTTTAATATGACCAGAGAGGGACAGAGAGAGAGAGGTGGAGGAGGGAACGTGAGAAAGCAAGCCACCAGGTCCAGTACTCAAACAGCAGTTGGCCATGTAGGAGTCCAGTGCCTTTAACCACCATGCCACCTGCTGGCCCCACAACTGTGATCTTAATCATCGAGATTCTTTCCTTGAAGGATGTTTCCCTCCCTTAGACATAGATTTATTTAATTATTATTTTTTGAGAGATTTTTGCTATAGGACACATGTGCTTGCTGGAGAGACAGGAAGACAAAAAGCAAGAAATCACTCCCTGGGGAAGATAGCCATGCCATAATTCCTTCTCCTCCATTCTCCTCTTGGAATTTTGGGCACACATGCGCACACTCCCAGTGTAAATTTCAAGCCACTAAGTTCAGGACTGGAACCGCAGTCAGCCTCATGGGAGTCCAGCACCTTAACCTCCATGCCACCTACTGGCCCTAAGATTAATATTTTAATCATTAATTCCTTGAATTTTGAGGGCATTAATATTAAGTATTAGTTAACTTCTCTTTGTGGTTAACAAGTGTCTTTATATGTTTATAGTCATAATTCTGGCCCTGTCTTATTATTCTTTGTTATTATGATTTTGCTACTAACTATGGAACTCTCTTGTTAAATGTAAAGAAAATCTTGAATTATTCACAAATTGTCATGAGGTCTGAAAGACTAGCAAAAGACAATAAATTTTAGAAAATATTGCACATATAGAATGCTGTATAAATAGAATGATGGAAACTGTTGAGTAAAGTGGAAAATAGGTAAGACTATCTTTGGAGAAAATAATGTAACCCTACTTACAAGCTCTTATGGTCAAGAAACAGGGTGAAATAAGAGAAACACAAAGTGAATGAGAGAATGAAATGATTCAGGATGGATTACATAAAGTGGTCGTGCCTACATTATTTTACCAACTTCTTCCAAAATTTGAAGAGAATAATAAAATCTCCAAGATACTGTTAACCCTCTGCTGATTTCTAGGTCCTAGATATCTTTTGTTTCAGACCTAGCACTGTTCTAAGAACATTGGGGGTCAGTTAGGTTGAAAGTAAATTCATTTTTTTTAAGTACTTTGACTTATGTCATATGGTTTGACCCCTCAAAACAACTCTGTGGAATAATCAGGAGAATTGTTTTCCCCATGGAAGCTGAGACCAAGGAGAGTAGGTGATATTTTTACAACACAGGTAGTTTTTAGATGTCAGAAACATAACATGTAAGGCCTTTCATCCTAGTCTGTCGTGTCATTCTGCTTTTCTGCCACATTATCATTGGTAAATGGCATAGTCATATCAATCACAAAACAGAATGGGGAGCCCCTTTCTCTTTGTGAGTGTGTGTGGAAACACTAGATCAAATTCTCAATAATCGACTGTGTGCCTTTCATTTCATTGTGGAGTTATTTTTAATACTGGTTAGAACATGCAAGCTGCTAATGGTAAACCTCTAACCTACACTTCCTTTTGATTTCACGTATTTTTGGGTGGTTGAACTATATGCTTAAGGTTTTTTTTTTTTTTTTTTTTTTTTTTTTTTTTCCCCTAGAGTTGAGTTCATAGTTGAGCTTATTAAAATCTAAACCCTTCATATTAGATAGGTGATAAGTAAGAAAATCAGTCACAAAACATAATCCTGGGGGATTTACTTGTTTCATCCACTTGCAGGATTTCCACTGATTTGTTCTAAACATGACTTGAAAACAGAAAAGTACATCTTGGTACCAAGCTATAAAAATAAAATAAATTTAGTATGACCATTTCCTTTTCTTTCTCTGTCTCTTTCCCTTTCTTTTCTTTTCTTTTATGCTTTCTTGACAAGGCCTTGCCATCTTGATCCTCTTGCCCCAGCCTCCCAGCTGGGACTACAGGTGTTCTCCACTGTGCTCAGGCTCTTTTCAGTTAGGGTCTCACTGCATTGTCTAGGCCAGCCTTGAGTTCCTGCTCCTCCAGCCTCAGACTCCCTACTGGGCTTACAGGTGTGCACCAGCACACCTGACCGTTCGGTTGAACTGGGAATGGAATCAGGGCCTCTCATGTGCCCCAGCCTGCAGACCACAGTGTCTTAGCAATGTAGGTCACTGCAGCTGGCCCTACTATGACTACTTTCCACTGAAATGTGAAGAATAAGAGCCAGACTGTGAACCCCTACGCCAGTCTCCCTGCCTCCTACTGCTGCATCTCAAACCAAGAGCATCCACACAAAGCCATGAGGGCTACCACTTCCTCTCTGCAAACCTTGTTGGTCTCTTATTTATTCTCTGAATCCTATTGAAGTCTGACACATTAGATTTATGAAATATCTCTGATTTGAATTCTGCAAAGATCGGGAATGCAAACTAAGGACTGCTAGGTCCTTCAGTAGTCAGGTTTTGTTACTCAGCGGTTTGCTCAATATTCAGTATAGTTTTTTCAGTTTATCTTGTCCTGAAACAGGGGAAAACAGCAAGGCAATAGCATGACTATGTGCTGTTGCTATTGACATAATATTTATGTATATTTATATAGAAGTTATCAGGAGACCTCTGAAAAATTGCAAAATGTGAACTTTGTGTCAGGGTAGTTCCTGTTTTTTACGGAGATGGAGAGCCATCTAAGAGAGTACGTTACTCCCGGGACTGTATTGCTTTGCTTTCTTTTGTTTTATCATCTTCCAGTTTAAACTCTGATGCTCACAGTGAAAGTTCAGTCCGACAGTTTGTCCTCTTTTATTCATTCCTGTCTCTTCTCTCCCTCCTTCCTCAGGTCCCCCACTCTCTCTCCAGTGGTTTGTGCTTTTCCTGGGAGTAAATAGTGGATGTTCCATGTATTCACATTGAGCTTGGGGTAGAATGCGCTTGGGTGTGCGCTGGCTGCAATTCCCTGGCAGTCATAAATTAATTAAAAGTAGACAGGAACCACAGAAAAAGAAAGTTCTCCCTTTTCTCTCCCTCCCTCCCCTCCCTTCTTTCTTTTTCCACTGGTAAATAGCTAGTTCCTTTGTTCCTGGCTGCACTATTTCATTTCTGCCATCATTGTCCTCATTGTTCTCGGAAACAGGAGGGGTCTGGGCCAGGAGCAGCAAGGTCTCAGCTAATGACGGGAAGTCTTTAAAGTTTGCGCTGCATTTCATCTTCTCTGTGGGAGTTTTAGGACGTATCCAGTGTTTGATCCCCACCGCGCAACTTTGCTTCTAGTTAATTAACAGATCCCCCATTACACACTCTCATCTAGAAGCACATGGGAGGCCTATTGGGAGGTAATTCAAGGCCAATCCGAGTGATGGCAGGAATTAGAGAAATCAGTTGTTTTAGGGCTAATGTTCAGGAAATAAAGATGTCCCATTTTAGAGAATCTCATTTGAACTTTGTGATTATTTCTCTTTTCTATGAAAAAAATTTTTTTTTGAAAGATGAGAGAACTATTTTGTCCACAAAACCTAGCCATGACTACTCAGGGCAGTTTGAATTTAGAGCTCTCACTGCCAAAATCAAAATAAAGAGGAGAAAGAAAGAAAGACAACGTTATGAAATGTAGCAATGTTAGCAAGAATTCCGCTCTCCCTTTCAGTGCAAGCGGTCGCTTTTCTGCCCAGCTTATTAGCTAGGTCACAACTGGCCACAGCAACCTTTTCAGGGCACACGAGGCAGAATGGCAGGCAGCGACATCTCAGCTCAGCCATGGCTCATTTTACAGCCCAGGCTAGATCATTCTTTGTTCTTGCGATGTTTTCCTTCCAAGGGTGTTGGAGTGATTTACAAATAATAAATACCGGGTCTCAGTATGCAGAGCCCCTCCCCTTCCAGCCTCTTTCCAGATGAACGTTGCAAAGTAGAGCGAACTTGTCCAAGTTAGAAGTTGGCCCGTGCGTGGCAAGAACAGAGCCCCCCTGTTTAGTGAAGTCGCTCTCCCCGCCCACAGGTAGCCCAGGATTTGATGGCATTGGAAAGGGGCCTGCCTTGTTCAATTTTTATCCTTGTGCAGTTTCCCCAGCTCTCTGAGCAATGACCCCCTTTATCTAATGAATTAGGAGCTACTCCTGCCTTGCAATTCTCAGTTCGACACTTGGCAATGAGAATCAAACCGGGGCTATTTAGTGCAGCAGTAAATGGCCCGCCACATTAGCCCCCTGGCATGCTAAGCTATTAGGTTGTTTTACTGTTGTTAAAGTTACATTTGTTAGGTGGAGTTGCTGCCCTTCCATACAAACGCAGCAGTGCCTGATGCCGGTGGAGACAGCACGTGTACAAAACGTGTGCCGTGCCGTGCTGACCCGAACGGTCAGACGGTGTGGCTGAGCTGCATGCCAGGGGCATTCGCCTGCCTGCGAAAGAAAGAACACGGACGGTTAGGATTTGAAGAGAGGGCGACTGGACCATCCTGGTTTTTGCACTTTGCTGTGACTAACGTAATTACATGGGCTCGATTAACCATTAATTTATAGCAGTTCTTAAGTGAAACACTAATTGTCAGAGTACCATAGAGAAGGAAGGCCAGGGGTGAGAATATGTTGGTGCGGTGCACCGCAGCCGGCCAGCGCTTGGGTTACATGTGCCCAGGAGCCTGGCAGAATCCTGAGGAATGGAAAGATTAGCATGGAAATGAAGGAGAAATATCCAGGGTGTTTCAGTGGTATGTCTGTGGCGGTGGTGGGGGTGCGTGCATGGTATGTGTGTATTTGTATGTGTGTATGAGAGAGAGACAGAGACAGAGAGACAGAGACACACACACACACACACACACACACAGAATATTTCTGCAAAGAAAGAAAAATGCCAGTACTATATAGCTCCATGCAGCCAGCTTGCAGGGTTGAGTTGGCATTTGGTAACTTGGTAGCGGCTGCCAGTGTGTGTGTGGTGGGAGAAGAGGGAATAGACAACAAGAAAAACACATAGAGCTTTAAAAAAGATGTAAAATGATTCACTTCATGCCATATGGACAAAAATGTTGTCACAAAAATAAGGCCAAAAAATAGTGCCAGGTTAGACTTTTAGTTCAAAAACATATGTATAATCATCCCCATGAACATGAATTTTAATTAGTATTTTGATAGAGAGAAACCAGATATTTTTTTAACCTGCTCTGTTCTTGTTTTCTGTTCCTCTCCCAGTTTTAGCCTCCATTAAACATTCATATACTGTATGTTTTGTGTCTGTATGAGGAAAATGCCTTATCCCTGGATTGGTGGGAATGCAAACATCTTGGTTTTCTGTGGCATACAAAATATCTTCCCAGTGGAGCTCGTAAGCAGAAGCTTATCACAGGGAAATCGAGAGCACTCTCTGAGACCCGGGCACACCAGGGCGGAAGGAAGCCATATGCCTTTCCCTTTGTCAGTGTGGAATCTGCCCCATTCGCTTCTCCACTTCCACTCTTCACACCATCCACCTCTGAGCTCTCTGGGATGCCTTTTACACATGGAATAAGTCTCATATGCATACAGATTATTATGTGATGGGTCAGTATTTTTGTGTGTGGGGGGGAGTTGATGTTTGTGACTACAGAGACATTTTAAGATAGAACATGCAACTTATTAATCAGTAAACTTATTAAATGCTTATACTTTGCGTATTAGTTCCACTCTTCCTCCTTCTAAAGAGCATTTGAGATGACCGTGCTGAATCATCTGCCCTGAGCAAAGCTCTTTCTCACCTTAAATGAGGTGCTTCGATTAATGCCCTGCATGTGATAATTAGATGATGATACAGCAAAATACTTATTTTAGTGGTGATTTTACCACCTGCCCCTCACACACACACACACACACACACACACACACACACACAGAGAGAGAGAGAGAGAGAGAGAGGAATACAGGTGAATCAGACTTTCATATTATAAATAATACAAGTGAATGAAAGCTGGTATTAAAAATCAAGTCTTAGTGTAAAGCATTGGTCTGTTATACATTCTTCAAAAAAAGTTTTTTATAAAGTTTATTTATTTCTTCCATGAGTGAGAGAGATAAAGAGATAGGTACCTCCAATAGGGTCTTCATGCTACAGTCTGCCAGGCCCCCAACACCAGCACATGCATGCCCTATGTATTCAGAGCAGTCTCTTTACGTGACCCCTAAACCTTCCCATGTGGATCAGCCTTGCAGAGTGTTCTCCTACTGCACCACCATTCAGCCCTGTCATTCATATTATTTATTAGAAATAAGCTAAGCATTAGCTATATTTCTATCTACTCTTCACGGGTCTCTCGGAGGTTTTGTTTTGTTTTGTTTTCTTTTTTTTTTTTTTTATTTGCTTTTTTGGGGGCAAATACTAACACAGTCATTTCACTTTTTTTTCTCCTCTTCCTTTCCTCCCCTGAACCTCTGGTCCCTTCAGTTGGAGTGTTAATGTCTCGTGAGCATTTGGCGAGCACATTTCTTGGAGTTGGCAGTTCTTCTGGGCTTGTCGTCTAACCTCTCCTCTCTCTTCAATGCTAAGAGCCGTCATTCCTGGGGAGTTAGAACCACAGAAGGGAAATTTATTGGACACACAGCAGCTTCAGCCACAGACTGGGATTCACGCTTGTCTGTTGTAGAAGAACATGGGATAGATGATCTTGGCATTATTTATAGGCTACCTCATGTTTTAGACGAGTAAGAAAAAGCTATTTTTGCTAAACACATCTGCCTGCTTTCAGAACTCTAACTCAGGCTTGTATTTGCTAAAATCTATCCCCGTGCTTTTGTGTCAGAATCGTGTTGAATCCAGTTTGTTCACTCATTCATTCAGTTGCTACTTTGAAACCTCTACTATGAGTTCTATTAAACCCTTAAGTTTAAAGAAAGTTAAGGGTTGTTTTTGATACAAAGGTATTCGAACACAGGAAAATGTTTTCTGGCTCATATATTTTTAAAACTTTCAGTGAATTTAAGGTCTTGAAAGTATCTTGTGGGGACAACTTTGGGGTATAGTAGTAATTCTCTCCTCTTGTGATGCTGGATCCCACATGGTGACCATGGTTCAGATCCCCAGCCGGGTCACCCTGAAACACACCAAGCTTGCACTTGAGCATCCAAGATCCTGTAGGCTGGAGGACTGGAGGAAGGATTGAGACATGACCAGGCCCTGTAGAAGGGGCCCCTTCTTTCCCTTTCTCTATCTCTCTTACTAATACATGTGTGCATATGTGTTCTATCATGAATAATAAAAGAAAAAAAATAAGAAAAATTGTCTTTGTAAAGCTAGACCCATCTCTAATGGATAAAGCAGCTGGATCCCAAATGGCTAACTGTGGTTCGAATCCTGGCCCTGGCATCTTGAAAAACATGCCAGGCACATATGTGTGCCCTACAATCTGTAAGGATGTAGAAATGGGGGAGAAGGGATTTCAGTGTGACCATTCCCTACCAGGGGTTGGGTGCTTTCTCCTTCTCCCTCCCTTTGTCTCTCTGGTGAGTATATATGCACTCTAGCAATTAAAGATAGTCTTAACAATAAAAAGTGCCCTGTGAAATGAAAAAATTTGGGGGGAAAAAGAGTCTTGAGAAATGAAGAAAAGTTTGGAAAAATTCTGAAATGCATTTTTCTTCATTTAAGTTTATTTCATAATTAGGGCTGTCAGGTACCATGGTGTGCAAGGCACTGGGCTCCCATGTGGCCAACTGTCATTCTAGTCCCAGACCTGCTGGCTTGAAACTCACACCAGCACATGTGTGTGTGTGCCCAAGATCCTGAGAGGAGAATGGAGGAGAAAGGACTGTGGTGTGGCCACCTCCCCGGGGGGTGATTTCTTGCTTTCTGTCTCTCCAGTGAGTGCATGCACCCTATAGCAAAAATCTTTAAAAAGTTTTTTCATAATTGCTCTGCTCACCTTGATCTATATTCAAGACTAGAAATAAATCTGAATTCTAGTGAAAACATCAAAAGAAGCTTGGGTTTTTCAATCCTGTTGTTCTCCCATTTCAGAAATTTTAAGACAGCTGACACTGTCTCAAGTCGACTAAGATGTGAAGGCAGTCTGTTTACTCACAATCATATGATGAGATTTTAAAATGTTTATAAAGGTTATTAGTTGTAACATTATTTGAAATCTCTGATATTGGAAATGACTGAAATCACCATGTATAAAAAAACCTGTTGAATAAATTAAAGTATGTCCGCACAGTGAAATGCCATGTAGTTATAATAAATAATGAAGAAGATCTCTACATACTATTATGGCGACATTTTTGGGATACATTGCAAGGTAGAAATTTAAAGTAAGAAAAAGAAAACTTCAAAGCGTACATACAAAATGCCACCATTTACATAAGAAAGAGCAAATACATATATTTGCTTATTTTTGTAAAAAGAATTATGGGAAGGATAAGCCAGAATTAATGAAAATAATTATGTATATAATAATAAGTGAGTAGGAATGACTAGATGGGATAGGGACGAAAGTAAGTCCACAATTAGCTTTATGTATAGTTTTGACATTTAAGCCATACAAATATGTATTCCAAAAGTACAATTTAATCAGCAAATGAGGAAATATCTGTGTTGCTAGATACTAACATGATGGAAAGCCAAAGAGAAATCAGTGTTGATGAGACTTTAGACCAATATTTTGCATATGAGCAAAGATAAGCAAAGAGAAACACTTAATACCTACTGAATTGTGTATTTTACTAGTAGGATTCTGCTAAATTTTGTCCCTAAATTTTATTTTTCTTCAATTCCTGAAACTAACTAGAATCCCTTTTCCCTCTCTCATACTACTCCTTTTAATGGGAGAGAAGAATAAATAGAATCATTAATTGTTTTCCTACTTTTGCAATCATAATTTGAATCAATGATGTGATTTTTTTATCATGTTAATATATTCTAAGTGGGGAGGGAATACAGATTCTGCAAATTATTTACCAGTTTCCAAGTCATTACAATCATTGAAAATAATACATTATAAGAAATATTACTTTCTTCTTAATGAGCCATGTTGTGTTTTCCCTTTAATTTTTACTTACTTCACCAACGATGTCAATAATATACTGTTTTCTACTAATATGTAACCAGCTTTCTGAGACTATAGCATGCTTTGGAGTTAACTCTTTTGGAGGCAAGACAGTATTAATTATTAAAATTACTCTAAGAAAATGAAAGGTGACTATAGAAAGGGAGAAAATGGCTCTGAAAAATGGTTCGTTTAATTGATAGGATGAGTTTTCCAGTGGCCCCAAAGTATTAAAGAACATTCCAGAGTTTTTCATATTCTCCTTCCCAGGATGACTGGTTTGTCAGATGACTGATCACTTGGGTTGGTTCTTTTAGCACTTTTGTAAAGCAGAGATGTGGCCATGCGTATCCTTGAAAGATTGCCGTGTTAGGCCTCTTTTGGGCAATGGGTCTTGTATAAAAAAGTGGGACCAGCAGTTAGCGTAATGGCTATGTCGCTGGACTCCCACGTAGTCGACCGCGGTTCGAGTCCCGGACCGGTGGCTTAAACTCACGCCGGGCGCGTGTGCGTGCGTGCCCAAGATCCCGAGAGGAGAGTGGAGGAGAAGGGATTGTGGCGTGGCCATCCCCCCTGGGGGGTGATTTCCTGCTTTCTGTCTCTCTGTCTCTGTCTGTCTGGCGAGCACACGCGCCCTAAAAGCAAAAACCTCTCCAAAAAAAAGAAAAAAAAAAAAAAAGTGATAGCAGGAGAGCTGATTTGGACGATGGGCACCGTGCAGCTGTAGATTCAGGGTCTTCCCTTTTTATCACTGTCATAGCCCTTCACTTGTGGGAAGTCAACGATGAAGGTGTGTGTGTGATCATGAAGTTCACGTTCTTGATCAGTGTCGAATGTGTATTCAGTCTAACCAAAATGTATCGGCACCTACTGTCTATCTAGCACTTGAATAATTTCTTTGATCCAATGATCTTCTAATTAAATAGGCAAATTCACAGCAGTTCACATAAGATAAGGACATATGAGAATTAAGCACACTGAAGAGGGGGAAAGCTAGAATGGCTAGAATGGGAAAATGCTATGTACAAAATGAACAGTCTGGATGTTTCTAATGAGAATGAACGGCATTTATTAGGTCTAAATAGGCTCTGTTGAAATGAGGCTTTAGTGAGGAGGTAAGTCAATGATCACAGTATTAATTCGTATGTATCATGGCACTTAGCGGTGCTTTTCCTCATGCAGTGACATGGTGAAAAACATAATGAAGTGGAAACATCAGTTCCCTGTATCAAAAGCTACGAGAGATAAATGCTCCCAGCCAAAGAAGGCAAGATCTGGAATTGTGAAAAATGTGGTTATATAGAATAAATATACAACCCTCCTGATAGTGTTGGCTGATGAAGTAAAATTCACCAACTGTAATTCTGGCACAGAGAGACACACATAGTGCCTGCATACACATACGCGTGCACACTCCCCACCCCCCAGAATATCCTTAATCATTTGCTATCTTATTTACATTTCATTTGCTAGATAAATTCTATCATTTGAACTTTTTAAAAATATATTTCAGTATTACTTAAGCAAAAATAAGGAATAATGTGATTGGCTTTCAAATAGCTTATTACCATTCAGATACTCTCTAGATAAATTATATTTAAAAAGAAAAAAAAAAACTGTTTCAGCTCCTGAAACATTCTAAATGGAGACTTAGCTCTAAGTAATCAAAATTGCTTTAGTTGTGCAGAGCAGCATTAAAAGCCTTGTCCACTAATTGAGTGAAGCAGCACGACTGAGGCAGCCTTGTCTCCTCATTAGATGATCTTGCAGGCACTGTTTGTCATTCTGGGTTGCTGGGCTCAATCTAACAGTACTACTGGCTCAAATGAATGGTAATTCATTATGACACACTATGTCCTTCCAGTGAAACAACAATGTGAAGCCACTAGAGCCTCCAAGTGACCACCTTTGCATAAACCTAACTTCTTAGCCAACTGGTAATTGGTGACGCTGCCTGACAGAAGGATTGCATTCAGTTCATCACCACTAATGCTATATGAAGAGCATCTCTAACAGGCTAGAGGCTAGGTTAGTTTGGAATTTAAATATAGTTTATTTAAATATAGTTTAGATACAAATACCTCACCTGTATTGACTTATTCCTCTATTAGTAGGAAGTATTGAGGCAGGATGGTCACAAAAACAATCTAAATCTAAAGATAATGCAAGTTTTCTGATTTTATAAGTTTGGTTATTCAACACATTTTGGAGGAAACTTTATGTTTCTATGATGAGCGTTGCTGTTCAAATGCTATTTTTCCATTCTTAAGAGCAGGCAGAATGTTGTCATTGGGGGGAAGCTCTAGCAGTGATGCAGTTGGACGCTTCTTCCTAGTGACTCTAAATTATACATTTGTATCAATCAGCTTATTGTTTCAATTCAAGTCATTTTTTCTGCCCATGGAAGGATGACTCACTCTACCTATGAGAGTGTCTAAATAATATCTGGATGTAGTTTTTCCTCTGAAATGTTTAAATTGCCCATGGCTGTGGAAAAGGGTGCATCTATTGACCTTTGGACTACAGCATTGAAAGTGGCAATGCTTGGTCAGTGGGAGGGACAGGACAGTGGTATCGCCCACTGTTTTCCCAAGTCTGAGCCTGATCTCACAGTAGGACATCTACTCTAAGCAATATGGGCATGGTGTGATTTGTAACAGTAAAAGCCTGCCTCCTAACTCACTATTTATTCTCTGACATTCCACAGTTAGAGTTATTCCCTTGGGTTGTACTAAAAAATAAAAATAAATAAATAAAAAAAACTTTTAAAATGTAACCTAATTGCTCAGAAGGGTTTATAGATTACCATTAGTTATCAGTAATCATTCATTCATTTTTTTAAAGAATTATGTATTTCCATTTGTTATTTTTTTTTTCTTTATTTGATGAGAGACAGAGAGAAAGGGAAAGTGAGAAAGCAAGCCACCAGGTCCAGGACTTGAACCATGGTTGGCCATGTGGGAATCCAATGCCCTTATCCACCACACCACCTGCTGGCCCCCATTCATTCATTTATTGACCTAGCTTTTATTTCTGTTAGCTCTATTCTTTCCCAAAACACTCTCTCACAACATCCTTTAGCCCAGAACTAGTACCCACTAGCTAATTTTACTACATTCTTGGGTAAAATACAGATCTACCTGCTTTTACATAGTAGTTCTCAACATGACATGAATGAATACCTGCTTTCTTCATCAGATCTTCTCCAGGCAATTCGGTCTTAACAATGTCTGTGAATAGCAACTCTACCCTTCTGTCTGCTCATTCCAAACACCTCAGAGTCCTCCTTGACTCCTGGCTTTCCCTTACACCTCTGTTTAATCCACTGGTAAATCCCATCTGCAAAAACATATATATTCTGGATTCACCACTGCTACTTTAGATCAAGCTAACATTAACTGTCGCCTGAAATATTAAAATAAACTCTACGCTGACCTATCTTCAGTCTATTCTTAATATAGCTCTGTAAATAAATGGGGCATTTGGGTTTGTCAGAAGACCTGGGATTTAATGGGTATAGTATCAGGGTACCAAATGACTGCCTCTGCAGGGTGATTGGAAGGAAGACGAGGCTCCATTGTCCATAGCAGCCCTGTTGAAAAAGTACTGAACCTATTAAAACCTAGGTGCGTGATTTCTCACTTCTACTCAAATCCCTACAATGGCTTCCATTTTTTTCTGAGAACAAAAGCCAGTATCCTTACAATGGTCAATAAAGCTTCCCATAATCTGTGCCTGTCCCTCCCTCCATTCGATCTCATTTCCTGTTCTTCTGTTTCACTCTGTATTACAGCAACCGGGAATATAGTGGAATATAGTCATACCTTCACACTGTTCTCTCTGACTGAAAGGTTCTTTCCTCAATTTGCACATCTTGCTCTGATCTCCCTACCTGCTCCCTACCTCTGACTTACTGTGCTTAAAATTGCAGGCGCTTCTCTCACATTCTTACCTACAAACAGCTTTGTCTCCAAAGCACTTTCTGCCATCTACTACATTGTGTTGTATTCTGGTCTTTCTTCTTGCAAAAGACTGTAAGCTGTATGAGAGTTTTTTGATCTGGTTTGTTCTCTGAAATTATCACATTGCTTAGAACAGTATCTGGCATATAGTAGGTGCTCAGTAAGTGCTTTTTGAATAAGCAAATTTAAACTTATAACAACTTTAAGCAGTATTGTATAAAACAAATGGAGATTTAAAAACATGTTAAAGATGCTAAGCTGTAAAGAGATTTTACACATGTTCTCATGAATAAATTTATTCGTTCATCTACTAAGTAATTATTAAATTTTTGTAAAGGTTTATTCTATGAGATAGAAATGGAGAAAAAGAGAAAGACACACACACGCACGTGCACACACACACACACACACACACACACACACAGTAGGGTCTTTATGCTGAAATCCACCCTCAACTTAAGCCAGCCAGGATCATTGGCATGCATGTTCACCTAGTATGTGCAGGAAAGCCTCAGGTTATGAACCTGCAACCTTCCCATATGGTTGCAGTATCACTAAACATTGTGTTATTGTTGCACCAGTGTAACTGATCTTAAATTTATTTAAAGCTAGATCATAAAACAAATTAGTTTTAGAGATAATATTGGTTATGTAGATAATAAAAGGAAGAACTGATAGTGATGGATGATGTGGGAAAGGTCTTCAAGTTCTCATATTTTTCTCTCCGGAAACTGTTTAACTCATTCCCATGTTAGTAGCAATTACTTTACTTAACAAATTAGCAAGCACCTGAAAACAAATTGAGAATTAATAGACAGGCATATTTTGAAGAGATCTATGTGATCTCTTTGAAAGAAAATCAGTTTTGCAGTCTGGCGACCCTGGGTTCAAATCCCTGCTCTACCTTGTGTTAACCATGTGTCCATGAGAACTAAATTCAACTCGGTATCCTCATTTGCTAAACATAGTGATGTACACTTCATAGAGTGGTTATGAAGTAAACAGCTTATATAGATCAGGTGTGGTTTAATGACCCCAGAAACTTAAGCTATGGTGTAACCTGACACACAGTGTAGTGGTGTTGGGATGTGGAGCCTAGTGGAAGGTATGTGGGAGAGAGGGGGGGTCCTTCATGAATAATTAATACATTGTCTTAAGAAGGAGCCAGCTCTCAGTAATTCATTCTGTTTTATTTTGTTTTGTTTCATTTTATGGTGAAAAAGTGTGTATTTGGAGTTAGCCAGCTGGATCAGTGTAGGTGATCCCAAATTTGTTGGCAGCATCCAAAGCATCATAATCAGGAGCCAGTTGCACATACGCCTTCTATCCGTCAGGCCTGATCGGGGTGCTGACCTTGGCCACGTCAGTATCATAGAGCTTCTTCACAGCCTGTGCGATCTGGTGCTTATTGGCCTTGACATCCGCAGTGAGCACAAGCGTGTCGTTGTCTTCTGTCTTCTTCATGGCAACGTCAGTGGTCAGGGGAATCTTGATGACAGCCTTGTGGTCATGCTTGTTTCTCCTGGGGCCGCTCTTCTGAGGGTGTTTGGGCCATCTCTGGAGCCTCAGTGTCTTGGACCTCCAGAAGGTAGGTGATGTGCGGATCTTCTTTCTTTCTTTCTTTCTTTCTTTCTTTCTTTCTTTCTTTCTTTCTTTCTTTCTTTCTTTCTTTCTTCCTTCCTTCCTTCCTTCCTTCCTTCCTTCCTTCCTTCCTTCCTTCCTTTCTTCCTTTCTTCCTTTCTTCCTTTCTTCCTTTCTCTTCTTTCTTTCTCTCCTTCTTTCTTTTTCTTTTCTTTTTTTCTTTCCTTTTTTCTTTTTTTTTTGGTTGGGGGAGTGGGAAGTGGTGGTGTAGATGCCTTTCAGCACTGCCTTCTTGACCTTCAAAGCCTTTGCTTTGGCTGCAGCTTTGGGAAGGGCAGGAGCTTCCTTCTTCACTTTCAGCACCATCTTGTCGAAAAGCAGTAATTCATGCTATGGGAGTGGGAATTTGTAGGGGAGTATATAGCAAGATGACTGCCTTTAGGTCTCTCCCTGGGCTTGCACCTTCTTTCCTTTCCGTTTTCCTTGCCCACATTGTCACATAGCACCAAAGGCCACCCAATGCCAGTCCCATCTGTGCCATTGGACTTTATAGGTCCCAGAATCATGAGTCAGATAAACCTTTTTTCCCTCTTAAATCACCCAGTCTCAGGTGTTTCTATTATAGCAACACAACAGACAAAGTGTCTAACACATAATAAAATGAGTTGTTAAATAGTTTTTAAAATGCCTCTGACTACTATACAGGAAGTGGGTCTGGAGGGGTAGCCAGTGAAGTTGTGTGTGCTGTGGTGGTTGATGGGGTCATTATAAGGGCACTAAGTGCCAACTCAGAACCTTTGTCAAACTTTTTTTTGCCCTAATTAAATAGCAATACATAATTTGTTTGTTAATCTATTTAATAACTCTTTTATTATTGTGAAAGTTATATAATTTGTTGGAGAACATTTAGAAAGTATAGATTAACGTAAGAAGAAAGTAAGAAATTCTTGTAATTCTGGAGTTACATACATACATACATAACATGTGGGCATTTATCCTTTCAATCATATTTTATTGTGTGTAAGTGTGTATTTGTGTGTATCATTGGTTATGTAAACTATTGATACTGGGACCAGCAGTTAGCGTAATGGCTATGTCACTGGACTCCCATGTAGTCGACCATGGTTCGAGTCCCGGACCCGGTGGCTTAAACTTATGCCGGGCGCATGTGCGTGCGTGCCCAAGATCCCGAGAGGAGAATGGAGGAGGAGGGATTGTGGCGTGGCCATCCCCCCTTGGGGGTGATTTCTTGCTTTCTGTCTCTTGTCTCTCTCTGTCTTTCTGGCAAGCACACGTGCCCTATAGCTAAAAAACTTCTCAAAAAAAAAAAAAAAAAAAAAAAAAAAAACTATTGATACTCTGCCTGTTAACCCAAATTTTTTTATAACATTAATATCTTGGAACAAAATTAATGTTCAGAAGCTTCTGGGTTTTGGAATCACAGGAATAAGTATTTGAATCTGTGCTTTGCTAATTACTAAGCCTCATTTTCCTGTGCATAGTGGTAGAAGGGATCTGTCGACTATTTAACCCATACCATATTGTTAGCCACTTAGACTCATTCCATTATTTTATTATCAATAATATGGAGATGGATGTATTTTGAGCATAGATGTTGTAGGTTGAATGTCCCCCCAAAATTCATGTGCTAAGATTTGGTTATGGCAGGATTAAGAGGGGGAAAAGTTAAATAATTCGGTGTTGAAAGATGTAGCTTTCGGGAAATGCCTAGGCATCCCATGATTGAGTTCTGGTGGGTTTATAAGGAGAGGGGATGAGACCCGTGTGCATGTGCTCCTGTCTTCCACATGTTGCATCCACTAGACCTTGGACTTGCAAACTTTGAGCTGAATAAATCTGTATTTTTATAAATTACCCAGGCTCAAGTATTTTCTCTTATTTGAAACAGAAAGGACTAGATATTAATAGAACAATAAGTTTGTTTAGTTGTTTTTTTTTTTTTCATTTCCTCAGTATATCTTTCTCTCCCTCTCCCCATCCCCTTGTAAAATTGCTGGAGGGTACATGTGCTCACCAGAGAGAAGCAGAGAGAGAGGGGAAGGCAGAGAGCGTACTCGAGTCAAGTGTGATCATGCCGCAATCCCTTCTCTTTCCTCTCCAACCTTTTGGGATTTGCATCATGCCAACATACATCCTGAGTATGTTTTTCAGTCCACCAGGGCTAGTACTAAAACTGTGTGGTTAGCCATGTGAGATCTGGCTCCCTTAACTTCTTGCCATGGAGCTGACCTAAGTTTATATCTCAGAAATGAACTTGCATATGAATATGTGTAAGATTGCCAGTTCATATGATAAAGATAACTTTTCAAAAATTGAGCCATTTTCATCTTCAACCTGCTATATATAGGAAGTCTTACTTCACCAAACGTTCCCAGTGTAAAATATCATGATAAAATTTTGTGCGAGTTTAACATAACCCATCTTTGAATGCTTCCCTTTGTTTGCTACCTACCATGTGAAAGTCCTGTGAAATGGGAAGAATTTTATCAGTATCCTTTGGAGCATTGGGAGAGGCTTCATTGAGAAGGAATAATCACTGAGTTGAGTCTTGAGGCAAGAATAGGTGGAGAAATATGGCAGAACATGGTCAAGTTGTCTCATGGGTAGGGTTTAAGGCAGGGCAAGAAGACTTGCTAAGGCAAGTATCTAAATAGTCAAGGTAAGAGAAGCACAAGAGCACAGAGAAGAGCAATAGGCATAGAAATGGAAAGGAGGAGACAGATATTTAAAATATTTAATAGATGGGGTGAGCATGATTCAATGGTCATTTTGATATGGAATACAAGGAAGAAGAGTCTCTGTCCAGGCTTAGCCTAAGGAATTTTTATTGAAGACTTCTCAAGTTGCTTAAGTCACCCTTTTGTTCTTCATCTTCTGAGTTCAGTTACGTTAGCGAACCAAATGATAGCAAGGAAAGAATATACTTTTCCACATAGTGTGTATCTATGTAGATAACTATTTTGCCTCCCAGCTTCCCTTATCACTCTTCTTCTAAAAAGACCACTCATTACTGCCCTACACAAACTTTTCTTTGGGACAACTGCTTCTCTGTTCTCTGCCCACCCCAAAAGTACGTTACTAGTCCTGACCAACCATAGAACCTCATTTTGCTGACCACTATTAGTGGTATAAAAGATAACGCCCTAGTTTCCTCAACACGCATACAAAAATATCTTCCCTTATGGTATTTCTCCTTGCCCATTGAATGTTAATTAAAATATATGTACATGTTCTTGCTTTAACATGAAAAATGATGAGAGTTGTAAGATGATTTTACATTTGCTGAACACCTGTATGGTCAAATACTCTTGTACTTCACATGTATTAACTCATTTAATTCTATTAATCATCCTATAAGTCTTGAATATTATAAATTCCAATTTAACAATGAAGAAATAGATAAACAAAGACATTAAATCACTTTCTACTAGTCACACATAATTCTTGGAACTGGGATAACCAGAACATAAAAAAGACATTTTTGTTACAGGTTTTTGTCAGAGAGAGACAGTGAAAGGGAAAGTGACCCAGGGGAGATGGCTAGGCCACAATCCCTTTTCTTCCATTGTCCTCCTGAGATTTTGGGGACATACACACACACACACACACATACACACACAGTGTGATTTTGAAACCTCTAGGTCTAGGATTCAAACCTTAACCATGTGGAAATCCAGAGCCTTAACTACAACACTCCTTAAAAATTACTGATGGATGGGCCAGCAGGTTGCATGGTGGTTAAGGTGCTGGACTCCCACGTGGCTGACCACGGTTCAAGTCCCAGATCTGGCAGCTTTATGGCTCTCCCTCTCCATGCACTTTCTGGTGAGTGCATGTGCTCTATAGCAAATTTTAAAAATAACAATGATAAATAAATTAAAATAAATAATTTTCTAAAAATAAAAAGAATTGTTGGTAGAGGAGATGTGACACTTGTAATCATCTTAAAGAAGAATATCGACAGTTTAGAATATCTTCCATAAGGTTAAACTTGCAAACGCAATTGTGTGAGATAGTCCTTCCAGATAATGTGGCCTCTGAGTATTTCCTGAAATGCATTCACATTGAAATTTAAATTAAATAGGGACCAGCAGATGGTGTAATGGTCACATTACTGGATTCCCACATAATTGACCTCTGTTCAAGTCCTGAACCCAGCAGCTTAAAACTCACACCAGGAGTATGTGCATGCATGCCCAAGACCCCAAGAGGAGAACAGAGAAGGGGTTACAGGTTGGCCATTCCCCTTGGGGGGTGATTTCTTGCTTTCTGACTCTGTGTCTCTCTGTCTCTCTGGTCAGTGCATACATCCTATAGCAAAAATCCCTCTTTAAAAATATTTTATATTAATAGGTAGTATTGAGGAACTTCAATTTTATATCATTGAAATTTTATACTTCTTTAGTGATGTTTCCTAATGTACTTATTTAGTTTTATTTGACAGTTAAAATGTTCTAGCAGTCATTTTCTAGTTGAAAATTCTAAAATCTCTAAGATTTTAGAAAATTCTAAAATTCCTATGATTTATAGTTTTTAACAAATTGTATTCTGACCTTTTGCTATACTTTGGGTTAATTTTCTTTTCCTATCCTATCTGCCATGATAAAATTACAATTACGCTTGGATTGCATTATTATAATACCCAAGTACTATTGAAAGACCGATCTGTACATTTAGAAGAACATCTTTTTACTTTATTATTAGTTTTTAACCTTGGCATGCCATTAATGTTATCGGTCAGGGAATAACTACCAAAATATTACATTTCTTTTGTATTAGCTTAACATGGTTAGATTTTTTTCCAAAGCAGATATATGTGCTCTTTTAAGTCTATTCATTTATTGAGAGAGAGACAGACAGATAGGTATTCCCAACAGGGTCTTTGTACCACCTTCTACTCCTGTTCCTTACCAGCCTGAATCACAGGCCTGGTATGCTCAGAGAAGTCCCTGGAGGCAAACTAGAACCTTTTCCATGTAGATCCAGTTACATCATTGTATTACTACCTGGTCCTGTACTTTTTCTTTGAAAAAAAAAAAATGGGAATAAGACAGAATTAATGTATTCCTTTATATAGTATATAATTTTTAAAAATTGAGTTATAAATTATATATTGTATAATTCATTTATTTTGAATGCTCAACTCATGATTTTCTACTACATTCACAAGGTTATTCAGTATCACTACAATCTAACTTTAGAATGTTTTCCTCGGGCCAATAAAACATTATACTTGTTAAATATTTTTTGATTAACTTCCATGTTTCTTTCTCCTGCAACTCCAACTAACAAGTAATCTGTCTCTATAGATTTGCCTATTCTAGATCTTTCTTATAAATGGATTCGTACAGTATATGGTCTTTTGTTGCTGATTTCTTTTACTTAATACAATGTTGTCAAGGTTCATGAATGTTATACACTACCTTCTTTTTATTTATTTTTTAGTTTATTTCTCTCATGAGAGAAAGGCAGATGAGACAGAGAAAGATTAGAGAAAGAAAGACAAGATAAGTACCTTTAACAGTATTAGTTCCCAGTTTTTCTAGCCAACCAGGATCATGGGCATGTGCATGTACCTGACATGTACAGGTTGACATGGGAATTGATCCCTGATCTTCCATATGGTTTCCAGCATTGCTGTTAATGCTATGCCATCATGGCTGAGCCTCACTGAATAATATTTCATTGTATGGTTATTTCAAATATTATTTACCCATTAATCACTCTTTGACTATCAGAAATACTGGTTATTAATGCTTCTGTACAAATTTTTGGGTGGAAATATGTTTTAATTTCTCTTGAGTATGTACTTAAGAGTAGAATTGCATGGTAATATTGGTGACCCTATATGTAACATGTTAAGAACTACATACTACTTACCAAAGCAACTGAGACATTTCAGGTTCCCAACCAGCAACATATGAGGGTCCCAACGTCTCTGTGCTTGCCAACACTTGTTCTCATCTATTTTATTTACACTGTATAAACAGTGTACAGGCACACTGGAAAGTGGTGTTTCATTGTGGAGTTGCTACATCAGTAAGTTCCACATCTAGGAAACAATTCAAGTGTCAGTGTTCACGTTTTTTTTTTTTTTTTTTTTTTTTTAGAGAGGTTTTTCGCTATAGGGCGCGTGCGCTCGCCAGACAGACAGAGAGAGACATAGAGACAGAAAGCGAGAAATTACCCCCAGGGGGAATGGCCACGCCGCAATCCCTTCTCCTCCATTCTCCTCTCGGGATCTTGGGCACACACGCACACGCGCCCGGCGTGAGTTTTAAGCCACCGGGTTCAGGACGCGAACCACGGTCGACTACGTGGGAGTCCAGCGACATAGCCATTACGCTAACTGCTGGTTCCCAGTGTTCACGTTTTTGATCAGGATTTCATTGCCATGTGATTGATTCATTGGCCATGTGATTGAGCTCAATCTCCAATACTCTTTTTCTGAGAGTGGAAGTTCAGCCCTCTACCCACTTGGTTGATTTCTTCTGACAACATCCCCTATCTTGCAGCTATTTAGTGGCCAGACTCTGAGGTCACCTTATTAGTATAATAAAAGCACACCTTTTCACTCAGTGAATTTTTAAATCTCTATGCCAGGAATTAGGGACAAAGACCAGTTTTTGTTTGTTTGTTTGTTTGTTTTGTTTTGTTTTAAATCATACCACAACTATTCTTTCTACCATTGCTTTGTCTTGACAACCTAGTCAAAAGTCTACCTACCAGGAACCAGCAGTTAGCGTAATGGCTATGTTGCTGGACTCCCACGTAGTCGACCGCGGTTCGCGTCCTGGACCCGGTGGCTTAAAACTCACGCCGGGCGCATTTGTGTGCGTGCCCAAGATCCCAAGAGGAGAATGGAGGAGAAGGGGTTGTGGCATGACCATCCCCCCTGGGGGGTGATTTCTCGCTTTCTGTCTCTCTGTCTCTCTCTGTCTATCTGGCGAGCGCACGCGCCCTATAGCGAAAACCTCTCAAAAAAAAAAAAAAAAAAGTCTACCTACCACAGATGGATGGGTGTCTTTCTGTATTCTCAGTCAATGCTATTAGATTTCTAAGAGTATCCTTGTGCCAGTACTACTCTGTCTTGGTTACTGTTCCTTTGTCATTAATTTTGAAGTTTGTGAGGTTGCATTCCCCAATGTTTTTCAATATAATTTAAGCTATTCTGGATCCCTTGCATTTCCATAGAAATTTCAGGATGTATAGACTGAGTTGAGTCTGTAGATAAACTGAGGAGTACTTCATTTTAAGAATTTTTTTTTAGAGAGATTTTTTGCTATAGGGCACATGTGCATGCTGGAGAAACAGAGAGACAGATAGAGAGAGATGGAAGGTTAGAAATCATCCCCCAGAGGAATGGCCATGCCTCAATCCCTTATACTCCATTTTCTTCTCAGGATCTTGGGCACTCACACACATGTACCCAGTGTGAGTTTCAAGCTGCTGGGTCTATAACTCGAACCACAGTCAACTATGTGGATGTCCGGTGACGTAACCATTATGCCATCTGCTGGTCCCCATTTCAAGAATATTTCTCTTCTTTCTTTCTTTGGAGAGGTTTTTGCTATAGGGCATGTGCACTCACCAGGAAGACAGAGAGAGACAGAAAGCGAGAAATCACACCCCAGGGGGGATGGCCATGCCACAATCCGTTCTTCTCCATTCTCCTCTTGGGATCTTGGGCATGCATGCACACTCACCTGGCATAAGTTTAAGCCACCGGGTCCAGTACTCGAACCGCGGTCAACTACGTGGGAGTCCATCAACATAGCCATTATGCCAACTGCTGGTCCCTCAAGAATATTTCTGATCCATGAATGTGGGATGTTTTTCATCTTTTTATATATCTTTAATGTTTTTCAAGTATATTTGTAGTTCAAAATGTGCAATTAAATCTTCTATTTCTATTATTAATCTTATACCCAAGTAGTTTATCTTTTCCATGCTATTATAAATGGAATTTTTTAAAAGTTAATTTTCAGAATGTTCATTACTAGCACATAAAATTAATTTTTGTATATTTATAAAATTCAAATATCTCTGCAATCTTACTGAACTTGTTCATTAGTTCTTTTCACAATTTATCCATCATTTCTTCCATGAACAAGAGAGAGAAAGCTGAAGCACTCCCAAAGGGTCCTGTCACTGTAGCCCACAGCCTGATTCACCAGCCCTGGATCAGGGGCATGTGCCTAGTATG
This sequence comes from Tupaia tana, assembly GCA_026018925.1. Lineage (NCBI taxonomy): Eukaryota > Metazoa > Chordata > Mammalia > Scandentia > Tupaiidae > Tupaia > Tupaia tana. The sequence continues at coordinate 132,783,924 of JAKSZU010000006.1, read as the reverse complement.
TTGAGAGAGCTCTCTGGACGCATACCTGAAACCTTCCTACCTGGGTCATTCTCACAGTTTTGCTATACCATCCTTTGTTCTCTTTATTCATTAGTTTTTATTGTTTTTTTAAGAAAATCTTTAAGGTTTTCTAAATAAAAATAGGGCCAGTCAGTGGTGGTGTGGTTAAGGAAGCTGGATCCCACACAGGTGACTACATGGTTGGCGTCCTGGACTAGCAGCTTGAAAAACATGCCAGGTGCGTGTGGGTGTTCCAGATCCTGAAGGAGCAGAGAAAAAGGTGAAGGAAGGATTGCAGTGTGATGGACTCCCATGGGGAGTGTTTTCTCTCTCTCCAGCAGGCATACACGCCCTCTGGCAAACTAAACAAACAGAGTTTTCTACAAATAGTGTTTTGCTTCTTTCTTCCAATCTGGATGCCTTTTATTTCTTTTTATTTCCCAATGAACCTGGCTGCAGCCTCCAGTATAGTCTTTAATGTAAGTGGTTTGGGGAGGCCAGATAGTGACAGAGTAGTGAAATGTGATGCCCTTCCACATCACAGCTATGCTGATCCATATGGGAAGGTTCTGAGTTTGTGTCCAGGGACCTCCTTGAGTATGCTGGGTAGGTGTGTGCCCACCATCCAACTTTGCTGGGACTGGGGGTGGATTGCATCATCATGATCCTGTTAGAGTTGTGCTCTCTCTCTCTCTCTCTCTCTTTCTCTCTCACAAGAAATAAACAGATAAACAAACAAACAAAAAAGGTGTGAACCAACATCATTTTGTTCCCAATCAGGGGGAAAGCAGTCAGTCTTTCATAATTAAATATTATAGCTGGAGTTTTCATAAATGATTTTTAGTAGGTTGAGGAAGTCCCTTTCTCTGGCTAGTTTGTTGAGTGTTTTATCATGAAAAGGTATTGGATTTTGTCAAATTCTTTTCAGCATCTGTTGCAATGATCGTATGATTTTTTTCTTTATTAATGTAGTATTACATTATTTGATATTTAAATGTTAAGCCAGCTTTACATTCTTAGAGCAAATCCCACTTCATTATGGTTTATCACTCTTGTTACTATATTTATATATTTTAAAAAATTAAATACTCCAGAAATTACCCTAAATTATTAAAAAAATAGAGAGGTAAGACATATAAGGGGCACAGAAATGGAGAACTGTCTGTGGATGATGACATGTATGATAATATCTTTAACTGGACTAGTGTACAATGTATTGATGCTGGGAAAATTCATTTTACAAGCTATGGTGATGTACAGTGATTGAATGTATAAAATAATTTTAAAAAATAACTTTTGAAGAAAGAGCCTTTTGAAAATGAAAAATATTTTAGATAAAGTAATAACAATTTGTTTAAGTCAACTAGTCCTAGATTATCTCCTAACTCTTCAGATCCAGTATGCTAGACTAATAGCCCAGAAGAGACACTCTGTTCCTAAAAATATCATTTTGAAGCATTATTTTTAAAATCCTGAACACATAATCTGGTTGATAATACCAGACCCTCATAGGACAAAAAGTGTTTATAATTACTATTTATCCAATTTTAATGTCTGTTGCATGATCCCAAATACCATTAATAAGCTCTTAAACACTCTGATACCATATGAGTAGAATTTAGTCATTTTGGGGACTCAAGTTTGAAAAGCAGAGAGCAACTAATGAATTTCACCTTATTTCACCTATTCTGTTGGGTTGTTGGGAAAGTCATGATACATTTTTGTATTGAAACACATAGAAAAATATGTCATGACTTTCCAGATGACCTACTACGTTCACAAATACATATTAAAATTATGATAAAATAGTTATATGTATTAGAAGAGTTTTTGAAATTTTGTATTCATGACGAGCTTATAAGACCATTTTACATATTGTGAAAATAAGCCTTTGGAAAGTTAGATAAATTTCAGAGATATAGTTTTTTTGTCATGAGACTAATAATCAGATTCTGCTTTTTGAACTTGAATCTGGTTCTGATAAAGTGACTGAGTATAAACAGGGTGCTTCTGTTTCTGTTTTGATCTTTTTGCTGTTGTTTTTAAGCTAGAAATGTTCAAGTTCGTAAGTTATTTATTCTTATACAGCTTGGTATCCTAGCACAACATAATATTATGCTTTGCTAATTGCTAGTAAATATGTATTTAATAAATTTTAGTGCAAATTGTAATATTTTCCATAAGTTACTGTAGCTATGAGTAATGTAGCATTATGTATATATTTTATGTTGACCATCATAGACTATAAAAATGGTTGTAATTGCCTGTCTCAATAAAACTAGGCCCAAGATTGTCATAGACATCTGTGCATATGTATGAGAGGGTGTACATGCATACTCACACATGCTCATGTGACTGAATTAAGTAAAGATTTAAACAAGTGACTTAATTGATAAAGCTCCAAAATAATTGGTTCACATTTTTACATTTCAGTGTCACTATATCTTAAAATACCTCTAATAAAAGTTTGCCTTTTTGTTGTTCATTGATTATTTATTCACCAGCCATTAACTTACAGGGTCCTGTAAGTTCAACATTGTTGTATACCAGTGAATCTGGTCTAGAAAAAAAAATATTTTTTAGGAAAAATAATCCTTCTTTCATATTTTTATAGTAGAAATGTTGTGTACCTCTTTTTATGATGTTTAATTTTTAACCTGAGTATTTTGAAATTACTTTGATTTCTCATTTAACACTTTTATTTTTATTCTTTTTTCTTTTTCTTTTTTTTTAGCATCGCAAGAAATAAATAATATCGAGGACATCAGAAGTGGGAGAAATTGAGCTGGGAGACGCAGCAGGTCAGGACATTTGCATAATCATTGGCTGGTTTCTTTTGGGGGAGCCATCAAGTCTATAGTTTTTAAATCATTTGCCACTTTGTCTATTTTTTTGTGCATACTGACTTATAATGTTATCAATTTTGCAAATCATGGATAACATCCTTATTTAAGAAGTCTAGCATTTGAGTGTCCTTTAAGATGGAAAAATAATTTTAAAAAACTTCTGATAATACAAGAAAATCCCTTACCTCATACGATACATCGGTACCCTGATTTCTCTTAATCCTTACATTATTTGAACTGTTTTGAAATGAAGACTTTTCAATGACCTCCCCAGAATCAAATATCTAAAACATATTAAATGTCAGTGTTTATGTCACTGTAGTGGAAGAGTGCTTGGGTCATGAAATCAAGTTTCTTCCTGGTCATGTACAGTGCTCTGTGCTCAGATCCAACTCTAATCACTCTCAATATTCTTCAGAGTTTTTCTGTTTGCTAACACTGATTTGAATTACTGCATGTTATCTACCATGTATAAATGAGGGTTAGTTAAAGTAGACAATTTTCATATAAACAGAAAGATCCCAAATATCACATGGTCTTCCAGGAGCATTTGGCAGTCATTGTGGACAGTTTGGTGTTTGCCACTCTCCTCAGGAAGCTGGGGCCACCTGCCTTTGCTCTTAATATTGCCGTGAGTGTGGCTGATGGCTTTGTGTTCATATCCTGCTTCTGCGATGCCTCTCTACTATCTTAAGCAGGGACCACAACTCCTGCTACTATTGCTTAGATATTTACAGGAGACTTGTCAACCCCTCCTTCTCTGTTGCCCACACGATGTGGCCCCTTCCCTGACCTCCCCTGGAGTTTATCTTAGCTGCTCTACATCTAGATCTCTAGTGAGCAGTGTCCTATGCATTTTCCAGTTTTTATTGTACAGATTGAGGGATGCTTTTGTTCTTCCATCCGATGAGATCTCTTCAAGTAAAGTGACTTATTCAAAAGGGAGCTAGGTTTAAATTTCTACCGGGACACTTCAAGGATTTTGCTATTATATTTTATAGCATTGATATTAGAGATTAGACAATTTTATTTTTGGAGAGGTTTTTGCTATAGGGCACGTGCCCTCACTAGAAAGACAGAAACAGAGAGACAGAAAGTGAGAATCACCCCCCTGGTGGATGGCTGTGCTGTAATCCCTTCTCCTCCATTCTCTTGGGCACACACACACAAGTGCCCAGCATGAGTTTAAGCCACTGGTCAGAGACTTGAACCATGGTTGACTACATGAGAGTCCAGCAACATAGCCATTATGCCAACTGCTTGTCTGGAGATTAGACAAAATTTTATTGGCATGTCTGTTAAGGGAACACTACCCTCCAGCTTAAAGGAAAGATAATTTCAACTATATCTTGATACAGTGCGTATACTTTCATCTCTGCTCTTAGCTAAATTAGGTAAAATTCCTGCAAAAAGCTGTATTTAAAATTATATGCCCAAGTAATTGAGTTTGTAAGTTGTCTGCAGTGATTCTTGCAGTGTTTATGACCCTTTTTGGGTGATACTTTCATAAAAAGTTTTCTGATAATAAATATCTCCAAATATCCAGTTTGTATGAATATCACTGAACTAAACATTAAGACAAATAAATGGAAGCTAAGCATAGTGGTGAGTGCTTTTGTTATCTGACTTTTACATGAATATTGACCTTAAATTTAATACAGTTGTTTAATTTTGCATGTTTGGAAGCAATATCCAGAAGGAAGACATAAAGATCTCACAGATCACTATAGTCTTAATAGGTAGAAAAAAAAACTTAGTCCAACTCACTTATTTTATGAACCTACATTACCATCCAGTACCTCATGAAACCTTAGTAACAGAGCGAAATCTGTGTTTCTTGGCAAGATGTACACCTACTACCGTATACCACCTTACAGGTTGTGGGATACAAACCATTTGCACACAACATCAGCACACATAAAAATACCACCATATTTGGTGTCTTCATCAACTTAAAATTTTCTAAAGAATGCTGTTGATACCATTACTTCACTTAGGATTACACTGATCTTTGAAGAAATCAAGAACTTTTATTGTTATTGCTTGCCTGTTTAGTGTTGTTTCTCTGGGAAGGTTTCCTGTTTAACTGAATGAAATAGAAAGGTGATTATGTATTCATTAATTCATGTATTCTTTTCTATAAGGAAAGTTCCTACCTTCCTAGAACTTTCCTTCTAGTGGAAGCAAACACAAAGGAGAGATTTTAATGTGTATGTTAACTGCAGTCAGTACTAAGAAGAAAAACAGAGCTGGGCAAGTAGAGAACTGTGGGGGACTGTTTCAGATACATTGCTGAGAGAGGGGCTCTCTGATAAAGACAGAAGGGAGCAGAGGTCTGAATGCAGTGAGAGGGAACTATTCAGATGTGTGGGGAGAAGAGATGCCTCCAGCGGGAAGAGCAGGTTTTAGGACTCTGCTTGGTGCATTGAAGGAACAGCAAAAAGGAAAGTGGCAGAAAAAAAGCAAGGAGCAGAGAAGGAAGAGATGAGACTGGGGACAGTGATGTGGTGTCCGTCATCGAGAGCCTGGTAGACCATAGGAAAAACTTGGCTGCTATCCTGAGTGAGGCGGGAATCATCAAAGGGATTTGAACAGGTGATGGACATAATATGGCTCACATGTTTTAAGGCTCGCTCTGATTTATAGGTTGTAATATTCATTTTAGAAACTTCTCTTTAGAGACAGAATCCAAATTATGAATAAAAACAGACTTACTGATGATCAGGTGAATGTTGTATCATCAGCATATTGACTGATGATTGTGTTCAAGAGGCAAAGGTAGATAGTGCAACTATTCTTTTCTTTTCCACTTTCTTAATTTGCTGAATTCTTTTGAATTTGAATCATGTTCTCTGGCGTTTTTATGATAGGGGCCTACAATATACAGTATTTAAAAATTGTACATGTCTGATTAGTTGTTTTGCACATCTGAATTTCCTGTTTGTATGCCACTCATAATTTCAACCAAAATTATATGGCTTGTGTAAGTTCACAAACATATCTTGAATTTTATCTTCTATTTGCAAGGGAAGGTGTTTGAAAATTATGTTACAGTTTTATTATAATTATCTCGAGATCCATGACACTATTTATGGTGGTTAAGTGTGCTGGACTCCCACTTGGCCGACCACAGTTCGAGTCCCAGACCTGGCAGCTTGCTTTCTTACCTTCCCCCACTCTGTCCCTCTCTGGTCAAATTATAAGTAAGTAAATAAATCTTTTTTTAAAAAAAGAAGAATTGGGAAGATGGAGTTGCCTTCTACTAACAACCTTGTGGCAATAATTTTCAATCATTCAAATAACTGTTTACCAAAAAATTTTTAGATAAATGCATTAGAAACTATTTTAAAAACTCTAAATAGGTTATCTCAGCTTAGATTTCCATTATGTGGCTATCAAAATATTCATGTAACTATGCATACATATATCTATACATATAAACTCACATACTTATTCATGAATATTTATGTCATTTTCTTGAAAATTCTTTTTTTTTAATTTGCTAGAGGGCCTGTCTACTCTCCATAGAGAAAGAGAGTTAAAGGGAAAACACATCCCTCCCAATGAACTGTGGTCACATTACTTCTATTTCTCCATCCCATCAGACTTTTGGGTACCCATGCACACAGAGGCCCTAGTGTTCAAGCTCCCAGGGGTAGGTCTTGAACTACATAGTTAGCCAGGTGGGATCTGACTTGTTTAACCCCTAGACCAGTAGTCTTGCCCTTGAAAAGTTGTTTTATTCTAAAGTTGTTTCTATTTAGTCTAAAGAATTACTTTTAGAGGGACCAGCAATTAGCATAATGGCTATGTCGCTGGACTCCCATGTAGTTGACCGCAGTTCGCATCCCGGACCCAGTGGCTTAAAACTCATGCGGGCACGTGTGCATGCATGCCCAAGATCCCGAGAGGAGAATGGAGGAGAAGGGATTGCAGGCGTGGCCATCCCCCCGGGGGGGGGGGGTGATTTCTTGCTTTCTGTCTCTCTGGTGAGCGCACGCACCCTATAGCAAAAACCTCTCAAAAAAAAAAAAAAAAAGAAGAATTATTTTTAGAATTAAAATACAAAATAAGAAGATTGTTCTCTGATATTATTTTTTGGAGAGCATATGCCTACCTCACCTTCACATAACATCTAAAATTGCTCATAAATCTGAAGATATTGATGTACTTTAATGCCAGACAGTGGAGGAGTTTCTTCATTCCCCACGAGGGTCAGTTCCTCTGCCTATCCTTAATCCTTCATTTGCTCAGACCCTTCTAGAAATTTTGACCTCCTCTGCATTATCTTCAGCTTCTCTCTCTACTCTAGAAGCTTCAATATTTAAAGCTTCCCATCTTAAAATAGACAAAAGCTTTCCTTTGATTTTACTTTCTTCTCCAGCCACCAGTTCTTTCATATATAAATTTCCCTAACATCTTATCTTGATATAATTTTCTTTTTTTCCTCTCTCTCTTAACAATCCTCTTCCACTGCCTAATCTTACTAAGGTCATCACTAACCTCCATCACACTAAATCCAAAGAGTATTTTTCAGTCATTATCTTATTTGGGCCTTGGGTTCATTCAGCTGCATGAGTAACTCTCTACCCCATCCCATTTTGGGGGGAAGGACTCTTTTCATTTTGCTTTTTACTGGAAATAAGTCCGTCTTGTTCTCTACCATATTCCTAACATACTCCTCAAAGTGCCCAGATCAGAGCATGTACAAAATCAATTTGGTTCTAACAGCCATAACCCAATGATTATAATGTGAGATTCAATTCATAATGGTGACAAGAGAGCTGTAAGCTGTGATTCTGTGAGGGTTGATCGAAAAGACAGTGAACATTTCATAGACAAGGCAGCATTTGAGCTGGGCCTTAAAGGATACATATGATTGTACCCAACAGAGATAAAGGTCAGTGGGAAGATCGCCAAATATATGTTTAAGACTCTGGTGTTTTAAGTACCTCTTTGGGCTTGAGTAAGTTTGGATGAGGCACCACGTATACAAAAAGAAAATAATAACTGCGAAGGTAAGTTTGGCGCAGATCATAGAGGACTTTGACTCCTATGCTATGTGATTTGCTTTAATTCAATAAGATTTGAGGAACCTTTGAAAAATTTTATTTGCTTTTGCAAAGTGAAGCAGTGATTAGGGCTGTGCCTTGGATTCATTAATCAATATGATGTTAAAATGAGCTTGATTAAAAGGGGGAGCCTATGAGAAGGAAGGTAGGAAACTCCTGCAATCGTCAAGCAAAAGACTAAAAATGTCCAGATAAGGTGTCAGCACCCGGGAACAGATGAAAGCAGAAATCTGATGAATGACTTAAATCATCTTTTTTAACAGTAAACATGCTGGTATTATAAAGAACTGCCGAACATTAACTATTATCATATAACTACTGAAAAGTTGTTGGACAGAAGTGATAGTTAGGAGACGGGAACCCTATCGCTGAATGCTATATTAACTTTGCCTGGGGTGTCCCCAGAAACTCCACAGGACTTGGTGACCTCACAGAGTGATAAGGAGTGAATTTCAACCTTGAGTAATTAAAATAAAGGCTGCACAATAAAAAGATACACGAAATCAGAAAGAGTAGTCATATGTATCTACTGATTTTTTTTCACTTTTTTGGTGGGGGTGGTGTGAATTATTTTGAGACTCTTTATTGTTAATATTATGAAGAAATATTCCATGCCTGAGGTTCTGGGACCTGGTATGGGATTTGAGGATGAAATTGTGTGAATTTAAACGTGATGGTAAAATTGGCCTCCCTAGTGGAGGAAGCGCAGTCCAGACTGAAGGAATACCCTGGAAGACCAGGGATCTGTGTGCCATGTGAGATTTTGAAGAAGATTTTGTGAAATAGTAGAAATAAAAGAAAGCATGATTTGAATCATACTTCTGCTGTTTTATCAATGGTATAGTTCCAAAGTAGGCTTTAGTTAATTTATTCACTTCTTTATTTTAAATTTCTGCATAGGACCCACCCAAGTGACCTGCAAACAGTAAGCACTAAATACGATCCTTTCTAGATTATGGAGTTTATCGAACTATTGAAAATTGTGCATTCATTCATATATTCTTACCGAATATTAACCTATGACAGGCACTCTTAAATCATATTGCCTTGGGGCCAGCTGGTGGCAAGGTGTTTAAAGTGCTGGATTCCACATGGCCAACCATGGTTGGAGTCCCTGACTTGGCAGCTTGAATATCATGTCAGGCCCATGTGCCTGTGAGCATTCCCCAAGAGGGAAATGGAAGAGAAGGGCTTGTGCCCATCCCCCTTGGGAGGGAATTTCTCACTTTCCCCTTCTCTCTCTTTCTCTATTATTATTAAAAATAACAATAATAAATTAAATTAAATAATTCATTCTTTAAAAAGTATAGATTGCTTGACTTTTCCTCCATCTCATTTCTTGAGTGAAATTTTCATTGGTTCACTTGGCATGTTGTTCAGCTCATTCTAAGAAAAAGACGGATTTAGAGCTTATCCATCTATGGCTTCACTCCATCCCCAACCCAGACCAAGTCTCCCCCTCCTCGGGTTGGTTGGGGTAATTCTGAAGGGAGGTGAGGGAGCATGTTGTCTTCACTCGTATAATAACAGAGAAGACTCATTATGTTGATTTTCTTTAGAAGCTTATAGTAACATATTTAGCTCACGAATGACTTAGGTCATCCTTTTTAAGTCTAGTTAAACACGCTGATGTTATAGAGATCTGTCAGACATAACTATTATCACATGACTACTGAGAAGTTTTTAGACAGAAGTGCCAGTTAGAAGAGGGGAGCCTTACCCCCGGATGCTGCATGAGTGCTTGCCTGGGGTATCCCCAGGAACAGGAGCTGACACAGGTGTTCAGCACAGTCGCTTACTGCTTCCCATCAAGAAAGATGGGGGGTCCTTAGCACTGCTGGTTTGTGGCACTCAGCGTATTTGGCAGGCAGTCAGCCTGGCTGTGGATTTCCCTGGGGAAAATAAAAGCCACAGGGAAGTCATCAGCGTGACCTTCTGCTGGTAGTTGGCACTCAGTGGCACCACAGGAAAGCTTTCAGTTGTCATTTTCTAAACAGGGCGCTATCAGGTGCTGATGGAGGCTCCCTGTCCAAGGTAGAAGGTAGAGAAGGAAAAACAAAAATATTGAGCAGAAGCTTACCAAATCATTCCCAGTCATGAAGCTTAATACCAACTGATCTGCTGATAAAAGGGATTTGGGGACAGTGGGGGAAGGGGGTTTCTTTGGTTCTGTAAGCACAATTATAAGCTTTCCTATTTAAGTCTGACCCATCATATTGAAATGCTGTCACTAGTATCATTAGCAAGTAAAGTGTTGATAACATAGTCAAATGCACAGCAGAGTTCTGGCTCTTAAGTGTCTGGACTAACTCCCAATATTAGGAATAGGAGTCAAACTGCCATCACTTTTCCTGTGCTAACAGACGCCCTGCCATTAGCAGTCTGAAGGCAATTTTAATAAAATACATAGCCCTGCTGAGTTGGTCTCAAAAGATAAATAAGCAATGCAGAAAAGAAGCTTTTGTTTAAAAGTAATTATTTAAACTATGCATTACAGGTAATTTTCTTTTACCAGTAAGGCAAATGCTATCAGAATTTCAATAATGATTTGGTAGCACTTATCTAAATAATGTGATATTGTCATTTCTAAGAGTTAAAGCAGTGCTTTATTTTCTCTTATATACCAAATGAGGGCAAATTAGCTCCAGGTATCATATGCATGTGTCTCACAGTTGATTTTGTGTTTTGGGGTGCATAGTGTTGTATTCTCAGACAGATTTATGGACACCAAACAAGCTGGTGATAGCGTTCTGGGACCTGCAGACCTGCAGACTTGACTTCCAAACACAGATTAGAAGAGGAGGGCGAAGAACATCTTCTTATTTTCCCTTTACTATCAGAAAGGAAATCCCATTTTATTCTTTTAAAAACTCTTTTAATAGGATGCTTGTATATATACCAGACTCACAAAGGTACAATAAATGTGTGTGTGTGTGTATAACAGGAGCCAAAGCTTTGTTTGCCAAAAGCTAAAAAGCTCAGAAAGCTTTTTAAGAGTCTATTTGGAAATCATTAAAACATCCACCATTTTTTTCTTTCTTAGTACTGACACAGTAGCACGAAATCCTTAAAGAAATATAGAATTAGCTCTGGGCTTACTGTAGGCAGAGGGAGAACTTGCTTCCATAAGTATGATCCAGGGGTGTCAGGGGGACTCATGTTTCCCACTGCAGTCTAGGGGGAGACAAAGGTGCAAATGCTTTGCAGTCAGACAGACCTCAGTTCAAATCCCAACTGTTTTTTTTTTTTTTTGCTAAAGGACATGGGAGCTTGCCAGAAAGACACAGAGAGAAAGAGAGAAGAGAAAGCACACCCCATGGGGAATGGTCATACCAGAATCCTTTTTCCATCTTTTTGACACTAAGAAAATGTCTCTCATTATCCACAATTTTAGGTACATTTTGGGTGCACACACATACATGCTTGGTGTGTTTTTCAAGCTGCCGGTCCAGGACTTGGAGAGTGTTGTAGACCAGAGGGGATCCAGCCTCCTTAGCCATCAGGCCATGGAACTAGCCCCCAGCTCTCGCTCTCTTTCATTTATTTATTTATTTATTTATTTATTTATTTATTTAATTATTTCTTCTTCTTCTTATTTTTTTTTATGATTTAACACTTTAGACATTTATTTGTCTTCTACAGGCTTTTGCTTCCTCATCGATTACATGGAAATAATAATAAAACCAACCAAATATAATGGTTATGAAGATTACAGGAGACAATATATGTAAAGTGTTAGGGGTGGTGTCTGGCACAGGGTAAGCACTTAGGAAATGTTCATTTTTATTTGAATGAGCTATTAGCCAAATTTCATCAGGAAAAGTTACATGTTGAACATTGTGCTATGAGTTGGGATAAATATGTTGATTAATATATGGTCTTCACTTCAAAATTAAAGTCTAATTAGTACAAGACAGATCTTTCAGCAGATAACGCATGTTCTGTGTGCCACTGACAGTATGGGTATGGATCTGGGGGGCAAAAAGGAGGCAGGGCTTAATCATGGCCATAAGAAAACTTACTGTAAGATCTTTCTGGTTCGTTAAAGCTTTCAAAGAGAAGACTCTAAGCTGTATATTTTCATCCCGAGCTGTTATGATCAAAGCCAACTCTTTTTTTCCAAGAGTAATTTTCCTCAGCTTTTTGTTCTTTTTATTCTTATGTCTTAACACTTATGTAAATTTTTTCCTTGATTGTTAGCTGCATGGCTAGATGATATCTATAGGCAGGGAGAGGGGGTAAACGTTAATTAACCACTCAGATCCTGCCCAGCATCTCTGCTAAAATGACTTGTGGGAGAGTTAAAAACACAGAATTTATTGTCATATATTGCTGATGGGAATGCAAACTGGTACAAGCCTTTTGAGGAGAAATTTTGGTGATGTCTAACAAATCGGTGTTTACGCTTAACCTTTTTAGTGAACAATCCCACTTTGAGGAAATTATCCTGAAGGTATACCTTTAACAATATGGCAGTCACATGCCTGAGGTTATTCATTGCAGCATTGTTTATAATTGTAAAATATTAACCCCTAAATAAATTTTATTTTTGTTTTGGAGAGGTTCTTGCTATAGGGCACATGCACTTCAGAAAGACAGAGAAAGACAGAGAGATAGAAAGTGAGAAATCACTCCCCAGGGGGGATGGCCATGCCACAATCCCTTCTCCTCCATTCTCCTCTCAGGATCTTGGGCACGCACACACATGTGCCCGGCATGAGTTTAAGCCACCGGGTCTGGGATTTGAACCGCAGTTGGCTACATGGGAGTCAGCGACATAGCCATTACGCTAACTGCTGGTCCCACCGCTACATAAATGTTCATGCACAGGTATATAGTTGGATCTATTCTAGCATCTCCACACAGTAGATCCCATGCAGCTATAAAAACAATGGATCTAGATAGAGAGTGACTGTGGGCTAACAGGGGTTGTGAAAAAGTTGTAGAAAAGTGGAATTAAACTGTAAGTTTATCTTGGTGCAAGAAGTTTTTAAATACATGCATAGGTTTTTTTTCATAATATGCATTTCCATGAACTTGGTGAATTCCTCTCATACACTGCTAAGTGAAGGAAAAATAAAGAACAAAAAACACAAAGTGAAGAACATCATCTAGAATAAAAGGAAAATAAGAAAACATACATGTGTCTGTTAATTGAGACAAAGCTAGGAAAGATCAACCAGACACTTGTGAAATTGATCTCTTACATGGGTTGTCCAGGGAATGGGGACTGAGGGATTGAGAATAAGGTAGAAGTGATGGGGCATGGCATTTATTTGAAATGGACTTTCTGTTGTTGTTGTGCCCTTTGGAACTGTGTTAATGTTTTACCTAGTAAGAAAAAAATAACTAATTAAATAAACTATCATTTTCAGGGAGCCCCACATGAAATACAGAAATAAGCTTACTGTATTTTTAGGAATTATAAATGATCAGGGTGGGGGAAAAAGAGTTAATCTAAGAAACTTTGCCAAATAGTATTTGGACTTCAGACTCTAATATTTGAAACAACAACAATCACAACAAAAGAACTATTGTACTGTACTCAGAATATTTATCTTTTATAAGATATGGTTTAATGATTTTTCACAGGGGTGAGATTTATGAAACTACTTCAAACAAACCTCGGGTTGTGGATAAGGAGTGCCATTTCCTACTGTCAAACAAAAGAGGAAGGCTAGGATAAACCCTATGGTGTTGGACTGGAATGTAAGATAACAATAAGAGAAATAGACATCACAGATGTGCAGATATATGAATAAATATTTCTAGCTCTGTCTGCTGAGATGACCATGAAACAATAACACCTCAGTAGTGATGAACACAACTAATACCTAGGTCTTGTTTTCTAAATACTACACCTCAGTAAAGGAAACCAAGAGTCTTGTAGAAGCAGTGATTCCAGGATTGGAGCCAGAAATGTATATGATAAAAGTCTGAGACATCTGATGGCACCACAAAGCAAGGAAGGGCTAAAAATGATGGGAACTTGTTGAAAGAACACAGGAGCCAACTGGAAGTAGTTCCCAATTGCCAAATCTGGTACATTTGAGCAAGAAAATAATGATAGTCATGGATTATATGCAATATAGTTCAGTGTGTTGTAAAAAGTATTGAATAAATAAGTAAATGGGAGGAGACAAGAAGGTGTTTTTTTTGTTTTGTTTTTGAGAGGAGTTTGCCTTAGGGTGTATGCACTCACCAAAGAGAGAGAAAGACAGAGTCAGTGAGAGAAATCATCCCCCAGGAGAGATGGCCATGACACAACCTCTTCTCCTCCATTCTCCTGGGATCTTGGGCATGGACACACAAGTACTCAGCATGCTTTTCAAATCACCAGGTCTGGGACTTGAACTGTGATTGGCCATGTGGCAGTCCAGTGATGTAATCACTATACCATCTGTTGGCCCAAATGCCCTTTCTTAATAGTAGAATACCAATTAGTAAATGTAGAACAAATGATGGAAATAGAAAATCATTATTTGCTAACTTGCACCGTAATAATTGTTCCAGTCAAGAATCATCAAATGAATGCTAAATTAGTGAGGAAAAATATGATAATAAGTAAGATATTTACATAGTGTCAAAGGACCGCCTCTGAAAATGCTTATTATTAAAAGACAGTAGTAACTTTACAGTGGAATAACCTGAGAGATACCATCAAAAACAAATGATCACAATTAACGTCATCAGTCAAGAAACACATCAACCTCCAAAGCCTTGAACATAATTCACAGAGAAAGAAACAAAAAGTAGTTTTTCATGTTAGTGCCCAAAATACATAGCATTAATTTAAGCATGAAGTAATATGAAATAAGCCAAAGGGAACATACTATAAAATAACCTGATAGTACTCTTAAAGCGAAGGTGATTTCCACATGTGAAAAACAAAGAAAAACTCAGTAACTGTCCCAGAGACAAAGAGACTAAGAAAATGTGACAAAACCAAGAGAAGAACATTAATGGGACAATTGTTGAAATTAGGATAAGGGCTGTAGATCAGCTAGTAGAATTATATGGATATTGATATCTTGGTTCAGATCATTGGATTGTGGTTCTATAAGATGCTAGCATATGGGGAGGCTGAGTGAAGGATATATAGAAAGAAATGCTTTGTACTAATTTTGCAATTCTTCAATTAAGTCTGAAATTATTTCAAAATGAAATGTTTTGAAATATAATAAGTTAAATGTATGCTTTAAATAAGATGTATGTTTGTATTATCTGGCTCTATTTATTATCCTAGAGAGGATATATATATATATATATATATATATATATATATATATATATATCTCCTCCAGAGAATAGGAAGAAAGGAAACTTGTAATGCAGTGATAAGTATGTAACATTGTGAGTTGGGTTTATTCTGTTAACTGGCTCCGTCACACCCTGTGCAAGCCTCGAGGGTACTTACTATATTTTTACATTTTGCTAGTCTACTTGCCAATGAAATAGGAATAATGATCAAACAATATGGTTTCTAATTATTCACACCAATGGAGGAGAGCAGAGGTGTCGAGTATGGAGCCCTGAAACAATAATTTTAAGAAGCATTCAAGTGATCAAGATTTAATACCAGTGAAGGGCCACGTGTATTCTGGTAGACATAAAACTTCAGATTATAAAAATATATCCATGGAGAGAAGCAGAGCTAGTACATTAAGTTCCATGAATGTGTGTAGAGATCAGTAATCAAACAAAAACTAGAAAGGAAGTAAGGGACATGGTACCCGACGTAGCCAGTCATTTGGTCTCAGAGGGCCCAGATTAAGTTAGAAACAATATCTGAGGGGTCAGCAGGTGGCGTGGTGGGTAAGGTACTTGACTCCCATGTAGCTGACGACAGTCTGAGTCCCAGACCTGGCGTCCTGAAATTCACACTGGGCACGTGTGTATGTGTGCCCAATATCCCAGGAGGAGAGTGGAAGAGAAGGGATTTCAGCTTGGCCATCTTCCCTAGGGAGTGATTCCTCAGTTCCCCTCTCACTGTCTCTCTGGTGTACTCACCCTATGGCAAAAACCTAAAAACTAATGAACGAATGAAATAAGGTCTGATGACACCAGCAGGTGAGGTGGAGGTTAAGGCAGCTGGGTCCCACATGGCCAATTGCAAAGGTTGAGTCCTGGACCTGGTGGCTTGAAAAATCATGCCAGGCCTGTGTACACACATGCCTGAGATCCCACAAGAAGAATGGCGAAGAAGAGATTGTGTTGTGGCCATCCCTTGGGGAGTAATATCTCATTTACCCTCACCCCCACCTCCAAGTTCATATGCCCTGCAGCAAAAACTAAAAAAGAAAGTCTGATGGTGCTCACCTCCTAAAGCCTAATGATTCCAGTGATATGAGAGTATACCTATTAGTACTTTGAGACGACATTAAAGGACTAGGGTAACAGCTCACTAGCAAGTTAGGGTTTCAAAATTCTTTGTGCCACCTAGTTGTTTACCTATGCATCAAGGTAAAACATTTAATGTTCAACAACATCACAGGATGTAAAGATAGCTGTAGTCTATAGATGCGGAAACTCAGATTCAGAGTTTCCCAAATCATACAGATAATAAATTGTAAAGAAAGGATTTGAACTCTAGATCAATGTTTCACTTGAGTTCATGAATCTTCTTCTAGCCTCAGGTTAGAAATTTTCAAAAATTACATTAAATTTTTGTGTATAAGAGTATGTAGGTACATCCCCCCCACCCCCGGGGAAAGACTATAAATCAACTGATTTCATCAATTTTTCAAAAGAATCTATAACTTAAAATGGGATAAAATAAAATTTTTCTTCCCCTACTAGTGTACAATACAGAGTGGAAATATTTTCCCCAGACTTGGGACTCTTTAACTGATAATAGTGCACATACTCAGGAAGAGTATATCGGCTGCATTTAACAGAGAGATTGAAGGTATTGCCCAGAATCACAGAGTTAGTGCCAGAAATCGAACCAGAACTCCAGCTGCAAACATTCAGGGAAGCGGTTATCCTCTTGACCGTGTTATGAGCTGTCGGCTGTGCCGATAGTTCTGCGATATGATATTCAGCACTAACCAGGGACACTGGAGGTCCACTTCCCAGCTCTGGTACCACTGGAAGTGAATCCAAAGGAGTCTTAAGCAGCAACCTAGTTCCTGTGCTCTACTGATACGTTAGCAGACGGGTGATTTGAATACAATTCTGGGGATGACTTAAGAATTCTGGAGTAAAGTTAGATCCACTAGTGGAGTTATCTTACTTACATAGAAAGAAAATTGCTAAAAACAGCAGCCTTGGAGTGAGTGTTCAGAATGTTTTCTCATCCAGCACCTGAAACAGCTCCCAGAGTTTTAGCTTCCTGAATTACACTGGGGTGTTAGAGAAGCACTGGATAAGATCCGTCAGGCCAGAGGTAATACGCTCTTTCTTTTGACTCTGAATAATGCCAGAGTCTTTACATGGCCTTCATGTTCCAAAGAGGTTTTAGTATCCACAAAGACCCCCCAAAATGTTATCTACTTAGTATGTGTATTGCCACAGCAGAGTAGATAAAATACCAAGAAATTATCTTTATTTTATTTATTTTTTATCATTAGGACCAGTGTCTCTTGTCCTATACTGGGGGAGGGTGTCAAAAATCATAGGAAATGTGTATTATGAGAAAAAGTATATGCATGAATTTTTAAACCATGTTTGTACCAAAATAAACTGGTACTTTAATTCCATTTTTCCATGAAGTTTCTAAAGTCCCTTATGTGTTGAGTTGAGGGAGGTTGTGTGTGTGTGTGTGTGTGTGTGTGTGTGACTTCCAAACCCAGGGTTTATGAAAGATATAATAAGATGTGTTATTAAAATCTACACAATTTAAAATTTAGTCTCATCACCAATGCTTGAGAGAGTAATATATTGGGTTGTCAGGAAAGTCATGACACACTTTTGCATAGAAAAACAGGAAAATACATCATGACTTCCCCGACGACCCAATAGAATCTGAGCACTGGATAATGCTTGTCTAAGGGTCTGATTTTATAGAGAAGGAACTGAAGCTCAGAGAGGTTAAATTTTGTATATTTTACACAGTTAATAAGTGACAGAGCCAGAAAAAGTACCCAGATTTCCTGATTCCTAGCCCAGTTTTCTTTCCACTATGGCATGGTGCCTTATGACACATATGAGATTAGAGCAAAATCGTATTTGTTGAAATTCATGAGGCATGTTCTAGGTCTTTCGATGATGTCTTGTGGAAGGAGTGGGGTCATTCTCTCCTTGATATATATAAACATATATATATATATATATATATATATATATATATCCACACACACACTCTCATATATTTTTATTTATTTATTTATTTATTTATTTATTTATTTATTTTTACAGTCTAATATTAATCAATGGATTATCTCCTTTCCCTACCTCCAATTGATAAAGCTTCACTGGTTTTTCTCAACAATCTGCCTGTAGTTTGGGAAATTTTCTGCCTTCTTCAGAATAAATGCATGCAGGCCTTTAAGTTACTAGCACTTGAATTGCTAACCCACCAAGTGACTAATCTAAGCCATCACCTCGCTCGTTAGGTGCGCTGGATTACAAATGCCTCCTGATAGGACTGCAGTGGTAGTGTAGGGATTTGCAACTGGCAGGCAGGAATTGAATTGCCATCATTTGGCTTTAGCAGGAGTTAGAGTCTTGTCTCCAACATAAGCATGAGCCAAGGTACTGTCTCCTTTTTTCTAATTTTAGTTGGAACCATTGGCACTGATCTTACCTAGACAGACTAGTGTTATTTCTACCCAGCACAATCTGCTGGGATGGGCTCGAGTCCAAGCCATTCAGTTGAACTTCTCCCCCTGATTTACCAAACAGAGATATGATTGGATGTGGAGGGCAGGAGCTTTCACCCTTTTTGTTAGATGTCATCCGTTCAGACATAGAGATTCTCAGTTTAATTGGTTCAATGTATGACTCAGAAAGAATTGGCTGTTATGACTGAAAATTGCAGCGTGCTTTAATTGTGGGTCAGGAAGTAATTACTCTGACATTTTGGTACTGGGACACAGATATTGAGATGGTTAACTGCTCACGGGTACGAGAAAAAGTGAGAAGTGATGTCTACTTTTCAGGCCTCACCTATCTTATCCCGGAGCAGACAAGCTGAACAGTTGTCCTGACGTGGTCTCTAATCATGGCCATCCATCCCCTGTGGAATCCTTATGACCTCCGTGGCAGTGGCCTTGCTGTGGCTCCTGTCTTCACCTCCTCACCATAACACTCAGTGAGGCCTCCTCGGACTGTCTGCGCACTCCCTTAACTGACGAATTGGACTTGGGATGAAGAGCGGGCCTTGCAGCCTCTGGGCCCTCAATCCTCTTTGCAACCAGGCCTCTACTCTTTTTCTCCCTACCTCATTTTGTCGTGGGCTGTCTGCAAGGCTGCAGCCTCACAGAGCACCAGAGAGGACACAGACAACAAGTTTTCATTTTGCTCAGAGCCTAAACATAAAAGGGTTTCTAGCATTTCTCATCCCACCCAACCTCTCTAGATTTGCCCTGTGGGAGTTAGAGTGCAGGGCCCTCATTTCACTATTTAAAGGCATTTCTTCCTGATGATTCTCCCAAAAACCAAAAGTGCCAAAAACACTCAAAATCTTTTGCAATTACACACAGTGATTTTCCATACATAAAATCACAGGAGTCTTTTCTTCTGGCTCTTTTGTGACCCAAATGAGAAAGACTATATATAGAATGAGGAGAGCGAATGTACCAGGGTATTATTTTACATATCTTTATGCAGAGGTCTCAAAGGGACCTAGAAAAGACAGACTCCACCCTCCTAGGGTTTCCAATGAGTTCACATGGAATTTACCAGTTTTTGTTATTCTCCAAAACGATGGATTCAAGCACACACACACACACACACAACTCACCAACAGAGAGATCCATGTACATGACTAGAGAATATGTCTAAATTTTATGAAAAAGAGGGCTTGGAAGTATGTATCACATTCTGGTATCTGAATGAAAAATAGCAAAGCACTATCCAAGTGGAAAAGAATGCTATAAAATTAAGCCATTACTTCTTTTTACCCCTCCTCACCACCCCACCCCTTTCTTATTGACATTTTTTTTTCTGTCACCTTTTGGGGTATTGGTTGTAGTAAAAGATGTGTCTAAATGCCACATCCTGTTACTAACTTCTGCCTAGTTTTGAACCATGGATGAAATGCTATTTTACATTGTGAGGAACCCAATAAAATTTAATAATAATAAGTAATAACTATTAAATATGTAAGCCTTATTTTATGTGTGTTAGGTGGTGTTAATTATCAGAGCCCTTCGAGATGGGTGTCCCTATTACCCTCACTACATAAACGGGTATTGTTGCAAAGAGAGAGAAGCAGTCCTTGATGATAAATAGACATGCCAGGATTTTATCTGATGTCAAAATTCCAAGTCCCTATAACTTAGGAGTTGTATTTTGCTTCAATTAACAGAAGCCTGAATGACAGTAGTTTAGAGGAGATAGGGGTTTGTCTTTCTTCCATAGTTCCAGAGATTCAGATGCAGTTCAAGCTGGTTGTTCCACCTTGCTGTCAGGAACCCAGACTGCTAACCATCTCCTCCTCCACATATAGGGGGCGGCCTCGTTCGATGTCCCAGGGGGCTGGTAGGACTCTGTCAGAACAGCTTTAGTTGTCCTCTGAAAAGGGAGGAGAAGCAGAGAGCAGACAGCAGCAGGGCCACAGCATTCAGGGCTGACCCATTTCAAAGGGTTTTCACAGAATTTTGCCCCCTCCCTTCCACTTCCATCTCATCACTATAAGCAAGTTTCTATTCATCAAGGACCTGGTAGGGAAGGAGTATGGGGCAGCCAGGTGACAGTTTCTGCCATAGCTCTTTACCCCTACAAAATTGTCTTTTCCACTCTGAGCATAAGAATAGGTTGTGTGTCAGGGGGGTGGGTGGAGGGGGGGACCAGCAGTTAGCCTAATGGGACCAGCAGTTAGTGTAATGGCTATGTCGCTAAATTCCCATGTAGCCAACTGTGATTTGAATCCCGGACTCGGTGGCTTAAACTCATGCTGGGCGCGTGTACGTGCGTGCCCAAGATCCCAAGAGGAGAATGAAGGAGAGGGGATTGTGGTGTGGCCATCCCCCCGGGGGCTGATTTCTCGCTTTCTATCTCTCTGTCTCTCTCTGTCTTTCTGGCGAGCACATGTGCCCTATAGCAAAAACCTCTCAAAAAAAAAAAAAAAAAAAAAAAAAAAAAAAAAAAAAAAGTTAGGGGTTTGTGTTGTTTTAATTTAAAATGAACCATTTTCCCTTGTGTTGTGTCTCCTCCACAGTTATGCTTAAGAAAATACACACACACACACACACACACACACACACATTTGTATGTCACCTGTGTGGAAAGGTATCTCTTTTGGGGGATTTTTTTTTGTAGGGGACTTCCAGCAAATATTTAGCACAGAATTGTTTTTAAGGGAATATAGTTTATATGGAAATAGGGAGCTACACAACATTACCCAAGTTTGGAGAAAATGTCAACTGACTGAACCTTGTTTCTGCTTTCCAAAATACTAATTGACAAGTGATTAATCATTGGAATACAAAAGTCCTCTTAGAAAATAGTCCCTTCTGAGTTGTATTGTTCATTTTCAAGCCTGGTGTAACAAACTCGCTAACCAGATGTTATATGCCATAAGCAGTATGTTTTCAACTTTGAGAGACTGAAATTTCATGAACTTATTTATCCCTTAGTATCCTGATGTTTGAATAGAAACATGAGGGGGGCATAGAAGCAGTGAGGAAAAACTGGTTGAGGACTACAGTCAAATGTGAAGTGTGTAGGCTCTTAACGATAGACTCTTTTTGACAAAATTTACCTTTATTTTCTTTGCCACTCTAGTTACTCCATTTAGAATATGTCCCGTTGGGACCAGCAGATGGTGTAATGGCTACGTCACTGGACTTTCACATAGCTGACCACAGTTTGAGTCTTAGACCCAATGGCTTAAATCTCGTGCTGGGCAAGTGTGCATGCATGCCTAAA
Source organism: Tupaia tana (assembly GCA_026018925.1). NCBI lineage: Eukaryota > Metazoa > Chordata > Mammalia > Scandentia > Tupaiidae > Tupaia > Tupaia tana. Next base: position 132,761,972 of record JAKSZU010000006.1, on the reverse strand, counting down.
ATCCCAAGAGGGGAATGGAGGAGAAGGGATTGTGGCATGGCCATCCTCCTGGAGGGGTGGGGTGATTTTTCACTTTTTGTCTCTCTGTCTCTCTCTCTCTCTCTGGTGAGCACATGTGCCCTATAGTAAAATCTCTCTCTAAAAAAAAAATGAACTGAATTTGTAAATATTAGTGATTATGAATAATTTGGTGATTTCCAGAAATGTGGGTTTATTTGTTTTAAACAGATGACTTAGCATAGAATTTCATGTGCTAATGCTGCTCGTTAATATTCATGATCTGGTCCTAAAAATATTTTTCTAGTATTGTTCTTCATGGAACAATTTATTTGAGTCTGTAACTCATGGATAATTGCCTTGTGTTGTAGGGGAATGGATTACTTGATTTTTGCAATCCCTCAAAACACGGTATTGGAGTTATGCTATGCCAGTTTCTAATGTCAGCCCTCGGTGTAGCTTGCCATCAAGCATATATCTAAGGAATCTCAACCTTCCTTTCTAGTCTGTGAACTACTATAGTTGACAGAAGGGATTTCTAAAAGATAATTGTATTGATTAATTCAATTTCTGGGTTGAACATAAGCTTGTAAATTGGAGATCACTCATAGAAATTGAATACAAAGAGAAAATCTTTTTAAGTCTGGTTTTTTTTTTTGGGGGGGGGAGTATATTGAATGATTTATGTTGACCTCCTAAAAGCTTTCCAACCTCACAGAGCTTCAATACACTTCTAATGGAGTCCTGAATGCCAGCTCTATTTTTGTTGCTTGTACAGTAGGTGGGAAGCCTTTAACTGGTATGATGAGTCTTTGTTTCATTTCCATTGAAAAACACACAGAGTAACATTTTAGGACTTATAATAATTTTAGTAAAAAGTTTTCTGGTGTGCCATACATACATGTGTTTATACAAGTTTCAAAATATGTTACATTGTTCCTAAGTATAAGTATACATTTTTATATCAATATATTTAATCAAACCCAGTTTGTATACATACCTACATACATGCACACATCTCCGTGTTGTTCGTATGGGTTCCATATTTATTTCATGTTTGCCAGTGGAGTGTTTCATAGATAATAGGTTCTCTAAATACAGAAGCTATTTTATCCACATTCCATCACCCCCAACAGAGTATAATACAGTGCCCTTTACACAATGGATGCTAAATTAATGGTTGAAGTGAATGGTGACCAAAAGAATACATATTTAATCAGGGAAAAATGTACCATTTGATTTTTTATACAGGTACATGGGAAAGATGTCACTTAAAGAAAGTCCCTTTTGTGGTCGATTAGAACTGTTTTATTCTTATCTAGTTAGATAGAAGCTGAGCTCTGCCACTTTTATATAGTTTTATTTATAATTGTGAACATGGAGAGCCACATGTGGCCGTCAATCAGTAGAGAGATGAGGGCCCAACAGAATTATTTCTGTAGGTGGCCAATTTTTTTTCAATCAAGGACAGCTGAAAGGTCATGATTAAAACAGTGATTTTCCTGAAATTGTAAGTAACTGTTAGTGACTGTTTTGCACAAAGATGTCAAAACTACTTTTTCCTCTGAAAAAGAAAATTATAAGTTCTTGAAAACGTTGGCAGTTTTCCAAATTTCACTTGCACTACTGTAATGTATTTTAATTACTGCACTTGCGTCAGTTTCTTAAAAAATATAAAAGGCAAAAAGAAATGAGTGTGAGAGTAAGCATACATAGATTAAACAATAGCCATCAGATTCCTCACGGATACATACATTCATTACTTAACATTAGCCAAAGTCTAGGATTTAATAAATTTTACTCAAGGACAGTGTATAGCGTTAATTTATAAATATTTACGAGAATGAGTATCAATGGGCATTTCTATCAAAATATGGCACTGACTCTTGTGGTATTTAAGTAATTTGCTTCACGTGAACTGTCTGGCAAAAGCAGTCATGGGTAGCAAATGTCGCTAGCGATTTCTGTAGGTGGCCCTTTATTCTCTGAGTCAGATTGGACTCCAATCCCTGGGTGGTGGCAGAGAGGACTTACTGCTGGTCGTCACCGTCTTGCAGATGAGGTGTGGACATGAGGTCCTGACCATGTCCTACCATTAAAGATTCCTCAGAACCTTTGTAGCAAGAAGGATTTTAACCACAGTGTCCTGGTCAGTGTCCAAATCGTGTAATTACATTCTACCTCCTAATGTCTTCCTGCAGGTTCTGTTTTTGTTTATTTGTTTGTTTGGGGTTTTATTGTTGTCATTTCTTGAATATGTGGAGCAATAGTGTGTGTGTGTGTGTGTGTGTGTGTGTGTGTGTGTGTGTGCTTCCCGCTTTGGTTTTAAGTGGCGTGTGTTTTTAATCTTCTTTAGGCTGTACTAGAATAGAACTGAAGGGCTTTGTTATTTTAACCTGCTTTAATTTCAGGTCCATGATTTTACTCTCTTTCTCTCTCTATCTTACTCTCTGTCTGTGTGTTCATTTTTGTTATAGGGTGTATGTGCTCATCAGGAAGAGAGAGAGAAAGCAAAAAAGCATTTATCAAGCTTGGCAGCTGGCGTGGTGGTTAAGGCAGCTGGACTCCCACATGGCTGACCACAGTTCAAGTCCCAGGCTTGGCAGCTTGCTTTCTCACTTTCTTTCTCTCTCTCTGGTCAACTTCAAAAAAAAATTAAAATAATAAAATAATGACAATGAATGAAATTAATTTTTTTTTTTTAAAAAAAGCACTTCCTGGGAGGACGGCTACATCACAATCCCTTCTCCTCCACTCTCTTCTCAGGATATCTGGGCACACACATGCACCTGGTGTGCCTTTAAAGCTGCCATGTTCAGGACTTGAACCACTCAGTGGGCCATGTAGAGTCCAGCTGCTCTAAACACCGCACCACCAGCTGGCCATTCTTTCTTTTAGTTCTGTTTTCTATAAAATACATATACAGAGGAACAAATGGAAATAAATAACAGCAGGAGGAGCAACAAGCCATGGCTGGAACCTGGGCTGCTGTGTGGGGTTTGTTTCAAGCACATGACTCCCCTTTACCTTAGAGGAAGGTGCCGGAGGGCAGAGGAGATGAATGGCAGTAGCCGAGCGTGAATGGGAGGGATGGCAGGAGTCTGTGCTGCGTGTCAGTTCATTTAGAATTAAAAACTGGTGAGGTTCCATTTGAATCCAGAAATGACATGGTTCCTGTTCATGTTCAATGTCAATCATTTTTCCCTATTGATAAGCACTTTAAATTTGGATTTGTAAGGCAGAAGGGTATATCTCTGATGTTAAGAGCAATATTTTGATATGTGAGCATTTTGATGGCCATGTTTTGAATTAGATATTTCACTTATAATCATTTTTTGTAATCTACAGAAAGATACAATTTTATCAAATCAACATTTATTGGATGCCAACCATACAAAAAGAACTACATTTGATGTATTACTCTCAAAGATGCTTCATCTGGTCCAAAGGAAACACTGTACCAAGTATTTATCCTATTATATTCCTACTGGGTTGAAAGTGACTTTTCATTTAGTTGTGTTGTTATTTTATTTATTCAACGAGAAGAATGATAAAAACAAAATTCTAAATAATTTAGTCCTAACCCAAGCATAAATTTTTTCTATTAATCTTAAAACCTACCCTGCCAGTAGCATTTATAGAGAAAATATAAGCCCATGATTGGGAGAGTCGTTGTTTAATCCTGGTTCTTATGGACCCTATCATTTCCAAATGGACGTGCATAGCTCCTCTGTCTTAGTTATTTCATTGTGTGAATAGGAGTGATTCTTTTTTCTTTAGAGAGAGATTTTTGCTATAGGGCACGAGCACTTGCTGGAGAGACAGAGAGACAGACATTGAGACAGACAGTGAGAAATCACCTCCCCTCCCTCCCCAGGGGATATGGTCAGGCCTCAATCCTTTCTCCCCCATTCTCTGTTTGGGATTTTGGGCACGCATGCACACACGCACAGCATTAGTTTTAAGTCGCTGGGTCTGGAATTCAAACCATAGTTGACTACGTGGGAGTCAAGCGGCATTACCGTCTGCTTGTCCCAGGAGTGATTCTTAATACAATTTATCTACCTACTTGAACAGTTTTAACTAAGTGCTAAAAAATACTTCACCTTGTAACCTCCAAACAACAATATAGTATTTTTCTCACTAATAATTTCTTTGTGTTTGTCTGTTTGTTTAATTGTCAGAGAACATGCGTACTTGCCAGAAAGAGACACGCACAAAGAGAGAGAGAGAGAGAGAGAGAGAGAGAGAGAGAGAGAGAGAGAGAATGCACTCCCTATGGAGCATGTCACATTGCAATCCTTTCTCCTTCATTATTTCACCCTCTCTGGATTTGGGGCACATGTGTCCACTGTGTATTTTAAGCTGCCAGGGTGAGGGATTTGAAACATGGTCAGCCACATGGAATCTGGCTCCATTAACCACTAGGACATGGAGCCGGCCTGATCATTTATCTTTCACTAGATTGGTTTCACATGTAGTCCTCAACTAGATATGACCTTTTATCTTTCCCGGGATCTTGATGAGATTAAACCTGGTCTGGGTTTAATGAAACTTTAAACATTATATAAACTCCTGGTCTATATAATGGAACTTTCATCTTTCCCCAGGATCATAGCTTCTGAGATAGTCTCTTAACAATAGTGGGTAGTTTTGATTTTCTCTAATTCACCTTTTACATATCTTTATTTACTATAAAATAAACAAGTGAATGACTAATCCTTCCCTGAAAGTCTCAGATATCTGAAAAGACCTACACCGGGGACCAGCAGTTAGCATAATGGCTGTGTTGCTGGACTCCCATGTAGTCGACCACGGTTCGAGTCCCGGACCCAGTGCCTTAAACTCACGCCAGGTGCATGTGCATGCATGCCCAAGATCCTGAGAAGAGAATGGAGGAGAAGGGATTGCAGCGTGGCCATCCTCCCTGGAAGGTGATTTCTCATTTTCTCTCTGTCTCTTTCTGTCTGTCTGGTGAGCGCATGTGCCCTATAGCAAAAAAAAAAAAAGACCTACACCGGACTGCAGGAAGGCCTAGCAGTCCTTCTGGCCATCGAATACTGGAGAGTCACCCCAAGGAGCAGGACATCAGAGCAGATCTTAGCAACTGGAGGACACTCATACATACAGGGAACCAGATGGTCTCAGGAGGAGCAAATCCAGTCGGACGGGTTGCTAAGTATCTCGCTGATGGTGGCAGGGTGTGTTCCAGGGCACAGGGATGGAGCCCAGTGGCTGGAAACTCCATCCGCACATAGTAAGCTGTAGTGAAAGCAATGATCTGACCTTGAGCTTCAGGGAGATTTGGCAGACGGACTACCCAGGAGACTAAATTTTCAACCTAGATTAAAAACCTGATTAGAGGATATAGAAGCATGGGAAATGGTTGCAGATACTGGGGATAGTGTGGGAAGAGGGTGGAAGATGGGAGCGAGTAAGAGGAAAGGAATCAAGGAGAAAAAGAGAGAGGCAGGACATTTGTGGGACACAGAAATGGATGACTCTGTGTGGATGAGAATATGTATGATATCTTCAACAGGACTGGTGTGAAGTGTATTCACGTGGGGCAAATTATCTTTAGAAGCTGTAGTGATATACAGTGATTGAATTTATAAAATAAATTAAATTGAAAAAAAAAAAAAAAAAAAAAAACTCTGATGACAGAAGAACCAAGGTAAAAATCATGGAAACTGACTGTAGATTTAGCAAGGGAGCAAAATATAAAAATGAAGTTACTGACGCTGCTGAAAAGCAGAATCCTGCCGTGAGACCTCTGAGGTCTGCCGGGCTTTGGGGCTGAACAACAAAGCCGTTCATCCCAACAGCATCCTCCTTGGCTTGCTTTCTTGAAGATCTTTTCTTGGCTACCGCCTATTTTACACATGGCAGGAAAGAGAGAATGTATGTAAATTTTTGAGAACACGATCTTCATTCCCTTCTCTCTTTGCTTTGCTTTTATATCATCAAAGGAAGGTTATTTCTCACCTTACTTGGTTCTGTTTTCTTCCAACTATAAGCCTCCTGCACTTGGAGTTTCTATAATCCACGTAAAACAATTACGCCATTATTGATTGATTTAATACACACTTTAGTGCATTTTAACATAAGAGATTGGGATGCATCTTAAATCAATGGTTTGTCATAATTAAATTGCCAGAGTCTTTTTTCTTGGGGATACATAAAATAATGGGTTATCCTGCAGTCATTGGCATCTTGGATAAAATACAAAGCTTATCTATCTAAGAGATTATTGCTACCAACAATGCTCCAAACACAATCTGAATCACAGAGACCAGGAATGTGTATAGTGTCACATGATGTCACTGACACTGCCCATTAATAGAGTTTGACGGAGCCCCAAGAATTTGTAAAATCCTCTGAGTCTCTAAGCCACCTCTTCTCTATCTTGCCACATTCTCATTTTATAAAAAAAGAGTAATCAGAGAAGGCTTTCCAAAAGAGGAGAAGCCCCTGTAGGTCTTTAGAATAATTCTATGTCTTCATGGTATAGATACATTTATTACCTGATGTCTCCTTTCTCCTTATAGGATTTTATGAATCAGCATTTAGATCATCCCTTTCTTCCTCAGTATGTCTCTAAAAGTTACATCCTAGTGTTTAGAAGTAAAAACACTGGATATCCTTTCTTTCGCAGACCTTATTCCAGTAGAACAACTTCTGGGTAATATTCATGTGATTTACAGTTCTTCTTAGTTTCTTTTTTTTTAAGAATTGTTTAATTTAATTTAATTAATTTATTTATTTAATTTTGACCAGAGAGGGACAGCATAAGAGAGAGAGAAAGAGAAAGTGAGAAAACAAGCCGCCAGGTCTGGGACTTGGACTGTGGTCAGACATGTGGGAGTCCAGTGCCTTTAACCACCACTCCACCTGCCGACCCCAAATTCTTCTTAGTTTCTTTAAACTGAAGCTTAACTTTGCATTTTCAATGCTGTTTTGGTCATGATATCTTCTGGAAAGTCTCATCTTTGTCTAAAAGAAGTATGAATTTGTTATGAAAACATATGAAACTTTTTCTATTTTTCTCATTACCAACCTGAAAGGACATAGATACTTGTAATTACATCATTACCTAAATTTCCTCTTGGGAAACACCCAGACCACATGTGAATGTGTGACCAAAATCTTAAAGAGAGGCAGAAATAGGGAAGGAACTGTGGTACCACCATTCTTCATGGAGCATGCTCCCTCCCCTCTCCCTCTAACACACACCTCTGTCTCTGTGTCTAGAGAATAAACACACCACCACCACCAACAACAAAGTAGAAAAATGCAGAGCACAAATAATGGAGAATCAGTGTCATAGCTGATTGTGGCATCAAGGACAGGGTCAAAATTAGAGTCTTGAATATCAGACTAATATGTTCAGCAGGAACCCATTACCACTTCTGAGCAGAGGCATATGAGGACCAGAATATAGTTGAGGAAGACTAATCCTCTGGTACTGTGTACAAAGGGTTATAGTAAGAAGAGCCTGTAAACCAGGTAAAATGTTGACAAAAAGCTGGGTGAGAGATGACAGGGACCTACATATGATTTTTCTAATGAAGCGAATGTGTAGATATGAAAGTGATTTCCAACAAGGGTATTTAGCTCCAGGGATCACATGTGAAATGTATCTTACCAAAAAACATCACCCACAAGAATATTAATCCTAAACTGAATGCCTACCTTATCACATCCCATTTCATTTTTTGTCAAGTTAACTTTTCCAATACAGGTTTCAAAGTTTGCTATCTCTAATTAGGGATTACCAGACACTTCCTCAATAGTCAGAGCTTTAGGACAGCTAGAATTTCAGAACCTGAGTACTTGAATTCCTATGATAGTACAGATATTCAGCATCCAAAGTCTTCCTTTGACTTCTCACTGCTAAAATATGTGATAAGATCCTAACAAATAGGTACCTGTCTGTCATCTAATACTTCAAAGACCTAAAAGACAGGGCTCCACCTTATTTGTCTTTAAAGATCATGAGTATGAAATTTTGTGCTCTCTTTAAAATAAGAGCACTCTTTCTCATATTCAAATGAGTGATATACAGGACCCATACTTTTTCTTGAGGCGCTGTTAGTAAGTGATCTCAAATGCCTTCTCTAACACTGCACCAACTAGGAATGCAGTATTAAGAATGCTGTTTCTAAAAAATCACATCAAGTAAGTAAAAAAGTCTCAAGTCTCATCTACACGGTCTCATTCTTTTTTTTGGTAGATGTTTTGGCGTTAGGACTCATGTGCTTGCCGATGAGAGAAAGAGACAGAGATAGAGAAGGAAAAAGAGACCCCCCCACCCCCCCCACCCCCCCCCAACACACACACTGCAGAATGACCATGCTACAATTCCTTCTCCTCCACTCTGTAAAGTCAGTCATGTGGGATCTGGCTACCATAACCACCATGCTATAGAGCTGGCCCTGTTTTCTTTTCTTTCTTTCTTTTTTTTTTAACCTTGATTTCCTGATGAATTTTCTTTTGACTTTCTATTTCCCACATTTCCACCTGCTAAATGTTAGCCACCCTTTAGGGCTCAAATGTCTTCCTCTTTAAAAAATTTCTATCCACTATTTTGGAAATAAGATCTCCTTTTTTTCATTTTTAAATATTAAATAGATACTTGTTGGTTGACTAATCTTGTTTCTCCAGGGTCTGTACATAATAGATATATCATTTTCTATTACAAAGAATAAAAATGCATCAGATAAACTGTTAACAAAGCTAGAGTATCAATGTCTCAATGTACTGATTTTTCAGGGAGCTCTTTGTCATTTGTGGATTTTTCCAAAACTTTGCTTTTCCTCCTTTGTTCTCATTCTACCTAATCTGGCTTTTTGCCTTAGTCATTTAAATTCTAGCTTAGGAAGCGCACAGGAAGAAATGAAGCATTCAAATCACTTGAAAATAGAGGAGAGGCATTCAGCCTTTGTTCACTCCCAGCTTTTGATCATAACTATAATTCTCTGTAAGCAATCCAATAAAACTTCCCATTGAGTTGCACTTGTGTTTCCTTTGAGCTTAAATTTACAGGCTACCATCGGTAGATTAAAAATCCATTAAAATCTATAAGAACAGCAGAAGTTACATATTCCTTTTGCTGTAATAAAGATTTTTTTGAAAGATTTTACATTAAAACTCTGTTCCTAAGTACTGATATTAATAGGCCGTTTTAAAGTCAAACTTGGCTTGTTCCTAGCGATGGAAGATTGCACAAGGAGTAGCTTCCCATATTCTGTGAGACTGAATTTTGGACAGATGACTGAGACACAGTTGATTTTAGACAATGCTAGACTTTATTAACAAACAGCAGACAACCTCAAGCATAAGTGGTAATGAGGATAGTTGGCAAAGAACACGATAAGAAGGGGTGATAATAGATTCTGGGAAAGAGTGCCCAGGTAATTGTCCTGTAGCTAGCAAGAGAAATGAAACTAGAGAAAGGGTTAAGGGTCAGGGATAGAAATGTAAATTTAAACTAATATATAGAGAAATGATCATGAAAATCACAATGCCCAATATTGTGAAAACATTCAGATAAAGTAGAGATAGGAAGAAAATGTGTTTCTGTTTGTGCCTTTTCAAATTGATGCTTTCCTTTGATGTGATAGTTTATAATCTTTGCTATAAATTAACTTGCTCCTAGCATCTTCCTATTTTTGCTGATATTTAAGAATTAAATTTAAAGTTGAGAGCAAAAGATGTCCTATCTGTAGCTCAGAGGCAGCAGGACTTCGATGGATTAGAATGCAACTTTCCCCATTGTTTTCCCAGGTGATTTGCCATCACCGTGTCTTAGATCAATCAATTATGCTAATAAAATGTAACTATGAAAGGTTTCCTCTGGAGTTGTCTTTGTCCTCGATCCTAAACTCAAACTTTCTTGAGTTATCCAAGGTAAAAGCCCTGATGCAATATCATGAGATGGGACCGATGGTACACCCACGTATTTCCTGTCTCAGTGGCATGACGTCTTCTGACCGTGCTGAGGTTGTTTTGAAATCTTCCCTCTTCCTGTCCTTCCTGATGGCTCTGTGTCTGAATTTTGATGGTTCTACTCTTCAGAATTTCTCCTTGCATTTTCATCTACTTTTACTTTTTTTTTTGGCTGTGTATCATGTCTCCTTTCCTAGAAAAAAATCTCACATTCATTAGAGAAATGCAAGGGGAAAAAAAACATAAAGAGAGAAATAATATTTAAAATGTGATTCTAATTCAGCTCACCAAAGCAGATGACTAATAAGAGTTTGGCCTGCAGTCTTCCATTAAAAATAATTTTTTGTGGCTAGCCTGTGGTATGGTGGTTAAAACAGCTGGATCCCACATGGCCAACCACATGGTTTGAGTCTGGACTGGAAGCTTGAGAGACATACCAGGTACATGTGTGTGCACACCCAAAACCCTGATGGGAGGGAGAAGTCAAGGAGAAGGGATTGCAGTGTGTCTATTTCCCGTGGGGAGTATTTTCTCTCTCCCCTCTCCTCTCTCTCTCTCTTTCTCTCCAGCAAATGCATTTACTCTCTGGTGAAACTTTTTAAAAGATTAAAAAAAATGTGGCTCAAGCTCTATGGAGCACCTATAGTGTACCAGTCTGCAGAGCTGGAAACCACATGTCAAATGTTGTTCAAGTCCCCAGCTCAGTTGCCTAAAAACACGCCAGGCATACATGTGGGTACCTAGGATCCTGGAGGCTGGGAATAGGGGACTGAGAAAAGGGGTCAGGGTACAACTCTGCCCTGTGAAGGGTACCTCTCTCTCTTGTGTGTGCATGTATGTGCTCTATCATAAATGATAATGTTTAAAAATCTTGCTGCTCTGAACTTAGACGAAGATTTTTACAATGTAAATGTTTAAAATTTAAAAATTATGTAATAGTCAAGATACAATATTTATTAAGTACATAGTTTTATAGAATTTGATTTACATTATAATGTTTTTAGAATCTACATCTTTTTTTAAGGACATCAGTACCTTTTCATATAGGTAAATATTCTTTATGTGTCATCTTACTGTCTGTATAGTATTCTGCATTCTACTATATATACTAGTTGATGCAGCCAATCTCTTGGTTTAGGGCAGTTAGTTTTGCTTTCTCTTTTCTGTTCCCATTGCCACTCCTAGTGTCAAAACTCTCACTATACTTGCTTGGACTATATATTTCAATATTCATTCAAATGATGCTTATGTCTGGTGAGCTATCTAATCCTTCCAGAATAAGTTTAAAATACAAATAGAAAAGGCAAGCAATTTTTAAGCCTGTAGCTTGAGCAAAGACTTTGATGACTTTCAATTTTCTTCAGAATAAAGTTCACCCTTTCTTCACCCATCTCATGGTAGTTATGATTCCCTAAACACTTTATTACTTTAATATCTTTATCAGTGGCTTTTTTTTGGCCAAAATGCTTTTACTTTAATTCTACCTTGTAATATTCTATTCATTCTTAAAGATAAGTTCAAATTTGGCTCCCTGATTAGTTTGACAACTCTCCTAGTTCAATTAATTACTCCCTCCTCAATGCCCCCATAACGTTTTCTTGTTGCGTTTTAATGTAAATCTAGTTGAGAATGTGGTAATAGTAAGAAACTCATGAACTTTGAACTTTGACCGTCTTGGGTATGAAACCAAAATTCATCTCTTATAATTTATTTTAAAATCTCATTCCATCATCAGTTTGTTCAACAAATGCTATTGATCACCTCCTTTATGCCAGATCCTGTGTAGAGCTCGAGGATATAATGGCAAACAAATGACATTATTAATGCATAATACTTACTATGGAATCCCTACAAACAGGCACTGGTCCAGTGCTTTACACATGTAAACTCATTTAATTTTTACAACAGGTTCTATTACAAACCCTCCTTAATGGCTGAGGAAATTATGGTACTGAGTTTACCACTTATGAATATTACCCAGGTAGTTAATCTCAAAGCAGGGATTCAGACCCTGGTGGTCTACTTCCAGAATCTTTTCTCATGATCAGTATGTTTATTGCCTCTTAAAACAAACAGAGTCAGACATAGTATTTCCTTTCTGAAACTTTCAGACTGTAGTTGTTAGGTGCTATGAAAAGGAAATACACAGCACTTTGAGAAAGAATAATGGTTTTAAATAGTTTTGTGAGTTGTTTATGTTTCTGAACTTCCTTTTTTTCTTTTTTCTTTTTTTTTTTTTGAGAGGATACATATGCTTGGTGGAGACAGAGAGAGAGAGGGAGAGAGAGAGAGACAGAGAGAAGAAAGAGAAGAGAAAGCACTCTCTATGGGGAATGGTCACACGCTATCCCTTATCCTCTTTCTCCTTTCCTTTTGAGATTTTGGGCATGGATGTGCACACACACACACACACACACACACACACACAAACATCTGCTGTGTTTTTCAAGCTGCCAGTTTTAGAACTCAAACCATGTAGTCGGCCATGTGGGCCCTGGTTGCCTTAAGCCACTCGCTACTTCCTTTCCTCTCCTTTAAGCTGAGATCTAAAGGAAAAACAGGAGTGAGCCAGGTAAAAAAGAGAGGAAGGAAGGGCATGGATACAGGAAGCAGTGTGTACAGAGGCTCTGCGGTTGGAGGAACTAGGTCACGTGGAAGGCCTGAGATCCAGCGGCAGGGTTAGAGTGAGGCTGAGGTTGCAGATAGGTGGGACTCAGAACCCTGCAGGTCAGGTTGTGTTGTTGTCTATCCTAGGAGCAATGGGAAGTGATGAGATGTTTTTAAGATTTCATGGGCATAGTTTTATTTTGTAAAGATCCCTCTGGGGCCTGATAGTGGCACATTTACACAACTGATCCAATGTGCAAGGGCTCCAGGTTCATATCCTGAGACCTCCCTGTACACACTGGTATGTACACACATGCCCGTGATCTGTGCTGGCTTAGACTCAGGGTTGATAGTGGTATGAAGACCCTTTTGGGGGTGAGGTGCCACTCTGTCTCTCTTTTATGGAAAAAATATCCCTCTGACTGCAGCACGAAGAAGAGTTTGCAGTATAGATGGTAATATAATACCTGTGAGATAATGTATTTGAAAGAATCTAGCACAGTGTCAGTCTTACTGTGAGAATACAGCTAATGCCATTGTCCTTCTTTATTTATTGTTTTATTCACTAGACTTAATACACTATTCTGCCAAAAGTACAAAATACTAATAGTCTGTTGACTGTCTAAGTGAATTAATAAATCATTAGAGATTTTAAAAATATATTTCCAGAAATTGGGACCAGCAGTTAACATAATGGCTATGTTGCTGGACTCCCATGTAGTCGACCGTGGTTCTAGTCCCAGACCCGGTGGCTTAAACTCATGCCGGGCACTTGTGTATGTATGCCCAAGATCCTGAAAGGAGAATGAAGAAGAAGGCATTGCAGCATGGCCATCGCCCCTGGGGGATGATTTCTCACTTTCTGTTTCTCTGTCTTTCTGGTGAGCACACATGCCCTGTAGCAAAAACCTCTCTTTCAAAAAATAATAATAATAATAATTCCTTGCTTCACAAAGTAGTTCATTTAGTCGCTTCTCCTCCATTCTCCTCTCTGGATCTTGGGCATGCATGCACACACCCAGCATGAGTTTAAGCCACCGGGTCTGGGACTTGAACCTTGGTCGACTGCGTGGGAGTCCAGCGACATGGACATTATGCTAACTGCTGGTCCCAAAATCACATTAACTTTTGAAAAGAAACATAACAGTTTACTCATGTTGAATCTACAGTCTACCAAAATGCTGTCTGAACTGCTCAAAACCAGTTTTTCTTATCCTATTTTATGCCATGAATTGAACTCACTCGTCTCCACAGCTTTCCATGTATCAATATTATTTAAATATAATCATTTTGGTTGAAATCCTTTTGCACAGTGATTCTAACATCTAGCCTAATAGCTCTTTATCCAAGATTTTTGGTTTGTACATATTGCAAAAACATTTTTACAACTTCAGTTTTGCTGTTGATAGTACTGTTATATAAAATAGACCTCGAGTTCTTATTTTCTAAATACTTCTTTCCAATGACACTGACTTTTCTAACGTTATTTGATTAGCTTTAAGTCTATCTATGTGTACATTTATCTATCTTGTAATTTTACATCTTATTTTTAAAGGCCCTGCTAAAAATCAGAAGCAAATCTAATGTGTTTGGTGATTGCCTAGTTTAATTAAACATTTTGAATGAAGGGAGTATATTTAGTCCACGAAATTATACATCGTTAGTAAAGTAAATAACAACAAAACTATCTACAGAGTGGGTGCTCTGAGCCAGGCACTTCTCTGAGTGATTATATACATTAATTCTATGAATTCTCACAAAAATAGCTGTGTAATGGGTACTATCAATGTCCACATTTTACAGATGAAAACTGATGCGTACTTTTGTGAAGTACAGAAGTTAAGTCCCTAGCCAGGTTCACATAGTTAGAAAGTAGGTGGAGTCAGAAACCAAACCCTTGGAGTTTGGCCCCAGATTCTGTGCCCTATGTTAACTCAGGAACCATAACGTCCTATGTGCTAAAGAAAAAAAATACAAAATAGTAAAATAATGTGGTACTTTCAGTAAGAATTACTTGAAAATTATTTTAAACTTGGACTTTTTTTCTACTATCCCATGTACTTAGGAACTTTCCAATAAATCTAAGATCACTTTTAAATCTAAGATCACTGATCCACCACAAATTACAATGGTTTACTGGGTATCTCTTGTCTGGTGAGAACCGTATCTACATAGTCGAGGAAACCCTGGTTCAGACAAATTACATGCCAGGACAGTTTAATGCTGCTCCTTATGGTATATTGGCGACATAATAGGAAATGCACAGTAAACTTCACTAAGAGGAAAGAGGGAAACCTTTGCAGTCATTTATGGAACTAAACAAAAACAAAACATGTGCATATTGATTATGGTGTCTTCATTCATACATACTATTTTCAATATGTTTTTAAAAAATATGTTTTTTAAAACTGTAGCAACATCAGGTGTTTGCAACATGGAAAGAAAATGAGGTTGCTGAAATATTTGAAGTAGTGGAATATTGTATAGCTTTATGGGAACTTTTTAAACACTGGCCTAAATATGGCCACAGAAGGAATACATAATTTCTTTAAAAATGACTAATAATACAAAATGTTTATGTGGTTATTTTGTATTTTCATAGTAGGATATCTATGCGTTTTTACTTCTTTGTGGAAGAGAACTCATAATTTGATTCTAATTTTAATCCAGGTAAATGTGGCATTACCTCAATAAGAATTAAGTGTTTGCAAATTTGAATTTTTTTCCCTAATAATCTATATACTAGGAGCTTTTCAAATGATTTGTATCAGTAGCCTATCATTAAGGTTTGTTGGAGAAAGCTTTGCTTTCACTGAAAGTATCTTGTGAGTGAGAAAGAAAAAGAAGGCTCTATAGGATATATTTTTATTTTTGACTCCATCAACAACAAAATCCTAATTTGGATAACTAATATGCTTAAGTATTCTCTGAAAAGAGCTATAATATATTAGAGCTGTTAGGTTGCTTCCACAAATCATTTTGTTTTACAGCTTTGATCTTGAAATATGTGGACTGGTGTCTGATTTATGCTGTTGGTCCTCCTTGTAGATAGTTAAGTATTCTCGCTTAATGTTATTAAATAAGCCAAAAGCTGCAAATGGGCCTCCTTGACTCAGGGCCTTTTAAGAAGACTTTTCCCTTTGAATTATACACCTTATCATTTTGGTTATGTTTGCTGTGGTCTATTAATGCAGTTTGTCCTTTAAGAAAGTACGTGTTCACTGGCATTGTCACTTACTTTTGACCTCTCTTTACCTTGATTTAAAACCAGTATCTCTAAAAATTTGGGAGAAAATATGCAAAGAAGGTTATTTAACTGTAAAACCTGTTGTTTATAATCTATAAGTTGACTTCTAACTTAATTTGAAAGCACTTTATGGAAAACCAATCTGGTACTACCAAAAAAAAAAAAAAAAAAAGAAAAGTTGGATTTCTTTTACATTGTAAACACATGGAACTGAAAACCGAGGGGATGTAAACATACCCATCTGAAAATTCTAGACCACAGTCTATGAGGACATATGTAGACAGGCATTTTTGAATTATGATTATTCATTTTATTATTCTTCTCCACGTAACTTACAGCTATTGAAAGATAAGAACCTTACCTTTTCATCCTTGCCTTCTAGCACCTCGCACCATAATCACTATATTTGTAAAATAAATTTTAAAAATTACTAATAACAGCAATTGTTTTTTATTTGCTTACTATGTGCCAGAGATTCTTCTAAGTTCTTTCTATGTATGACATCATTAAGCTGTCATAGCTGTCATCTGTCTATGAGACAGATGACATTATGATCCTCATACATGTAGGAAGAAATTTCCACACAAGGATTTTAAATACATACTCATAATCACATAACGGTTATAGGGATAGATACATTAAAACAATATAAATAGGTTAACAAAGGAGAGACTCTATGTGTCTTATTTCTGTATGTTGTTAGTAAGCTACATTTTACCATCCAGTCATTAGTTTCGATGCAGTCATTTTATTCTGGTCACCCTTAGTGAATGCAAATTGAGACAGAATGGGTGGGCAGAATATTGAGCAACAGGGCATCTTGAGATGCCCAGACCTACAAATGCAGAGAAGGAAGTAGAACCAAGATTAGGTAGGCAAGAGGGGGGTATGTAATAAAGTCATTATTTTAGGTGAATCTAAGGAATTATGATATGACTTCATGAAAACTCCCAGTAACCTGAGACCACAATACCATTCCTCAATAAGATACAATACAGTCCATTTTTTTTCTCCAGCAATAGAACATTCTGCTATCTCTTCAGATTAGAAGTAGGGGGTGTAGACAGCTTGTGTTGAGATCCGTGCAGTATGGAAGATACTTCTCTTTAAACACTAGAATTGCTCTAATGGTGAGATGCTCACACCATGAGAGAGGAGATTTGAGACTGAGAAAACTGCACATTCATATCTCCCGTGTCAGGGTTACGCTAAGCCATGAGTGAGCTGAGCAGAATGGCAAGGCCTTTATACTAGTTACGTTAACCACTTAAACTTTTCTTTAGTTCCTAAATGAAAATAGTCGAAATTCTCATAAGGAAATGCATGTGTATTGTGATGTCAGAGTACAATGTATAATCCTGCTATTTAATACATTACACACACACATATATACTTTTTTTTTGAGATTTTTGCTGTAGGGCACATGCACTCACTGGAGAGACAGAAATACAGAAAGCAAAAAATCACCCCCCAGGAGGGATGGCCACACCACAATCCTTACTCCATTCTCCTTTCAGGATTTTGGCCACACATGCACACGCAGTTGGTGTGAGTTTTAAGCCACACAAGGAGTTTAAGCCGGAACTTGAACCTTGGTCAACTATGTGGGAGTCCAGCAACCTTACCATCATGCCATCTACTGGTCCCATATATTTTTAATAAATTTTATAATGTGGAACATAAGCAGTCCTTTAACTTCTATGCAACTTACATTCAGGCTTTCTAATATTTTGAATGGGAGAAAAGGATGAAGAAACCTAAAGGGTTGTTGATTGAGAGAACAAGTTAAAGTGGCAAAGTAATATCCATCATTAAAAGACCTGAGCGCAACTCTTCCTCTGCCCACCCCCACTGTTGTCAAGGAATGGAGAACTTCAGACAGGGCTAAATGGGAGGCTAGATAGGGTCTGTTCAGTCGCCACAGGTCCTTAGTCTTAATATTTAGAAATGTGTTTGCAGTAGCTCTACTAGAAGGGATTAGATCCCACGGACTAATTCGTGTGAAGCAAATTTAGAAGAAATTGAGATAGATATTTATTTATTTAAGCTGAGACATTTAATTATAAGGATAACTAAAAATCTTCTCAGTAGAAAGGTTTCCTTGGGCCACTTCGTTTTTTTAGTTTGCCACAGGACGGATGTGCTTGCTGGCTTGCTGGGGAATGATGGGAGCGTGGAGGGGAGGAGTGAAAAATCACCTCCCCAGGGGGATTGGCCATGCTGCAATCTCTTCTCCTCCATTCTTGGAATTTGGGGCATGCATGAACACATGCCTAGCATGTTTTTTAAGCCAGGAGATCTAGACGGGACTCACACAGTTGGCCAGGTGGGTTCTAGTTGCCTTCTTCTCCATGCCACCGGCTGGTCCAGAGCCACTTCTTAATATATTTCCGAAGATGGTTTCATGAACATGGGGGGAAAATGGAAGCAATAAGATGGCTTTAACTAATGTCATAGGATGAAGGGTCCTTGTATGCCACTTCTGTCCTCGAAGAGCTAAATTATTAACTTAGTAAATAGGCCAGAATACTCAGTTGTCAAGGTAAATTATCAGGGTATGTTTTTCCATGGAAAGTGTCATGAAAAAGAAATTCTTCCTTTTTGGCTTCTTTGCTTTTTGGTTTTCTAGATATAATGTAGACATGTAAAGAGTGCTCTAAGATGTTAAATATTTATTCAGCTCCTAGCTTCAACAGCTCACGCTCATTATAGATTAGATCATTTGATGACATGTGAGATAATTAGACTTAGGAAGCACCCTGATATCACTTATATGTTGACAAATCATTCCTCCAAGTAATTTGTTTTTTCTGCAGATGGTAAATCCTATTGATTTTACATTGAGTTTTATTAAATTTTGTTTCAGATGTTTATATGTTCTGAGAGTGTTCCCAAATTCTGTGCCTATCTGGAGCCTGTCAAAGATGGAAACTGTAGAAAAAATATGGGCTTTGAAGACAGGCAGCTATAGATGAAGCCATTACTGAATATACTTGATCTCTTTCTTAGTTTCTCCATCTATAAAATAGGAATAATTAAGCCTATTTTATAGGGCAGCATATCACAAATGACTGGTACATAGTAGGTGTTAGATAAGTCAGGGTTTTTTTTTTCCTTTTTCAAAAGTTCTTAGAAGAAAAAAAGGTATTTTTTTTTCATCTTAGATATGTTTCACAACAGACCAAATCAGGTCTATACAATGTTTTTAAAATCATCTTTGGGGACCAGCAGATGGTGTAATGGTTGCATTGCTGGATTCCCACATGGCTGAATGTGGTTCGAGTCCCAGATTCGGTAGCTTTAAACTGACACTGGGTTTGTGTGTGTGTGTGTGTGTCTGTGCATGCCCAAGAACCTGAGAAGAGAATGGAGAAGGAATTGTGACGTGACCATCCCCCGCAGGGGGGTGTGATTTCTTGCTTTCTGTCTCTCTGTCTCTTTGGTAAATGCAAGTACCCTTATAGCAAAGATCTCTTCAAAGAAAAAGAAAAAAAATAATAACTTTGAAGTAATGGCCTACTCTAACGGTCAGTAACTGTCACATAAAAATCTGTGTTTCTTGCTTTTCTTGATAGAGTATATCTTCTGACATGCAACATTAACATTTCTGTACGGAAGGATAGGCTAAACTGAGTATGGACTGCCCCTTTCTTTGAATGTAGTGTTTGCCAGCTAGTATAAACCTTTGAAGATTTTTACATCTGGTATTCCTTCACTGTGTTATACTTTGCTTAATGAAGTTTTATTTCATGATATTTTGACCAAAGGAGAACCAATGACTCCATATAGAAATACATATTTGCAGTGCTTTCACAATACTAATTTTAAAAAATCACGAAGTTCTTGCTTTGGTACTCTAAGATGATCACGCTTTCCAAACTGAAAATTGGTCTGACTTAAGATCCGAAGGTGAATGACTAAAACTGAGACTTGAGGGCTGGCAGGTGGTGTGGTGGTGAAGTTGCTGGATTCCCACATATGTTTCAAGTCCTGGACCTGGTGGCTTGCCTTCTCACTTTCCCACTTTCTCTCTCTCTTTCTCTGTCTCTTTCTGGTCGAATTAAATAATAATTATAATAATGATGAGTAAAACTAAATAAATAAATAAATAAAACTGAGACTTCTAATTTTCATTGTAACCTTGAACCACAATTTACTCAATGTCGTTGACAGATTACTGTGAATTTTCAAAGGAGCGTTTTCAGTTTCGACACCCTTGTCCTGGACCAATTTGGGAGTGTGATGGCAAACACACACCATTTATAAAATGGAAGTGCTGTGTTCATTTTGGAAACAAATTGCCAAGCTATTTAGGACTGGTTTTAACCTGACATTCTGGCAAGGGTCTCATGGGACATGCAAATTAAAACCTAGTCTTGGGTCAATTTTAGCAGTTATCTTTTGAATTGGACAGTCTCAGTGACTGGTTTGACAAAACTAGTGATCCTGTCGAGTGTTATTAATTTTATTTCCCCAAGAGAATAATGAAAATAGGATTCATTGTTTAGTCCTCAGGTTAAAATTGTACACCATTATCTATACGAACAATATCTGAAAAGCCCCCATGGAATATACTTGAGAGTGAATTAAGCATAATTATGCCTTTAATATATAGAAACAGGCCTTAACTAGAAAAACAGTAGCATGCCCATAAAGTTCAATTCTCAAGTAGAATATACTGTGAGCGAGACAATTCTGGAGCTGGAAATTCTGAGATCTATTTCCAGGTTATTCTGACACTCATACCCCATGATCTTCTGCATAGGTAATTACTATAAAAAAAATCACAGTGAATATGACAGAAATGGCATTTGCATTTTTCTATGGTCTTTATTATGATTTATCTGAGTGTATTATCTGGGTGTAGTTAAAAGGAAGTAGATTGTCTGTATCTGAAGTCAAGCTCTAACATTTACTAGCCGGCACACTT
This sequence comes from Tupaia tana, assembly GCA_026018925.1. Lineage (NCBI taxonomy): Eukaryota > Metazoa > Chordata > Mammalia > Scandentia > Tupaiidae > Tupaia > Tupaia tana. The sequence continues at coordinate 132,741,243 of JAKSZU010000006.1, read as the reverse complement.
GGATCTTACATAAGTCTCTTACTTCATCTCTAGACCACCTCAGTTTCCTCAGCTGAAAAATGGAGATAATAACAGCTCTTCCCACTAATGTTAGTGAACACAAATGAGATCAGTAGTAAGCTTTTACCCACAGAGAGGCAGAATAAATGCATGCTGTTTTTGCTACTTACCTTGGTCTACGATGCACTTTTTTTTTTCTTTTTTTGGAGAGGTTTTTGCTATAGGGCCTGTGCGCTCGCCAGAAAGACAGAGACAGACAGAGAGATAGAAAGCAAGAAATCACCCCCCGGGGGGATGGCCACGCCGCAATCCCTTCTCCTCCATTCTCCTCTCAGAATCTCGGGCACGCATGCACACGCGCACGGCATGAGTTTAAGCCATCGGTCCAGGACTCGAACCATGGTGGACTACATGGGAGTCCAGTGACATAGCCATTACTCCAACTGCTGGTCCCCGTAATTACTATTTTTTAATTTTACCAGAGAGACACAGAGAGTATAGAGTAAGAATAAAAGAGAAAGCAAACCAGCAGGTCCGGGATTCACACTGTGGTCGATCATGTGGGAGTCCAGCACCTAAACCACCACACCACCTGGTGGCCTTGGGCCTTATTTTTAGACAAGAAGCCAGCAAGCTTTATGATAGAGGGGGCATTCCTCAGGTCAGCCTGTTTAATATGAGTAACCACAGGTTCCTAATAACAGGGTCTATGACATCAGGGAAGTCCTCTCTAGTGAAAATCATTTTTACTGTTAGTACAGTTAACAGATAATGTTCCTCCTTTTTTCGATGTATCTTATAGCCCATATTATGATCTAAGGCCATTGACCCATCTCATATTGGTGCCATAAATCTTATACCATCATGTGATGCTCACTAGAGCTGAAGTGAATGTGAGGGGAAAAAAAGGAATGTGTATGTGTGTGTGTGTGTGTGTATATGTATATGTATGTATACACACATCCACATATATATACATACACACACACATGTATATATATATAAAGTTACTTCAATAGTTCATGGCAGGGCAAGCAGTTGGTGTGGTGTTTAAGGTGCTGGACTTCCACATGACCAACTGCAGTTTAAGTCCTGGGCCTGGTAGCTTGCTTTCTCACTTTCCCTCTCTCTCTGTCTCTTTCTCTCTCTGGTGAGTGCATGAACCCTGTAGCAAGTTAAAATAATAATAATGATGATAAGTAAAATTAAATAATTATTTTTAAAAGTTCATTGCAAAATGGCAAGATGAAATTAAAGTACAGGTTTCTTTTGATACCCAAAGTTTGAAATCCATGCTTATTCTTTTTACAATACATATGTTCCATGACCTTTTTAAAGACCCTCTTGTGGACATATAGACATATACGGATACACATACATATATATAAATTATATATGATGTATGCGAAACCTATTTTATAAACTATGATTACACGAATGGCCTTTAGGTAGTCTATTTTATACACATACACCCACATAAACGACTTTGTTTCTTAACCCCCCGTGGTGTGCAATGTGCTGACAGTGCAGGGGACTGAGGGCTTTGCCACCATTGTGGAAACAGCTGCAGAGTAGAATGTGGCTTCCAAAGAAACACCATCGGTCCGAATCTCCACAGTACCTTACTGGTATGTTCTAGTTTTATTTTAGTTTTGGTTGTTTTTCCCCTTTGTGGGGTTCCCTGTGTACATATTACCTAATTATTCTAATTAGCCAAAAATACTACATGGAAAACTGCTAGAAAAGTGTTCCTGTTACATGAGAGATGCTGGAGAACTGTACCAAAGAGATGCCAAGAAGAAAAAATATAAGATGAAGAGGAGGAATATTTAACTTTATTTAATTGCCATGTAAAGCATTTAAAGTATGATTCTAAATATAATTAACAAATGTTGGAGATATTTGCATCCTTCATTTCATTTTCAGACAACTGTGGGATACATTTTTGGGCTTTTAGGTAGGATCTGTCAAGGAATGCTTCATAATCATAAAGGAGTTCTTCATCTCAGCACAAGTACTTCCAGACTTATGACTTGTCTCAAAAAAAAAAAAAAAAAAAAAAAGGAAAAAGAAACAAAAAAAGAATATCTGGTTTGCCCCATAGCACAGTCATTAAGCACTCTATTGAGAGCCAGATCCAACATGGTGATTCAAATCCTAGCCTCAACAGCTTGGAAAACAAGCTGGGTGCATGCGCATGTGCACATGTGCCCAAAGTCCTGACAAGAAGATAAGGGATTGCAGTGTGATCATGCCACACTGGGAGGGGGAGGGGGTTGTGTTCTCTCTCCCTCCCTCTGTCTCTATCTCCTCCTGTTTTTCTCTCTCTCTCTCTTCCTCCTCTCCCTCCCTCTCTGGAAAGAAAGAACATACACTCTCTGGCAATTAAAAACAGACAAAACCCAAATACTGGCTACAGTGCATTTTTGCCCTCTTCTTTCTGTTACACTATAATCCCCTATTGGATGTTTGGTTGTAATTCTCTACTGAGTGGTGTCCCTTCTTGTGAGGGAGAAAACATGAACTTCCTCATTATTGATTTGTGTCTCATTTCCATTCTCCTTCCCGGCTAATATCTGCACTGGTAACTAGTACAGTCTCCATGAATGCTCCAGACTACTGCTGGGAAGAAAACAAAGCAATTGAGTGGCTCTCAAAAATTGGGGAATGTAAAAAAATTCATCTGAAAAAACTTGCCAAAAGTCGGATTTCTGGAGCCAGCAGGTGTTGAGGTGGTTAAAGTACTGGACTTCCACATGATCAACTGTGGTTCAAGTTCCAGACCTTGTGACTTGCTTTGTCAGTTTCCCTCTCTCTCTATCTCTCTGTCTGTCTCTCTCTAGTGAGTATGTGTGGGAGGCTGCGCAGGAGCAAGTCGGCCGAGGTTTCTCAGAGAGCAAACAATTGCCATGATTGGCCACTAGAATCCCTCAGATTTGCATATCTGGCACCTCATGATTGGTCCAAAAGCAACCAATCGTAACCCACCGTTTACAACCAATCACGGCCCACCGTTTACAACCAATCACGGCCCACCATTTGCAACCAATCATAACCCACCTTTGCGATCCACCAATGTGTATATAACCACCATGTCTGGCCCACAATAGCCAGAGGACCAGGAAGACAAGGAAGACAAGACAGAAGACCAGGAAGACGACGACCCTGGAGAGCCTGCAGAGCTGAAACACCACACAGTCTCCAGACGACCCTGGAGAGCCTGCAGAGCTGAAACAACGCACAGTCTCCAGACGACCCTGAAGAGCTGTAACACTACATCGTCTCCAGACGATCCTGAAGAGCTGTGACACCGCGTCGTCTCCGTGCTGCTCACAACAGACGACGCGACCCTAAAGAGTTGTAACACTGCGTCGTCTCCGTGCTGTACCGTGCTGCCCACAATAAACAGACGACACTGTGTCGTCTCCGAGCTGTGACACTGTGCCGCTTGTTCCGGCTCTCACTCCTTCCCTCAGGAAACCTGTTCAACTGTCCCACCGGGTCGGGACACGTGGCGCCCGAACCAGGTCGGGACAAGTATGTGTGTCCTAAAAATAAATAATGATAAATGAAATTAAATAAATAATTCTAAAAAAAAAAAAAAAATACAAAGCAGGTTGGGTTTCTGTGTCTCACTTCCCAAGATCCTGATTCTGAAGGCTTTGGTTTGTCCTAAAAATCTTCATTTTTGCATGCTTCCCCAGAGAAACCTTATTTGATATATCTGTGGTTTCCACAGCTGGTACAGACTAGATGAATAGTGGTTACACCTTCTTATTCTTCACTGTGACTGAACATCAGAATTGATGGAGAATGTTTATAAAAAATACCTAGGCCTCACACTCAGAAATTCTGATTTAATAGGTTTGGTTTAGAACCTAGATAAGCATCTGTATATAAATATTAGATCATCCCTCCCCCTACAACTACAGAACCACACAGGTGAGTTTTTTACTATGCAGCCAAGATTGATAACCACCACCTGGGCCCTTAACCTCAGCCTGTTTTGATTTGAATACTCCTCAATGGTTACCAGGTAGAAAGCTGGAAAAAGTTGCGTTCCGTATGAATAACTAATACGGGGCAGGAAAGGCCAGACAATCAGCTGCCCCTCATTTAAACCTTGATTAGGTCTCAGAATACGACGAGCTCGACTTAATTGTTAGAGAAAGAGTAAATGAGACCAGTAGATAGCTGGAAAACAGAGACCTCTTAGTTTGTTCCTTACACGTCACATCAATCTGCCCAGCTAAGTGATTAAAGGGGAGACTCTAAGCGGCAAAGGGAACTGGGCCCTGATTTGTTCAGGGTCATGAGCAATGGCTCGAAACCATCTTGTTTGCAGATACTCCTTTCATGTTATTAGGCTGTCAGTTGACAGACTTTGCAAGATTTATGGCTCAAAACTCAAGTGTCCACATGTGTGAGAGGGCGGGATGGTGCGGTGGGTTAGATGAGGTGAAAGCCGAGGAAAGACAGCACTTGAGCGTTACTGTGATACCGTGAGTCAGCCTTCGGGGATTCCACTTCTCAGTCGCGCGTGTGCGCGCTGTCTCTCTCTCTCTCTGGTTTTCTTCCTTCTCTTATCCCAGTAAACCTTATTTTTAGTTTCTAGAATTTCTGCTATAGGAAATTAAAATAGAAAATGAGACTTCAAACGGACCCACCTAATTTTTATGAAAAGATTCCTAGGGTGCTTTTAATAAAGTCCTATTGCGGGTGTAATAATCGAGATTTATGATCTCTGTCTCTAAGAATTGATGATACTTCTCATTCTCTTGGGGAAAACTACATGTTCATGGCATAATTAACTGTATTTTATTGGACCTATTTGCTTCTTTCTAACTTAGTTGAATTGAAATTTCTGATATTTAAAATCTCCCATTCTCTTCACAGTAGGGACACTAACCTCCTGCATCTTTCGGCTTTTTTTTTTCTCAGATATTTTTCTCTTTCCTGCCAGGAGAGAACCCGTTACCACTTCTGTGAACTGCACTTCTTTTCTGACTTCCCGTCCTCAGTTCCTCCAATCGCAACTGAAGCTTTCTAAAAGGAAAATATTACCAGGTTACTCCTCTGCTTGTAATCCTTCTGGGACTCTCCAGGGCTTGTTAAATCCAAGCTTCTTAGTGCAGCATACAAGGCACGTTTGAGGCCTGGAATTTGTTCTTATTTCCAGTCACCCAGCCTGCTAGCAGTACACACACACACACACACACGCGCGCGCGCGCACGCTCCTACAGAGGTGTCCATCAGTGTATTACCCGTCATTCATCGAAGTACCACCTTCTCGTGTTTTTTACTTCTATGAACATTATTTTTCTTTAGCTTGGATTTCTCTTTTTCTCTCTACAAGACCTCATCAACTCCAAATCCTAAGTTCAAAACTCAACTTAAATACCACTTTCTCTGTAAAGATGGACACTCTCCCCCTCCATCAGGGTATGTGAGAGATCCTTTCCTTGTACGCTTGGGTAGCACCCTGTGCATGCTCTCCTGAATCCAATACCCACTGTTAGAACTGGTGTCATACAGTTAGTCCCCCTAGAGACAGCATTTCAAAACTGGTCCTCTGTTTTATTTGTTTTTCTCCACTGCCTCATAAAAGGCTGAGCAAATCATAATCAAAGCTTTTAAAACTGTCTATTGGCCAATTAAATAAAAGAAAAAGAACAGCCAAAACATCACCTAGTTTGCCCAGATATATGTTTCGGGGGCAGAGCGATAGGCATACACTCAAATATGTGGGGAATAAACATCAGCTTTTAATTTCGTTCTGTTTCTAGGACAAAACAGATTTCACAACAAAACGTACCCAGGACCACTGTGTTCTGGAATCCCACTAGACCTAGCAGAGCTGGAAGTGATGCTGCAGTAGGAGGGGCCATTTGCCAGGCCACATTTGTTGGTTGTCGCGGTTGGTGGGGGGAGGGGGAATTATCCCCCAATTTCCCATGAATCCGTAATGATGCTGTGGATGAAGTAGTGTAGGTGCCATGACTTGGCGACGGTTTCTCATTAGTGGCACCACAATATGCTGCGTCCTCTGAATCCAGAGCATCCCTTTGGCTAATAGACTAACTACACAACAGAAAGCCAAATTCCATTATTTTTGATAATTGGGACGAGTATTTTGTGCCATATGTATTCATAATATACTTGATAATTTATGTATTTAAAAAAAACATGAGGCTATTTTGTTTAAATGCAAACTAAGTATTTTCAGTCTTCATTGGTTTGCAAGTTTTTTCACTCAAATTCAAATGCATACGTGTGTGGAGGAAGGGTTTGCAGTGGACTGAAAATGACACCAGAAAACCAAGTGATGGAGGTCCCGAGAGCCTGTGTCGAGTCTGTGTCCCCTTCAGCTGTGTATGTCTGAGGGTAACATGCAATTTGCCTTCTCAGGAAAGGCGGTGACTCTTGCCCTTTCTCCTGGCTTCTTCCTACCTAGGAGTGTGCCTCCCACTCACTCAGAAACATGGCACCTGGCTTATCAGGTGGCGTGTGCTGTTTCTCCTCTGTGCTCTAATGCAGAACTGTCACCAGCCACCCTGCAGCCTCCTTGCCAATAGGGCACAAGTTCCCTATCCTTGCACTAGTTCTGCCTGCTGCTTTGTGAGCTGCAGGGGAGAACGGCCTTGCATTTTCAGTGTTTCCCATGGATTTTGCGAAATGGCTCTTTTACTTCACCTGTGTCTTTCCCTTTCCCCAGAACTCTGACTCAAGACCCCGAGAGAAATGGTATAGTCAGGAAACAATCTAAAGCCATATAACCTGCTGGACTTGAAAGTGCCACTCTTCCTCTGAAAAAAAAAAAAAAAAAACCACATTGTCCTTAGACTTAGTTTATGAGCCTCTGTTATTGTTTTCTTCAGGATGTGTTTTGTGGCTCTGGCAAATATAGACCTAATGAGATCATTCATCAGCCCTCCCGACCCCTGGATAAGTGTGAACCTGGGTAGCCTTGGGGGCGGGGATGAAGGTGGTAGCAGTTTGGAGCCGCCAGCTCCACAGTTTACCACGCATCTGTAGTAAAATTTATATAAAGGGCTGGAAGGCCCTCAAAGGCCTTGATGGCCATAGTTTGCCAAGATTGTGGTTATGCAGTATCACATTTGGCAAATTGGACACATTTGGTCTTTGTAACTGCAAAGCCATTGCATGTCAAATACTTCTTATTTCTTGTCTTTTTTTTTTTTTTTTTTTTTTTTTTTTTTTTTTTTTTTTAGCTAGAGTGTATGTGCATTTGCTGTAGAGACAGAGATAGGGAAAGTGAGAAAGTGTCCCCATAAAGGATGGCCACGTAGCAATTCCTTCTCTGTTTCTCCTCTTGGGATTTTTGGGCACACACATTTGCTCAGTATGCTTTTCAAGCTGCAGGGTCAGGGACTTGAACTGTGTAATTGGCCATGTGAGATCCAGCTGTCATAACCACTATGCCACCAGCTGGCCTTTTTTTCTAACTTCCTATTTTTAGCCTAGTGCCAGATATATAGTAGGTATAAAATAAATGAACAAATTGGGATGAGAACCCAAACTATTTTTCTATCACCATCAAATGCATGGTGTGGCCAGGACCTAACACTGTAGAAACGCTCAGTAAGTAGTTACGTCAAACTGTTGTGTGGAATGGTTTCTCTTGACGTATTACTTATTACAAACTATCTCTGAGGAACTTATTTAGAGAGATAATTTATTATAAATGCTTTAAATTTTGGGGACCAGCAGGTGGCGTGATGGTTAAGGTGCTGGACTCCCACATGGCCTACTGTGGTTTGAGTCCTGGACCTGGTGGATTGCTTTCTCACTTTCTCTCTCTTGTGAGTATATACACATATACTATAGCACATTTTAAAAAATAATAAGAAAATTAAGTGAAATAATTCTTTATAAAAAAAGAAAATACACTTGCAAAAGAGTAAAGGTGGACCTTTACCTTACATCTTATACCAAAAAAAAAAAAGCTTAAAATTTTTAAGACCTAACCCAGAGTCTTCATGGCCTGCCTTATAGTTGATGATGGATTCTCACAATTATTATTTGAAATGAATATTTTTTTCCTGCAGACTTAAAAAAGTTTTCATGTACTTTTCTGTACAATGTCCCTCTTTTAGGTGTACAGGATTTTAAATAAAACATCTCCAAATCAGTACCTTATTCTTCACATGAGTTAGCAGACCTTTTGTGTGTCATAATAGAATGACTTTTATTTACTTGTCAAGGACCTTCACTCCTAGGGCCCTTTAATTTTTATGCATTCTTACTAATCTCTTGAAGAATCACTTCAGAGCCAGCCAGATGGCATGGTGGTTAAGGTAGCTGAATCTCCTCGTGGCCAACTCCGCGGTTTGAGTATCAGACCCAACAGCTTGAAGGGTACACAGGGGGTGTGTGTGAGCACGCCCACAGTTCTGGGAGGAGACTGGAGGAGAAGGGATTGAAGCATGGCCATCCCCTCTGAGGGTGATTTCTCACTTTTCCTCTCTCTCTTTCTCTGGCAGGCATACGTGCCCTATAGCAAAAAAACTGAATGAATGGATGAATGAGCGAGTGAATGAATGAATGAATGAATAAGAATCACTTCATTGTCTTCTAAAATGTAGTTTCATTTTTTGTGAAAGTTATTTGTCAATTTTGGAAATGTTACATTATATTCAAGAACTACACATACTTTTTTTTTTTTTTTTTCCGTGAAAATTGAGGTTGTCGTAATAGTGTTTACTGGCTGTTAGCCATGATAGCGATGGCTTACTAGGCTCAGCACAGAGTAGTACAGATGGACGCATTTGCATCCACAGGCGTAAAGACATACGCAAGAATGAACGCCTATAGGCACACGCCTGCCTGCCCATCTTTCCATAGATACGATTTCTCTCCCACCCTGGGAGTTTGATTTACAAAGTGATAGGGCTTCTTTTATACTTACTAATTCTATTCTCTATTATATTCCAAAAGGCATCATATTATCTGCCTTGTCCAATTCGCTTCTGTGTCTCATTAAAGTGGCCTGCTGTGAAGCTAATTTTTCTTGCTCATTTTATTGATATTTTGGGAGAGTGAGAGTTTTTCCAGGCAGTCCCTGCTTTAGTAGAGGGTTGTAGTAGCTGTCACAAGAAGACTTTAAAACCATCCTCTAAAATAAATCAAAAATAAAAGCAGCTTATTTTAGTATCTCTATTGAAATATAAATTACAGGTCATTGATCTTTTCTCCACTTCCTTGCAATTATTTTTTTGGAAGTTTTTTTTTTTTTTTTTAAAGTAAGACAATACAATGTATTTTAAAAAGAGAATAAACAAACCTCAAGGATAAGAATAGCACCAAATGCATTTGTAAATGGCTCTAACACATATTTAGTCAGAGAAAAGCATAATGAAAGCTAGCTTTGTTGTTATTTACTACAATAGAAAATAAAGGGTACCCAGTGATTAGGTTAACACAATTGTGAACCAGTCTAAAATCTCACCATGGAGGAGCAGTTTAATTCTACAACTTTAGATTCAATTGTTCTCGTCAGGTTTTCCAAAATATATACTCATTTGAATAATATATAATAATAGCAGCTAACAGAACTGAGGGGGACCAATACACACGCCATCCTTTCCCTCTAAGTGAGGGTGGTTGCGCAGTTTCCCTGTGAGTGGCAGAAGGCAGCTGAGAACGTGGATAAGCCAATAACCATTTGGGTTACAAACCTTGGTGTTGTGGCTTCCCTATCTTTCTCTGAGTCTCAGCTTGCCCTTCTGCAAACTAGGTAAGAGTAACACTTTTAGGGTGCTATAAAAATTTTTGTATTTGTAAAGCCTGGAGAAAAGCGTGTGAGGGCCAGCAAGTGACATGGTGATTAAGGCGTTAGACTCTGACATGGCCAATTGCAATTCAACTGCAACTCTTTGGTCCTTATTTTACACATAGAACTATTTTATTTTATTTTGGAGAGGTTTTTGCTATAGGTCACGTGTGCTCGCCAGAAAGAGAGAGACAGAGAGATAGAAAGTGAGAAATCACCCCCTGGGGGGATGGCTACGCCACAATTCCTTCTCCTCCATTCTCCACTCAGGATCTTGGGCACGCACGCACATGCACCTGGCATGAGTTTAAGCCACCGGGTCTGGGACTCAAACTGCAGTCAACTACATGGGAGTTCAGTGACATAGCCATTACACTAACTGCTGGTCCCTACTCATAGAACTATTCAGTTTTATTCCAAACAAGTAAACTTGGCTTAGAAATACAAAATGTTAATAATAGTTAAAGACTGAATAACCTTCTTCAGCCTAATCCTATTTTCATAAATACTATTTTCTTCAGAAATGCACTGTTCTTGTTAGTATGAGGTTGCTAACACTTTACCTCACTTTCCATCTCCTGAAATCCAAAGAATAGACATACCAGAATTGAGCCATTCTGATTCTAAGAAGATATCTCCTCATACAGCACTTTTATTATGTGTTCAGAGAGGTGAGTTAAAAGACATTTGATACAACACTGTTTCTAGTACTAAAAAAGTAGAAATCATCTGATGTTTACCAAAGGGAAGTGTATAAATCAAATTTTTACAGTCAGAGAATGTATGTTAATTAAACTAGTTCTATGCATAATAGCATACATAAATCTTAAAACAAAATTTGCGGTCCAGCCTAGGTGGCACAGTCTGTAAAATACAAGACTGCAGTGCTGGAAGCCACATGGCCAAACAGGTTCAGATGCCTGAAATGACCTGAAAACACACAGGTGGTCATGGTCTCCAAGGTCTGAAGGACTGGAGAAAGGGGATCGTAGCATGGGCTGAACCTGTCAAGAATCTCATTTCTCTCTCTCTCCCTCTCCTTCTCCCGCTTCCTCTTCCTCTCTCACAATTTATAGTGAAAATAAATGGGGGCCAGCCCATAGCATGGTGGTTAAGGTAGCTGGATCTTACATGGTCAATCACAGAGATAGAGTCCCAGACCTGGCAGCTTGAAAAACACGCTGGGCCCTTGTATGTGTATGCCCAAAATCCTAAAAGGAGGCGGAAATGGAGGAGAAAGGATTGTGGCAATAACTATGCCCCATGTGGGTGGGCATTCTCGCTTTCCCTCTTTCTCTCACCAGTGAGCACCTTTGGGCAAAATGCTTTTTTTTAAAGGTATAACATTTAAAGAAACAAAAATATGACTGAGTTTTTAAAATCATTAGTAAATAATCATGAGAAGGAAGAGTTACTATAGGTAATGGTGACATGAGTAAAATGAATTCGTTGTTCAAAAAATTTAGGCGATCTTATCATCAGCATCAGGCTTGTGAAACTAGGAGAGCCATGGCTGTTTTACTACTCTCTCTTACTGTTTCTTGTGTGGCTCTGCACCTCCTGAAAAGCTCACTCAAACTTAAGATTTAATTTATCACCTTATGTGCTGACACACACATTTATATTTCCAGTTCTCACTTTTCTCTTGAGCAGCAGACCTACCTATCTATTGGCTGGCTGTACATCTTCGCTTAGACAACTCAAATGTGACATGTCTCAACCACTCATTACTCCACAGTAACTTTTCTCTCTTCAGCAAAGAAACAAATACAAAATCACTATTCCTCTTGTAATCCTCCAACTTTTTATTTCTTACTTACAAATGACACTCAAACCAAAATCCAGTGGTCATTCTCATTTTACCAACTCTCCCTTACATCCTATGTTGTCAAATCCAAGATTCCTTCCTTCCATAGTTTGCTATTGCGTGTATGCACTTGCTGGGGTAGGAAGAGGAGCAAGGAGCGGGGAGAAGAGAAGAAAAAGTGAGAAACTTCCCAGAGGGGATGGCCACACTGCAATCTCTTCTCTTCCATTCTCTTCTTGGGATTTTGGGCATGCATGTGCACGTGCCCGGCATATTTTTCAAGCTACCAGTCCAGGACTTTAACCATGCAGTTGGCCATGTGGGATCCAGCTGCCCTAACCACCACACCACCTGCAGCCTGTCCTCCATGTCTCTTCTCTTACTGCCCCTGTTCATTTACCCTGATCATTTTTTCCTTAGATTACTGTAGTATCTCCTGATACATGTCCCTGCTTCTAGGCCTGCTGGTCTCCAAAACATCTATGTATGTTTGTCAAATCTCCCCACACCAACATATGTGCTTTTCATAATATTCTTTGATGGCTGCCCATACATTTTAGATGAAATCTAAACTCCCTAGCATGACTCAGAAGCCTTCATTGGTTACACCAATAACTGTTATCCCTTTAACTATCACCCCCAACCACCTCTGCCTTCTTTTATGTGCGCCCCTTCTCTGCTCATGGCCCTCCAGACCAGGCACACCAGCCTATACATCCTTTCCTGTGTGTGTTTTCTGCCTGGAATGTTCACTGCAACTCTGATTCCTCTGTGTCTCTACATTTTCTTTTAAGACGTTAAGAAACTCAGCTCTCTTCTTTTTTTTTCAATAAATCAAAATCATGTAATAGAAGTGTCACATATATTGTTACTTACAGCTGTATTGATCCATTAGGATAAAACTGGTGAAATGAATGCATTGAATCTCTAAAAGCAATATTAGTATCCAATGGACTGGTAAATCTAAATAATCTAACGTAGTCTATGACATGAGATATAATCTCAGAAATAAAATGGTAATTTTTATGGTTTGTGAGAAATTTTTGGGATTTGTAAATGCAAATAAATTACCTTTCTGTTTTAAGATTCTTCAAGGCAGGAGCTGGGTCTGTTTATATTATGAGCTCCATAGCCCATAATTTCCTGTTTTATATATTCTAGGCATTCAACCAGTGTTTTTTGTGTTTGGGGGAAAAAAGAAAAAAGATTATGTTAAGTCATGGGAGCATATGATAGCATAACATTTAATAATAAATATTATTTTACTTTACATAAACAACACAAATATTAGCTAAATATACCCCAAAAAGTCTTTAAAATAGCATTTAAAAGTGTGAATATTACTATGTTTAGGTACTCATTGTAAATAAGTAATGAAAGGAAAGCATATTGACAAGAAAGTCACAAATATATTTAGTAAATGTAAACTAAATAGAAGTAAAAAATAAGCTAAAAATAGTTTATTTAAGAGAAAATGTTGCTGGGGCCAGCAGGTGGTATGGTGGTTAAGGGTGCTGGACTCCCACATGGCCAACCGCAGTTCGAGTCCTAGACCTGGCGACTTGCTTTCTCACTTTACCTCTCCCTCTTTCTCTCTTTTGCACACTTGCTCTGTCCCTCTCTGGTCAAATTAAAGTAAATAAATAAAGTTAAATAAAATATTTTAAAAAAATAGAAGAAAATTTTGTTGGACCAGCAAATGGCATAAAGGTTATATTACTGAACTCCCATGTAGTCGATCGCAGTTCGAGTCCTGAACCTGGCAGCTTAAAACTCATTCCTGGCACATGTGTGTGCATGCCCAAAATCCCAAGAGGAGAATGGAGGAGAAGGGACTCCCCCTGGGTGGTGATTTCTTGCTTTTTGTCTCTCTGTTTCTCCAGTGAGTGCACGCACCCTATAGCAAAAATTTCTCTTTAAAGAAAAAAAAAAAAGTTGCTCAGTTATACTATGGATTTTTGTTTGTTTGTTTGTTTGCTTAAAGTTTTTTTCTTCTGAGAAAGACAAACAAATGCAGACCTGTATTCCCAGCAGGGTCCTCACCTGGTAATACATCCCCATCCTCAGACAGCCCAGATTATGGGCACTTGTGCACACCTGAGGCGTATGGGGAGACCTTGGGAAGCAAACTCAGGACTTTCCCATGTGGATTCTGCATGTTATGTTACCATTGTACTACTGCAGCTGCTCCCACTCTGGATTATTGAAAATATGACATCTGGGACCAGTGGATGGTGTGGCAGTCACGTCACTTGACTTCCATGTGGCTGACTGCAGTTTGAGTCCTGGACCCAGTGGCTTCAAAATCATGCCTGACATATGAGCGTGCATACCCAGGATTCAAGGAGGAGGGGGGAGGAGATGGGAATGCGGCATGGCCATCCTCCCAGGGGGTGATTTCTCGCTTTCTGTCTCTCTGTCTCTACAGTGAGCACACAAGCCCTGTAGCAAAAATCTCTCCAATAAATAAATAAGACGTTTAAAAATATCTTTTTACTTATGAGATAAGTAGAACATATTGCCATTAGCATCTTTTAATAGGAACACTAAAATTACAATCCCATAGAAAGTAACTTTTGTGAAGGCAATTGAAGGGATGACATGTTCACTTTTACTAACAGTCCCTGTTTATTTAAAACTGAAAAGAAGGGGGTGACATAGTAATCTTCTGAGGTCAGAAGCTTTTGGATAGTAAAGGGGAAAAGTAACCTTCAAGCCTTCACCACCAATTTCTCCAGTTTTCACTTTTTTGTGTCATAAATACTTGCAGACATATAGAAGAAGTAGTGATCTGTTAATTAGCACACTGATGGCAATTTGATCTGAATTAAGTATTTGTTTCCATTCATGGACACTCAGTAAATAGCAATGGTGACAGGTGAATCAACTTGATTGTCATATAGTTAAATAAGCAACATTCCCGTATTCCTCCTTGAAAAATAAGTTAAATGATCACTTAGGTTTCAAAAGTGAATGTTATATGCCTATGAGTGAAAAAGTAGATAAACATATCTATACTGGAGTTTTTTAAGTTAAAACAGAAAGCATGTATTATTGTAATGTGTAGATGTGACAGCAATTTAAAGACTAAAACTCTAAGTTTATACCCTCTGAAACGTGTATGCTTGAACAGTAAAACATCCACTACAATTGCTTCTGATGCGTATTATTTCTATCTCATAACAGCTAGTGTGTTCTGTGTCATAGAACAGGGTATTACTGTGTGTCAGGGGACTCACTGAAGAGAATGGAGTAAAAGGTACACACTTATGCAATATTTCCTCACGAGAGATCATTCTCTGAAGCCATAAAGAGAGAAGGATTAGTTGCCCTGTGGGTAAATATATATGCTTACTTTTGTAATAAACCACTCAAGTGATACAAAATATACTACGCAATTTAATTTCTACTGTTTCTCTTCTGTTGAAATTATTTATCTTAGTGAATGATTTGATTCACGTCTGTCATTTTTGTCCTTTCAAAGTGACAGAATCAGGTGTCCTGCTGCTTTTCTCTGACTTGGGGGAAAAGGAGAGGCATGAAGGCAGAGAACAGAAAGATTTATACATACTTTTTTTTTTCTTTTTTTGGAGAGGTTTTTGCTATAGGGCACGTGCGCTCGCCAGACAGACAGAGAGAGACAGAGAGATAGAAAGCAAGAAATCACCCCCCAGGGGAAATGGCCACACCGCAATCCCTTCTCCTCTATTCTCCTCGCAGGATCTTGGGCACACACACACACGCGCCTGGCGTGAGTTTAAGCCACCGGGTCTGGGACTCGAACCGTGGTCGACTACATGGGAGTCCAGCGATATAGCCATTACGCTAACTGCTGGTCCCAATACTTTTTTTTTTTTTTTTTTAAGAAAGATTTTTGCTTTAGGGCACATGCACTCCCCAGAGAGACAGAGAAAGACAGAGAGACAGAAAGTGAGAAATTCCGCCCCCTCCCTGCTACTCCACATGCAGGAGAAATGGCTATGCCACAATCCCTTCTCCTCCAGTCTCCTCTACAGATTTTGTGCACGCACTCACATGTGCTTGTCATGAGTTTTAAGTTACCAGGTCTGGGACTCAAATCACAGTCAACTGTGTGGGACTCCAGTGATGTAACCATTATGCCATCTGCTGGTCTCTATACATACATTTTTAAAAGCAGGACACTATCAGGGGCCCAAAGGTGGCATGAAGGTTAAGACAGCTGAATTTTTTTTTTTTTTTTTTTTGAGAGGTTTTTGCTATAGGGCGTGTGCGCTTGCCAGACAGAGAGAGATAGAGAAACAGAAAACGAGAAATCACCCCCCCAGGGGGGATGGCCACACCGCAATCCCTTCTCCTTCATCCTCCTCTCGGAATCTTGGGCATGCATGCACACGCGCCCTGCGTGAATTTAAGCAACCGGGTCCGAGACTTGAACTGCGGTCAACTATGTGGGAATCCAGCGACATTGCCATTATGCTAACTGCTGGTCCCAAGACAGCTGGATTTCACATGGCCTACTGAGTGGTTCAAGTCCTGGACCTGGCGAAAAACAGACTAGGTGTGTGTGCAATGCATGAGTACCCAAAATCCCAAGAGGAGAAAGGATTGTGACATGGCCATCCCCCTAGGGTATAATTTCTCACTTTCCTTCTCTCTCTGTCTCTCTCCAGTGAGCACATGTATCTTAGGGCAAACTAAACAATTTAAATTTAAATAAATAAAGCCAGGATACAATAGAAGGGAACATATTACTAACCAGGAGGTTAAGGAAATGATAATGACTTCTTTCTTTTCATTGGTTGCCTCTATTTAGAAGAGATTCATCATCATTATCAGAAAAACATTTTGAAGACTCAAGCTGTTTTCACACTCTTTAGAGATGGTCAGACTGACAGAATCCCCATATTCTGGGCATTTGTAACCCAAACCAAATAATGTTGGCATGAATCTGTAAGGCAGAGATTGAATAAAGCTCAGACTAATACTCCAAAAAAGAGAATTACAGTTTAGGAGGAGTGTGGCAAGTACATAGAAAGAACATGGCTGAAGTTTGATGTTCTCTATCTGCAAAGAGGGCCACCACCCAGATCATTGTCACTTCCAGGTCCTGGATCATACAGCCTACTGTCTATTAAGATAAACGTAGATGTGTCTGCAAAGGAGCACTTCAAAATAACAGATCTTTTAAAGTCCTGTGACTAGTTGGACTTTTTTTTTCAACCATTCACTTTATCATTTGCCTTAGGTCATTTCTGAAAGCCTTATTGTGTCATTAATTGGATTATGCTGTGATTTGAGTTTATTCCCTCATATTTAAAAAGCCTTCCAGAGTTACCGTTCTCTGGTTTGCACTTAAGTGAAATTAAAGTCTGACTGTTAGGTATTGCCTTCAGACCAGCTGAAATAGCTCCTCCAGCCTCTGTCCTCAGGGCCTCATTAGCAAGTGGCTCACAGCATGCCTGACACCAGTTAGTATTTGCAGAGCTCATTTACCTACATTGGAAACAAACCAAAAAAAGGCCAGACGAATCCTACTGAAGTGAAGAAGGCTGAGGGCATCAGTGCCCATCATCTGGGTCACCCTTCTCGGTCGGAAGTGGATGACCCGCCAGGCAGCCACTCCTTACTTCTGTGAAGCTGAAAGAGACCTGTTGAAAATGTGTCTTCAAGTCCCTTTGTAACTAAAGATTCCACAGGATAAAATAGGTAACCAGGAACCTCAAGACAAAAGGGGAGCTAGGAAAGGACTTCTTGCCAAAATATGATAGATTCTTTACGTAAACCTCGTTAGGCAGAGAGTTGGTTTTCAAAGAGGATAAAAGGTAATATTTATGCCACATGGCTTTGCCCTAACTAGATTTTTATTCTACTACTCTTAGTTTCCTTAGCTAATGTTTATTATAAGTAAACCTACTGGCATTGGCTCTGACCCTCTTAATACATATACTCTCTCCCTTGGTAAATAAATTATTTGTTTATATTGAGAATGTACCTATGTATTTAAAACCTGACCTGTGAAACATGAACCATGTGGCGTTTCTGCTTGATATAGTAACTATCTTCAAATATCTGATAGAGAGTAGGATTTATAAGAGTGCTGGATTCTAAGCTAGAGTCTTTCCCTGTTCAGAAATGTAGAGCATGGTGCTTTGCAGTTTCTCTGAGAAAAAATTGATCAACACTGTCTTCATTACTAGTTCTCTTTTATTTATTTATCTATCTATTTTTAGATTTTTGCTATAAGACACGTGCAGTTGCAGGAGAGAGACAGACAGAGAAAGGGAAAGTAGGAAATCATCCTCCAGGGCAATGGTCATGCCACATGTCCTTCTCCACCATTATTTCCTTGGGATTTTGGGTACACACATACACACACAGCATGATTTTCAAGTCCTAGGTCTGGGGCTCGAACTGTGGCTGGCCATGTGGGAATCCAGTGCCTTAACCACCATGCCACTTCCTGGCCCTCTCTTTATTGTTTGAAAATCCCTGACTGCTTTGTAACATTGTTGGAAATATGCCATTTAGATTGATACATTCAGGTGAGGGAAATCTGGTATAAGCAATTATGGCCAAAAACTCCTCAGCAACTGAAAACTGTCTTCTTTATCAACATATTACAAATATATTTAGGAGGTATTACGTTCATTCAATTATGAAAGTGATTTTGGCTGAAACTAAATGAGTGTGCTTAAATCATAACTGGCTTGTTAATCTAGAAGCATTCTCAACCCTTGCATATCATTGGCCTAGCTAGAAATTTTGGAGTACCTGGTCTGTATGCTAAAGAGGTTCTAGTCTATTGTACCTCTTTCTATAAAAGCATACTGGAGAAAACATGTCAAAAGCTCTTGAACCTTATGTGGATTTGTATAACTTAATTACTGTCAAAAAAATTTCAGTGACCGAACCCAGGTTCAGGGTTTTTCTAATGTCTCTTCTACTTATCTTTTTCCTTCTATTGAGTGTCAATATTCTTGAAGGAGTAAAGTGTCTTTGGCATAGCCTGGTAGTTTCCTCACCAGTGATTTCTATTAAAGTTTCACATAACCATAAAATTTTCTTCAGAAAAGTATTTTTATAGTTTTGGTTTGTGGGATTCTAATTTTTATAATGGGAAAATTTCTAGAATTTTGAATCATTAAAAAAGAACTGTAGTGGGGCTAGCGGATGGTGCAGTGGTTAAGGCACTGGATTCCCACATGGCTGGCCACAGCTTGAGTCCTGGACCTGGCAGTTTGCTTTCTCACTTTCTCTCTCTGTTTGTCACACTTATCTCTCTCTGGTCAGCACATATGCCCTATACCAAATTAAAAAATAATTATAAATAAAAATTAAGTAAATAATGTAAAAACAGAAAAGAACTAGAGGGGCCAGTAAGTGGCGTGGTGGTTGAGGTGCTGGATTTCTGTATGTCTAACTGCGGTTGGCGTCCCGAACCTGGTGACTTGACAGTCATGACAAGCACATGTGCATGTGTGCCCAAAATCCTAAGAGGAGAATTGAGGAGAGATTATGGGGTGGCCATTCCCCCTAGGTGGGGGGGGGGGGTGATTTCTGACTTTAACTCTCTCCTTCTCTATCTCTCTCTCTTTCTCCAGTGAGCACATGTGTCCTATGGCATAAACCAAAATAAATAAATCAAGCTCTCTCTGTGCAGATAGCAGGCCCGCAAGCATGGTGAATGTCCCTGTAATCCACAGGACCGTCTGTAAGAGGTGTGGCAAGCACCAACCTCATAAAGTGACACAGAACAAAAAGGGCAAGGATTCTCTGTATGCTCGGGGAAAGGGCGTTATGAGGAAGCAGAGTAGCTCTGGTGGACAGACTAAGCCTATTTTCTGGAAAAAGGCAAAAATTACAAAGAAGACTGTGCCGAGGCTTGAATGTGCTGAGCCCAACTGCAGATCTAAGAGAATGCTGGCTATTAAGAGATGTGAGCATTTTGAACTGGGAGGAGATAAGAAGAGAAAGGGTCAAGTGATCCAGTTCTAAGCCTCATCTTTTCTATTATGAAGACGACAAAATCTTGAGGAGAATGTTCACCTCATTTGATTACAGTTGATCTACTTGTGAGGGAATAAAGTAATCAATAAAAAATCAATAAAGAGGGAGGGAGAGAAAGAGAAAATGCACGTTTGGGGCTCTTATTATTTAATAATATATGGCTCTGATTTGCATTCTGAAGAGCAAAGTGTGAATCTTTTTTCTGGACTCTTAATAGCAACTCCGCATTATTTTTCTAATCTTTGCCAGTTTTATGGATCACAATTTAATATGAGTAATGACTTTTTAAATTGTCAAATTCAATAAAGTGTTATTAGCAATCACTCTCCTTTTTCTCTTGTAATATTCGATTTATTGGGTGTATCCAACTACTTGAAACTCTCATCTATTGACTTTTGATAACATAATTTAAAATAGATTTTTATCCTACTACTCTTATTTAGTTTCCTTAGCTAATGTTTATTACTAGTAAACCTACTGGCATTGATTTGAGCCTCTTAATACATATACTCTCTCCCTTGGTAAATAAATTATTTGTTTATATTGAGAGTTTCCCTGTATATTTCAATCCTGACCTGTGAAACATGGTCCATGTGGCGTTTCTGCTTGATATATAGCTATCTTCAAATATCTGATAGAGAGTAGGATTTACAAGAGTGCTGGACGAGGCTGAGGGTACTTTATATTATTCTGTTTTATTGTCACAACATCTGAGACTCTGTGAGAAGTAACTTGTTTGGCCAAATATATATGGTTAGTAACAGAGATTCAAGGTTCTCTGGAAAAGGCCCTTTGAAGGTTTTCTGGAAGTTCACCACTGTCTTTCTGGCAGGAATAAATCTTGGTGTTATGATGACCGTACCTTAGAGTGGGAATGTCTGGAGTTAAGGCCAACTCTTTAGAATAGAATGACCCTTAACAAAGAGAATCATCTCTATGTGTTGTTCTTAACTGCATGGTTGGTATGATGATATCTACTTGGACAGGATTGTTGCATATGAGTAATGCATATGAGATACTTTTTAAATTTTAAGCTCTGGGGACCAGCAGATGGCATAATGGTTATGTTGCTGGACTCCCACGTAGTTAATCATGGTTCTAGTACCAGATCCAGAGGCTTAAAACTCACACTAGGTGTATGTGCCTGTGTGCCCAAGATCCCGAGAGGAGAATGGAAGAGATAGGATTGTGGCGTGGCCATCCTTCTCGGGGGATGATTTCTCTCTGTCTCTCCCTCTGTCTCTCTGGCGAGCACATGTGCCCTATAGCAAAAATCTCTCTAAAACAAACAAACAAAAGAATGTAAGCTCTGTAGGTGAGGGAAGTGTGTGCAGTGCATGGGTGTATTGTTATATTTTGTGTTAGGGGGACATATGTATGAGACCAACCCCTGAACAGTAATGCAACAACTTCTTTTTGCAACATCACATCTCCGCTGCCTGGAGTTTTTTATATTAAGCTACTTCTCTCAGTGATGTTGATGTCCGTCAATTCAGTTTGGGTCGTAAAATTACTGAGTAAGAAGCGCTTCAGTGGGGTTGAACCTACAGACATGACTCAGAAATGTCTCTGTGTTCATCTTTTCTTCCCTCACTGCCTTATATGAAGCTATGGTTTTAGCTCAGGCCTTCTTCACCTTTTCTCTTTATAGTCTTACCTAATCTTTCTTCATCCAGTCTCCTCTCTTGCATCCATTTTCTCCACTGCCAGTCAGATAATCTTTCCAATGACAGAGAGTTGATCTTATCTCATTGATTATAACCATTTAATGGCCCCGTGTTGCTTATAGGGTGCAATGCAGATGCTAAACATAGCTTATAAAGCTTACCTAACCATATGGTCCTGGTTCCTTGCCCTTCTCTCTTTACTGCAAGTATCATGCTCAAATTCAAGAAATATAGTGACCGATGATGATTCTCTTTGCTTTTACATTTTCCCCTAATACATATCTTATGATTATTTAAACAACATAATATTATAAAGTTTAACACTGTCTAACAATTTCATTCAAGTAACATTTTGTGTTGTTACCAGAGGGTACATGCATTCAGCAGAGAGAGACATAGAGAGGGAGAACGAGAAAGCACTCCCCAGTTGGGCATAGTATGCCACCTTTCCACCTCCTGAGTTTCTTCATCCCGTTAGAATTTAGGCACACACACACACACACACACACACACACACCCCTAGTGAAGGTTTTTTCAAGCTTCTGTGGCCAGGATTAGAACCATAGTCAGCCAAATCAGTCCAGCTCCCTTAGTCACTAAGCTAAGGAGGTCCAATGCTCAGGTTATTTCTTAAATATTTTTCTTTAATCACTAAAATTGACCATTTTGTTTCTCAAAAAAATTGTTTTTGACATTTTAATCATTTCGTGATCTTCGTATTAGAAACAAGTAGGGACATGCAAAGTTGAAGGTTTAAAGATGTTCAATTTTTGTATCTTGATTGAGAGAGCCGTGCATATAGACAATCATTTAGTAGGTTTTGTTTATACTTTTCTAGATATGATGGTTATTTGTAATAAAACTTCACTTATTGGATACCCAGGGATAAGAAGCATTGCCTAAAGGCATATCCTGGTTAAAAATATTTTCCATGTTATCTGTTGTTGTGGAAAACATTGGGGAGAATATTCTTTTCTGCCCAACTACAGTATTGCGAATAATGTTACATCCATAAGGATTGCAGATCTTTGCCGTCTGTCAGCATCACATTCCTGCATAATTATTCACCTTGTCAATTACTCAGATTTGAGTGTTGAATGAGTAGAGAGTTAGGGCTAATGATACTGATCCCAGAATATTCTCAGGAACCTGTTTCTTAAAATAAGCTGATAATATGAATTTGTTTTATCATATGCTATCGTCTAAAATTAGAATTAAAGAAATACAGCTAAGAGTTCAGTTAAAGAGATGCTGGGTGATTAAGCCATGTTTATGCCAAGTTGATGGATAGTGAGTTAATTGGGGAGAATTTATTGAGTTTCAAAAGCAAGTGACAGGTGACTCTAGCTGTTGGCAGTAACAGGAAAAACATGAGACTCCCAAAGTCATTAAATTCATTGACTATTTTCTTTTAGGAAAGAGTTGATTACAAAATCAGGGTTTTCCCTAGGATTCAAATTATTGTAAACATTTTTTTCTCTTAGGAACAGACAGTTGAATCTCCAATCTTCATGGGAAAAAAATCAAAGATACAAAATTTAGGCAGAGCCCATGTCTTATCTTGTGCCCTTGGATTTATCCTGGTACTTTGTAATATTTCACTAAATGTTGGTGAATAAATGAATGGAAACTTAGATGTATGTATGAAAGTATGAATGGATGAGTGGATCCGTGAGTGAATGAAATAAAGATTTGACGAGAAGTCAGCAAATCAGAAATAACAAATGGAAACTAAAGCTTACCAAATCCTTGAGGTATATCATATATCATGTATGTCATATATTATGTATATGATATACCTGAGGATGATTTCATGCCAAAACATACACATCACTTTAAATGGATGTCATTTTTCAAAATTATTACATTGGTCTTTGAAGGCTACTGTTCAAAATAGTTCTAATTTTTTTTCATATTTAACTTCAAAACAGCTTTAAAGCTTTGTACATAAACATCTTCAGTCTTTCACTATTTGATAGGACCATTTCAAAAATTAACCGAATGCATTACCAAGTGTTTTCATTCAATGTAGTACACAAAAATGGGCACAAAATAACTTTGGGTTATTGAGATATATCCCAAAAAAGGTACTACTTGCTTCTGAATGAATTCCGAAAATAGTTTGAGCAATAGATTTATTGGAATAAGTTTGTTATTTTTTTTTTTCAAGGAGACTTTTTGAAGGGGCAAAACCCATTTGGAAGTATGTTTATAAAGCAGTCTTAATTAATTATTATTCACACCTCAGAACCGCATTTAATGACATAAAGATTACATGATTTGATTCACCAAAAAAGTTACAAACATGTGTCTGTGAATTTCTGTGGAACTGATACTTTTTCAAAATGTGTATTAATTGTGGGCAAATGCAAATTATTCCCGTGACCTCTTGAGCAGCAATAATTCAGTCTGATCTGTCCTACAAAGTATTTCCTGGACAGAAAGAAATTTTGAAATTTTAAAATGTTATACTTCTGGTTTGTCAGTTCTAGGAAGATCAAGGATTTCTGTTTCATTAAATAAACGTTTGTTATTGCATTAGCCATTGTGGTCTGAAGCAATGAAATGACATGCTGCCTTTTCCCCCGCCTCGCCCCCCTTTTAGGGGAGCGTTAGTATGACCTACATGCTAATTAATTTAGTACAATCATTTGAAAGGTTTTGGTTTTCTAAATGTGTTGAATTTTCTTTTGAAAAAACTGACCTTGGTAGAAACTGCCTTTACTTTAATAGCTGGTTCACCTCTAACCTGAGAGTTTAAAATACTTCTTTTAAAGGAACAAAAGTAAAATAGATATGGTATTCTGAATTAGTAAACACTAAAGCAAATTACTGATACTCTCTTATTTTAGAATATTTAGTATTATTACATAAAGCAGAGATAAACAAAGTATAAAAGAAGAATCAGACAAACTTTTCCTGAAGGCTGAAGACACTCCTGTCCATTGTGGTACCTTCCCTACTTGGTATGCTCTTAGGTTATAGGTGTATTTTAATGCAGCAAATATTGGTGCTTTATGAAATATGACAGATGGGTTCAAGGGGAATGACTTGGCTGACTAATTTGTTCATTCAAGTAATATGAAGGCAGTGCTTGTTAGGTTTCTATTAGAGTAAGTTATCTAACAAGAATTCATTTGCAAATCAGTTGTTGATACTCAGAGTATATTCACCCATAGGATTACTGTTATAAACGTGATCTGCAGTCTACCCAACCATATCCCATCTCAATATCAAATCAAAATATTGGATGATGTTGCCCCAGTGATTAAGTAAGCACTTGGAGATTAAATGAAAAAATGTGACTATGAACTTATACTTGTTGACACTGACAGGTGAGAAACATGTGACTACAAGAGTTGTAGGTGTTTGCTGTACATTAGTTTAATTATTCTTTTAAGCTTGTAAATTCTATAGAGTGTAATGTTAAATATAGTTCACCTATTCTGAACTTACTTCAGTATTTAAATGTGTTGTAATAATTATATGCAGTTCTTAGCATTAATTTAGTTCAATGAAGAATTTTAATGTTTTGAATTTATATTGACTTAATTGAATATTTACATTTTAAGAAGTTTTAAAATGTTTAACTGTGTATAAAAATGCCAAGATGCCATAGAAATGCTAATGAAGCAAAAATGGGGAGAAAAATATTGGCTCATCAGAAAAGTCTTGACTGACTCATTTTTGCATAGAAAAATACGTCATCACTTTTCCGATGACCCAATATATTATGAAGCCGAAATGAACCTCCACAATGATAAAGGAAGGGGAACACCAATAGGAAAAATTGGAAATAAGAAGAAAAGTCAAATATCAGTAGACCAATCAAAGAGAAGGACTCACTGGTAAATAGAAATAAGTTGTAATCGTTAGGCACAGGCATAAAAAAGCATGTGTCTCATCACTTGGAACACTGCAGAAAACTTGGATGTTGTTTCCATACCATGCACACCTCTGATTCCATGTGATGAAATACTGTTACTAACAAAAAGAGGTTTTCCCACAAGTTTTACCTCTCAATTAACACTATTCTATGGATAGAATTTTTCAGTTCTGTAGAAAGTCTATGGTAGTAGCTTTATAATCCTTTATTTCTTTTATGGACAACTTTTGCTGTTCTTTGAAAAAGTCAATCATTGAACTCATTAGTTGTGGTGTGTCAGGAAGATAAAATTTATAATTGTTCTTCCAATGAAATATGCAGAATTTAATTGAAATATACAGAAATTCATTGTATGAGTTTGTATTAAATGCTAGAAATATACTGGGTACAGCTGGTTTAATATATATGGCAGACAAAAGTTAGAAGTAATGATCTGGTGTAAGTTCTGGGAACTGCTGTCAGGGAAGAATGAATCGAGAAGGATAGAAGAAATGGAAAATGAAGAGGAGGAGGAAGATGAAATGGTAGTAGTATAATTCCCTAAAAGCCAGGATTCATGTGCATTGTATTTATTAAGACAACGCTCTCAGGGGAAACCAGTAAACTCACCTAAGAGTTCTTATCATTGTAAGGCCAAGGAGTTGGGCTTTCATACCAAACTGCTAGGGTGTCTTGGCTCTACATTTGCAGGGCTTGATGCAAGGGAATAAGATGTATATTCCCAGGCATTCCCAGCTCCCTGTCCTACAGGGAGAGGCTTTCAGGGCCTAAGGAATACTCAGAGGAAAGTTTGCAGTGCTAAGCAAGAGCACCACAGCCCATGTAACTGCCGGTTTGGGGTTCAGTGCCAGTAGGAGGGCAGCTCGTCTGAGCTCCCACGTTGTAAATAGAATTTCCAAATAGAAGTACCTCTGTTTGTTACATATTTCTGCATCATTTTCACCTCCTGGTGCTGCTTCTTTCAAACTTACATGGGCCCGAAGTCCTAGACTCGACAGGTGATCATATTCAGGCCTATCTTTTTTCCTCAAACAGCTCCATGTTTGACCACCAATTTCTCTCCACATCTGATTGAAAGTTTCATTTTGATGGCACAATTCAGCTAAGTATTAGAAAAGAGACAGGTTTGGGACCAGCAGTTAGCATAATGGCTATGTTGCTGGACTCCCATGTAGTCGACTGCGGTTCAAGTCCCAGACCCAGTGGCTTAAACTCATGCCGGGCTCATGTGCGTGCATGCCCAAGATCCCGAGAGGAGAATGGAGGAGAAGGGATTGTGGCATAGCCATCCCCCTGGGTGGTGATTTCTCACTTTCTGTCTCTCTGTCTCTCTCTGTCTCTCTGGCGAGCACCCACACTCTATAGCAAAAACCTCTCCAAAAAAAAAAAGAAAGAAAAGAGACAGGTTCAAATTCATTCATATTATTTTATGATTTATTCAATTTATTTATAGGTTTTTCTTTGCCATAGGGTATGTGGGCTCACTGGAGAGAAACAGAAAAAGAGAAAATAGGAAATCATCCCCCCAGGGCAATGGCCATACTGCAATGCCTTCTTCTCCCTTCTCTTCTCAGGATTTTGGGCACACATGCACAAACACCTGGTATGATTTTCAAGCTGCTGGGTCTGGGACTCGAACTGTGGTCAGCCATGTAGGAGTACAGTGCCTTAACCACATGCCACTTGCTGGCCCTTATCTTTTTTAAATTAATTTTTTAAATTATTATTCATACATTAAATCACTATACAGCATTTAGATTGTGAAGAGAATTTACCCAGCATGATATACACCTCAGTCCAGCCCAATTGAGACTATTACATACAATCCTTGTCAACAGATTAAAAAAAAAAATTTATCTGTGTCCAGCAGGTGTCTTACCTCTCCATTTCCCCCCCCCAAATTTCCTTTCCTATGTTCTTCCCCTCCCACATTCTCTTTCCACTCTGTATCTAGTGTCTATTACAATTTTTAATGCCCTTATGGTTTCCAGTCTTTCAGTCTCTACCATAGAGTGCAGACAGTCAGTATTTGTTAAGTGGAGACATACAATGTCTCTCTTTCATAGCCTGACTTACTTCACTCCCCAGCAAATCTTCCATATTCGTCCGCTTTCTATCAAATTCCAGGGCCTTGTTGTTTTTTATAGCTGAATAGTATTCCATGGAGTATATGTGCCACAATTATTCAATCCATTCATCTGTTTGTGGACATTTGGGTTGGTTCCATGTCTTAGCAATTGTGAATAATGCTGCAAGGGACCAGCAGTTAGCGTAATGGCTATGTTGCTGGACTCCCATTTAGTTGACCCACTTTTTGAGTCCCGGATCTGGTGGCTTAACCTCACGCCAGGCATGTGTGCGTGTATGCCGAAGATCCTGAGAGGAGAAAGGAGAAGGGATTGCGGCGTGGCCATCCCCCCTGGGGGGTGATTTCTCGCTTTCTGTTCTATCTCTCTCTGTCTTTCTGGCAAGCGCACACACCCTATAGCAAAAACTTCTCCAACAAATAGATAAAGAAATAAAGAAAGAATGCTGCAATAAAAATAGTTGTGCAAGCGCTTCTCTGACTGAGTGTGCTCCTGTCCTTTGGGTAGATACCCAGGAGTGGAATTGCTGGATCATGTGGTAGTTCTATTTGAAGGTCTTTGAGGAACCTCCATATTGTTCTCCACAGTGGCTGGACCAATTTACATTCCCACCAACAGTGTGTAGGAGTGTCCCCCTTTCACCTTATCTTTTATTTTTAGCAGATGTTTGTTAACCTAATTTTATTTATAGTGTTTTGGACAATTAAAGTGAAGAAAACTTGACATGGTACAAGTGAACACATTTTTCAGCACAGAACTAGTACATGGATATGAAAAGTACTTTAACAAACAAATGATAAGTAAAGAAAAAAGTGAAGAGCAATATTTTTCATCTATCTTAGAAATCTTGAATGTATTTTTATTCTATTCCACTTAGTATCAGTGGGGTATGGGTAACTCAGTTTTCATCTTTTACATAGGTTGACATACATGTAATTTATTTGTAAGAAAACCTTGAAAATAATGTGTCTGGAGTGCTTGTTACAATCTTCAAATATTTACAGAGGCCCGTCACTGTGATAAATCCCCCCTAGGAAGTACTTGGAGCGCAATAATACCTGTTCCTTAGGAGGAAACACTCACTCATGTTCCATTTCAAGTGATTAGCCATGACTAGAGCGCCAACTGAAATAGTAAAGGAAATATTCTCCAGGTGTTTATCTAATAATGTATTGTGACTTCACCGTGATTATAAGGCATAATTTACTTCTACAACCATTCTCTGATAAGTTTTTAAATTTTTCTTATTTTTATAATAAAGTTTATACTCAATTTTCATTATAAAAGTACAGTTATTATTTTATTATTAACTATTACAGTGCACTATACCAATGATACTAATTACATTATTGTATTATGAAAAATCAGGCAGAAGAAAGAAGAGAATCTAAGACACATCTTAGATGTGTGTGCATGTGTTTAAGAGAGATTTTTGCTATCGGGCACATGTTCTCACTTGAGAGACAGAGAGAGACAAGGAGACAGAAAGTGAGAAATCACACCCCAGAGGAGTTGGCCACACAACAGTCCTTCTCCTCTCTTCTCCTCTAGGGATCTTGGGCATGCATGCACATGTGTCCAGCGTGAGTTTTTATTTATTTATTTTTTTGGAGAGGTTTTTGCTATAGGGTGCGTACGCTCGCCAGACAGAGAGACAGACAGAAAGCGAGAAATCACCCCTGAAGGGGAATGGCCACGCAGTAATCCCTTCTCCTCCATTCTCCTCTCAGGATCTTGGGCACGCACGCATACGTGCCCGGCGTGAGTTTAAGCCACCAGGTCTGGAACTCGAACCATGGTCGACTACGTGGGAGTCCAGCGACATAGCCATTACGCTAACTGCTGGTCTCCAGCTGTGAATTTTAAGCCGCCGGGTCCGGAATTCAAACCTTGGTCGGCTACATGGGTGTCCAGTGGTGTAACCATTATGCTATCTGCTGGTCCCTAGATGTGTTGTTTTTTAATCCAAGTATTTTATTCTACTTTTTAAAATTGCCTGAGCTTACTAGAGAGAGAGAGATGGAGAAAGCACCCCTCCAATAGGGCATGGCCCTGCTACAATCACTTTCTCCTTGTTTTTCCATCCTTCTCCAACTTTGGGCACACATCCACATGTGTCCAGTGTTTTTTTAAGGCTACTGGACTAGGACTTAAACTATAGTTGGCCACATGGGATCCATTTTCCCTAACCATTAGACCACAGGGCCAGCCCTATTTTATTTGTTATGTGTTGTATGTACACTTTTGTATCCTACCTCTTTCACTTAAAATGAAATTACACGGGAGACAGCAGATGGCGTAGTGATTATATCATAGAGATTATGTCGCAGGACTCTCACATGGCCAGTGCAGTTTGAGTCCTGGACCCTGTGGCTTAAAAATCCTGCCAGGTGTGTGTGTTTGCATGTCCAAGATCCCAGGAGGAGAATGGAGGAGAAAGGATTATGGTTTGGCCATCCCCCTGGGGGAGGGGGAGATTTCTTACTTTCGCTCTCACTGTATCTGTCTCTCTCTCTCCGGCAAGTGTACGTGCCCTATGGCAATCCCCCCCCCCCCCCCCCATGAAATCACAGGCACAGCAGGTGGCGTGGTGATTAAGGCACCCACATGGATCCCACATGGCCAACTGCACAATTCAAGTTCCAGACCTGGTGGCTTGAAAATCACAGTGTGTGTGTGTGTGTGTTTGTGTGCCCGAAATCCCAACAGGACACTGGAGAAGGGATTGTGGTGTGGTCATCCTGATCTATGGAGTGATTTCTTACTTTCCCTCTTTCTCTTTCTTCTCCTCTCTGTCTGGTGAGTACATGAACCCTGTAATGAAAACTAAAAGAAAAAAAAATGAAAGAAAGGAATCATAGGCATTTTTTCTTGTTAGAAACACTGGCCCAGTCATTGTGATGCACTGGTAACCCAAGTGTCCCACAAGGCTAGAAGCCATGTTGCATGAGGGTTCAGATCCCTGGGTTGGCCTGAAACTATAGCAGAAACTCTTCATAATTTTTTTAATGGTTCCTAAACATTCCATTAAATGAGTAATTAGGTTAACAAGTCTCTGATTATCAGATGCCTAACTTGCTTATAGCTTTTTATCTTTTACCGTTTTTATTATTTTAAAATTTTATTTATTTATTTATTTATTGGAGAGGTTTTTGCTATAGGGCATGTGCACTCACCAGAAATACAGAGAGAGACAGAGACAGAAAGCAAGAAATCCCTCCCCCTGGGGTGGGGGGGTATGGCCACCCACAATCCCTCCTCCTCCATTCTTCTCTCGGGATCTTGGGCACACATGCACACATGCCTGGCGTGAGTTTAAGCCACAGGGTCCAGGACTCCATCTGTGATCAACTACATGGGAGTCCAGCAACATAGCCATTATACCAACTGCTGGTCCCCAGACAACCATCTAAAAGGCAAGTGGCCTAGATACGAACAGCCCTAAAAGTGCTTAACTATAACAGATGCTTCCACAGGCTGCGAGCTTATGTAAGCAAAGAGACACCTGCATATTTTGAGATCAGAAGGAACCTAAAGGATTGCTTTCATGTGGTGTGGAGACTACTCCTGCTCTCCTAGATATGGGGAAATCTAGAGGAGAATTCTCACGAGGTGCTCGCAAATGGGGAAGCATATTAAATTGGAGGTGCTGCATTCTGGGCGTGTGCGGGGGCTCGGTCAGAGAGTCTGAAACGTTGACTGTTTCTTCCCAAGCTCCTCAGGTACCTCTGAGAGTGATTGCTGGTCTCAGGGACTAGGGAGACTAAAGTACTTTGAAGATAAAACATATTTTGAGGGGTGTGAATTGTATAAGTGTGTGTGTGTGTGTGTATGTGTGTCCATGTGAGAAAAAACTTTATTAAAGGCCTGCCTGGTGCTTTGGAAGTGATAAATCCATTGTACTTTTTTTTTTTTTTAATGAAAGGAAAAGATCGTTTATTAAGTAAAACTGAAAGTACACTCCTGTGAGGTGGGAGCAGGCCTGAACGGACAGAGAAAGAGTGGCTCAAAAGGTACCGGTAGTTACATTCTGCAAGGTTTATCATTTTTAATGTAGGTCATGTGGGGGGATCATTGGCTGGGCCCACTGATTGTTTTCATCTCATTGGCTCTATTCAACCTGGCTGGGCCCATTGGTTTCTCATTGGCTGCTTCAAATGTGGCTTAGCCCACTGATTCATCTCATTGGTGGTAACAAATGTGGCTAAATCAGATAGACATCCCCCACTAATCTCCTGTTTATATTACCTTGGACAGGGACTTTGCTGCCCTGCTCAGTTTTTCTATCTAGCCACCGAATTACTTCCTTGGTAGGAATTTAGGGCAGCAATAGGTCTAGCATCTAATATCACACGGTAATTTATTTATGTTTAGTATCTTCAAATCACTTCAGTTTTTTTTTTTTTTTTTTTTTTTTGAGAGATTTTCGCTGTAGGGCGCATGCCAGACAGACAGAGAGAGACATAGAGACAGAAAGCGAGAAATCACCCCCCAGGGGGGATGGTCACGCCGCAATCCCTTCTCCTCCATTCTCCTCTCGGGATCTTGGGCACGCACGCACACACCCCCGGCGTGAGTTTTAAGCTACCGGGTCCGGGAAGCAAACTGCGGTCGACTATGTGGGAGTCCAGCGACATAGCCATTACACTAACTGCTGGTTCCCAAATCACTTCAGTTTTAATGTAAAGTTACCTTTGCTCGTCTTTCAGTGAAGTGTGTAAGAACAAAGGTAAGTTCACAAGGATCCAGGGAAGATGTTAGTAACCTCTTTGTGCATGAGAATAAGATCATAAAATGCGATAAGTCATGATGAAAACAAGTTGACTTACTCTGATATCTTGCGCTTTTCTAGAAAACTATTTTAGAAAGCACATGTTACTTGGAAACTGCAGTAGGCAACGTAATACCAAATTGTGATGTAATCATCAAGAAAACCATATTTGTAATAAGGTTAATTAAATTTGCTGCAGTCTTGAGACAAGCATCCTGTAAGTGTGCCAGTAAATCTGGTCTTGCTTTATCAAACTGAAGGGCACCCCCTCCTTCTCCAGAGTGAGTAGCTCATTGCCAGAGGACACACGCAGCCCGGCAACAATAACTAATATGTTATGAGAGGTTAGACAAGTTTAAATAGGATTCGTCTCTGAACTGAAGGGCAAATTGTAAGAAATTTCTTTGTCTGCTTGTGATACTGTTAAATTGAAAGCACGATGGGAGGTTTGGTAGAAGCAACAAAGGTTGCAATGGCGGCCTGCTGTTTGGAGCAAGCATCATGGTTGCACCAATGGTCCAGACATCTGCGAACAACAGCCACTCCTTGTCAGGTTCTGCCCCACACAGGGCGCGAGAACACTTTGCACCATTTAACTCATCAGACTCTTTGAGCTCTACATCAAGAATGTTTATGTAATAAAGCATAGCTAATTAAACATTTCAAAGGGAAACATTATTTTAACACTAATTAGATATGATTACAGCTCTTTTATTTTCCTGTACCAGAGCTGAACTGCACTAAAGCGCCCTCGTCTCGTGCTTTCTTTTCTTAATGTTGTAAGAAAGTCTTAGTAAATAATACAATACTATCCTGTCTTACGGCATTTCTTTCAGGATGTCGATGCGTTCAGAAACTTTTGTCAAATGGAAGGTGATTTAAACAAAAGAATACAATTGTAACAACAGCAAATCAAAGGCATGCCCTGATAGACAGTCACATTAGCTTATATTCACGGACAGCTCTTTCCAGAGACGTTTTAGAGGTGATATCCTGTTATCTTTTTATTTCAAACCTTCCAGGTCTGTGCAGGCAAAAATATCTCCATTTCACAGATGGAAAACCCAGGGTGCAGATAGGACGAGCAGGTCAGCAGCAAAGCCAGGCTGGCTAAGATGCGTCACTCGCAGAGCCTGCTTTCTGGGGACGTTGCCCTAGGAGAGCTCTAGAGGTACTTTTTGTTCAAGGTAGTTAAAATCCACTAGATACAACTCATACAATGTGCATGAAAAGTCCTGCTGGATTGGTAATAAATAGACAAAAAGACCTCTTTAATCAGTGACATATGAAATGCTCTAATATACTTTTAAGTAATTAATGAATAAAAAAATCTTTGAACTCTCCAAAACCCTAGTTTTATCCAAGACATATTGTCAACTTACATTTTTATTTATAGACATAGTCTATTAATGAAAGCCTAAGAAAATGCACAAAGGTTTGCAGTAAGAATTCTACAGAATAATAAATGCCTGTATGTTGGGAAACAAATGAGTTGAAAGCCTTTCAGTGACAGAGGAGAAACTAAAGGTTTTAAATGTTTGAATATTTCTTAATGAATTCAATGAGACAAGACATTTTCTTAGCCTCTTCAAAGCTATTTCGGTCTAAGAATAAAGTATATGGGAATATGTATCAAATGGTATTATGATGGAATAAATACATTTAATTTTACGGGTTCCTGCGAAATAGTAAGCTTATTTTTTTTTTTAAACTTTCTCCTCAAATTCAATGAAATCTTATTTTCAAGAGAGAGAGAAATCGTCTATACACAGGTTCTCTGCAGTCCTAATTAAAAAGAACTTCAATGAGAAGTTTTCCTTTTCGACTTCCAACCCAAGCTTCAGGGCATAGCAGTTGCTGGAGAGTATATTGTGTTCATTTTGCTGTTTGAGTAGTTTGGGAAGAAGGAATTGCCTTTCAAACACCAGGCAACTAATGTGATGCCCTCAGGATACGACTGTCACATCAAGGTCTCCTAACAACAACAACAACAACAAATAGCATTCACACATCATCACCACCACCAACACCACCACTGCCACCACCACTGCCACTGCCACCACCACCACCATCTCTGCCATCACCACCATCAAATAGTTAAAGTTTCAGCAAATATATCAAAGAGAACTTTACTTCAAGTATAATGATTCAGTTCATATTATTGCTGCGATGTTACCAATAACACCCAAATAAATTATAGATGATACACTATCTCATTAAGTTGGCATATCTAATTTTTATAAAAATTCCTGTGACTGTGGAATTTCCTTTTCATGAAATATACATGCATTATATACACCTTTGCAGATATTTCATAAACTTTGGTCAAGGAAACTAAAGCCAGTGAATAAAAATACTTAATAAGTTAGGATGTCGCCCACTCCTCCTCCAATCAGGTTTCATTCCTAACTTTCTCCCTGCTCTTAATATTCCTATTTTCCTAATCCGCCATAACTTTAAATGTGGAATCACCTTTTAGTCCTCAGTCTCCTTTGACATTTACATTCATTTCATTCATAAGTTATACGATGTCCTTCCCTGTGATCATCTTCAGTGTTTTTCTATGCCATTCTGCCAAAAACATTTTTAAAGACTCTCCTCACCTCACTCCAATACGTTGTTTTATAAGTGGCCTTTTTTCTTAATTCTCTCTTTAAATTCATCTCCTGTGCATTCACCACGATATTTTCTTAAAACAAGGTCTTTGCCTTGTTGACCCTTTGCTAAGAATTTCCTTTCCACTGAGATGTTGCCTTTGCAACTAACCCCAAAATGACTCGGTTTTAACTGAGACGCTGAATTTTCTCCTTTACCATGTCTGGCAAGGACAGTTTGGCAATTATTTTGCTGTCTACGCCGTGTGTGAGTATTTAATTCGTTTTCCTTTTCAAAGTCGTCATCTCTAGTGACTTTTGAGACCTTAGACCAGCTTTCCTCCATCTTTCTAGCTACCTTATCATCAGCTTCTTTATTGATCCTCTTCCCCTGCCCTTCCTGTAAGTGATGATTGTTTTGCAGATTGTATTTGACTTTTTCTTCTTTACCAACTTCTCTGAGTACGTCCGTTCTGATCCGTGGCTTTGACTACCACCTGGATGCTCGTGGTCACCAAATGTTCACCTTCAGCCTGAGTACTTACCTGTTACAGCTGCTTACGCAGCATCTTTACTTGAAGTACCACACTCTGCTTAGTGTCCCATGTCCACATGGACCTCATTTTCCCCAGGACAGCCAAAATCTATCCTTGCTGCTGTAATCCATGCCTGTGAGTAAGCCCACTACTTCTGCACTTGGATGAGTCAGAGCCTGAGACTCCTCCTAGATGCCTCATCACAGAAATAGTTATTTAGCACCTACTGTCAGTCAGGCATGATTTCTAGGCCTTGGGAATACAATAGTGAAGGAAACATAATACAAGAACATACATCTTAGTAAAGAAATAAATGCACATATTGAATAAAATGTTTCTAACAATTGCCAATTGAGGCATAATTGATATATGATAAACTACACATATTGGACATACACAATTTGATAAGTATTGACATATATATATGGATCCAAAACCACAGTTAAATTAAAATAGTGAACGTACTCATCGCCTCCCCAAATTTTCCCTTGTTCCTATCTTCCTGCCATCACTATGGATTATTGTTTGCGTTTGTTAGGATTTTATACATGTTTTACTATACAAGATTTTTAATGTCCTTTTTGTGATAAGAGTGTGTGGTCTGGTTTATCTCACTCACCATAATTATGTTGGTTTATCCATGTCATTGTGCAATAATGCATTTTCTTTTCCCATTGCTGAGTATGATTGCATTGTATGTATTTACACAATTTGCTTACCTTTTTTGTTTTTTTAAAGAATTTTACTTAATTTTGTTAATTATTATTGTTATTCAATTTAACCAGAGAGAGAGAGAGAAAGAGAGAGAGCAAAAGCAAGCTGCTAGGTCCGGGATTCGAACTATGGTTGCCCATGTGGCAGTCCAGTGCCTTAACCACCACGCCACTTGCCAGCCCCATTTTTTCATCAGTTTATGGACATCTGAGTTGTTTTCATTTTGGCTATTTCAGGTAAAACACAGTTTTCTTTTTTTGTTTATTTAATCTATATGAGAGAGAGAGATGGCAGCACTTCTGAAAGGGTTTTGATGTTGCCATTCTCTCCCCGCTTTGGCCAGCCTGGATCTCGGGCACATGTGTGCCTGGCTTACTCTGGGAGGCCTTCCAGCCTGCCTGTCAGCCTTCCTCTATGGGTCTGCCTTGTAGAGTGTGACATTTTACCACTGAGCCACCATCCATCCCCTTGTGTGCACACTCTTTGTGGCCATTTTCATTCATGTCTCTTTTTTTTTTTTTTTTTGGAGAGGTTTTCACTATAGGGCGCGTGCGCTCGCCAGACAGACAGAGAGAGAGAGACAGAAAGCGAGAAATCACCCCCCAGGGGGGATGGTCACGCCGCAATCTCTTCTCCTCCATTCTCCTCTTGGGATCTTGGGCACGCACGCACACGCGCCCGGCGTGAGTTTTAAGCCACCGGGTCCGGGACGCGAACCACGGTCGACTACGTGGGAGTCCAGCGACATAGCCATTATGCTAACTGCTGGTTCCCCATTCATGTCTCTTGAGTATACATCTAGAATGGAATAACTGAAGTATGCAATAAATGTATGTAGAACTTCTAAAAAACCACTATATTCCCACCAGCAGCATGTGGTAGTTCCAGTTCCTCTACCTCTTGGCCTCCACTTGATATGGTTGGTTTCTTTAATTTTAGTCTTTCTAATGAATGTGTTTGAACCTCATCCATTTTGAGTTAATAATTGCATCTGATGGGGGCTGGCCGGTGGTGTGGTGCTGGATTCCCACATGACAAACCATGGTTCGAGTCCCAGACCTGTGGCTAGCTTTCTTACTTTCCCTTTCTCGCTCTCTCTCTCTCTCTCTGGTCAAATTAAACAAATAATATTAATTAATTAAATAGTTCTTTAAAAAAAGATAATTGCATCTGGTGTGAGGTATAGATAAATGTTTTTGTTTTTCTAAGTGACTACCAGTTCCATTACCATTTCTTCAAAACATAATTTCTTCGATGAGTTTTTGGTACCTGTCAAAAAACCAGTTTTCCATATATCTGTGGATTGATTTCTAAATGTTATTCTAGTCCCTTGGTCTCTTTGTTCTTCTGTGCCAATACTACATCATTTTTATTATTATAGTGTAAAAAATAAAACTTGAAATCAAATCAATTGTTAGTACACTCAACTTTGTATTTTTAACCAACTTTGTTATGGCTCTTTCAAGTCTTATCATTCCATGTGAATTTCAGAATGAAATTTGTCAATTTCTATAAAAATGCTTTCTAGAATTTTGATTAGAATCATGTTGCAATGGTTCATAACCCATGGAATAATTTGGAAAAGCTGACATCTTAATATTATCGTATTGAATCTTCTGACCAATGAACAAAATATATCCTTTCATTTATGTAGGCCTTTAATTTCTCTCAATAATAATTTATAATATTGAATGTATAGGTCTTATGTATTATTATCATGTAAATTCTTTTATTTAGTTAGTTTTTGTTATTTTTATTCATTTCATGAAAGAGAAACCCCTAACAGGACCTTCTTGCCACCATCCGCCTCCAGTCTCAGTTGGCATACCCAGGGCAGTCCCAGGATGTAAGGACCACCTTGCATCAGGACCTTTCCCATGTGGGTCCAGTTGTAGTATTACTGTGCCACCACAACCTGGCCACTGTCATATGAAATCTTAAGTATGTAATAAATTTGATGCAATTATAAACAATAAAATATATTAAATTTCCTTTTCTGAATTTCCCTTGTTATAATATATAGAATACAGCTAACTTTTGTGTTTTATGTTTTCTATTTTTGGAGAGGTTTTTGCTATAGAGCACATGGGCTTTCTGGAGAGACAGAGAGAAAGAGAGACAGAAAGCAAGAAATCACTCCCCAGCAGGATGGCCATGCCACAGTCTCTTCTCTCCTTTCTCCTCTCAGGATTTTGGGCACACCTGCACACTTGCCTGACATGAGTTTTAAGCTACCAGGTCCAAGACTCCAACCACAATCGACTACATAGGATTCTAGCAACCTAACTGCCGTGCCATCTCCTGGTCCCAACTTTTGTGTTTTGATCCATATGCTACAGCCCTTACTCATTAGTTCTAATAGCTTTATTGTGAGATCAGTCAGAATTTCTACACAGAAAATTATGTTGTCTGTGAATAAAGACAGTTTTACTTGTTATTTTTATATTTGGTTGATTTCATTACTTTTTCTTGCTTTATTGTACTCCAGTACAAGATTGACTAGAAAGTAGTTTTTTGTTTTGTTTTGTTTTTATTTTTGTTTTTGTTTTTGTTTTTTTAAGAGAGGTTTTTGCTGTAGGGCACAAGCACTCACCTGAGAGACAGAGAAACAGAGACAGAAAGCAGGAAATCATACCTCCGGGGGGTGGCCATGCTGCAATCCATTCTCCTCAAGTCTCTATGCTCCTGACATGAGTTTTAAAGCACCAGGTCCAGGACTTGATCTGTGGTCAACTACATGGGAGTCCAGTGACTCTATTATGCCCTGAATAGAAATTTTACAAGTGAGCACCTTGTCGTATTCTGGATCTTAGAAGGTAGTATTCATGCTTATATTTAAGTAGGATGTTCCCAGTAGGTTTTCAGTAGATTTTCTTTTTCATGTTAAGAATGTTACTTCCCATACCTAGTACACTGAAAATTAGTATGAAGAATGGATGTTAGGTTCTGCCAATACTTTTTCTACACCCATTGGTTATACAGTCTTTCTTTTTGGTAAAGGCAGGTGGATCTCAAATGACCTACTCCATAGTTTGAGTCTCGGACCAGCAAATTGAGAACCATGCCAGTCACGTGTGCATGTGTGCCCCACATCCTGAAAGGAAGGAGAAATGGAGACAGGATTGTGGTGTGACCATCATCCAGGGGGGTGCTTTCTACTTTTCCCTCTTTGTTTCTATATCTCTCTCTGTTTGTCTCCAGGGAGCACACATCCCCTCTGGCATTTTTTCAAAAGAATTATTTATTTAATTTTATTTACTTATATAGTTTTCAGT
Source organism: Tupaia tana (assembly GCA_026018925.1). Classification (NCBI taxonomy): domain Eukaryota; kingdom Metazoa; phylum Chordata; class Mammalia; order Scandentia; family Tupaiidae; genus Tupaia; species Tupaia tana. The sequence continues at coordinate 132,702,124 of JAKSZU010000006.1, read as the reverse complement.
TGACCAGAGAGAGACAGAGCAGAGAGAGAGAGAAAGTGAGAAAGTAAGGTGCCAGGTTCAGGACTTGAACCGTGGTCAGCCATGTAGGAGTCCAGCACCTTTACCACCATGCCACCTGCCGGCCTCCCTCTGACAATTTTTTAAAAAGAAGAGTATTTGTATCTATGTTCATGAGTGATACTGGTCTGTATTTTTCTGGTAATATTTTTGTATTCTGGAATCAATGTTTATAAAATGGTTTTGGAAGTATTCCTTCTTTTTCAGCTTTATCGAAGAGTTTGTGTATTATTATTTCTTTCTTAAGTAATTGAGAGAATTTGTCAGTGAAGAAATTTGAGCTTAGATTTTTCCTTTTTTGGAAGTTATTTTTACTATCATCTTTTTTTTTAAGAGAGATTTTTGCTATAGGGCTTGCTAGAGAGAGAGAGAAAGAGAAAGAGAAAGTGAGAAATCCCCACCTCCCCACCCCTGTCCCCAGGAGGGATAGCCATGCCGCAATCCCTTCTCCTCCATTTTCCTCTCAGGATTTTGGACATGGACTTACACTTGTATCCAGTGTGAGTTTAAAGCCACCAAGTCCAGGACTTAAACTGCAGCCAGCCATCTGGAAGTCCAGAGCCTTAAACACTATCAAATCTGCTGGCCCACTATGATCTCGTTTTAAAAATAGCATACAACTATTTTAAAAATAGACATATAACTATTGGTTATCTATCCTTGAGTGAGCTTTAGTAATCTGTATCTTTTTTTTTTTTTTTTCAGTCTTTCATATGATTTTATTTTCTCCCTTCAACTAAGATAATATGACATCCAAATTTAGTCTTTACTGGTGGGTCTGTAGACACAGGTTTATCCATCCCACTGGCAAGCAAGGCAAATGCTGCTTCTTGAAATAGTCCCACCATGGACCCTCTGGTCATCCAACCCATTACCCTCTTGCCTGGCTTCATCTTCACTGTATCATGTGGCCACTTCATTGATTCTCACTCTAGACTATCTTTTCCATGGCTTCCATCATTTTGCTGTGTTTTTCACATGTGTCTGACTTTTATTGCATTGTCACCACCTTTGGGACCCTGAGCCTTCTTGTCAGCATTGTTACTCCCAGATGGTGCTCCCCCTTTTCCTCCATTTCCAGAACCACTTTTTCCTTTGGACGGCATCTTCAAGACTTGCCAGTGAAAATTCAACCCTGTATCTTTTAATAAATATGTCCATTTTGTGTAAACTGTCAAATTTATTGGCATAAAGTTAGTCGTAATATTATCTTATTGTCATTTTAACACCTGCAGAGTTTCTAGTGATGCAATTTTCTTCATTTCTCAAAGTGGCAACTTGTATTTTCTCTCTCCTTTTTCCCCCACTACTGACCAGTCTGACTAGAGACTTATCATTTTATTGATCTCAAAGACACATATTGTGGTTTTATTAATTTTATTGATTACTTTTTAACTTTCTGTTTCATTGAACTCACTCTGATGTATGTTATTTCCCATCTTCTACTTATACTGGCTTTTGTTTGTTCTTTTTGTCTAGGTTCTAAAGGTGGAAACCAAGGTCACAGGTTTGAGACTATTTTTTTTTAAGTAATATTTGCATTTAAAGATATAAATGTCCTCTAAATATTGCTAAACTGGGAATCTTGATTGGTATGTTTTTATTTTTATCTATTTCAAAATACTTTCTAATTTTCCTTTTAGGCTTGTCTTTTTACCATTGGTTTACAAAAGTGTGATATTTACTTTCTAAATACTTAGGAATATTCCAAATATCAGGCTGTCATTGATTTAGAATTAAATTTCATTGTGGTCAGGGAAAATTTATTGAGACTTGTTTTATGGACTGAATATAGGCATCCTTTTTAAATATTTCATCTGAACTGGAAAAAATGAATTCTCTGCTAGTTTGGTTTTATCAATGTCAGCTAGGTGAAAGTGTGGATAATATTTTTCAAATCTTCTATATCCATAGTGATTTTCTGTCTACTTATTCTATCAATTATTGAAAGAAAGATTTTGTAATTTCTGACTATAATTGTGAATTTGTCTATGGTTTTTCTTGTAGTTCTATCAGTTCTATCTTGTAGTTCTGAAGCAAAAATGCTTCAAGTTTTATACCACTGTTATTTCATTTATAATTGTTTAGGATTGTTATTCCTATTGATAAATTTACCTCTTTATGATTATGAAACAGCTTTCTCCATTCTTTGTCATATTAATCCTTTCCAAAGCTATTTTGCCTAGATTAGTAATATAGCCATTTCATCTTTTTAAAAATTGTTATCATGCTATAGCTTTTTCTTAACACATTCCTTTCTTATTTATTTATTTTAATTTTTTTTAGTTTTAAAGTTTTGGCTGTAGGGCACGTGTGCTCACTGGAGACAGGCAGAGAGAGACAGTGAGAAGGAAAGTGAGAAATCACCCCAGCGGGGATGGCCTTACCACAATCCCTTCTCTTCCATTCTCCTCCTGGATTTTGGGCATGCATGTACACATGCCCAGCATGATTTTCAAACAGTCGGATCTGGAACTTGAACTGCAGTCAACCATGTAGTAGTCCACCATCTTAACTACCATGCCACCTGTTGGTCCCATACACATTCCCTTTTAAACTTCACATCTTTGTATTTAAAGTGGGCTTTTTATTTTGGCATCATTTTGTTGTTGTTGTTGTTGTTTTTAGGTTTTTGCCAGAAGGTGTCTGTGCTAACAGGAGACAGAGAAAGACAGGGAGAGGGAGAGTGATAAATCGCTCTGTAGGGAGGATGGGCATTTTACAATCCCTTCTCCTCCATTATCCTTTTAGGACTTCAGGCATGCCCAGTGTAATTTCCAGCTTCTGACTCTAGAACTAGAACAGAGGTAGGCCATGTGGAACCCACTGCCTTAACTACCATGCCACCTGCTGGCCCCTACATACTGGTTTTAAAGTCACTCTGACAATCTCTATCCTATTATTGGGTAGTTTAGACCATTAACCTTTCATGTTATTACTGATATGTTTAGGTTTAAATTTATGACGTTGCTATTTGTTTTCTATTTGTCCTATTTGTTCTTTACCGCTTTCTATTTTTTACTCTTAAAGTCTAATTTTTTAAAATAATTCCATCTTTATTCTTTGACGTACAAGCAACAACTATTTATTTTGCTGTCATAATATGACTTTACGATTTATAGTCGGTATATTTTCAATATATAATACTACTTTAAAGGACATTATGCAGTTTCCCATATATTATGAAACCTTACAATAGTATATTTTCACTTTTATCCCTTCTGGACATTGTGCTATTTTTATCATATAATTTGCTGTTACATATGTTATAAACCCTACAGTACATAACTGTTATTTTTGTTCAAAGTCAAATTGTCTTCTAGGTTTATATAAATTAGAAAAACTTGTAATTTATCCATATATTTACTATGTCTGATGTTTTTCATTTAATTGTCTATATTCATTTTCCATCTGGTATAAGATATTACATTTTGCTCGAAGGACTTCCTTTAATATTTCTTGTGTGGTGGATCTGTTGGTGATAAATTCTTTGGGATTTTGTATTTATATTTTGTAATTTATATTTCACTTTTTCTTTTTTTCTCTATGATAAAGATTACATATCCATGATGAGAGAGCAAGGGAGAACGAGAAGCACCTTTGAGAGAGTCTTGTCACACTATAATCCTCTTTCCTCAGTCCTTTAGTTTTTCAGGATCTCACTATACTAGATGCCCACATGCACAATTGGCACGTTTCATCCCAACCTGAAGGTCTGAACTCCTCATTGGTCGTATGGCTTCTAGACTTGCAGTGAAATTTACTACTCTATCACAGTAGCTGAGCCTTGCCTTTTCTTTTGAAAGATAGTCTTTCTGGGTATAGAATTTTAAATTTTCATTTCATTCCTTTGGTATTTAAAAGATTTTGCTACACTCACTTCTGGCTTGCATTGTTTCTAATTATAAATCTGTTGTCATATTATTTTTGTTCTTTGTAATAACATCTTTTTCCTCTGTTGTTTTTTTTTTAATTTTTTCTCTTTATCACTAGTTTGTGCAATTTGATTTGGATATGACTTTTTTTTTCTTTTTTTTTCCTTTGCACTTGTGATTTTTTTAAAGAATTATTTATTTAATTTTATTTATTCATTCAGTAATTTTCATTTGACCAGAGAAAGACAGACACACAGAGAAAAGGAAAGTGAGAAAGCAAGCCACCAGGTCCGAGACTCGAACCGTGGTCGGCTATGTGGGAGTGTCCAGCACCTTAACTACCATGACACCTGCTGACCTGCACTTAAGATATTTTAAGGGCCTTTTCTATCTGTGAGTTTATAATTTTTATGAAATTTGAAAAGTTGTCAGTTATTATTATTATAAAACAAACATCTTTTTGTTTAGACTTATTCTTCTTCATTTCTATTATTTCACCTGTATGTATGTAAGAATGGGCAGATCCTGGAGTTCTGTCCCAACACACACAGATTCTCTGCTCTTTTTTTCTTTTATTTTTTGGAGGCTTTCTTCTCCATTTATTTAAAATATTGTTTATTTCTATGTCTTAAAGTTGACTGATTTTTTTTCCTTCAGGCTCTTATTTGTCATTGATTACACTTAATGTACTTTTAATTTTTAGCATTGCTTTTTTTTTATCCCTAGAAACTGTAATTTTGTTATCTATATGATATTTGGCTCTTTTTAAATTTTTTACATCTCTAGTAAATGTTTTTCCTCTTTTTCCTTTGTTTTTTGAGCATGTAGAATATTGTTAAATAACTTTTACAACTCTTATATTGTCTATTTCTGCTAATTCTAACATCTTCATTAGTTCAGGGTCAGTTTTGAGTGATTAATCCAGACCTTAACCACCATGCAACCTGTGACCTTATTTTCTTTCTAACTTTTTTCTTTCTTTCCTTTTTTTCCCCCCCAAGTTTTGCTGTAAGTTGCTTGTACTTACCAGAGAGAGACAGAGAAAGAGAGGGAAAGTGAGAAAGCATTTCACCAGGGCATGACCACAATGCAATCCCTTCTCCATCAGTATCCTCTCAGGGTGTTAAGAGGATAAAAGCACATGCTCCTGATGTGTTTTTAAAGCTACTGGATCTGGGACCTAAATCACACAGTCAGCCATGTGGGGTCCAGACACGATAATCACCATGCCACTGACTGGCCCATTCTAGGGCTAGTTGTTTTGGCTGCTATAATACAAGATTCTGTTCAGCATTCTAATATAGCTCTGCGAATTGTTTTTCCATTGTGACTGGTGGGCTTTAGTTCTCACCTATGTAAGTCCTCATTTCTGTTCCTCTAATCCTTCTGGGTGATTCTACCATAGACACTTTCTTCTTACATATAATGATAAGTATTCTGCTGAATATTGAGGAGGTTCTCTACTAATCTCCCAAATTGTCTGTACAGGTCTCTCCTGTCTAATAACTAGTGTTACAAACGCTAGTATCTTTGTCTTCCCGAATTTGGCTTCACATGGAACTTGTAGACACCTCATCTTAGCTTCAAGGCAGTAAACTCAGATAATATAGGTACCATCTTATTTGTCTCTTGGTTCTCAAAGATTAATGTTTTCTGTTGTGTGATGTCCAATATTTAAAAAAAAAAAAATGTTTCAGGGCCAACAGGGAGTGGGGAGGTTAAGGTGGCTGCATCCCACATGCCACACCATGGTTCAAATCCTACACTTAGTGGCTTGAAAACATGTGGGGCTCATGTGTGTGTGTGTGTGTGTGCCCCCCCAAAAAAAAATTCCTGAAGGAGAATGAAAGCAAAGAGATTGTGGAGTGCCTATCCCTCATGGAAGGTGATTTCTCACCTTCTCTCTCTCATTCTCTCTCCAGGAGCACACACACCCTTATATCAAATTGAAAACAAAAACTAGAACATTGTTTCACATGTTTTGTGCTTTTTTTTTTTTTTTAGCTGTTTCAGGTGGGAAAGTAAATCCAGTTTCTGTTGCACCATCTGTCCCAATAGTATGCGTTTAAAAGAAAAGGTAAAATAAATGCACAAAAATGTAAATGGAGATACGAATCAAAAGTAAATAAAGTTTATCAAAAATAATATGGGGAGAAGGGATTGTGGCAAGGCCACCCCCCCCACATACACTGGTAAGGTGATTCAGTGGGGGCTGATTTCTTGCTTTCTGTCTCTCTGGTAAGTGCATATGACCTATAGCAAAAATCTTTCTACAAAAAGGATAATAGGGGACCAGCAGGTGGTAATGGTGGTTGAGGGTGCTGGAATCCCACATGGCTGACTGCAGTTCGATTCCTGGACCTGGAAGCTTGCTTTCTCACTTTCCCTCTCTCTCTTTCACTCTCTCACTCTGTCCCTCTCTGGCCAAATTAAAAATAAGTGAACAAATAGATAAAGTTACATAAAATAATTCTTAAAAAGAATAATAACAACAAATAATAACAATATATAATACTTTTTTTTAAAAGAAGGGATTTTTATCTGATACTCAATAGGTTTGTCAAAGATGGGACTTTTATCAGGTATTCATGCCACTAATTGCTCATTATACAGAAGAAAGGGAAGGAGAAATCTTTTATTTCTTTGTACCACTATTAACTCTACTGGCCATAAACCATCTTTGGACATAGTCTAGAACAGATCTGTTCTAATCCAAATGTTATACCTCATTTGAAGTCTGCTACTTTAATTCATGATATTGAAACCAAACCTTAATCTTTCTTTGATACCTTGGGGGTTCAGTGGGATAGCGATCTCCAATTAAGGGCCAATACCAGAGACAGAATGGGCAAAAACGCTGGAGAGAAGAGAAGCAGTGCTACATCACCCACCCTCCTTTTTCCTAGTTTCTTCTCTTCCTACCCTACACTACTGAGCCTCTGGTTGTAGATATGTTTTTCTGTTCTTGGGGAAAACCTGCTTCTGTTGATGGTGGTAGTTCCTTTTCTAACATGGGAAAATGTAGGAAAAGGAGATGTACTCCATATTTCTAAAACTTCTGTTTAAAACAAATATGAAAGAGGGAATGTAAGAGAAAGACTTATCATTTGATTTTACATATATATATATACACACACACACACACACACACACATCTATATATATTATATGTGTGTGTGTGTATATATATATATATATATATTTTTTTTTTTAAGGAACAAGGATTTCTTAAAATTATTTTATTTAAGTTTATCCATTTTTTTAAATTTATTTTAATTTGACCAGTGAGGAACAGAATATGTATGTGAGAGAGAAACAGAAAAAGCAAGCCACCAGGTCTGGGATTCAAACCATGGTCAGTCATGTGGGAGTCCAGCACTCTTAACTACCATGCCACCTGCTGGCCCCAATCCCAGATATTTCTGTAAAGAAACCTCAAGCAGACTTTATAATGCTTACCTTGTTTTATAGTCAAAGATTCCTTTCAATTCAAAGCCCACCACACTTTAAAAGTAAACATCATTCAATCACTGATTAGTTCAACAGTTGGGTAATTACACTCCTTGCAGTCTATCCCCCCAAACTATGCCAGTTTGCCTTTTATTATATTTCAGATCCTAATAACCCAGATTTTTATTACCACCTGTTTACATTGTTACTAGGATTTTGGGCATATGGTACATAGATGTAGTTGCATAAGTAATAAGTAATAAAAGAGATCATTGTATAGTATTTGAGAAAGAAATACTCTTCTTGGAATAAGTTTTATAAAATCCTTTGTGTGTTATTAACTAGTGTCAAAATAAGGTACTTGCCTTGTGGAACCCTGAGTGTCCTTTCTGAATTGGATATTGAGTGATCTGGCTTCTCAAGGACTCTGCCAACCATATATAAAACTTGAGACCCTATTGGACAAAAAGAGTGGTTTAGTACCAGCGGCTGGCATAGTGTTTATGTTGCTGGACTCCCACCTGGCCAATCATGGTTCAAGACCTGGACATGATGGCTTCAAACTCATGCCGGGTACATGTGCATGTGTGCCAATATCCCAGGAGGAGAATGGAGGAGAAGGGACTGTGACATGGCTATCCCCCCTGAGGGGTGATTTCTCACTTTCCTTCTCACTGTCTCTGTCTCTGTCTCTTTTTCTCTGGCAAGCGGACATGCCCTAAATCAAAAACCTCTTAAAAAAAAAAAAAAGGAGTGGTTTAATCTACCCATTCTTTGTCAAAATCTTTCTTCAAACCACAAGTAATATTTATAGGCTTGCGTTCTTTTTATCCATCTATACACATGTTTCTCTGAAAACCTTCTAACTTCATGTATCTATAATCTTCTATTACCCAAGTAAAGTCTACAGCCATTTCCCTTAAAACTTCTTGCTGGCAGGTTTTCTTTTCATTTAATAACACTTTACAACACTCTGGATATAAATATATTTCACCTGGTAAATCATTTTAATAGCAACCTGGATTAGATTATGTCGGAGAAGAACGATTTAAAAGGAGGTTTAAAAAATATTCCATAAACACCTTGTTCTTTCGCAGTGAAGAGGGAGGTTTGCAGAACGATTTCAGAATCATTTAATAAAGTTTTGGAAAGGTGTGTCTTTTTTCCCATAGTATTTGAATGTTTTTTTTATAATATTTGTTCTTTCTTTTTTTTCTTTTGTTTGTGTGAGAGATATTTTTGGTATAAGGCATGTGTGCTCATCAGAGAGACAGAGAAACAGAAAGCAAGAAATCACCCCTAAGGGGAAAGGCCATGATGCAATCCTTTCTCCTCCATTCACCTCCCAGGATCTTGGGCATCCGCACACACACGCTTGGCATGAGTTTCAAGCCTCCAGGTCTGGGACTCGAACAATGGTTCGGACATGCAGAGAGTCCAGCGATGTAACCATTGCACCATTTGTTGGTCCCATAATATTTGTTCTTCTATTTCTGACCCAGAAATACTTAATCCATATACTCTGCCCTTACCTCTGAAATTCTGAAGGTTAGTGATATTTTTCAAGTGAGTGTTTTAGTAATTGTAGTTTCACTGATATTTATCTATGTGGTATTTGGAGTCTTAGGTTATTTATTTAGTTTGGTTTTTCTATACTTTTTTTTTCAGAGAGATTTTAGTTACAGGATACATGTGCTCACCTGAGAGACATAGAAAGACAGAGACACAGAAAGTGAGAAATCACCCTTGAGTGGGGATGTCCGCACCACAATCTCCTCTCAGGATTCTGGGCATTAACGCACACGTGCCCATTGTGAGTTTCAAGCCTTTAGGTCTAGGACTTGAACTGCAGTTGACCATGTGGGAGTCCAGTGACATAACCATTACTCCATTTTATGGTCTAGGCTTTTCTATGCTTTTCATTGAAAGTATAAAGCTAACCTCATTATGTATTGAGCAACCTCAGCTTTTTGGTTTTGTTTTGTTTTTGAGTTTTAGTTGCATCTGTGGATGTTTTGGGAAAGAAGACTAGTTAAGACTATACACTAATGGCAAAAGTTCATTAGAGAGTTATTTGGGAGTGAAAAAAATTACATTCTTGGGCAGATTCTAATTTTAAAGGAGGAAGAATTTGCTATCTATCTTTGTGATGCAAGTTAGAAATTTAATCTTCTGTCCGAAGCAGGGAACTCTCAAACATTGACTTCTTTGTTAATCTGAATAAGAATGAGAAATTTCTGAATTCAAAAGTGAACTCTAAAACATCAATATATTTCAGTGGCATTAATTTCTTAATTAAGAGAGATCATATGGGTATGCGTTACCTATATGACCTTTATGTATATAGGTATATGTATATGGTCAAATCCATATGCTGTTTTTCAAGCAAATAAATTTTTAAAAATTTACTCCTTAATTCACATGTCTTTTCTAAGAATACACCACTCTTCATGCTTTATGGAAATATCCTTGGCCTGTTCACATATCCTTCCTAACAAAATGTAGTTGTTTTTTGTTTTTGTTTTTGTTTTTGTTTTTGCATATCACTTCCTCTTTAATTCTCTACTAACACCCCACCCCATCCCCATAGCTTCCCATCAGTGAGTGACAGCATCTCTATGACTGGGGTCAGACATGCCATAGGCCAGCATTGACCTCCACCGTAAGATCATCCATTACTTTGGACTCTTTGGCCTTGAAAAACACTTAATAATCTGAAAAATGGTGTAGCTTTTCTCGTATCTTGTTTTCACAACCGGAGTGAATTTACTCATCCAAGCTAAGAAGGAAGCTGTGTATTCAGAAGTCAGACCTTAAGAAAGAGGATATACCCCACCTTAATAGTGGTCTGAAGACTGTAGTGTTTTCTTCTCAGCATGGATCTAATTCTGGTCCGCGTATTTATTTGTATCTCCAAAGGAAAGCATGGTGTGCTCCACCAGGCTTGCCAGTACCTAGCCTCACAGCTCGCTTTCCAACACCCAAGCAGTTTCCCTCAGGCGAGACTCCATTGGCTACAAAGAATCACCCCTGGAGCTGAATTTGAAATGCTCCAGTTTCAAATATGGGCACAGAGAGAGCACATGTCCTGTACGAGATTAAAAACGGCAACGTGTGTCTTTAAAAAGAAAATGGTTCGAAACAACAAGATTGAAACGGTCCGTTTTTCGATACACCAACAAACTGAAAACTACTTTGTGGGCTAACCACAGAAACAGGTTCTAAATACATTAAAATATTTTATCCCATTATTTGTTTTGACCAATTGACCACAATATTAAAAATTCAATCATGGAGCAGCTGACAAGTGCAGTTGCCTAATTTTATTTAAGAGTTTTTTTTCTTTTTCCATTTTTCCATCCTGTTAACGCTGCTGCCTGTGCCCAGACAGTAATGGGCTTCTTGTATGCCCACGACTGTTATGATCATGTAAATTTATTGGTGCTTAGAAGAAGCGAGCTATTAAAACATTACAACAGCCATTACAGCCGGGCTCGTGTTGGCTTTCGCTCCCAATGAACATATGCTTCCGAGTGAATGCCTAAACTCTTATTTATGGATTTAATTTAATATGCGGAAAGAATTCAAAATTAAATTTTGTGTCTGCCTCCAGAGAGTGTCAGTGTATAATAACATGGTAATTTTTACACATCTTTATGAGAAATGGGAAAATTAATTCTTTCTGACAAGTTGTAATTATTCGACTTGGAACAGTTGCAGCTGAGCAGTTTGCATGCCTGTTGTCTGGTGTTTCGCAGTGTAAGGGGAAAACTCAGGGATGGAGATATATTGTACATCTGAGAGTTTCTAATAGCTTCTGACATTTTAGCCTTGCATATTATCAGGGTGCTCTTTAAGGAGTCGAGGTATAATCTATTATGTTGCCTGGGACACGTACAATTGCAATAGCTGGAACATCCTACAGCAATTTCTTAAATGGGAAGACAATCTTCAGGGTCATCCTGTAGATGAACAGAGTTGAAACTGATGTGACAAATTTTTGTGGCTCTGAAGCGTACCTGTTATTATCTGCTCTTTCACCTGCATATGCTCACAACAGAAGATCATTTTGTAAGAGTAGAAATTTAGACCTGCATTTTTAAGACTAAATATGTTTAAAATAAAAAAAAAAATGTGTATTTTCTTACCTGCCCTGCAAACACGTTTCTCTACCTTCATCCACTCTCGCCATGCACAAATGCATCCGTAATAAATGCCTCTCTCCTATTCTTTACATTTGATATTTAAGTGTTCACACAGAAAAAAATATAGCATTAACTTAATGCACAACTGAACCAAAACACCACTGGCTATGTTAGCAAAGAAAATATGGAACATGTTGTATGTGAAGAGATGGTACACTGATTGACAGGCCAGCCTGGAGGGGAGTGGTGTCATCTCTGTGCAGGATCAATATAGTCCTTGCAAAAGGAATGCAAACTACAGTGTAAGAAAGTGTTAGCAGATGAACAAGAGAAAAATCCCATTGTCAAAAAGCAGGCACATTTCCTTTTTTTGTTTTTGTATGTCTGCTATGAATCCCGGGGATGAACAGCTGATGGTGTGGGGGTATGTCCCTCTTCTCTGGGCTGGTACACTAAAACTTACCCTGACATTGTTTTAAGAAGAAAGGTTTGGCTAAGAGGTTATAGTTAAAATACAGGGGAATTCTACCTTTATGTGGCCTCCAAAATAGCATCACACCTTTTGCTTGTTGAGGATACAGTCCTGTCAGGCTTCTCACTGGGTAACCGCGTTCCACCAGGTACCTGTGCCTTGCTGCTTCTATTAGCTATAGCTTCTTTACTTTCATCCCAGACTGCCCAACAGTGGGCCACACACACCCACAGATGTTGCATCTCTGTGACTGGTGGTGGATTTGATTATATCTAGTCAAAGGGACGAAGAACATCATGATTTTGGCTAAGGTCAACCACTTTGAACTTTACAGTCTTTTTGCCCATCCTTGTAGTTCAGCTCACATGTATTCCCTCTCATTCTAATGTCGGATCAAGATATATATTTGTAGTTGGATGTAGTGGCATGTACCTGTGGTTCTAGCAACTCAGGAGACTGAGTCAAGAGGACTGTGAGTTCGGGGCCAGACTGGGCAATATAATGAGACCCCGTCTCTAAAATAAATTTAATTTTTTTTTAAATTTTTTTTTTAGATTTTTGAAATAGGGCCTGTGTACTCACTGGAGAGAGACAGAGAGAAAGTGAAAAACCATGCACCCCCTTGGGGGATGGCCATACTGAATCCCTTCTCCTTCATTCTCCTTTCTGGATTTTGGTCACCCAAACACATGTCACAGTCTGATTTACAAGCCACTGGATCCAGGACTTGAACCATGGTCAGCCATGTGGATATCCAGCACCTTAACCACTGTACCACCTACAGGTCCCTAAAATAGAATTTTTTAATAAAAGAATATGATATTTGAGAATTGGGAACTTAAGTATGGTAGTTTGTCAAGGTGAATGCATTGAGGCCTAAAACAAAGTCAGAAAGCTTAGAAAAGAGATCAAAACTCAGCAAAGGGAGGCTGATACCAGACTCCTGCTCCCCCACCCCCTGTGGGGTACTTCCTTTCCACCAGGTATAGCAGAATCTCGGTAGAGAAGGTGCCCAGCATAGACCCATAATTTTATTTTATAGACTACATGTACCACCACCTCTAATTACCAATAATGGCACACCTATTTTGGTGTTTAATTAACTGGTTTTCCGTGTGCTACATGTCACTAAACCAAATCTGGGTTTTGAAAACCGGGAGAGCACTTTGAAATGTAAATAGTGCACTCATTTTAAAGTGGCATGTGGCATGGTAGTTAAGGTACTGGATTCCCACATGGCTGACCGTGGTTCGAGTCCCAAACCTGGCAGCTTGCTTTCTCACTTTCCCTCCTTCTCTCTCTTTCTGTCTCTCCCTGGTCAAATTAATAAAAATAATAATAATGATGGTGATAATACATAAAAATTAAATTTTTTTAAAAAAGTTCTGTTTTTCTAAGACCAAAATACTTTAAAGTTCCAGACCATTATTAGCCCTGTTCAGGAATTAATGATTATTTTGACGTATAGTATAATCTGTTCTAAATTAGAACAGATTTAAAAGGGCTTTTATACTGTAATAGACATTAAAACTTCAATTGATTTGAGATACAGTAAGAAATTAAAGATTCTAAGTCCAGTCTGAATATATCAGATAGCTTTTAAAAAACATTCTGGGTATAGAGCATGAAAGAAAGAGAGACAGAAGAGAGAGAGACAGAAGAGAGAGAGATGAGCACCCACCACAGTGACTGGTCATACAGCAATCTCCTTTCCCCACAATCCCCTTCCTCCAGTCCCCAGCCCATTGTATCTTGGGCACCCTGACACATGCCAGCTGTTTCAGGCTGACTGGGCCAGGGATTCAAACGCCAAGATTGCCATATGAGGTTCGGCCTCCTTTGAGCCACATGTGCCAGTGCTGAGGAGCCAGCCTAGAGAGCATACCCTTTCTTCTTTTTATAGTGTTTACCATAGGGCATGTGTACACGAGAGAGAGAGACAGAGACAGAGAGAGAGAGAGAAAGGGAAAGTGAAAACTCATCCCCCAAGTGAATGGCCATGTCACAATCTTTTCTCCTCCATTCGCTTAGGATTTTGTTCACATAGGCACATGCACCAGGCTGCTTCTCAAGCTGCTAGGTCTGGAACTCGAATTGCATAGCTGGTCACATGGGATCCAGCATATTAACCTATATGCCACCTACTGGCATACACTTTAAAAAATAAAAACAGAGACCAGCAGGTGTTGAAGACACTGGACTCCCACATGGTTGACCACGACTCGAGTCCTGACCTGGTGACTTGCTTTCCCTTTTTCTTTCTCTCTCTCTGGTCAAATTCAATAATAATCATTAATAATAAAATTAAATAAATGTTAAAAATAAAAACAGGGACCAGCAGTTAGCATAATGGCTATGTTGCTGAACTCCCATGTAGTCGACTGCGGTTCAAGTCCTGGACCCGGTGACTTATACTCACACCAGGAGCATGTACATGCATGCCCAAGATCCCGAGAGGAGAATGGAGGAGAAGGGATGGTGGCATGGCCATCCCCCCTGGGGGGTGATTTCTCACTTTCTGTCTCTCTGTCTTTCTCTGTTTTTCTGGCGAGCACACACACCCTATAGCAAAAACCTCTCCAAAAGAAAATAATAATAGTAAAATAAAAATAAAAGCAGAACTCTAAGCAACCATAAGACAACATCTGAAGTAGAAGCATAGGCCCTTGGCCCTTTCTAGAATGGTAATGTGATGTTAAAGCTCTTTTCCTTTGAAAGTGAGCTAAGTTATCTTTGTGAAGTACACTTGGAGAGGGCCAGAGAGATGCCCTCCTACCTCACCCCCACTACCACCGGGTCTGAATCTCACTTAAACAGAAGCAGCTCTCAGCCAAGTGCCCTTTCCTCATTGATTTAATTTAATTATCAGAGCACCTCTATGGGATAGGTGCTATTGTCACACCCTGTGCACAAAGGAAGACTTTCAGAATTAGAGAGGTTAAATAATTGCCAAGTTTACAGAACCAGTAATGACTGAGAGTGCTACTTAAATCCAGCCTTCACCATAAGATACTCATCCCTTTGGTTGAAAACATTGCTCCCTCCCTTTCCAGGCTAGATATTAAAAGTAGAGCAGAGACAAAATGAGAACTTGGACTGCCGTGAATTGGACTGCGACGGCATGTCAACTCTAAACTCTCAGCCCCTGCCTATCTCCCCTCCCAATTTCCTTACTTCCTTGGAGGGCTTCCTGGACTCCACACTTCAGTCCTCAGACTCCTCTCTCTTGCTTCCCATGTCTTATTTGTTGTCATTTTCTGAAGCTTTGCCTTTGGAGTTGTTCTTAGATTTGTCTTTCCTTTCCGTTCCTGTTTTCACCATCCTACTCCAAACCTTCGTTAACTCCCACTGGGCCTATTTAAAATAGCCTTCCATCTTCCCAGTCTCTCATGTCATTATAGGATAAATTATCTTAAAGCACAGCTCTGATTGAGCCATGCACTTGTTCAGAAACCTTTTGGGTTCGGTGTCATCTTCCAAACAGAATATGTTCATTTTGGTCTCACATTTTAGACTGACTTCTCAATGATTTCGGGTACATACTTGGTGTTTCATGTTGCTGTCCCTGAGGACCGTGGGGCTTTCCTCATCTCTTCATCTTCGTTCCTGCTTAGACTGTCTGCCTCCAATCTCATGAAATCTCAGTCTCTCAGGTTCCCTCCACACATCTCTGTGTCCTCTGGTTATCTGGAGTACTTTGTTTATGCCTGACCTGTTGTAATAATTATTTGTGCTATTCATTTACATTATTTATATATCTCTCTTATCTCTCTAAGATAGGAAGTAGGACTTCAGGAAAGCAAAGAATGCTAGTTATTCTCATTTATCTTTCACAGCACACCAGTGCATTCCACAGAGTAGATACTTAATAACTATTTACTGAATGTGTATAAGCTTACTGATTACAAAGACCTCCAAGAACAAGACTGCAGTCTGACAAAATCAGATTTATTGACTTGTCTTGAGAGAGGGAATTCCAAGGAACCACGGAACTCTCTTGAAAAGTGAGGAGAGAGCAACTTTTTTGAGGTTCCTTTTCTGCTGAAGGATTCCCTGCATGGTCTAAGGGAAGGAGGAGTCAGTTTTGAATTGGTTGCTGTTTCTGCAGTAGGATTAGAAATGGGAATTAACTCTCATAGTTTGGGCTAAAGCAGTTTATGTTTAGTAGCAAGTGAAATGGCAAAGCAGGTCTGGAGTGCTGGTGGTAAAAATGAGGGTGTCCTTGCATTTCACAACTACTGCCTGGCCATGAGAGAAACTGGTTTCTGGGCTCTTTTTGCATTTGGCTCTTTTTGTGTGTCCTCCTAGACTGATTCGTGGCAAGGCTGTTTTTCTTTTCTGTCAGAGCTGATTTCCGTTCTTTCAGCCTAGGATAGATAACCCCCCCTCCCCCCCCCGCAGGATGTGTGCTCTCACAGGAGAGAGACAATGAGAAGGAAAGTGAGAAATCACCTCCCCAGGGGAGCTGACCAAACTGCAATCCCTTCTCCATCCTCTTCCTGGGATTTTGGGCACACATACACACGTGCCTGGTGTGATTTCCAAGCTACCATGTCCAGGATGCTAATTATGGTGGGTCATGTGGGAATCCAGCACCTTAACCATCGTGCCACATGCTGGCCCATGTAGCTTATTATTAAAATAGTTAGATCATGAAACTATGAATTTTGAATAGAGAATATTCTTCTCCTTGTGCTCAATGTTTAAAAGTGAATCTTTGGAACCAGCAGTTGGCATATCCATTACATCACTGGATTCCCTGATAGAAGACCATGGTTCGAGTCCCCATGCCAGGCGTGTGTGTATGTGTGACGAAGATCCCAGGAGGAGGTTGGAGGAGAAGGGATTGTAGTGTGGCCATCACCTTGTGTGGGATGATTTCTCACTTTTTATCTCACTGACTAGTGCACACGCCCTATTGCAAACATTTCATAAAAAAAGAGAGAAAAAAGAAAAAGTGAATCTTCATGTACATGGCAGTCACAAGTAAATTGTCTACACTTATTTTTACTTTTCCTTTGGGTGGCTTTTTCTCCTTACACCACCAGATAATTCTGTGTTTTTATTCAGTTCTTCCATCTCTGGCTCATTGTTCATTCTTAATATAGAGAGCTGTGGAGATGTGCTAAGAACATTTTCACAATTTCACTTTCTTGTCCACCTCCCTATCTCTCAAGTCTTTGGTTTATGGATGTGTGTGTGTGTGTGTGTGTGTGTGTGTGTGTGTTATTAACAAGCACACATAACAACACACACATGAAAAAGGAGATGTGAGACTGTCTTTATTAAAATGTTTTCCTATAGCAGAAACAAGTATAATCAAAGCTAGACATTGTTAAGCCTTTTCTTCTAAACTTGCGGTCTTTAAAATTAAGGCTTTTTCACGATGTCCTCAAACATGGCATTTGCTGTCTCGTTTCTCAGGGTAGTGGTTTTTCAAAGGTACCACATTCCATCCATTCCAGTAGACATGTTCCCTCATTCCTTCCGAGTGAAGCCACTAATACAACCTCCCAACCTTTATGAGCCTTTCTTTAAATGGACACTACAGCTGAAATCATGTATTGTTGGGCTCAGTTGAAACTTGTGTTTCTTCACTTGCATTTATCAGCCTGTCTACAACAGAATGTTTAGAAGCAACAACTAAAAAAAAATAAGTAAAAAATAAGTAAATTACCTCACCATTTTAGAATTCACAACCAGAGGTGTTCCATTAGCAAACTGCTCAATTTCTGATTCAATAGAGTAAGATCATTGCCCTAAAGTAGAGGCCTCCCTTCCTAATTTTGTTGAATGTTACCTGGGCAGCTCTGGTCACACAACAGAATGAGAACATGTCAATATTTTTGGTGTGTGCTATATATCAGAATGTGATTATAATCATTATATCCCTATTTGCATTTCTCTGGCTCGCTGTTTTCTTTTTAATTGGGTTATAAAACAATTAGTTAACACCATGTCTTTTTAGAACTCCCCAAGAGGGCCAGGAGCTGTTTGTTCTCTCTGGACCAGTGGGGGAGGGGGCCCTCGGGAATCTCATTTTATTTACAGCAGGGTGAAGGTCACATAGAAACAGTTTTTGTTCCTGTGCTGTTGCTTTCTGATGTGACCTCTCTTGCATTGTTTGGCTTCTCCGCTCTCCCCTTGTGCTTTGAAGAGCTGCACACCAGGTGTTCCTGTTCTGAATTACACATGAAAGAACCACATCCCCGGACTAATTAACTAGTAAACTGTACCCGCCTCCCCTGGGTTTAATTGATGCTGCTCTTAAAAGGGGAAGGCAGTTCCTCACCCCCTCTGATTTCACACTGTAGTCATCTCTTTCTCTTTCTTAAATGCAGAGGACGATCCAGATTATTTTGACATCTAGGTAAGGTACCTGGGCCAGGAGCACAGTTCATAAAACAATTACCCTGGATGAAAGGAAACTACTCCAGACTTGCTTTCATGACTTTTTCAAGCTGTTCCCCTGACTCTTTCTCCAGGGAACGAGTGTACTGAGTGATCTACTTGCTCACAATAGCAAGACCCAGAATCTCCTCAGTAACTCTGCATTTCTGCAGTTGATTTTCCTTCTTATTAAGGCAGAGTAGGAAGCCATTATGCCAACCTATGTTTCATATTTTCACTTTGTATTGCAGTGTTGGAAATACTAGATAAATGTGTTGGACGGTATATCACCTGGTCTTCCAGGATGACACAATGCTGTGGTCAATCTGATTTTTCACTTAAAGGATCTGGGTCTCCATGCAGGGACTTCCACTGCTGCGGGCAGTCCAGGAGTACTAGTGCATATGTGTCAAGCTCTTCCACAGCCTAGCATTTCTTTTCTCCCTCTCCTCACCTTTAATATGTCTTACTCTATAGTTAAGAATGTTAGGATTTAAAATTAAGTTTATTGGGGCCGGCAGGTGGCGTGGTGACTAAGGCATTGGACTCCCACATGGCTGACTGCTGTTCAAATCTTGGGCCTGGTGGCTAGCTTTTTCACTTTCTCTCTGGTCAAATTAAAAGATAATAATAAGGGACCAGCAGGTGGTGTGGCAAATGGGGCACTGGACTCCCACATAGCCAACTAAGGCCTGCCAGCTTGCTTTCTCACTTTCCCTCTGTCTGTCTCTTTATCTGTCTCTTTTTTTTTCTTTTTCTTTTTTTTTTTTCCGTTTTTTTTTTTTATTTTTTTAATTTTTTTATTTTTGGAGAGGTTTTTCGCTATAGGGCGCGTGCGCTCGCCAGACAGACAGAGAGAGACAGAGAGATAGAAAGCGAGAAATCACCCCCCAGGGGGGATGGTCACGCCGCAATCCCTTCTCCTCCATTCTCCTCTCAGGATCTTGGACATGCACGCACACGCGCCCGGCGTGAGTTGTAAGCCACCGGGTCCGAGACGCGAACCGCGGTCGACTACGTGGGAGTCCAGCGACATAGCCATTACGCTAACTGCTGGTTCCCTCTTTATCTGTCTCTTTCTGGTGAGCACATATGCCCTATAGCAAATTAAAAATAAAAATAAACAATTATTAAAATTATTATAATGAATTTTAAAATTAAATAATTCTTAAAATTTAAATTTTAGTTTATGAATTCTGTAACTTTTTTCATCATCATTTGCTTGTGATTTTTTTTTTTTTGAGAGTTTTTTTGCTATAGGGCCCATGTGCTCGCCAGAAAGACAGAGAGAGAAGGCGAGACAGAAAGCGAGAAATCACTCCCCAGGCGGGATGGCCATGCCGCAATACCTTCTCTTCCATTCTCCTCTCGGGATCTTGGGCATGTTCTCACATGCACCTGGCGTGAGTTTAAACCACCGGGTCTGGGATTTGAACCCCGGTCGACTACATGGGATTCCAGCAAGATAGCCATTACGCTAACTTCTAGTCCCATTTGCTTGTGATTCTATTGGTGGTTTTCTGTTTGCTTGTTTGATTTTCAAATTAGAATCCAAATATTTAGAATCGGTGTTTATGTTTGAGGGCATTTGTAAAACACATGCTCTCTTTATGACTAATTTCTGTGTAAATTTGGTTTCTTAGAGCTGCTTCTTAAAATTCTGGCCCAAATATGTGAATCTTTCTAATATAGTTTCCTTCTTCAGGGAGTAATTAAATTGTAAGAACCTTTGTGCCGTTCCCCTGTTTTCCTACTTCACTTGAGCACAGATAGACATTTAGCCTCATAGTAACTTTCAGAACATGACATGAGAAGTTGAGATGAACAAAAGAAAAAAAAATCATACATACATTTGTTTTTCTAAAATACTACTAGGAAATCTTTGTTTTTGTAGAAGGCATTAAATCTTAAAAAATTTGGTTATCCTGTTGGAAAACTTTGCTCTGTAGCTGTAGGATTTACTTACCAATTGCACACTTAGTATACATGGTAAGATCAGGAAGTTAAAACAATTTTATTCTGAACTTTTAAATTTTGGGAATTGTCAAAAAAGTCATGATGCATTTTTGCATAGAAAAACAGAAAAAGGACGAGTAGATGGCATAATGGTTATGTCACTGGACTCCCATGAAGTTGACTATGGTTCGAGTCCTGGACCTGGTGGCTTAAAGTCATACCAGGCACATGTGTGTGCATGCCCAAAATCCCAAGAGGAAAATGGAAGAGAAGGATTGTAGTGAGGTCATTCCCGCAGGGCATGATTTATCACTGTCTCTCGGTCCCTCCAGTGATCACACATGCCCTATAGCAAAAATCTCTCTAAAAGAAAAAGAAAAACAGAAAAATATGTCATAACTCTTCTGATGACCCAAAACTTAATTAAGGGCTACTTGATAATGGCTATTTGAATTGATATCATTTCTGTATCTGGGCCTGCAGGAGACTACTTGGTCTATGCATGATCCATACATGCTGATAGAATGTAATTGAATTGACGTTTTTTCCCCCTACTTTGCTTAACACTGGGTGTTGTCAAAAGCCTTGAATGGGAATTTAATGGGATGGCAGAACAAACACAATTTTTCTCAAATTATCAATGAGATGATAATAAGGATGTGTCATGCTCCCTGAACTGAAACAACCTAAATCTGAATTAGTTTCTAACATGAGAGGGGAAAAAAGGAAAAAATTGTGGAAAATCCAGTCAATATAGACAAAATATGGAGGTAACGGATTTGTACCCAACAAGCTTATGAAGTCTGAAAATACTTGTCTTAAACATAGACACTGCTTTAATAACACAGATGTGTACCACTCTCTCTCCCTCTCTGTTTCTCACATATCCTACACATGGCAATCACATGAATTTATACTGTGTCGTTACTCACATAGTTCATAATTCCTAAAGTATAAATAATAGCAGCTGCAGAGCTAAAATCATCCACCTGATATTCACTTCTGTTGTACATTTTCATCTTCTGCATATTCTTACAGTGAGATTATAAATCTATGCAAAGTTAGTGCTGAGTTTTTATAAAATGTGAGTTTAGTATTGCATTTCAATATAAAATAGATTATTCATACTTAGTGAAATGGGATAAAGTGGTATAAGTAAATTGATTCAATGAACAAGACAAGAGGTCTTCAAAAAATGGAAAAGTGCATGTTATGAAAAAATTACGTATGGGTTTCAAAATTTGGGGGGAATCAAGATAAACTTGTATGTTATTTTCATTTTTCCATAAACTTTTTAAAGTCCATAATTGAAGTTTTACCTATCTGATAGATGCAGTAGTATATTCTTGATTTGGAAAAGTGCAAGAGGTACCTTTTGCCACCTAGGAATAGCCAGTTTAATTTCCAGTAATGTCACAGAAATAAAACCTTAGAATACAGTGTTATAGATACTAGAATAAAGATATTTGCACAATGCTATCAATGTAATCGAAATGGCTAAGAACTCTAAGAATACTGATAAAAATTTCAGGTGAGCTCTCATTGAAGTTGAATCTTAAATGATGAGTTTTTGAAGGCAATTATGAGATTTCCAGTTTAGGTAATTGAATGATTCTTTCTCTCTCTTGCTCTCTTTACTTATTTATTTAAATTTCCAGAGGGTGCATGAATTCACCTGAGTCTGACAGACGGAGTGAGGGAGAGGGAGAAAGTATTCCCCAGTAGTGCATGGTCATTCTGCAATCTCCATTTCTCCATCCTATTGGGAATTGGGGGCACAAGTTCGTGCATGCAGGGGCTAGGATTCAAACCATGGTCAGCCATGTGAAATCTGGTTCTCTTAACCTGTAGGCCATGGGGCTGGCCCAATTGGTGACTCTTTAACTGGGAACCAGATGGCAGTACAGGTTTGAGGAATGGAGAATCACAAGTCACTTGTAGATAGGATGAATGTTAGTGGCTTGGATCACCTAGAGGGAGATCTCTAGGTAACTAAAGTATGGAGATAGATAGATTTGAGATAGAAATGAGGTTTGAAGGTATATATTTGGTGGTCTTTGAGGTACAAGTACTAGCAGAAGAAAACCCATGGTTAATTGATTGTGTCCATGTAGAATTCTTCAACCCTACTTTAGACTAAGGAAGCATTAGACTGGTGGGTAGGGCTACCGTATGGGCAAGGAATTCGAAGTGCTGATCTGTAAGTGGCATGTCTGAACTTACCTCATGTAGTAAATGCTGTCAGTCAATACTTAATCACGACCCAGACATGTATTCCTTACCAGCGTGTGTAAGTATGCTCAGGCATTCATTTATCAGTAGGTATGAAATCACTAATCTTCATGTGCTGTGGGGGCTGAAGAGAAATGTCCATCTGGAAAGGACCGACAAACAGTGATGAGGAGGGACCAACAGATGGCATAATGGTCATGTCACTGGACTCCCACAAAGCGGACTATGGTTTGAGTCCTGGACCTGGCAGCTTAAAACTCACACTGGGTGCATGTGCATGCAGGCCCGAAGTCCAAAGTAGAGAATGGAGGAAAAGGGATTACAATGTGGTCATCACCCATGGGGGGTTATTTCTCACTTTCTGTCTCCCTTTCTCTGTCTCCCAGGTGAGTGCATGCTCCCTATAGCAAAAATATCTCTCAAAAAAAAAAAAAAAAGGTACTGAGATAGCACTGGTCCACGTGGGGAATTCCTCTGCATCCTTGCTGTTCTCGTTCAGGGTCTAGGTTCACATTTTCTGTTGCTTTACTCCTTGTCGCCTTTCCCTAGTCATTTATCTGGGGAAGTAGACATTTGGACATTTGTCTTTCTTTTCCTGCTCCTCCCAGCAGACCATTCTTAACTAACCTCCATAACTGAAACAAAAGAAGCAGGTATGCATCAGTTGAAAATCCAACATTTCAAAGTCAAGTACAGATTAGAACAGGTTCAGACTTACAGGAGATCCTTATAGAATATGAGTTTATACCACCTGCCTTCTCTGTTAACCTATAAGTAGATCATTCTTGACTTCTTTTGTTCTCACCCAATATGTTTTCTAGTCATTGGAGCTAAATACCTTCAGAAGAGAGTGGCCACACACAGTATTCACCCTACACATGTAGCTTTCTTCAGTAACAACCTAATGTAATCATTTTATTAAAGGATCTGAATGTATTAGCTATATATATATATATATATATATATATATATATATATATATATATATTTACACCAGGCTTCCAAATGTGCTATTTCAGCTCTGCCTCCCCTGTCCTTTACTTATATTTCTAACAGATCTCATAGTTCTGTCTCCCACTCCTAGTCCTCTGTTTTCTTGCCTTTTTCAGAGGCAAGCACTATTAACCATTTGAGTATCCTTCCAGATATATGTTAAATATACAAACATATGTACCAACACGCGTCTCCATTTATAATTTGAATACTTACCATAAGCATGTTAGAACTATTTAAAAATAAATACATAGAACTGGATTATACAACAAATGAGCAAAGCCCTACAACTCTAATGTTAGCACTTCTCTTTTTAACCTTTAATTTTTAAAACTTTCTCATTATGTCCTTTAGAGCCTTTTATTAAATTTATCCCCCTTGAAACCAACAGATGGTGTAGTGGTTTAGGTATTGGATTTCCACATACTCAACTGTGGTTCGAATCCCAGACCCAGTGGCTTGAAACTCACGCCAGGTGCAATGTGTCCCCAAATTCCCAAGGGGAGAATGGAAGAGAAGGCATTGCAGCATGGCCACCACCACTACCCCTACCCCCCCAGGGGAGGTTCTCACTTTTTTCATTTCTCTGTCTCTCTCTGTCTTGCAAGCACATGTGCCCTATAGCACCTATAGCAAACATCTCTCAAAATACATACCTATATATATGCATGTGTATATATTGTGTGTGTGTGTGTGTATATATATATATATATATATATATATATATGTGTGTGTGTGTGTGTGTGAATAAGTTTAGATTCCAAGTTCTAATGAGATAACCTCAATTCAGAGTAGCTTAAACTAGTTTTATATTAGAACCTTTTTTTTAAGGTTTTTGCCATAGGACACATATGGTTGTCAGAGAGCGACAGAGAGAAGGAAAGTGAAAAATCACCCCCTAGGGGGATGGCCATGTTGCATTCCCTCCTCCTCCATGGTCCTCTTTAGAATTTAGGCACACATGCCCATGTACCTGGTGTGATTTTTCAAGCTGCCAGGTCCGAGACTCCAACCATGGTTGGCACCTTAACCACCACACCACCTGCCAACCCTGGAACCTCTCTTTACTCTGCTTCTTTATTATCTTCTGGTTGGATGTACCCATAGTTATTATTTAGGGCTCAGGCTGAAGTCAGGCTTCCTCCATGCCTATAACCTCAATTTTACGTAAAATGTGGATAGCCACCCTGTATGTGCAATTAGAAAATATGTAGTGAAGACCTGATTTGGGTACATTCCCATCCAGCCCTGTGCGAGTCTGTAGGGCCAATAGTCGTTAGAGCCAGACGTGGAACATATTCACTCCCACAGGTACAAGGAGAGACACTCCCTCACTGAAGAAGGGGTGATTTTTATCAGATGAGGAATGATATGGCATGCCAGGCAATGTAGTTGTGCTAACACTGTCTATAGTATCCCTTTTAAAAAATTAATAATGGACATAAAACAATATTCCTATTGTACTGAACTTGTTTTTAACAGATGCAAGCTAAAGCTCTTAATATGTTGCTAATGACTATTAAGGGTTTATTCAACTGAAAAGGTGTTTACCCTTTCTTCAAAAGAACCTTCATTATGGATGTATTTTCAATATTTTCTCTAAAATTATTCTTTGCTTTAAATTAGTATCATCCATTCAACTGATTATACCCATTATGATCACAATGTGAAGTTAAGTCATGACTGACTGTTTGTATAGATTAATAGTAGTCAGATATGCTTGTAAATATGCATAATTATATTTAAATGTGTCAGCAAATCCCAGTGTTTCCATTTGCAAATTATATCTTAAAGCTTTCACTTCTCTTCTTTCTCCATTGCCACCTTCCTAGTCTGCTATCTTATTTACTTATTTATTTATTCATTCATTCATTCATTTTGGACTCTAGCAATAATTTCCCAATGGGTCACTTTGCTTGTCCTCTCTCCCCACCCTCACAAATTTGTTCCCCACATAGCAGTCCAAGTAACCCCTGTAAAATAGAAATCAGATCATATTATAGTCACACTGTGTTAGTCTTCTGTTAATCCCTCTGGTAGTTTTTCATTACAGCCAGAGTTAAACCCAAATTCTCTGCCATGACCAATAAGGCCCTCTAAGGTCTGGCATATTTGCTTATCTTTGTAACTTCAATTTGAGCCGTTATTCTTTACTTACAAAATTGAAATCACATTTCCATTCAGTTTGAGGAACGTATCAAAAGCTGTCCCCAAATCAGTCTTTGCACACACAGTGGAACTGTCCGCTCCACGCTCACCATCATGTCTGGCTTCTTCTCGTCCTTAGATCTCTGCTAAAATGTCAACTTTCCCAAGGTTTTCTTTTGCTACCCCAACTAAATCATCCTGTATTCTTTATGTCTCACCTTTAGCTGTGTTTGTTTCTTTTATAGGTTATGATTGTTACAGAATTTGATATTGTTTATCAAATTGTTTTTCCTTCTTATTGTTTATCTCTCCTCCATCAGACTGTCTGCTTCAGGAGAGAAAGGTGTTCCTTTTACAGGATCCTGGTAATATTTAACATGGTAACTGGCAGAGTTTTTGTTCCAAAGGTATTTATCAAATGTCTAACAGAATGAATTTAGTAAACTCATTAAATAAATGTATTTAGTAATCTCATTAAATAAATGTGTTTAATGAGTATAATGAGTGTAATGGATAAAAGTTGCTTGGGAATGAATATAGGAATACAGAAATTTAAAAATATCATGTCAGGGACCTGATGGCGTTAATAAAGTAATGAGCTAAATGGGTGACCAACTTGTTTTATTATTTTGGGTTTTCACTTGCAAATGTTGTGCTTATTTATAATGTACAATCTCATGTTAAATACATTGGTAATATATAGCGATTACATCATATGTAAGCCCATAACCATAAAACTGGTTTGTTGAGCTTCAAGGGAGACATCCCTGAGAAGCTTTTTATTATTAATCTTGAAGCAGGATGTATGTACTTGGGGGAGAGTGTGGGGAACGGGAGGAATTCCAAGTGTGGACACTTGTATAAAAGAGGGCGAGATGTGCTAGACTCCAGGGAGAGCAGGAGGTTGAAGTCCAGAGAGCCAATGGACGGGGAGCACCGAATGATGAGATGGGGAGCTGTATGCGGCAAGATTTTGAGGGATCCTGTATGTAGGCATAGGATTTTTAGTTAGGGAATGACACTCCGATTTGCATTAGAAACCTGTTTCTGTAGTCTGTTTTATCCACTGAAGCAGAAGATGCTAGAGGATTGAATAGGTTCTGGAAAGACAGAGAAGTACCAGATTACAAACTAGACTTAAATAATCTAGACTTCAGGGTATTATTAGTTAGGCTGAGTCTAGGAGGGGTGAGAAGAGTAAGGATCATTTCCTGGTTTTTGCCTTGAGCAGCAAAGTATATTGTGCTGGACCCCCTATGTAGTTGACAGCCATTTCAGTCCCAGACCTGAAGGCTTAGGACTCACACTGGTCTTGTATATGTGCGTGCCCAAAATCCTGAGAGGAGAATGGAGGAGAAGGGATTACAGCATGGCCATCCCCCAGGGAGTGATTTCTCACTTTCTGTCTCTCTGGCAAGTGCACGCCATACAGCAAAAATCCCTGTCTCAAAAAAAAAAGGAAGGGAGAAAGAAAAGAATGTGTTTAGATGAAAGCTTTCAGTTTGTTTAAATGCTTAAGGAAGGAAAGGGAAAGGTAAAATATATACTGAAAATGTATATTATTTTCAGTTCGATGCCTTTATTAAACCATCATAGATATCTTTTTTAGAAAGGTTATCTAAGTTTTCTCTCTCTTTTTTTTTTTTTTTTAAGAGAGGCACAAAAGCCTTTATTAAAGGTACTGCTAGGAAACAGAAAATAATCAAGTTTCTCTATTAGAAATGTATGATTTCAAATTTTTTTTTATCTATTTTTTTATTACATTGAATTACATATAACTTTACAGTGTATTACATTGCTTTTTCAAAAGGGAATGCCATGCATGTCAGTCAGTACAGAGACATTAATCTCCCCGCTTCAACATTCAATATCTTTCCTATGTTTCCCCCAATCATTATTATTCTAATTATTTTTTATGATAAACATGATTTTTTTTTCCAATTATCAGATCATAAAGTTCCCAACAATAGGAAACGTAGACTGCACTCAGGGCTGGACCAAGGGTGGGTCTCGTGCAGCCCCGCAAATGTAGGTGAATCTCCATGGAACACAGTTTCAGGAACGCGGCTCAGGAAAGCAGAGACGGCCATCAGCGGTTGGGGCAAGCGGGGCAGACCCCGGCCACGGCATGCGGGGGCAGACCCCGGCCACGGCACGCGGGGCAGACCCTGGCCACGGCACGTGGGACAGGGCCCCGGCCCCGGCACGCGGGGCAGAGTCCCGGCCACGGCACGCGGGGCAGACCCCGGCCACGGCACGCGGGGGCAGACCCCGGCCACGGCACGCGGGACAGGGCCCCGGCCACGGCACGCGGGGCAGAGTCCCGGCCACGGCACGCGGGACAGGGCCCCGGCCACGGCACGCGGGACAGGGCCCTCTAAGTTTTCTTTTTATTGTTACTCAGAGAGCATGGTCGGGGAGAGTCCCAGACCCAGGGGGGCAACAGGCTGTCATGACTGAGAAGTGTGGTCTTATATCATGGTTAGCTATTGATATTTGTTTTTTGTTTTTTTTTTTTAAAGAATCATTTATCTTTTAAAATTAATCTTAATTTGACCAGAGAAGGACAGAGAGAGAGAGAAAGTCACCAGGTCTGGGACTTGAACTACGGTTGGCCATGTAGAAATCCAGTACACTTAACCAACTCGCCACTTTCAAACCCCAAGCTATTGATATTTGAATGGTTACACATATCATAGGTACTCAATGACTATTTGCTGATTAACTGAATAACTGTTTTATACCTCACGCTATTTATAAAGAAAAGAAAAAAAATGGAAAAGGGGCTTTGGGGTAGGAGTGACTGAGATACAGGAAAGGACACGGGAGGAGGAGATTAAGAAGGGAATAGAAGAATAAGCCCTCAGCTGCTGTTTCCTGATGGGGCTTGTGTTTTGTGTCTTCTAGGTCTTTACATGCTTCATGAAATTGGTCTGAGATTTCTCCTTTTGGGAAACTTTGGCCTTATATCATAAATCTATAAAAAAAGACATTTTACAACGGGGAATTGTATTTGCATTAAAAATATGAGATTCCGTGTATTTTGACCCAGGATGAAAAGTCAGTCTAATTTTAATGTAATTCATTCTTCTCTTTTTTAGAAAAATTTGCTATATTTATAATCATCAGAAAATCTCTCTCCTCTTACTTTCACAGAGATTCTCTTTGTGCTTAGAGTTGGAGAAAGTCTATGATATCATTACATTATTCAGAATGGAATCTGGAGGGAAACAAAACCCTGTTTTACACATGAGTGTATCTGAATATGTGTCAGAAATACTTCCATCATGTATTTATGGTTATTCTTCATTTCTTATATGCTGAATGACTGAATTATAATAAAGGCTGAATAACCCCTTTTAGGTTTATTAAGGATAGTGGCTATCTTTGAGAAATATTTTATTCCAATTAGTCCATTAGTCTCCAATGGAGACCATTGGTGAATGTAGCTTACTGGACCCTAATTCTTTTTTTTTTTTAACTGAGTAAAAGACTCTTGACCAAATTTGTCTCATGTTGCAGTCCTGGGAAATCCATCCAAAGTCCTTTTCTTTTTCTTTTATTTCTTTCTTCCTCTTGGTCCTATTCCACAAGTGATTTATGCAAGAATATTTGCATAACGGAAGGTAATTTTAATGTATGCTATTTTCAATGAGGCCTGTGCTTTCAGATTATTCTTCCTGCTGGAGGAATTACTGGAGTGTCCCAGGAGTTTGACTTTTTCACTCTCTTTTGTGAACTAATCAGCGAATGGTTTTGTCAGGAAAAACCAAACTCCAAATGTTCTGGGGCTGTTGTTAGACCTGTTGTATGTATTGTGCCATTCTGGTTTCTAAGTAATTTATGTGCAGGAAGTATAAAGCAAAATTTTTCCGCCTTACTTTAAAATCCACATTAGCCAATGAGAATGCTTTGCCACTGAGCGGGCACATTATGGAAAATTATTATGTGGGAGGAGAAGCACGAGTGCAGAGTGGACTAGGACTGCAGGGGAGGTCAAGGGAGGAGAGAGGTACATGTTTTTTTTTAATTAAAAAAATTAACGTGTCATATTTAACATGAGCACATGACTTTTAGATTTTTCTAAAATGAAGTTTTAAAAATAATTATTTCATTTCATTTATTATGAATAATATTTTTAATTTGCTATGGGGCATGTGTACTCACTAGAGAGAGACAGAGAGATGAAAGAGAGAGAGAAAGAGAGAGAGAGAGACAGTGAGAAAACAAGCTGCCAGGTCCAGGATTTGTACCGCGATTGGCCATGTGGAAGTCCAGCACCTTAGCCACTCCAGCACCTTCTGACCCTCTAAGATGAAGCATTTTACCAGCCATTTGATTGCATTATTAAAATCAGCATCACTATTTATCAACCTTTTGGCACAAGAAGGATGGAACAGTTAGTTACTTCATGGTGGGATTCAAACTTAGCCTGGAAGAGCAGAGTGAGTGAGAATGGCTCACTTTACCCAGCTGGGGAACTGTCCTGGTCCTCAAGGCTTGGAAGATGTTTTAGAACAAGCATCTTCAAATGCTAAGGGTCAGAAATGCTACACAGTTTGTTTTGGTAGAGAAAATTGTAATTGTTTCTCTGTTTTGAAACATACCTGATGGTATTTATACAAAAATATTTATAGTCATCTCCTACTTAAATCTGAAAATTGGAGACCAGCAGGTGGCATGGTGGTTAAGGCACTGGACTCCCGCATATGTGACTGTGGTTCAAGTCCTAGACCTGGTGGCTTGTTTTCTCGCTTTCCCTTTCTTCTTCCTTTGTCTTTCACTGGTCAAATTGAAAAATAACAATAATAAATAAAATTGGGTGAATAATTATTTTAAAACATAACAAATGCAATAAAATAATTCTTAAAAAATAAATTTGAAAATTGGGACAAATAAGAAAAAGTGTATATAGTAGT
The DNA here is from genome assembly GCA_026018925.1 of Tupaia tana. Taxonomy (NCBI): domain Eukaryota; kingdom Metazoa; phylum Chordata; class Mammalia; order Scandentia; family Tupaiidae; genus Tupaia; species Tupaia tana. Next base: position 132,671,487 of record JAKSZU010000006.1, on the reverse strand, counting down.
GTGTATTCCTTTTGAGATGTACTCTGGAATTTACTGCCTCATCTATAACCGCCTTTTAATGTTCTTAGATAAATCCTCCAGTTATTCAGATTTCAAGCACATGATAGTTGGGTGATGAAAATGGCCTCTTAAAAAAAAAGGAAAAAAAAGGGGGCCAGCAGTTAGCGTAATGGCTATGTCGCTGGACTCCCATGTAGTCAACCGCGGTTCGAGTCCCCGACCCTGTGGCTTAAACTCACGCCGGGCTCATGTGCGTGCGTGCCCAAGATCCCGAGAGGAGAATGGAGGAGAAGGGATTGCGGCGTGGCCATCCCCCCTGGGGGGGGTGATTTCTCGCTTTCTATCTCTCTGTCTCTCTCTGCCTGTCTTGTGAGCGCATGCGCCTTATAGCAAAAACCTCTCCAAAAAAAGAAAAAAAAAAAAAAGGAAAAAAAAGAATATGGCCTCTTAGTGAGGTTTGATAACAAGAAGGGGTTTGAGAAAGACACAAAAGGATGTTGCTTTCTTCTGAAAATTTCCCCATAAATAACTTTGAGAAGACCTTTGAAAAGGAAGGAAAATGGTGGTATGGTGGCTAAGGCACTGGATTCCCGCATGGCCTACCACGGTTCAAGTCCTGGACTTGGCAGCTTGAAATTGCACCACGTGCATGTCCATGCATGCCCGAAATCCAGAGAGGATAATGAAGGAAAAGAGATTGCCACATGGCCATCTTCCCAGGGGATGATTTCTGACTTTCCCTCACTCTGTTTGTCTTTTGTCTCTCTCTAGCATGTTCATGCTCCTTATAGCAAAAACCTACAAAAAATTTTTTAAATTTAAAAATAACTATTTCTGAGATAAAATGATACACTGGTACTACTATCTTTTATTTTGAATCAGTGACCTCTATCTTTTTAAATTAGCATTGATAGAAAGGGTCTTTCTTTTTTTAAATCCAAGTACTTCTTTTTAATAAATTAAGAAAAAAGTTCCATCAGGATGATAGCAGATAGGAAGATATGGGCACTAAGGCGTGGAACAGGGTGCCTGTCCACACACCCGGGAGTGGCCACATGAGGTGCACATGCAATGGAGGACCTGGCTGTGACTCCTCTGGTCTCTTCCAGTAATGGTTTTTACTAGAACTCGCTGGTCAAATCTGTTTTAGCTTTAGGTTTAACCTTGACCTTGGTTGACAATGAACTTGTCTCTAATGGCTTCACAGCAGCCCAAAAGCAGTTTCTCAGCTCCTTAAGTAAACATCACATTACTTCAAGTTAACATCACATTGTGTCCTTCAAACACTTTTTCTGTAGTGATGTTCGGCTGACCTCTAATTCACTTACAGAAACTGCTTTCAAGAAACTTTCATATTTTTCAGGAAAGAAATGGAAACAAAGGGAAGATGTACTAGTTTACCTCGGTGAGCTGTTCTAGGAACCGTAATGGCTTATAATATAAATGAATATCCAGTAGAAGTACGTCTATGTTGTTAAATAGCTTAATATTTTATTTGTCCTACCATAGCATCTTTTTAGGACTCATATTACATTTAAATAGTCTAATCTTGTAGTTCACTTTTTTCTTCTTGACAAGATTTCAAAGGAAGTATAATGTTCTACGAAGGGGCTACTAAGCTTTGGGTGATAATATGCTTTAATCTGTTACAGCAGTTTGTCCCCTTCTTAGGACCAGCAGTTGGCGTAATGGCTATGTCACTGGACTCCCATGTAGTCAACTGTGGTTCGAGTCCTGGACCCGGTGGCTTGAACTCACACTGAGTCTGTATGGGAGCATGCCACCAGGTCCAGGACTCCAGAGGAGAATGGAGGAGAAGGGATTGCAGCATGGCCATTCCCCCTGGGGGGTGATCTCTCGCTTTCTGTCTCTCTGTCTTTATGGTGAACGCACGCGCCCTATAGCAAAAACCTCTCCAAAAACATAAAAATAAAAACAAACAAACAAAACATCACCTTGCCCTTCTTAATGAACCTGACTGTGATCTTGTGCAGACACTTCTGATGCCCCTTTTGTATAACTCTTAGAAGAGAATGGTCCATCCAGGTGATACGGTGGTTGGGACAGCTTGATCCCACATGGCTGACTGCATCGTTCAGGTCCCATACCCAACAGCTTGAGAAACGCACTGGGTGTGTGTACTTATATGCCCAAAAGCCCCAAGAGGAGTATGGAGAAGGGATTGTGGCTTGGCTGGGGTGCTCTCTCTCTCTCTCTTTTCTCTCTCTCTTCGTTTTCAACAAGTGCATGTGCCCTGTAGCAAATTTAAAAAAAAAGAAAAGAAAAAGAAAAAGTGAAAGGAGAACTTGCATCAGAGGAAGACACTCAGAGCTCCAGTGCCTGTGTCCCACCTGGTCTGTAGATCCTTCCCTGAGTTAATGATACGTTCATGGATCTGTGTTTGCTGTTGTCAGTCATTACTGTAAAAAATTGTATACAAGGTCTGGAGCCCTTTTCTCAAACTCTGAGGCCCTAATGGCTTGCTTTAAAATGTTGATGTCACAAAATGAAGTAACTGTTTTATAAATACCTAAGCCCCAGAGTGGGAAGATGATGCAATGACTGAATCAGGCTTAGAGTAAGAGTTTAACTCTCTTCACCTTTGCCTAGTTAGTGCTCAGTTCTGCTCTGATCCCAGACCTCAGGTTAGAGATAATAGGGGCCATGAGAGTCTGAAGAGTGCTGGCTTCAAACAAAGGAGGCTGTTCATTTTTCTCATGTTTTGAGTTCATTGTTTCATAGTCTTACTTATCCAAAAAAGTCAGAAGTCTGGCTGTTTAATTTTCTGCTTTTTAAAGGTTTATCAAAATAAAAGGTGGGGGTGGGGTGGGGAAACCACTTAAGTCTATACAGAGCAGGGGCCAGCAGGAGGTGTGGTGGTTAAAGATTCTGGATTCCCACATGGCCAACCACAGTTCGAGTTCCGGACTTGGTGGCTTGCTTTCTCGCTTTCCCTTTCTTTCTCTCTCTGTCTCTGTCTGGCCAAATTAAACATAATAATAACATATGGAATTAAATAAATAAATAATTCTTAGAAAAGAAAGACTAAACAGAACATAACTTTGAGGCAGAGCAGGTCCTTAGATCATACATCTCAACTCTCCACTATAAGGTAAAGTTACCAATGTACTGCATTCTCACTACTTCAATTAGATACAATGTCTATTTAGTTTTGAGATCGCTGATAACCCGGTATATAAGATATCACCTAAGAGAACGGATGTTAAACCCTCTGTTCCTGAAGACCATATCATAGGATGTAGTGATATCCTTTTTCTGTTCTAAATAAAATCATTTTGCTTTATCTTGTTTAGGTGGAAGAGAGTTGGGTAGTTCTGAAATAATATTTTGAAAATGTATTTTCAATAATAAAACATTTTCATTGTCTGGATCTTTATCACTTATGGTATTTAAAAAGATATACAAAGTGAAGTGGCTAACATTTAGTAAAAACTCAATGGATATTTACTGAATAAAAAGTAGTAGGCTTTGTTTTGTTTGTTTAGTTTTTTTGTCATAGGGACTACGTGTTCACCAGAGAGAGACAGACTGAGGAAAAGTAAGAAAGCACCCAACAGGAGGATGGCTATGCTGCAATCCCTTCTCCTGCATTATCCTCTGGGGATTTTGGCCATTCATACCCAGTGTGATTTTCAAACCTCCAGTTCCAGGACTGTAACCATGGTCAGCCATTTGGGAATCAGTGCCTTAGCCACTATGCCACCTGCTGACTCCAAAAGTAGTGAGGGTTTTAAACAGAAAATACATAATGTAGGTGAGGATATGGAAAAACTAGAACTTTTCTATTCTACCGATGAGAATGTGAATTGTAACTATTTCGGAAAGTGGTTAGCAGTATCTACTAATTTGAATGTATGAATATATACCTGTGATGCAGTTCCACTTCGGAGTATATACCCAACACAATGCTTACATATGTTTCACAAATACATGTACTAGAATGTCTGGAGTGTCACCGTACATATAGCCCCAAACAATAAACTATCTCAATGCCCAAAAAATATAGAATGCATAAGTGAATTTTGGTTTAATCTTAAGATGAAACACTATAGAACCATCCAGGTAGCATGGTAGTGGTTAAGGTGACTGGATCCCAGTTGACTCTGTGGTTCAAGACCCAGTGACTTTAAAAAGATGCCAGGTGTGTGTGCATGTGAGTGCCCAAAATCTTGAGAGGAAATTGGAGGAGAAGGGTTTGCAGCATGGTAATCTCCACTGGGGCGTTCTTTCTCTCTCTCTTTCCTTCTCTGTCTCTCTCTGGTAAGTGAACTCACCCTATAGCCAAAAAGAAAAAAAAAGGAGCACTATACAGCAGTGAAAATGTGTGATCTACATCTGCGTACAACTATTTATGAATTTCATAGCTCAATGCTGAGCACAAGAACCAAACACAAAATGGTATATACCATATGGTTTCACTTATACAAGTAATGATGATTCTTCAAAAATTTCACAGACATGCATATTGTGAAAGAAATGCATGCATTTCCAATTTTTTGTACCAACATAAACTGGTACTTTAATTGCATTTTTCATGAATTTTTTGAAGTTCTCCCCTACAATGACTGGCGAAGCTGATGTGTGCTATTTGTAACGTAAAGATAGCAGTAACCCTAAAAAGGCATAAAAGAGAGCACCTTTTAGAGTGCTAGTAATTCCTTATTTCTTGAACTGGGTGTAGGGTTTCATAGATATGTTTTATTGTTACAGATATTGAGATGTATACTTTTTCTCTTTGTATTTTTCTTTAATAACACCTTAAAATGAAAAAAGTAATAGGTCTTTTCAACTCAATGGAATAATTGTCCATGACTGAAGACAATATATGTACTGTTAATGTTTTCTAATATCTTATTACCTATTTCAGTGTAAAATTAGGATAAATTTAGTAGAATAGATTGTTAGAAGTACTTTATATATTATAGTTTTACATAATTACACTTAAAGTGTGATTCTTGTCAAATTCAGAGACACTTTTAAGAATCTGCATTCATTTTACAGAATATGAGAAATAAAATGCAACCTCTAGCATGAATCAGCTGATCATGTGTACAACACACCCAATATCATGCCCTTCTTTTTTTAAAAGTTTAGTTTATTTTTTGTTGTTATCATTATTATTTTAATTTGTTACAGGGCATGTGTGCTCACCAGAAAGAGACAGAGAAAGAGAGGGAAAGTGAGAAAGCAAGCTGCCGGGTTCAGGACTTGAACCATGGTCAGCAATGTGGGAGTCTAACACTTTACCCACCATGCCACCTGCTGGTTCCAGTGCACTTTTTAAATGATTTCTTAACATGCTTGATGGTGGGGCCAGCAGGTGGCATGGTAGTTAAAGATGCTGGATTGCCACATGGTTGACTGCGATGTGAGCCCTGAACCTGGCGGCTTGCTTTCTTCTTTTCCCTTTCTCTCTCTCTCTCTCTCTGGTCAAACTAAAGAAATAATAATAACAAAATGGAATTAAATAAATAAATAATTCTTTAAAAAAATGATGAAGGAGGACCTCGTTAAAAAAAAAAATACATGATGGTGAATAGTCCTAATGATGCAAGAAGTTTTCTTTTTTTTATAAAATGGGAAACACTAAGTTTTGTTCACTCTGCAGATTAAGGAAGATTAGCTCCCTTATGTGGATCATTAATCCATAGATAGTTTCCCCAAATTATATTTTCTCTTAACTGTTCCTGAGTGAATATTTATTTTGAATAACCTAATGCTCTTTTAGTGTCTAGTGCTAATTACAGAGTATCAAGTAAAATTGGAATCACAGGTTAAAATCAGAATTTTTAATATTGCAGGTGACCAAATATCACAAAACAATCCCTCAATTTTTGCAGGAAGAAGCAGGCCCAGAAAAGTGAAGGGATACGTCTGAAGACATATAAATACATTTTATGAGGAAGACTAGAACTATTCAGTATTTTCTAATACCTGTCTTTTCAGTCTGCAGAGACTATTCACATACATAATCTCAGCTATTGCCAGTGTTGATAGCAACTCACTTGTGTAATTTAAAGTCATTCTCATATCATCTGCCAAATGCCTGTTTAAAATAACCCTATGCTAGTGTTAGTATATTCTGTTATGTTATTCTCCTTGACACTGTAGATGCCTTGATTAAGGAATAACGGAGGTCAATAGATTCTATTTTACTTGATGCTTTTTCATGTTTGACTAAGACTCTCATGTCTGCTTTCATCTGCAGATGGATTTTTCTGCTGACAATTGAATAATTACAATTAGTGATGAATAGAGATTTCCTATGTTTTTTTTAAGAAGTATGATCATGCCACATAATCTCATCTTATCATTTTGGTATTATTGTGATGTTTATTGACCTTTGATAGTTTCTTGTGTGCGACTGGGTTATTGAGAACTGTCTGTATTGATGATTCCAAGGTAAGTAGGGCCTAGGAATTTAATACTTTTTAGATAATTTAAATCAGGTCTGAGAAATAGAGGATATAGTATTTTATATTATATATCACACATTATATACATACATATATACACATTCATATATGCATTAACAGTGCATTATATATGCCCATTTACAATTTTTTTTGAGAGAGATTTGAGAGATTTTTGCTATGGGGCATGCGCTTGCTGGAGAGATAAAGAGACAGAAAAAGAGAAATCTCCCCCCCCCCCCCCCCACCAGGGAGAATAGCCATGCCACAGTCCCTTCTCCTCAATTCTCCTCTCAGGACCTTGGGCATGCATGCACATGCACCCAGGGTGAGTTTTAAGCCGCTGGGTCTGGGACTCAACTACAGCTGACTACATGGGAGTCCAGCGACATAATTATTACACCATCTGTTTGTCTCCCATTTACAATTTTTTTTTAAGTTTCTTTCTGCTATGAGCAAGAGAGACAGAGACAGAGAGAGAATGCCCAGTAGGGTCTGGATGTCTTGATCTAGCCTCAGCCAGCCTCAGACCATGGTCATGGATGAACGCAGACTTAGGGCAGTCTCTGGACACGAACTTGACACTTCCTCGTACGGGTCAGCCCTGCAGAGCATCGGACTTTACTGCTGTACCACTGTCTGGTTCCCCACTTTTGAATTTTAAGTAAAGAATTTTAAATGTTATTATCAAAATAATATATACATGCGATTTTAAAATCAAATAATATATAGCAGCAGAGTTTTACCACATCCATAAACCCTGTAGTTTTTCCTTAAGACAAACATTTTTAAAAATTCCTTACAGTGCTTTCTTCTCCATATATCTAAATCAGATATTCTTTTTAAAATTTATTATTATTATTATTATTTACTTTCATACATTCAATCACTGTATATCATTACAGTATACAAAATGAATTTTCCCAGCATGAAGACACTGTATATTAGTCCAGTTGAAGATATTACTACATTAAAATGAACAGATTTAGGAAGCTCTTAGGGGGAAAAAAAAGAGTTACAGCTTTATTTTTATTCATTTTTAAATTAAAATCTAGCATAGGCAATAATCGACAGTAGTAGTATTAGCAGTGTCATAGTATCAGAGAGTGATCAGAAAGATTTTCAGAAACCTTTTAGTTGTTGCAAAAATCTATTTCCAAATGTTTATTTTCATCTCTACTTCAAATTAGAGCTTTTTATTGAATGTATTCATAAATATGTCCTTATTGCTATAACATTTAATGATTTTATTTTTATATCATTGATTTCTTTTGTATTTCTGTGTACTCTACTTGGTTTTATTCGTTTAAAATATTATTTTGAGAACAGTTCCATAGGCTTTACCAGACTGTCAGTGGAGTTCATGCCAAATGTATGTTAAAGATCTCTGCTGCAAATATTATGTATATGCCACAGTTCCTTAAGTTCCCAAATTTAGGCATTTTAGGCATTTTCTGCTCTGATAGAAAAAGATTGAGCTGACTTTGAGCATTTTATTTCCTTCTTTTTCCCATCCTTTGATATGATTATATTACTCTACTATGCTTTTCTATTGTTATCTTTTAAATTTATAGATCTACTTATGACTTTAATTAATGTTACTTTTAGCTATATTTCTTGATATTCCATTTTACTGTAAGATTTTAGAATCTTCTTTTCTTTGGCTTTTTTCATCCTCCCCCTTCCCAATTTTATCATCCATTCTTTTGATTAACAATGTAGAATGCAATAATGTTTTCATTCTGTTCTAAAAATATAATGGTGTTCTGAATACATAATTGAATCTCCCATTATTTATTGATACATTGATTCTAGATGTTTAGAGTAATAAACAATATTTGCACCATTTCAACTATGAAATTTTTCTCTGTGTATCCAACAAGCAAGCTTGAGTACCATGTCCTTTTTGAGCAACTCATTGTTTTGCAAGATGAAATTTCTAATTACCTTCTATTCAAATTTTTTGAATTTATTTTGATTATTTCAATCTCTTTAAACTCTCTGGATTATCATTCATTTTAGTAAACGTGTCTCCTCCACCCTTAGGGTTGTTTTTTTTTCATCCTCCAAGAGATTCTCATTTCTGAATTTCTTTTCTGATATTCTATTCCAAAGGATTTTTAGACTTGCTATAAAACTTGCTGAGGGGCATCTTTAAGTAACTTACTAAGAAAATTTGTATAGCAAGGAAAATCTGAGTTCTAATAGGTCAAAAATTATTTGGTGCCCAGCTGCATTGGTGAAATGGTGGCTCAATACTCTGAAGTGCTGGGAGCCATATGAAAAGGTTGGAGTTCTGTTTGTGGGATATGATGATACCAACTGGCTGAGGAAACCTGGATTGGGGGAGGGTGATGAATTGCCAAATCAAATCTCATTGAGGGTGCGCATCTTTCTCTTTCTCTATCTTTCACTCTCCGTTTTTCTCTCTCATGAAAGAAAGAAACCTTTTAAAAAGTGATCTTGTTCTGCTTAAACACTGACATCTAATTAAATGGACTGTAAAATCCCAAGTTGATAATCATCACAGTTTTTCAGAAATGTATAAAGATATATCTTTACTTTAGTAGCAGTAGTTCTTCTAGTTGTTAGTTTGCTTTTTTATCTTTATATTTATTTATCGAGAGGTTTTTGCCACAGGGCACGTGCACTCTCCAGAAAGACAGAGAGAGACAGAGAGACAGAAAGTGAGAAATCACCCCCCAGGGGGAATGGCCAAGCCGCAATCCCTTCTCCTCCATTCTCCTCTCAGGATCTTGAGAACACATGTACATGCGCCCAGCGTGAGTTTAAGCCACTGGGTCCGGGACTCGAACCGCAGTCGGCTACATAGGAGTCCAGCGACATAGCCATTATGCTAACTGCTTGTCCCTTATTTTATTTTTTGACCTGTAAGACTAGGACCCTAATCTGCGTGACTTTTTTTTTTGGAGAGGTTTTTTGCTATAGGGCGCATGCATTTGCCAGAGACAGAAAGAGACAGAGAGACAGAAAGTGAGAAATTGTCCCCCAGGGTGGGATGGTCATATCACAATCCCTTCTCCTTCATTCTCCTCTTGAGATCTTGGGCATGGACACACATGAACCCGGCATGAGTTTAAGACACTGGGCCCAGGGCTCAAACTGTGGTTGACTACATGGGAGTCCAGTGACGCAGCCATTGTGCCAACTGCTGGTTCCTCATGTCTTTTTTTAAGAGTACTCCTCTGGTTTGTGTCTCCCCTACAGTTCATATGATGACATTTGACTACGATGGGATTTAGAGGGTAAAAACTTAATCTGACTATAGGATAAAGAGGTGTGGCTTTGAGGAGGTGATTAGGGTAAAAACCATCAGGGTGTGCCATCCATGGTTGAATCATGGTGGTTTTTATTTTAGCCTTTTTTTTTTTTTTTCTAGGTTTTTGTTATGGGGCATGTGCACTCAGCACAGAGAAACAGAGAGAGGCAGGGAGAGGAAAAGTGAGAAATCATCCTCTGGGAGGATGGCCACACTACAGTCCCTTCTCCTCCATTCTTATCCTGGGATTTTGGTTAGGCATGCACACGTGCCCAGCATGATTTTCAAACCTCTGAGTCAGAGACTTGAACCAGGGTTGAGGAACTTTTGAAAGTTCAGAGCCTTAAACACCATGCTGCCTGCTGGCCCTACCTGGTGGGTTTTAAGGAGGGAATAAGACAAATCACCTTGTGGTGCCCTATACTACTTTGGGATTCTACAAGGGAAGACTTCCACTAGCAAGAAGACCCTCATTATACATAGCTCCTTAACCATGGACTTAGAAAACCATGATCTAATTAGACCTATGTTCTTTATAAATTACCCAGTTATTGCTGTTATTGGCAATAAACAGACTAAAACAATAAAGAGCAATACCTTCTACAATGAATTAATATCTTTTAATTTATAGCACTTTTTTTTCCTCTTTTCTCTCTTTTTGGATAGCAACTTTTTTTTTTTTTTTTTTTTTTTTTTTTTTTTTTTTGAGAGGTTTTCGCTATAGGGTGCATGCGGTCGTCAGACAGACAGAGAGAGACATAGAGACAGAAAGCGAGAAATCATCCCCCAGGGGGGATGGCCATGCCGCAATCCCTTCTCCTCCATTCTCCTCTCTCTCAGGATCTTGGGCACGCACACACACGCGCCCAATGTGAGTTTTAAGCCACCGGGTCTGGGACACGAACCGCGGTCGACTACGTGGGAGTCCAGCGACATAGCCATTACGTTAACTGCTGGTCCCTTGAATAGCAACCTTTTTGTATTGATCCTTTATAGATTTTCTCTTAAATATTCCATCTAGCTTTCTTTTCATTTCAATCTCCAAACTAATCTTGAAAATTAGAAAAATAAATTAATTCCACCTACTTTTAATTTTTAAGTATACTTTCTTCTTTTACTTTTATTTATTTATTTAAGGCAAGGTCCTGCTATGTTTTGACTCCTCTTGCCTCGGCCCCCCAGCTGGGATTGCATATGTGCACCACCACACCCAGCCTCTAGGTCGGATCACTGGGCCACCCATGTGGTCCCATTTGTGTAGCACAGCATTTTAGCAATGCAGGCCCTACTTTCTTTTTCTTCCTTCTTTATATTTTTTTAAGTTTTTCTTTATTCATGATAGAACACATGTGTATGCATGTGAGAGATGAGCACCTTCCACCAGGTCTGGTCACACTGTGAACCCCTCTTCTAGTCCTACAGCCCATCAAATCTTGGGGACTCATATATACCCAGCATGTTTTCAGGCTGACTTACCGAGAGATTTAAATCTTGATTGTCATATGGATCTGGCTTCTCTTGAGCAGCACGTTACTGCTAACACCACAGAAACAGCCCTGTTTCTTCCTTTTTATACCCAATTTTTCATAGAATTTTGTCATTTTAGAAATTTTTTAAAATTTATTTTGAATTCTTTTTAAGCCTCTGTCAAGATGCTAATTTGAGAGTACAAAAAAAATTTCTCTTCCCTGAATTATCTGTTTTTCCTAGACTTTTTATTTTTCTTTCCTTTTTTTCTTTTTTAAACTTGGTTGGTTACTCCTTTTTAGGCTGCAAACCTTCCATAAACGTTTGATGATTCTAGTTTGTTAATACTGGAGGGACTAATGTCTGTACATATGGATAGAGTTCGTCAATTGGCAAGCTTCGCATAGGGAAACAGATTAGATGACTAGCCATAATTCTAGTCTCCTCAGTCCTTCAGATGAGAACTTTTCTCGGAGGATTCTCAATCTTAAGAAAACCTTCTCATTATTTGTGTGACAGTTTGCTGCATGCTGAATTCTAGGCAGTGTGCATGCAAGGTGAACTTGTGGATGGGGGTATGCCATCATTTGTCAAGGTTTCCATTTGCCATTATCCTTACTGCCTCCCCATTAGCTAGCATTTCCAGTCCTGAACATTCCTGGAATATAACAGACAACAGGGCACCCACTTACTTTTCAGTTGTAGTTTCCCATAGCTCTTCCAGTTTGCATTATTTTCTGTTCTGTTTTGTCAGTCATTGTGTGTCCTGGGCTTTTCTATGGTCCAGAAATCTGTTGAAAAATCATACTCATCGTACTTATTGATCATTACATCACATATCTATCATTCTTTTTTTTTTTTTTTTGGAGAGGTTTTTGCTATAGGGTGCGTGCGCTTGCCAGAAAGACAGAGAGAGACAGAGAGACAGAAAGTGAGAAATCACCCTCGAGCGGGTATGGCCATGCCGCAATCCCTTCTCCTCCATTCTCCTCTCGGGATCTTGGGCATGCACGCATACACGCCTGGTGTGAGTTTAAGCAACCGGGTCTGGGACTCGAACCACGGTAGACTACATAGGAGTCCAGCGACATAGCCATTATGCTAACTGCTGGTCTCCTATATCTATTATTCTTTAAATCTTCTGATTATTATTTCAAAATGGTATCAATAAGATAGTAACAATCTTAAGCTAGAAGTCCTGCATATCACGATACAGTAATACAAATTTTATATTGTTTGTAATTATTTGAGCCAAAGGCCTAACTTTGTAATACACGTAAAGGAAAGTATTTCAATATACTTCACTTTTTTTTTTTTTTTTAAGAAATGTAACAAAAACAGTAAATAAAGATTATTTTATTTATTCTGAACTTTTCCAAGGGTTGTTCACCATTTCCAAATATCAGTTAGGTCTTCAATTACCAAATAGCAACATCATTGTATCAATCTATACTTTTAATTCTGGATTTTTCTTACATATCTTTGCAAGAATCTGACTTGATCATTTTGCCTTCATTGTAGACAGAGTGAGCATTTGCATATTTAAAGACATATTATTTTATTATGAATCACTCCCTTTTTTTACAGCCAGGACATTATATTGATTTTGTTAAAATCATGGCCTGAGTAATATACATTATTTATGACTTTCATTTCAAATAGTAAGGAGACAATAAAAATCTATATTTAAATAAGAGTCTTTTTATCTGACAAGGGTGGGAACCAGCGGTCTAAATCATAAGACTTAACTTTTTATGACTTTAAGTCCTTACAGAGAACATGAGAATAGACTTGCAAATACTAAGACAAAAAATTGAACACTGAACAAAATTCTTTCCCTTGGTGGAAAAGCAATGATTCAGAAACAAGTACCTTACGGTATTATATCTCCCTGTAAGTGAGCGTAATCAATGACATTCCATCTACATGTGCTTTACTTGATGCTTATTTGGATGGTCTCCAACAAGATTTAGCAAATCTTTTTTTTTTTTTTTTTTTGTAAAACTCCAAAGAGGAATATTTTAGGTTTTCAGGGCTAGAGGTCTCTGTTGTAACTCCGAAACATGGACATCTCTATAGACGATACAGAAATGAATAGGTCTGTCTTTGTTACAGTAAAACTTCAGTTACAAAAATAGACAACAGGCTGAATTTGGCATATGGACTAGTTTGCTGGACTGTGATCTTCGAGGTGATCTCCCCGTTTCAGTGGTCTGCTGTCTGTCAGTGATGATGTTTTTATGCCTTCCAATGGCAAAACTAAATTTTTAGGTTTTTTTGCACACATTTTGTTGGTTGAACCATGTTAAACCCACCTTTAGAAGTTTCAGTAATTTGCTAAGAACTTCTTGTTCCCTATCTGACTGTTTGCTGTGACCATTAATAAGCTTAACTGCTTTATGCATAGGAAAAAACCCACACTATTCTTATTTTCTCACCATTCTAGGTATTGGCAAGAACTTTTACGAAAACTGAACTGTATCAACATTCTTCCATTAATAAGGAATATAGCAAAAGTGGAAAATATCTACAGTAGATTTATCTAAAATAATTAGAAGTTAAGAGAAAATATTTTATAGGTAATAATTAAAGTTATGCTCAGTAAGAAAAAAAAGGGAAACAAATTTCAGGGCTTCATAAGTCTTCTCACATTTGAAGAATTACCATGAAGAAGAGTTATTTGGCTTAATGGGAGTTTTTAATTGTTTTTTCCAACTTCAAAAATTTAAATGAATTAAAAAAAACTATTGACTAGAGATTCATTTACACGTAAAGAACGTCATGGTTTTAAGAACAATAAATTTCACAAATCCACCTATAATTTGAATTATTAGGATTTCCAACTTTAAAATAAACATTGATTTTTAGGTAAACTAGACAGATAACAGAATGGTTTCTCAATGATATGTGTGAAATTGTTAGGTGTTAAAGTAAGTAGCATATTAATACCTTCCAGTGCTATTATTAATGAAACCAAAGCATGACTTTTGTTTTTGGTCATTCTTTTTTTTTTTAGAATTATTTATTTTATTTATCATTATTGTTATTATTATTTTTAATTTGGCCAGAGAGAGACAAAGGGTAAGTCAGAAATCAAACCACCAAGTCTGAGACTTGAACCATGGTCAGCTATATGGGAATCTAACACCTTAATCACCACTCCACCTGTAGGCTTGGTAATATTTTCAATTGGACTTTAAGTACAACATCTGACAATGCTGAGATTACAGTGATCTGATTTCATTAATCTGCAATGCAAACCTTGTTTAATTCCTGCAGCATAAGCATTAGTAATGACTGTCAACTTTGTCCTTTGCCCTTTGACTGACAAATGGTTCAAATAGTCCTTTAACCCTTTCCCAGATATCTCTTGGTGATTTGCATTTAAAAATGTGGTTTGCTTAGTGAAGAGTTCTCAACTGGGGGTGATTTTTACCTCCCAGGGGACATTTGGCATTATCTGGAGAACGTTTTTATTCCTGTCAACTTGTGGATGCTCTTGGCATGGAGTAGAGGCCAGGGATACTTCTTATAGTGACATCAGAGTTCCCCGACTGAGAAACTATGGCCAGGTATAAAATTTGAGAAAAAGACTTCTTCAGAATTCTTCAAATTCATACCATCTTAATTAGGAAAAGAATGTTTATCAGGACATCTCTCATGCATTCTTTCTGGAGGTATTTAAAGTGGAACACTTCTTAATATTTTGGATTATAATTAAATCAATCATTGTCAGTTTCTTTTTGCAGATCAGTTATCCATTTGTTCATCAAACATTTTATAAGCACTCAATGTGGGTCCTATCCCAAACTGAATTAAGAGATGGCCTTAATCTAAATTACTGCTAGGCTGTGAATGTGCCTGCATTGTTGTTATTTATGACTTTTGTAATATTTTGTTACATGATAAAACTCCTTGGGCTTCACTAAAAGCAAGAATAGGCATGTCATGAATTTTTGAAAGCTTTATTGGCACCGGCAAGAGAATGGGGCAAGATAGTTGATAGTTTAAGTCCTTTTTCTTGTGTAAGTAATCCAGAGGCCAAGCCTGTTGAAGGCCCACTGGTAAGAGATAACCTCTCATGGGTAAAATAATGCAGTAAATGACTTTCGCGAATTTCTGTGAAACATGTGAACGTCATTGCTATCGTCTGAATATAGCCTCCAAAATTTATGTTGAAACTCAATCATTTTTCCAACAACATATCATCCGAGAAAAACAAACATCATTGAAATTAGTATTAATGTTAATTCATGCTGTAGCATATTTGATCTGTGGATGTATGCTTCTCTGTCTACTTCTGTCTTTATTTTTTGGATAGTAGAACGTGGACTGCAGGCTGTTTCCAAATGTGGGTTTTACAATAGTAGCTTTGTAGAATAAAAATATTTTCAACATTAGATAGTTCAACAGTATTTTACCATTTGTTTTACTGAAATGATTTGTCATTTAAAACTAATTTTATTCTTTGTGTTATTAAGTGAGAAAGTTTAGAAAACACCTATAAAGAGACCAATCTATTTTTACTGTGTAATGATCCCCCTAGTGGATATGAGAAGCAGCTAGCTCCCAGATTTGCATAAAGAAGCAGGTGATTGTGGGTGAGACTTTGTACTTGTTTCTGACTTTCCAAAGTATTTTTACATCTTTACTTTTTTTAATAGAGGAACTCCCAGTGATTAAATGATCTTTTTAGAAAGCCTTAATGAAGGAGAAAGTGTAGGAGTACATGATTCGTTAAAGTTAGAAAATGCTATGTATCTTAAAGAAAAGTTGGTATGATGCTTTGTAATTTTTCAGAGAAATGGGTTTTCACAATCATTTTGTGTTCTTTCACTTAAATTGGCTTAACTGTTTAAAACCAATCACAGTGCAACCTGATACCTCTGCATATCTGACCTCAAGTTGGGAGTTTTTTGTTTAGTTTAGTTTTGTTTTTTTAAGTAAGAGTAGCAAGTGAAGGGAATGGATGATATGAAAATGGAATATTTATGATGAAAATGATGTTTGAAGGCATACTCTCAAAATAAGGTGTTTAAGGCAACTACTCATTGAAGCTATGTAATAAGAATTTCAAAATAAAGAATTATTTTCACTGCATAACAATGCTATTATAACATTAGGCCTGTAGGTTTCAAATGTGTTATTATTCAGAACGTTTGGAAGCAGGAGCAGGGGGATAGAGATAAATACCCTGTGAGGTGGAGAAAACTTAAAAAATTGCTAGTTACAAAGAGCTAGAGACTATCTCCAAGTAAAAATGATGTTCGTGATGACCATGTAATGAACCCATTATCAATAGAACATTATATTGCCTAAACGAGCAGTGTTATTACTTTCACTTCATTGTACAATACCTTGATGGTTCAAGGAACTGCTGCTGTTCCGAGCAAGGTAACATTTCAGTAGGAAAATAGCCTGTTTCTTCATAAAGGACTTAAATAAACACTGGTATAGGATAGTATTCGGTTAAATATGATACATTCTGCACATGCAGTGTATCAGAGTCACGTTTGATCATAATCATTTTCTGATATTATAAAGGCCTGAGTAAAATAGAAAACAAATGCATATTTTATTTGTAAAGATAGAGTAAAATCTATTATTTTAATATTTGTGGTCTCTTAGTTTGCTAGTAGACATAATTAATTTGAGTTTATACTTTCTACTGTTTTTTTTCTTGCGTTGGAAAGATACCTTTAAAACAAATAATTGAAGAGCTAACTTGTTGACAGAAGTCAAGGATACGATGTGTGTGATATAGTGCAATCAATGACAAAAAAGAAATCATTCAGGTCGTGAGAAGTTCCCTAAGTTTTGCTTGATTTATTGAAAAGAAAACCACATTTCTCAGTGATTAACATTCCTCGATGACAGTAATGATGATGCATGAATTGCATGAGGAGATAGGAAATGAGAAGCAAAAAGGATGGAAAATCTATAATTAACAAAAAACATACACAAACAATAATTAGCGTAAGTGAAATATATTTCTGCAGAATAAAAATGGAACAAAGCGAACAATGGAAATCATAGACAATTAGGGTGAATATAGCTTGGATCACAGAAATGGTGAAAGGCAAAAGATAATGTAATACAACTTGCTCAGAGACACAATGGAAATCTGTTCACAGCTCCTTTAAAAGGCCTCCCCTTCACACTTAGCTTATTGTATTCTGCCTGTCTTACATTAGCATATTTTCTTTAATATCTCTAACTTAGAAGGTGCCTAATGAAAATAAACATTTGGCTAGGTTTTGAAACTTTATTCATGGCTCTGTCACACACACTTTCAGTAAGCCTATGTATTGTACGGATCTACTTAAACATTCACTTGGCTTTGCTGTTGAGTGGTCTGCTGGTCAAAATTGTCTGAAATTTAAATGTTACCATAGCGATGAGTAGTGGACACTGTCATCTTTCTCTTTTTAATTAAAGAACAGATGCAGGTAAAGCTGATCTCTCAGTGACCCTCTTTAAGCTGGCATCAACACATTGATTGTTTTCAATTCTTCTCTCTCCCCTGCAATCTTAGCTTTGTCCTTTCTTCATATCAAGGTCTTCATCTTCTTAGGTTAAAGATGCAGGAACTCCTTTTAAACCTTCCTTTGGGAGTTTTATCTTAGAAGGAATAAAACACACTTCCACTAAGCACCAGTGAAACACTAATGCATTTCCTTTTCCATCAAGAAGCCCAAGCTTTCTTCACTTTAAAATTTAGTAATGTGTGAGTAGCTAAAATTCTGTGAAGCCTTTTGACCACCACAAATATTTCTGTATCTATTTTTTTTTTTGAAGAAAACAAATGCCTTTTTACATGTAGTGTGTTTATCAACCAGGTATATTTGGGAGGTCTAAATAGTGTTATCAATTCACTCATTTCTCTGGGGCTGTAGTCTTCTAGCTCAAGCCGTAAGAAGTATGTAATTAAGTATTACGAGCATGGCATATTAAGGAAACAATTGGTGCCCAAAAGATACTCATATTCCAGTTGTATGTAAGGCAGACTCTACCAAGTATTTTAACAGAAAAATAACATGCTCTGGGAAAAATAATGAAAATTTGGCCATAGGAATTAGAGAAGGGATTACTAGGTATCCAGTATTCAAAAATGTAAGCGTGGGGCCAGAGAAATAGCATTTGTGAGACAATGCTTGCTCTAGATAATTCCATTCATTCCGCTTAGAATTGTTCATTTTAATATTGTCAAAATTCTTTATCTCATCTATTTTGTAGCAATTTTGACTGTTTTGATTTTTCTGTAGGATTTCCTTGACATTGAAGATTATCTTATCACACTTGTCATCTCTTTTTGGATATTTCTGATTTTTTTAATGCATGTTAAGTAACACGGATTTCAATGTGATTTTTGGAAATGATTTTCAGCCCTTTTGGCTTTTTGTGTTCTTGTAACCATTAGCAGAGATATTCTGCGTGGGTTATTACACATTTCACATTGTCTTCTTCCTCCAGATGCTGTATATACTTTTGAATATTTTCCCAGTGGAAAAATGAATGGTCTCTAAGTATCCAATATCTCAATTATTTTCACAGCATTGAGGAAAATACTTTTAAAATTAACTATTGAAATTGAATTTACATACAATGAACTTCACCCATTTAAAACATACAATTCAGCGTGTTTTGATTGACATCTATAACTATGACACTGTATTATCTTATCAAATTACTGAAACTTTCATTTCTCCCAAAATTTGCTTGTGCCCTTTGGTTGTCAGTTACACCCTCCACCTTGGGCTCAGTAACCACTGATCTATTTTCTCTAGATTAGTTTGCCTTTTCTAAGGTATCATATCAATAGAATCATATAGTACATATTCTGTGTCTAGTTTCTATCACCCAGCATAATTATTTTGAGATTAATCACATTGTTTTATCTATCAAGTCCCAGACCCAGTGGGTTGAAAATCATGCTGAGTGCATGTGCATGCATGCCCAAAAGCCCATGAGAAGAAGGGATTCCACTGTGATCATCCCCCTTGGGGGGTGATTTCTCACTTCCCCTTCCTCTCTCGCTGTTGCTCTTTGGTGAGCACACACATCCTATAGAAAAAACTTAAAAAAAAAAAGAAAAAAGTAATCACTGATCTCTTTTCTTATTAAGGAAAGATATTCTCAAATATTAGGGGGATATAATGAAACATAATTTCCTAACTTGTTAAAACAGAGAGGGGTAATTCTAGAATTGTTCTTAATAGTACTAAATCTTCTTTCTGTGTATTTTGTCTGTAAGAAAAACTTATTGTGAATACCGTATCTGTCAGAAAATTTCATTTAAGTCACTTATTTTAAACCTAGTAGCATTAAGTAAATGGGTTGTTGGCATGGAGAATTTATTGTCATGGAGTTCAGAAGATTTTTTGCTTTCAGTGCAAGTCAAAGTATATCAAATATATGATTTATACAACTGCATTATATTTCACAAAAGTTTTAGTAACTGGTTTATAGATTTAGTTGTATCTAAGTGTTCTAAGAAGGAAAATGGGTTTAAACCATTTACTGCTGTTTTAAAAGTGATTTTGCCAAGGCCACATGTGCTTGTCAGAAAGAGAGAGAGAAGGAGAGAGGGAAAGTGAGAAAGGACAGCCCCCCCACACACCATGGGGAATGATCACATCATAATTCCTTCTCCTCCATTTAGAATTATTGGACATGTATGCACACGCACCCGGCGTGTTTCTCAAATCCCCCAGTCTGGGATTCAAACCATGCGGTTGGCTATGTGAGATCCAGCCTCCTTAACCACCACACCATGAGCTGGTTCCATTTACTTCTTTTTATTTATCAAAAGAATTTGGATGCAAAACAAATAGTATAAACTTTAAACAAGCGTGCTTTATGCTAAATCATCTCTGACATGGTAAATAAGGTAAAAAAGAGGCACTGAAATGAACCAAGGAGCTACTGGTAGTATAACTGACAGGATTAGGACCAAAACAATAGCTGCCTAACTTCTTCAGTGAAGGATAAACTATGTTTCTGTTTCTTTGCAGTACGCTATCTCCAAACTTCCATAGACAGTTGCAAAGTGATGATCAGAAAAGTTCAAAAATAGGGGCCAGCAGGTGGTGTGGTAGTCAAGGGCATTGGACTCCCATATGGCCAACTACTGTTTGATTCCCAGACCTCACTCTCCTCCACCCTCCCTTTCACTCTGTCCATCTATGATCAAATAAAAAGAAGAAAGAAATGAAAGAAGGAAGGAAGGAAGGAAGGAAGGAAGGAAGGAAGGAAGGAAGGAAGGAAGGAAGTTAAATAAAAAATCGTTCTTTTTTAAAAAAAGAAAAAATTCAAAAATAATATTTCACACTTGACAGGACTAAATGCTGCTGGAGTGAAAGTATAGCAGTCCACAGTGTTATTCACTAATTCACTGGGCCCCTGTTTGTATGGCTATCCTGGGATAAAGCAATTGACCCATTTCTGAAGGGCTCTCTCTCTCCTGGCCCTGGTGCTGTAAGCGGCTCACACAGCTCCTCTCTGGCTGAAGGGATGTCAGAATGTACACAGTGCATCTCCCTTGAACTGTGAGTTAACAATTATTTTCAGTCCCACTGAATCAACATTAATAATTATGATACCTCTATGCATTCTCTGCGTGTCTTAGATACTGTCGGTTATGAGGGTATAGCAAAAAGTTCATGTAAAGTGGAATTAAAGTAGGTGTTTATTTTGGTCCAGAAAGTTTTGATATCCATGCATAGCATTTTCATGATATGCATTTTATGTGAACTTTGGAAGAGCCCTTGTATTTAAATATGCATATTTTTAATCACAATTGTTTTTTGTTTGTTTTTACTATAGGGGACTTGCACTCAATAGGGAGAAAGAGAGAGAGAGAGAGAGAGAGAGAGAATTAGAAAGCAACCCTCAAGTGGGACAGCCATGCAGCAATCCCTCTCAGGATTCTGGACACATGTACACATGCACTCAGCATGTCTCTCAAGCTGCCAGGTCCAGGACTTGAACCATGTAGTCAGCCATGTGGAATCCAGTCACCTTATCTATAGGCTGGTGCCCCCAAATCATAAATTTAGTGGAAATTTTTAGTGAGTGCTCATGTTAAATCTGTTAAGTGTCCAGTTTGTATGGCTGCCTATAGATGTGCATTTGATTTCCCAGAAGTTATCTCTAGGTTATAAAAGTATCCTCTCTACTGAGCAAATAATTTTTTTGATCTTTGAATCAATAAACTCTGTAGATGATGTTTCTTACTGCTTAAAATGAATAAAAGTTGAATATAACAGTAGTCTTCTCAGCACAGGATTTGTGAACCACTTTCATTGTGATGATCTTTTCTAATTTCCTTATTTCTCAACACATAAGGTTTTCAATTCCAGTATTAACACACATTCAGTAAACTTTCTTGTGTTTGTTTCCATTGAGCCAACCAGTAACAAAGATCAAATTTTATTCATAGTTTCTATCAAGATACATATGAGGGCTGGCAGGTGGGACAGTGGTTAAGCACGCTGGATTCCTGCATGGCCGACCACAGTTCAAGTCCTGGACCAGACAGCTTGCTTTCTCACTTTCCTCCTCTCTTTCTCTCACTCTGACCCCCTCTGGTTAAATTAAAAAGAAATAATAAATAAGTAAATAAATCTAGTATTTTTTAAAAAAAGATACATGTGAAATGATTACATCTTTAAAATAAAGCAATTCAAAACTTGGTTGCAAAGTAGAGACTGAAAATTCTCTTGTGCCCTCCTGGCTAATTCTGGAAAAGTAATACTTGAACAGTTTCTTTCCTTTCGGCTTTAAATCTCCAAGACAGTCTTTAACCATTTTGTCTTGTCACAAGCCACATATGCTGGCTAGGAAGGAAGACATCGGCATTGTTTTTCAGGAGGAAGACTGTGTTAACGAGCCACACGAAGCTCATATGTCCACACCATCTTGCACCTACTCTTTACCCCATATTGACAAATACTCCTCAAATCATTAGTTGGAGAACATAACTTCGATACAGAAGATCGGCTTGTTTATATGATATTGTTATATGAAGTCCCGTGTATAATTCTTTAATAGATTAGATGATTTTGTAATGTTTTTATATTTTATTCTTTTCAGTCTAAGTGAGAATTAACATAACGATATCGAGGGGAAACTTAATATTGAAGATATCTGAGTTTCTGAAAGCCAAGAAGACTGCCTAATTTGTAAAATGTAAAGCAAAGATTTTAGCTTTTTCCTCAAACAAAAAATGGTTGCTCAGATAGCATCAACAATTTACTCATAATGCCTCTTAATTTATTCCTTGTATATGAACCCCTTGTATAACATATAACAATTAGAGGCATATTTTAATTTGCTTTGCAATTTGAACTTCGCAATAACAGTGTGTATCTTTTATGGATGCTCAGAGAAGCTCTCAGTGGGTTCAACCCGAGATTGTCCTCCCCTTTCACATCCTCACCCTTCCTGTGTTAGCTAGGCCTATTAGTCAGGGATTTCATTTTACCACCTCAAAACTGCTAAGGCAACCTTGTCATTGTAATTTTCACGCCCTTTCTTTTTCTTTGTTCTATATGTCAGTGAAATCTTATCTGCACAGTCTTCTGTCATAGGTTAATAGCTTGGAACAAAGTTCAATTAGAGTCTCTAACATAATAAAACAAAATGCACAGATGAAAAAATTAGTAGCCACTGCCCTGTACTTCATTTAAGCACCGTTTGTTGAATCTTGCCCATCAGTGGAACTGAATTAGTGGATAAGATAGGAAATTGTCAAATGTGTGCCCACATGGGTTTGGGAGACTTTAATGTGACTGTGCTGTTACAGAAAACATTCCAATGACATTGTAGTGCCCTGGAAAGTTCTTAGTCTAGATGTTGTTCACTCCACGGTGTGTTATTTAACCACATTGTTATATCTAAATGCTAGATAATACATGAAAATGTAAGAACTGAATACTGTTTTAAGCTTTTTGAAAAGAAGTGTTGGTTCATTTCCGTATACTGCATTTATTCAATTGAAATCACCTTTGCTCGTATGTTCTGTTACGGGTCATTGCCTGTGCTTTTTCTACTCGTGTTGCTGTCTGCTCAAGGTCATAGGAAGCTACATGGCAGAGAAATTTTCCCAAGAAACAAATGGTATTAGTAAAAATGAGCTGGAATATTTAGAAGACATGTATTGATACCATCGGACATGATCAGCAATCCCACTGCCATCACTTCCTCCTCCTCTACTCAATGAGCTGTTAAAAGACACAATTTGTTGTACTATGTAGCTAACAAGAAATAAATAGCATGCAGCAGGTGCTACACAGGAAGGCACTGAGTGTTATTGTACTAACTGTGCCTGACTAACTCTAGCCAAAACAACAATTCTGTATTCAGTAAAGGGAAGAACAGATCATTTAATGGAGATTTGGATCCTAGTTGTTTGTAATGTCAGGGTTATACTTAGGAAATAGAACCAAGTGAGAGACATCGTTAGAGGAGACCTTCTGCTGAGGAGTGTTACACTCAACTCATGCAAATCCCATTCAGTAAAAGATAACATATGCAGACGACTTGAAATGTTTTTTTTTCTTTGGAGAGGTTTTTGGTATAGGGTGTGTGCACTCGCCAGAAAGACAAAGAGAGACAGAGAGACAGAAAGTGAGAAATCACCCCCCAAGAGGCAATGACCACACCTCAATCCCTTCTCTTCCATTCTCCTCTCGAGATCTTGGCATGCCCACACACGTGCCTGACGTGAGTTTAAGCCACCGGGTCTGGGACTTGAACCATGGTCGACTACATGGGAGTCCAATGACCTAGCCATTACACCAACTGCTGGTCCCAAAATGAAAAACATTATATTTTAAAAGAACTTTGTGAATGAGGGCCATCAGGTAGCACAGTGGTTAAGGCGCTGGACTCCCACATGACCACCCATGGTTCACGACCTGAGCCAGGCAGCTTGCTTTCATGTTTTCCCTTTTTCTTAAAATTATTTTATTTAACTTAATTTACTCATTTATTTTAATTTGACCAGAGAGGGACAGAGTGAGAGAGAAAGAGAGAGAAAGCAAGCTGCCAGGTCTGGGACTCGAACCACAGTTGGCCGTGTGGGATTCCAGGACTCTTAACCACCATGCCACCTGCTGGGCCCTTGCTTTCCCTTTTTCTCTGTCTCTCTCTGATCAAATTAAATAACAACAACAACAACAAATGTAATTAATTAAAATAAACAATTCTTATAAAAACCTGTGTGAATATTTTGGCATGGAAATACCCTCCACATCATATTTCATTTTAAAGTAATGTTAAGAGTAACTTGCATTCCCTGAGTAAGTCATATCAACTTAGGCTGGAGGACAGTGAGAAGCCCAGGACAGCAGTGTGGAACAGAGCTGGAAATAACATTTGGCACTATTAATCTGCAGAGAAAATAATCCGAGTGGATTGTGAATGGTATCAATATTTGTTGTATCTATTCTGCCAATGAGTTGAGTCATAATGTTTTGTTCTAGGTTAGAGAGAGACAGCTGATCATCAACAGTATGTAAACATGGCATCTGATGTCACTGGTCTTGATGAGATTACCTAAACAGCGTGTTGATGAAGAAGTTCCCAAACCTAGACTAAGTTGCTCAACTTTTAGAGCATCAGAAGACTGAGAAAGAAGCAGCCAATGACAGGAGAGGAGAAAGTGACAAAGGAAATGTCAACTGTGGTAATGCTGCCAAGATAGGGATGGAGGATTGACTGCCAAAATGTGGTCATTGTTAACTTAAAAAAGAACCAGTTTAGGGACCAGCAGTTAGCGTAATGGCTATGTCGCTGAACTCCCACGTAGTCGACCGCGGTTCGCGTCCCGGACCCGGTGGCTTAAAACTCACGCCAAGCGCGTGTGCGTGCGTGCCCAAGATCCCGAGAGGAGAATGGAGGAGAAGGGATTGTGGCGTGGCCATCCCCCCTGGGGGGTGATTTCTCGCTTTCTGTCTCTCTGTCTCTCTCTGTCTGTCTGGTGAGCGCACGCGCCCTAAAGCAAAAACCTCTCCAAAAAAAAAAAAAAAAAAAAAAAAAAAGAACCAGTTTAGAGCCACCAGGTGGTGCAGTGGTAACGGTACTAAACTCCTACACGGCTGACTACAGTTCGAGTCCCAGGCCTAGTGGCTTGGAAATCATGCCAGGTGCATGTGTATGCATGCCCCAAATCCCAGGAGACTGTAGGGGAAGGGATTGCTTCCTGTATGGCTTTATCCCACTGGGGGTGATTTCTCTATTTCTCTCTCACTGTCTCTCACACATGCACTCTATGTCAGAAACCTAAAAAAAAGAACCATTTTAGTGCAATGGTGACAAATGATGGCATATTGGAACAAGTAGATTTAAGAATGAGTTAGGTAGTTGAGAAATGGAGAAAGTGAGCATAGAGGTGTTATTCAAGAATTTTAGCTGTGAATAGGAAGGCTAAAAAGATAGTAGTGAGAGATCTGGAATTCAAGGTAAGTTTGTTTGTTTTAAGATGGGAAATAAGAGAACATGTTTGATTTTCTAATACCCAGGATCCAATAAAATGGAGAAATAATAAATGCAGGAAATAGGAGCAAAAACTTTAGAGATGTTTTGTGTGTGTGTGTGTGTGTGTGTGTGTGTGTGTTTTGTTTTGTTTTGCCATGGGGGTGTTTGGACTCTCTGGAAGGGGACAGAGAGAAGGGAATTGAGAAATTACCCTCCAGGGGGGATGGCCATGCTGCAATCCCTGCTCCTCCTTTCTCCTTATAGGATCTGGGACACGTATGCCCATGCACCCAGCATGATTTCCAAGCTGCCAGGTCTGGGACTCCAGCTGTGGTCAGCCATGTAGGAGTCCAGCGCCTTAACTACTAGGCCATCTGCTGACCCCAGCAGAGAAGTCTTTTAAAAGAAGAATGTCACTCAGTTTAAGATTCAAAATTTTGTGAACAATACATGTGACTCTGCATTGTATTTACCCTAACACGTTTCTATCTCAGGATCTGCTTCCTCAGGAATTCTGACCTACAGCATTCACAAAGGGAACAAGCAATAATTAAAATTCAGGATTACTGGAGTAGGTCAGGTGCAGTTTGGGTGTTTTAAAAAGTCACAAACAGAAGATGAATTCTTAGAGAAGGAAATGATTGAGGTTAAACTACACGTCAAGGTTATGGTTATGGAGAATTGACTACATGTGAATCAGACCAGAGCTAGAGATTGGGAATTTATAGGTCTTGGGGACTGGCCTAATAAAGATGTAGCAGACAGAAATTTTAGGTTTTTATCAGAGCCTTAGCTATGAAATCTAAGTTCAAGAGTAATCTCTAGGACTGGCAATTAGCTTTTCTGTTAATGATAAAACAGGATGAAACTCAGTAAACAAGAAGCCATACTTGGGTGAAGGGCAGGACTTTAGTCTGAGCATATGGACACAGCTATTTTCAGAGCTTCCTTCTGGGGGAGACATACAGCTGCTGCTTACAACTCTCCTTGGTCAGAGTGTGCTTAGGAACTGGACAACCCTGCCTCTTCAGGGAGACAGATGTAACAGAGAGAGTATGGAGAAGGTGAGGGATGAGAGTTCAACCATACACACTTCTGGGAGGAAAAGTTACCTTACTAAAGGGAATTTTGCTTTTCTCACATTTCTAGATTTTGTCTAATATCCAGGAACATTCACTTTATCAGCCAGCGGTAATGTTTATGTCTATTTTTGTAAATGTCGTGGCCATTTCTCAAAAATATGTCCTGTTCTTAGTTGTTTTTTTAAGAGAGATTTTTGTTCTAGGGCACACGTACTTGCCTGAGAGACAGAGAAAGTGAGAAATCATCTCCTAGTGGGGACAGCCACACTGCAATCCTTTCACCTTCATTTTCCTTGCAGGATTTTGGGCACACACTCACATGCACCTGGTGTGAATTTCAAGCTTCTGAGTCTGGGACCTTAACCGCGTTCACCATATGGGAGTACAATGCCTTAACCTCTACACCATCTGGTGTTTCCATTATTAGTAAGTTCTTTAATTCACAGGTGGAGTTTATCATGGGAACTTAGTTAAAAGGATAGATTGAGGGACCAACAGGTGGTGTGGTGGTTAAGGTGCTGGACTCCCACATAGTTGACTGCAGCTCAAGTCCTGGACCCAGTGGCTTGAAAATTACTTTGGGTGTGTATGCTTGTGTGCCCAAAATCCCTGGAGGAAAATGGAGGTAAAGGAATTACAGCATGGCCGTCACCTTTGGAGGGAGAGTCCTCACTTTCACTCTCACAATTTCTCTCTGTCTTTCTCTCGTGAGCCCACACACTATATAGCAAAACCTTAAAAAAAAAAAAAAAAAAGGGGATAAATCAAAACCAATATCCCAAGCAAATGAAAACTAACATACATGTGCACGTGCGTGTGTCTGTGTCTCCCTGTGTACATGATTTTACTAAGTGGTATTCTAAATTAAATATTTCTGAAGTAGCTTTCCTCTACAAATTATAATAAGACTAAAAATAGAAGACTGCCATTGAAAATCCCAGAACAGGAAATTTGTAATAGAGGACTCATGCTGAAAAGTATGAAAGTGGTTGTTTATAAAACTAAGTGGCTAACGAGGAGGTAAGCACTAACATCCTTTTAGTAAGAGTACTGTTTCAGATAAGTCCTAGCTGTAACTGATTTTATTGTAATAAAGGGCTCATGATGACTTATAAAATGCACTGACCACTCCCTAGTTCCAATAATTATCATACCACTCTGGTGACCAAAATTGAAGAAGGGAAAGGAAAATAATGGGGGAAAAAATGATATAACCAGAAGCTCGATGACCATAGGTGTGCCATCAAGTATGAAAAGTTCCAGAACTTGTCAGATCTCAAAATTCTTAGAATTTCTACCAAAAAAAAAAAAAAAAAGGTTTGAATAGTTGAGTGAAATACATATGTACTCAAAAGCTTAAATGGCAATATATGGGGGATGAGTTACAAAGTGGACTTTAAATGTATTAAAGGTAGTGAGACATAATAGAATGAGACTTCTGAGGGCCATGCACCACTAGAAGTCGACACCTTGTTCTAAGATAGACATCAAGTGAGCGTGATAGATAGCTATAGTAACACGAAGGTAAAACATTTGTGTGCTAATGATAAGTGAGGGGGGCTCTTCATAGAGAAGCTAACTATGGTATGTGTCACTTAACAACAGGAATATGTTCTGGGAATGCACTGGGAAGTGATTTTTGTGGTGTGAACATCAGAGTATACTGTGCAAGCCTAGATGGTACAGCCTACTACCACATAGGCTTCATGGTGTAGACTTGTATAATCTTATGGGACTACCATAGTACAAGTGGTTTATTGGAAGAAGCATTATACAGTGCTTTCCTGTGATTCATTCCTGACTTGTTTTATTGTAGATTTAATTTCCTGAAAGATAACACTTAGGACCACTGGACATTCACATGCAAAAGAAACAAGCTTACCCTCAATTCTACCAGCTATAAAAAAAGAATTCTGATTGAGCAAAAAATTAAATATAGGGACTAAAAAATCCATAAACCATAAAAATTGAATGAAAAGAGTAAATCTTCATGATCTTTAATTGGGCAATAATTTTTTAGATATGATACAAAAAGCATAAGCAGTAAAACAGTAAATAAATTTGACATCCTAAAAAATAGAAACTTTTATGCATCAAAGGACACTATCAAGAGTAAGAACACAATCCACAGAATAGGAGAAAAATATTTGCAAATCATAAATAACAAGAGTTTAGTACCTAGAATACATTAAAAAGACAAAAATGATTAAAAATAGATAACAATTCGAATAAACATTTCCCCAAAGATGATATACAAATGACCAATAGTAAAGAACATGAACATGAGAAGATGCATGACATTATTATTCATTAGGGAAATGCAAACCCAAACCACAATGAGATACAAATTCACATCCACTGGGATGGTTATAATTTAAAAAAAAACATCAGGAAAGAACAAGTGTTGGTAAAGATACAGAAAAATTGGAATCCTGCAACACTGCTGGTTGAAATGTAAAATGATATAGGTGCCTTGGAAAATAGTTTGACAGTTCCTCAAAAAGTTAAACATGGGGGACCAGCAGGTGGCATGATGGTTAAGGCGCTGGACACTCCCACGTGGCCGACTGCGGTTCGAATACTGGACCTGGTGGCTTGCTTTCTCACTTTCCCTCTCTCTCTCTGTATCTCTCTCTGGTCTAATTAAAAAATGAATGAATAAATAAAATTAAAATAAATAAGTATAAAAAAAGAAAAGTTAAACATGTAGGGCCTGGATGGTGGCACAGTTGTACAAAATGAGGCTCTTTGAGGAAGACCCACATGGGAAGATTGTTGGTTTGCATTTGGGGACCTTCCTGAGTATGGAGGGCATGTGTATACCCATGACCCGAGCTACCTGAAGCTAGTGGTGAATGTGGAACGTGGTTTCTGAAACCTTGTCAGAGGTGTGTTACTTCTCTGTCTGTCTCTTTCTCTCTTTGTCTCTCTCACTCATGGAATAAACAAATTTCTAAAATAAAGTTAAACACAGAACTACCATATGAGAGTAATTCCACTTCTAGAAAAATAAATGCATGTATCCAAAGAAACTTGCACATAAGTGTTTAAAATAGCAATAATCGTGATAGCCAAAAGGTGGAAAAAGCCAAAATATTTATCGTGGATGAATAGATAGATAAAATGTGCTAGATACATGAAATATAATATTGTTAAGCTATAAAAAGGAAGAGAATTTTGGCATATTCTATGACATGAATGAACCTTAAATACATTATGCTGAGTGAATTAAGCTAGTGATAAAAGACCGTGTATTATATGATTTCATTTATGAGTATCTAGAAGAGTCAAATTCACAGAAATTTGATGGTTTACAGGGGATGAAGGAAAGAAGGAGTAGGGACTTCTTCATGTACCTAGGGTTTCCTTTTAGGGTAATGAAAATATTTTAGAACTAGGTAGGAGTTTATGGTTTCACAACATCATGGGTTTATTTATGCCATAGAACTGTCCATTTTTAAATGGTTAAAAGAGCAAATTTTATGTTCTATGTATTTTAGCACAATAAAAAGCAAAGGAAACCAGTAATAATGCGCAAATTGATCCATGAGCTTAATGCTGATGAGAGAGAACCATTTGGGTAAGATGTTGGTCAATGATAATCTTGGAATACAATGTCAAATGCTGAGATGAGAGATGCATCTTCCCTCTCCCGAAATGAATTGCTGTTTAAATGTTATTTTTAGTAGTATAGAGTGATCCTAATGCAGAAGAAAAGAAAGAGGCACCAGAAATGTCCTGTCAGGAAAGCTAACCCCCAGACTGTGCTTGAGTTTGAGAAGAAAAGAGTTCAAAAAACGAAGGGAGAATAAAAGCGGGCAAAAAAGTCTCCAAACTTTCAGCCAGTCACGGATCACGACGTGCACATGCCTGGTGTACTCAGGGAGGTTTCTGGACCCAAACCTAGAACGTTTTCTAGTGGGTCAGTCCACCCAGGCTTTGTGTTTTACCACTGCACCACTGTCCAGCTCTCAATAATATGATCTTGACAAGATTATGAAAGAAAACAAATTATTCATATCCTATACTGTTTAATTATAAAAAACTCAGTAATTTCTAGATTCCTTTTTATTTTCTTTTTGGGACTCTCTTTTTTTTGTTTTTATTTTCTAAAATAATTAAAGAAGTCTCATTTTCTTTCTCTCTTTCTCGTGTATGTGTGCACTTGCACACAGGCTGGTATGTTTGCTGGGGCTGGCAAAGAAATGATAAGGAAGTCAAAGAGAGGAGACTAGAGGAGAAGGGATTTTGGTGTGGCCACCCCCACCCCCCAGGGCGGAGGGTGGGGGGACTTCTCACTTTCTGTCTATCTCTCTGGCAAACACAGTGCCCTGTAGAAAAAAAAAATCTCTCTCTCTCTAAAAAAGAGGATTTATGCCACCAACACAGCCTTTATATTCAAGACAATCGCCAATCATTCCCAGAAGGAAGGGTGTACTTGTGCATGATTCCCTTGGGCAAACTAAAAAAGGAGGAAGTAGCCAGAGAATTTTGAAGAAAAAAGGACACATTTGGGGGTGATTTTCTCTCAAATAGCATCACTTATTATAAAGCCAGAAAACTCAGTATGAGATTGGCATGAAGTCCTTCATGCAGACAAGAGTGAGGAAAAATCGAGAGTTCAGGAGAAGTTATATTCACATATAAATGCATGAGACATGACAGTGGTGGCATTAAAAGTAGGGAGGGAAAGTATGGGCTCATCAGTACACGGCGCTAGGACAATTGGTTATCCATATGGAATGAAGTAAAATTAGATTGTGGTGACAGAATAAATTCCAGGTGGCTTAAAACCTTAAAGTGAAAAGTGAAACTTTTAAAAAGTCTACTGTCAAAAATAGGAGTATTTTTATGACCTCAGGTTAAGGAACGATTTCATAAAGAAAAAGATTAGTAAATCCCGAATCATTAAAATTACATTTTCTATACATCAAAATGTACCACTATGGGCCAGCCCATCGCATTGTAGTTAAGGCAGCTGAATGCCACATGGCCAACTGAGTTTTAGTCTCAGTCCTGGCCCCTTGAGAAACACGCTGGGTGTATGTGTGTGCATGCTCAGTCTTGAGGGGGATGGAGGAATGAAGAAGGGATTATGGCATGACCATTCCCTATGTGTGAAGGAGTACTTTCTCACTTTTCCTCTCTCTTTCTCTATTTCTCTCCATCAAGTGCATGTGCCCTCTGGAAAATTAAAAAAAAATAACAAAATAAAAAAAAAAAAAACAATACAAACCCTACAATGGTTCTACTAAGGAAACAAAAACAAGCCAATGAATAGAGGGGAAATAAAAATCCACCAAAAAGTAGTCATTTAGAATTCTACTATTCAACTGGAGGTAAGAGACAAACAAGGTAAATGGGCAGAGAATAAACAGATATTTAAAAAAAAAAAAAAAGAAATGTATTTGTCCAATAAAGTAATATGTAACTTCATGTTATGATGAAAACTTAAATTGAAATGATATACCATCATTTGAAATGTCACTGAACTGATCCAACCGTGGTGTCAAACCCATGGGATCATCAAACTGCCAAAAATGAGTGTCTGACAGTATTAAATATTAGGGTGAGTGAAGAGCAGTGAGAATGCTTCTACAATTCTTTTTTTTGGGGGGGAGAGGATTTTGCTATAGGGCACGTGTGCTCGCCAGACAGACAGAGAGAAACAGAGAGACAGAAAGCAAGAAATCACCCCCCAGGGGGGATGGCCACGCCGCAATCTCTTCTCCTCCATTCTCCTCTTGGGATCTTGGACACGCACGCACATGCGCCCGGCGTGAGTTTTAAGCTACCGGGTCCGGGACGCGAACCGCGGTCGACTACGTGGGAGTCCAGCGACATAGCCATTACGCTAACTGCTGGTCCCAATGCTTCTACAATTTTACTGACAATAGGAACTGGTACAATCATTTTGGGAGTAATTTGGCAATATTGAGAAGGAAAAGATGAACACACTGTAGGACTAGCTTATCAACTCCTAGGACTCACACAAGACTGTCCATTCCAGTCTTCCTCAACTGGGAAATAACAACCAAAGTATCTTTAATAGGAAATAAATATGAGGTTTCTTCATAAAACAATTTAAATAAGTAAACTAGTATCAGGATAAATATATAAAATATTATATTGTATTAATATGATAAATCTCTTTTTGGATAGAATGAAGAAAAGTTGCTCTGAAGGAGTCAAGTATAGACCATACAGTTAAGCATGACTTTTTTTTTTTTTTTTCAGGTTTTTGCCATAGGGCAAGTGTGCTCACCAAGAAACAGAGAGGAAGAGACAGTGAGAGGGAAAGTGAGAAATCACCCTCCCCCAGGAGTATGGCCACACCATAATCCCATCTTTTCTACTCTCCTCTTGGAATTTTGGACATGCATACATACCCAGTAGGATTTTTAAGTCACGAGGTTTAGGACTTGAATTGCAGTCAGCCACATGGGAATCCAGCACATCAAATACCACATCACCTGCTGACCCAAGCATGACTTGTTTGTTTGTTTGTTTGTTTTTGGTTTTAAATTTTGTTAGTAGGCATAAGTATTCTCTGGAGAGAGAGAGAGAGAAAGAGGGAAAATGAGAGAGCACCCCCTGTGGGGCATGGTCATACCATAGTCCCTTTTTCTCCATCTTTCTTTACTTTTGGGATTCAGGTGCACACATAAACGCACCCAGTGTGTTTTTTGAGGGGGAGGAGGAAGAAAAAGAGGGGGGTAAGGAGAGGAGGAGGAAGAAGAAGAAGAAAGAGAGAGAGAGATACAGAGAGATAAACACCTTCAATAGAGTCTCATGCCATAATCCTGCCCCAAACCTTTCCAGCCAACCAGGATCATAGGTACATGCATGCCTATCTAATAAACACTGGTCTACCTGGCAACCAAACCCCCATCTTCTATATAGTTCCCAGCATTGCAGAAAATTGTTCTAGAGCTGTGCCACCATGGTTGGGCCAGTTAAATGACATTGAACTACTTGGATAGCCCTAACCACAAAATATTAGCGAACTGTGTAAGGTATGTGTTAGTTCTTTTTTGTTGTTGTTATTGTTTTTCTTTTTGCTTTTGTTGTTGTTGTTTCTAATCATCAAGGGAGAGAGAGAAAGAAGACACCGTTAACAGCTTTCACTTAGTGATCCTACCTACAGCTTCAGCCAGCCAAGGTCAAGGGCACATGAGTCCATGAACCTGGGACCTTCCCACATTGCTTCAGCTTTGCAGAGCTCTGTGTTACCCCTGTGCCACCATGGTTGGCTAGTTGGCATTTATGATGATTGATCAATCTCCCCCAAAATGAGTGGCTTAAATAGCCTCCAGTTTTATTTAGTTCTGATTGTGTGGGTTGACAGAAGGCCAAGACCACTGGGATCATTGGGGCTTCTCATAGCTTTGTCCCATCTTCCAGTAGATGAGCTTAGGCTTCTCCCCATGGCCGTCTATGGGTTCTAAAGGCCAGCATGTAAGGACAAGTCTCAAAACACAACTACTTTCTTGGACCACTGCGAATACTCAGTAGTTTAAGCAGGAGACATGTCCAGAGCAGGATGTAGGGGAGGAGAAATAAGCACTACCTCTTAATAAAGCTATAAAGTCACATTGCAAAGTTACATTGTATTTATACAGTGTTTTGCAGTCCATAACAGGTGTCTTTATCCAGAGATCTATACTTGGTGTGTGCTAATTTATACCTTAAAAATATGTTATTTGTATGAAGCTCCTTAACTTGGGGCCAGCTCAAGATGCATCGTTTAGTAGAATGTCTTTACTTCTATTTTATTGTCTGAAAGGCTGTGGTCTAACCAGTTTCTCCCAGTAGAAAATTCTATGGCTTCTTGGGTGTCCATACTGGGGTGGGATTTCGTGTGGAAGCAGTCCACTTCAGGGTCTGCTGTGAAGGTTAGCCTATAAAGATGAGGAGATAGCACTTCCTGAGACTGGATACAAATAATATGCTTACCAATAATGTAGATTTCCTGTTTGTGAGGAGAGGGTTCCCCTCTGTGGGATTTTCATTCAATTAAGAACTGAAAAATATTAAGCAGTGTTTGCTCCAGGCCTAGAAAGTCAGTAAGTCCTTTTTAGGCCTTTATTTTTACCCAGAATAGTGGAGAAAGATGACAGTGAATCAGAGAAGCTCGGCCACTGTCACTTTCTTTTTTTTTTTTTTGAGAGTTTTTTGCTATAGGGTGCATATGCTCGCCAGAAAGACAGAGAGAGACAGAGAGATGGAAAGTGAGAAATCACCCCCCAGGGGTTATGGCCATGTCACCATCCCTTCTCCTCTATTCTCCTTTCAGGATCTTGGGCACACATGCACACGCGGCCAGTGTGAGTTTAAGCCACCGGGTCCAGAAACCCCGGTCAACTACATGGGAGTTCAGTGACATAGCCATTATGCTAACTGCTGGTCCCAGCCACTCTCACTTTCTTATAACCTGATAACTCTTCAGGAACAGGAATGGTACAAAAACCCATGTTATAATGGTCAAATGGGCTTCGCTTCTTTGGTTCCAACATTCTAGGAAGATTTTGGTTGAAAGTACTTAGCAGTAACTGGCTAGAATAGCTTCTAACTGTGATAAAAGATACTTGGGGATAGGGAGCCAATAAGGGAGTCAACTAGAAAGAGATATGAGGAAATACCATCATTTGGGAGCTGAGGTATAGG
This sequence comes from Tupaia tana, assembly GCA_026018925.1. Classification (NCBI taxonomy): domain Eukaryota; kingdom Metazoa; phylum Chordata; class Mammalia; order Scandentia; family Tupaiidae; genus Tupaia; species Tupaia tana. The sequence continues at coordinate 132,636,076 of JAKSZU010000006.1, read as the reverse complement.
TCAACAAAGCTTTTTTCTTTTAAGTTTTCTGTAGTTCTCAGTAGTTACGATAAGCACACACTGTTAAAAACCGGAGAAAAAGAAACTTTACCAGAGCCAAGATTTCAATCCAGGCCAGAGACTGTACATTATTCACATTTATAACTCATACCTTTCTTAACCCTAATAGCTACCCTAAATGTTTATTGAATACATCTTCAAATTATAGGCTCACTGCGAGAAAGAATTTTCTAGAATGTAAAGTAGTTAAAAAATACAATACTTTTTCAAGCAGTAAACACCATCCTGGAAAGCATAAGGCAGAGGCTGGATAAACAACTAATATCCTGGAAGGAGTTAATAGTCTGATTGCAGAGATCAGATAAGGCATCATGGGATATTGCATTAAATGGACGGGTAGAATTTCAGTTGCTGAAAAAGGGAAGTGGAGGAGCATAGTTAGAAAAAAGATGGCTAGATGGCCCCCGAACCTCCAACTAAATAGGATTTTCAGCTATCAAAGCTTGAATGGTTGGATTTTCTTAAGGAAAAGATTGTATTTTTGATCTTGGGAAGCTGGTTTTGCTGTTTGTCTCTATCTCGTCTGATTATGGAGCTGTTTTATTAAATTTATTATAAAATAATATTCTATATTCATTTCATATTTTTTTAGATTTTTATTTTCTACATTTAGAAACCACAAATCTTGGGACCAGCAGTTGGCGTAATGGCTATGTTGCTGGACTCCCATGTAGTCAACCCCAGTTCAAGTCCTGGACGCGGTGGCTTAAACTCATGCCGGGAGTGTGTGCGTGCATGCCCAAGATCCCGAGAGGAGAAGGGATTGTGGCGTGGCCATCCCCCCCTGAGGGGTGATTTCTCACTTCCTGTCTATCTCTCTCTGTCTTTCTGGTGAGCGCACGTGCCCAGAAAGTGAGATAAATTATTACTTTCGTAGCAAATACCTCTCAAAAAAAAAAAAAAAAGAAAAGAAACCACAAATTTCAAATTTGAACATTCACTTTAATCAGGAAACCACTTCTATAATATTTAGTAATAATATATCCTAATTTTGTCATATAAAGAACTATATATCACTCATTCCAAATTCTCTTTATTTTGTGTCAGCTTCAATACAAGAGCAGAGATACTGGAGAATGTCAATTCCTATTGTATATTCCAGTGACAAGTCAAACACCTCTGAGATACTGTGATTTCTTGTCAGGCAGCATCACCAGGCAAATTTATTTATTGAGTTGGCAAACACAGAACAAAATTTAAGAGCTCACTTGGGCTTTGTTCTTCCAAAGTTTCAGTGAATGACAATTAAAAGGAAGGATGTAAGAAAACTATAGCAGTAGAACTCTTGCTCACTGTAATGTTTTTCAGGTCCTTCCATAAGGTGTCGGCAGTCCTCTGTCAATTTGGAGACTTGAAAAACAAAAAGCAGCCTTGTCAGGTGTTCTGCGATATTCCTCCTCTACCCTTCCTAAGCACACATAGCTCTAGTTCAGTTGTTTCAATATTACGTAATTTATTCTGTCTCTACATGTTATTTCACCACTATCTCATGATTTGCTTTCAGATTGGATGCCTGCAGCGTATCACCAATTACCCTGAAAGTGCTGTGGCATAGAACTTGCTCTATCTTAACGTTGATAGTATATTGGTAAAATTAAGTCATTAACAAAAATAGCAAAGCTATTATTGTAGAAATATATGTTGATATTTTGGCTATATTTTAATCCAAATTAATAATTCATAGCTAGTTCAAATATTAAGATTTGCCCAATATTTCAGGGTTTTTTTTTCAATTGCGGGGACTCTAGTTCTGGACTGTATAGTTATTTTCATTTTTATATTCCTTTATAAGGAATTCTGCTAACATATAATTTTGTCATCTCACTTACTGGTATTATGTATGTCTCTTTGAGCTCTTGGAGTGATGCAGTCAGTGGTCTTTGGCTAGTAAGACAAAGCCCTTTAGAATTCAGTGAAATCTTCTTGGTGGTCACATAGAAATGTAAGTGATTGTGAGTTCATGCTTCCCTTTCCTTAACCAACTAGTATTCCAAAGTGAGGTAAATTATTACTTTTATTGTTGTGAAGTTAAAGAGTTGGGAAGGGCGTTTGTAAACTATAGATGTGCTGTGTTAAGGTCATGATCTAAGTAAATGAAAATAGATGGGTAATATTTTAATCATGCTTTTAATAAAAATGTATTTAAAATGGCACAATTAGCATACGTTAGGATTCTGTTAGTCATCTAAAATATTTAGTCCTTAAAATGTTTCTTTTGAGGATACTGGCTCATTATTCTTAAGTTGTTCCTCCTGGTAGAATGTATCAATTTCTTTTGTGAAATGAAAAAAATATACCTATATACTTTTTCCATTTCCTATATGTTCGAGATAGTGTGATAACTGCAAAAAACAATTAGAACCACTTTATAACTCTTTTATTATATCAAACACCGTGGAAGGTCAACTACCCTTGGAGAAATGAGGAAGGAAATACAGTAGTTGAGAATTCCCAGATTCAGAATATACCGTTCATTTACTTTAACTATTCAGGTCTCATCTTAAAGAATTCCTTATAGGAATCTCTATGGCAATCTGGTGTTTAGACCAGAGAGGAAAGCACATAAGGCATGGGCATTTTACCAGTCTTTCTGCTCTTTGTCATATGCTGTTTGGTTATCACCTAGAGGGTACTTCTGTGCCTCAATTTCCCACATTTATCAAAGATGACAATATAGCTTCATAGTTAATTATACAAATAATTTAACAAAAATTTAACTCTCTTGCTGGTTAATTTTTTTCTATGCATGACTATATATATACATATATATACACATATATATGTATATATATGTGAACAGTCATATATAAATGCCTAATATTCATGTTTAAATATAAAACCTAAAGCTTATTCTTTAGAATGGCAGGGCATTAAAATATTCATGCCAGTTTTTCCAATATATCAATTTGTGGGACTAGATTTGGCAAAGCTATCATTTGTAATGATGACTGTAATGCAGATGGATTTTAGTGACTGTATATAGAAACTGGGGGAAGGGAGTAGCAATCTTTCTTTGTTTTTTAGGATGAAGCAGAAAAATCTGCTCTCTCCTATATATGGAGGAATTTGTCAGAATCAAGGACTAAAATAAGGAATTACTGATCAGCTAGAAATTGCATTTCTCTTATCTTTCTACTTCACTAATATTTTTATCCTCTGAAAATGTATGGATATTTTTATACTGAGTTATTACCAACTTTTGGATGAAGACCAGTATCTTTCACTTGCAACCAGGAGTATATTACTGGTATTATCTAAATACTATTTAACTAGTCATCAGCAATTTTATTCTAGGCAACTCAGGCATAAAAACCAATACCGAAATATCTTATCTTAAGGAAACTGATAATGATTCTCAACCATGGGATATAACCTTTCTATGAGGTGTGATTCAGAAGGCCAGTAAAGACCTTTTTAAAAATATACACTTCTCTTCTAGAAATACGTCCCTAATAAAAATGGACTGTTGTTATGAGCCATTATTACTGATAGACTTATTCCTGAAGTGCTTTGAGGTGAGTAAGTTTGAGAACAACTGATTTAGGGGATAAGATGATGCCTTACCAGTGTAAGAATCTGTAGCCATAGTCAAGTGTAAATACAAAATCACCTGAAATGGTACTGATTAAAGGGGTGAATAGAGTAGAAGGAAAGGGTAAAATGAGTCCTTCAGCCTTGACTAAGTCATGTCTTTAATGATACCCGAGTTCCAAATCATGTTCACTTAGATTCCAGTTATCAGATTCATACATGAATTTCCTCTCAGTGTTTCTCTTGTTCACCAGCTAGTCTTTTATTGTATTGTCTGATTCACCAGGTGTGTGTGGAACAGTCTGGTAGGTCTGTGTCTACACACACCACTAAATCAACTTGTAGTAGTGGAAATGGTTGATACTAACCTGTTCTTATATCAATACAAACATTTTTACTACTGATATAGATGACAGCAATAGACAATTGCTAAGACTGCTTATTCAGAGCTCAGAGTAACAAGAAATAGGGAAATGTTCATGAATTCATTTTCCTAAAAATCTATATTTGCCTTTAGAGTGATATTGAGAAATACGCAATGACAATATGTTTTTGCGTCAGTAACCCTTTGTTGACACATCCTTGTTTTTTTTTTTTTAGGTGTATCTATATTTTATTTCAGTTTTTGTTGTTGTTGTTGTTGTTTTTTGAGAGAGAGATTATTGCTATAGGGTGTGTGTGCTCACTGGAGAGAAAGAGAGAGACAGAAAATGAGAAATTGCCCCGGCATGGCCACACCTCAATCCCTTCTCCATTCTCCTCTTGGGATTTTGGGCATGCACACACAAGCCCAGCCTGAGTTTCAAGCCTCCAGGTCTGGGACTCAAACCCCAGTCAACTACGGGAGTCCCACAATGTACCCTTTATGCCATCTGCTCATCCCTTCTTTTAATATTTCTAAATATAAGGGCAGATATACTTACCCACTGCTCACATCTTACCTGGGGAATACAATGGCCTGCTCCTACCTTTAGAGACAGGAGTAGAAGCTCCCTAGTTAGAAGATGTTGAGAATTCAAGAACCCCATCTCTCTGCTTCATTATACCTCATACCTTATCAGTATAATTTGTAGGGAAGGGGAATAGAGATGCTTTTATTTTTGTCTGTTGTTCATATAAATGGAGGAATGAATATTTAAAACAGTAACGGCTGCCAAGTAGTATGGTGGTTGAGGCACTGGACTCCCACATGGCTGACCACAGTTCAAGTCTCAGACCTGGCAGCTTGCTTTCTCACTCTCCCTCCATCTCTCCGTCTGTCTCTGGTCAAATTAAAGAATAATAATAAATAACATTAAATGATAATTATTTGAAAAAAACAGTATGATTTGAGATATTAACACCTTCAATATTTTAAAAGGAAGATTTTGAATAAAATATATTTATAAGTCTACTCCTTGAAAAGAGGAATATTCCACATAGTCTAAGCTTGTATCTACAGTAGTAAAGTGAATGATTTTAGAATTTATAATCCTGGGTTGTATGTCGATTTGAAGCCCATTGCATTCTTATATATCACATTTGCAATTCCTTTTAGACTATGTACTCTCAGCTGAAATAAAAAGTATACTATTTGTCATTTTAATCATTTTATGAAAGATAAATGAATCCTCCCCCAATAACTTTACACCTTGGTAACTAAGGAAATCTGACTGACACAATAGGCAAAGCACTATTGGTTTTACCCCATACACTTTCATAAATGCACGAGGTAAAACTAGAAGCAAGAGCAGACGAATGATAAAGGATTACTTATGGCTTCTTATTATTCTTCTGAATATATGTGCAGGGTGAGTGTCATAACTGAAGCATAGCTTTCTGAAAACTTGTCAAATCTAGCCTTTTGTCTTTTCTCACATCTCACTCATAAATTATAATTAAAATTTAAGGAATTTCTTAAATGATTATTGTGATTGTTATTATTATTGCTAAAGGATGAAAAACAATTGTCAAGTTACATATCTGTACATACATCTCTTCATATATATATATATATATATATATATAGAGAGAGAGAGAGAGAGAGAGAGAGGGAGAATAAGCACCCTTGGTAACTTCTTTAAATGTGGTTGAAGCATAGCTGCCTGGGCAGTGTCCAACATACAGAGACATATGCAGAAACCCTTGGTACTGAGTTAATTAAATGTACATTTAAATAATTAAGAAAAAAGGTCACTGTAAATTTGATGAAAACATGATATTAATATGCCATTTTTGTTTAATGATCTTGGAAGCCTGTCTTTGGCACTTTCAGAAATATTCTTGAAATATCACTTGTGACAAAAAAAAGAGATCATTTTAATGAATGAATATAACAGTCTCAACCTTGAGTATTTTGATTATGTTTTTGTACTTTACATTTTCAGGTTCATTGAGTTTGGAGAGTCTCTCCAACCATAGTAGGCTTGCACTTTGTGACTAATTTAAAGACCAAAAATAAATAAATAAATAAAAATAAAAAAGAATATAAGCATCTTCCTGAAAGTTTTGTCTCTCTCCTTGGTCTTGTAAGCCACTCAGATTTCATAGAGACAACTACAGTGACTAGAAATAAATTTAAGTAAATAATAACATATTCTAAAAAGAAAGATCTGGTTTTATAGGTGACACACAGTAGCTAGAAAATAATTTTCTGAACATTGCCCTTTCTTACTAACCCCATTAATTTATTTTTAAACTAGTTTGTTCTAAAACATGACGGTTTGCTCCCTTACACCCCCCCTTTTTTTGTTACAGAGTCTGTAAGTTGTAGATTATTTAAAAAAAACAAGTGAATAGAGTTTCCCTCCTTGTAGAATTCTGTTACAATTGCTATAGGAATTTAGCACTGCACACTGAGTCATTTCTGTAATCATTTCTTGGGGAAAACAAATAATTCTAAAAGTCTATGTAGCCTTCAGTATACTCTGATTATACCAATACTTCAGAGCCTTTCAGTGATCTCCAACCAGGAATTTCTTAACTAAGAGTTTATTTTGACAACAACAAAAACAAAAAAAAGACGTACAGCTTTTCTTTTTTCCCCCTTAACAGCCAGACTGTGTTTGCCAATGCATCCATTGGAAACAGAGCGAGTAATAGGTAGAATGCTTTTAAGAAACATTTTGAATTCTCTTGGCTTTCTTAACCACCCCAAAGAAAACTTTTGATTTTGCAAAACTAATTTTGAGTTGAGAAATACTTTTAAGAAGTACTTTTACTACCAAGTAAAATATTTTTAGTGTAATTTAAATACTTTTTATTTTTTTGTATGTGCTTGCTTGTCTGTGTGGACACCTTATAATGTTTATCTTACCTTAGGGATTATTTTACTAATTTTAGTGTGCTAAGTAGGCTTTTATTTGAAAAGGGTGTTAGAGGGAAGAATATTTTCAGAGCTAATATCTTTGCCCATTTTAGAGTTAACAGTAGTTTTTCTTTGTCAATGGCAATGATTTTTGAATGAAAAATATTCTTTCTTCAAATATGACAAATTTGCAACCACTAGTGAAACATCTTTCCAGAAACCCCCTTTTTCCATGTAATAGGAGGTACATCCATAAGGGAAGAGAGGATAATAGTGTGCATGTGGGACTTGATTATCTCATAACCATGTACGTTGTGGGCCAATAATGAATTAAATGTAATTATGTAAAAGTATGAAATAAGACCAGGGTTTAACATAACAATTGTTGGAATAATTCCTTTTGGCTGAGGATGAAGGCTCTGAAGTCTCTAGCTGTGGCCCTGAGCAACTTAGTTTACTTCTGTAAAATGGGCACGTTAATTTTGTCGAATTCATAGGGCTACTTTGAGAGTCAACTGAGACAGTGACTGTACAGTTCTTGGGAGAGAGTTCCTGGCATGGGCCAGGCACTTGACTGCATAGTTCTTATATGACCCTAAGGTGTGCAGTAAAGAGGATGAATGGAGTGCATGGGGGCTGAACTTTATCCCTTGTACTTTTTTGGGTTGTTTTTCTTTTAAGAAAAATTAATCATACAGCATGTATGCAAGAGTGAGAAAGAGACAGAAAAAGAGACAAACAGCATCCATAGAGCTAGTCACACCACAGTCTGTTTCTCTTCCTCCAGTCCTCCAACCTATGGGCGCTTGCATGTGTGCCTATCATGTTTTCAGCTGACCAGGCAGGGATTGGAACCAATGTTGCCATATGGGATCTGGTTCTAGTGAACAGCTTATTACCTCTGTACCATGAAACCTGTACCTCTTACCTTTTAATCTGAACAAATGAACTAGGCAGGATACTGGTGGCCCTGTATGTCAGCTGTTTTTATTATCATCCTAAATAAGAGTATATATTTTCCTTTCTCAGATGGTCACTGCGAGTATGAAGTCAGCCCATGTCCCATATAATCATTATGGAAGTGTGATGTTAACAACATTTCCTCTATAAGGTTGTAAGAAAGTGAATAAAGCATATGTCAAAGTGATTATATAGTCTCTTAAAGGATTCTTTTGGCATCATTGTTATTACATAAAGTCTATCAATCAGCTGAAAGGTGACTATAGTTAACATTTAACATTTATAGTAATCAAGATAAAATACAGTGCCAGCTCTATAACATGTGGTTAAGTGCTCTGCAGAGTGAGCTGGGTACCACCTGGATAATCATGGTTTGAATCCCAGCCCTGGTGACTTGTAATATATGCCTGGCATATGCCTATGCAATCAGGATCCTGATGGGATGAAGAAAGGGAGAAAAAGAGGCCTCTAACATGACCAATCCCCATTCAGAGTTTTTTTTTTTTTTTTTTTTTTTTTTTGTTTGTTTGTTTTTTTTCCCTCTCTCTCTGGTGCATATGCATGTGCTTACTGGCAAAAAAGAAAAAAAAAAGATATAATACACAGTGATAGGATAAGGCTTTCCACAGTTGGACAACTATTAGAAGACCATTTATACCTTTCTAGTTTCCATTAGAGTTATAGAATAAAATGGGAGGCAGAATATAGTTACAATCCTAACTATGTGAGAACAGTTTTGAAATTAATGATCGTAGTTAATAACAACTACAAACTATTGTAACTCGTCAGGTGCACAAATGTTTCGATTGTTGAAGTGTGCCATGTTCATATTTTACCTCCAGCTTTTTCGCCAGGTATAACAGATTCTGAAAGAAAACATATAAAGTATTTTTGAACTAAAATTTTATTTTTAAACATAGCATATAAATTAGCTTTAATTAAAGGGCAGTGAAGGAACAAAATGAGGAATCAGAAATCTTAGGTTTTAGAAAGATATACACAATAAAAATCTATTTTATTGTGAAAAAGACACTGGAGGGAGAAAAAAGGCAAATCAGGAGCTCTACCTTACTCTGTGTGGCTATGAGAAAATATCACAAATGGTAATTTATAAATTATAGAAATGTATTTCTCACAGTTCTGGAGCTTTGGAAGTCCAAGACCTGTGTGCAGGTAGGTTTGGTGTGGGGTAAGGGCTGTACTTTATTTCCAACATGGCAGCCATTGCTGTGTCCCCTGGAGGGGCCCAATACTGTGTGCTAACATGGCAGAAGGTGTAGAAGAGAGCAAAGCCACACCCTCAGACCTTTTTATATGGACCCTAATCCCAGCTATGCGGCTCTGCTTTCATGATTTAATCATCCCCGAAAGGCTCTCTCTCTTCAAACTATTACATTGGCGATTGAATTTCAACACAGGCATTTTGGTGGAAACATTCTGACCACAGCATTATATTATATTTTCAATGATGCTAAGGAAATTAAGTGTGAATCCCATTTCTTTGAGAGACTGTGAACTTAACCATTTTACCAATTTCATTTCAATTCTTTCTGCTTTCTGAATCTAGACAGCAGCCAGCTTTTCTCCTTGGACCTCTCTTCTCTCTCCACTGCTCTGTTCAAATACTACTTGGCTATATTAGGTTGGCAATTTCACACAGTTCAGCCTTTTGATATGCCTTCTTGCCATAGAACCTTTGAGATCACATTACATTCCCTTCTTCTCGGCCACCACCTTTGGTTCCAAAATCATCAGAATGATTTCTCTTTAACTCTCCTACTTTTCTTTCACACTTAGAAACACTATACTCTCATCTCATTAGGTGAATTCCTCAGATAACTTCAGAATTTGTTTCTGGCTCCCTGTCTCTTCCCACACCAATCAATTGTATTTGCAGGTAGCACTTAAGGACCACTCAATTCACTATGGCCCCAGTGAGATTTCTAGGTCTACCTTTCCCCAATTTCACATAAATAGCCTCAGTAGAAACAAACTGGCCCACTAGTTATTTCTTGTTATGATCCACACACATTTCCGTTTCCTTGTGTGTCCATGTTTTTTCTTTCTTGCTCCTCTTTTGTCCATTCCTCAAACCCTAGAAAGACAAGCTCTATGTTTTTCCCCTTTCAACCTTACCAGTTAGCAGGAAGCGGATCAGATGGATATTTGGTAAGCGTGATAAGGATGCCTTCTATAGTTCTGGGGAATTTATACTTTTAACTTGTAAAGTGAAAAAAAAAATTATATGTCGTTCTGTGGCTACAGCCCTTTGCACAGTGAGAATGAGTGCAATTGTTTAATTATATGGCCTTCCAGCAGATTATAAACAGTATTAAGATATCTATACAATGCGTATCGTACTGTGCCACTGCTTAGTATAATGCCTGGCCAGTAGCATATGCTTAGTAAATACTGAAAAGCTGGTTCTCAGTGCATGCTTTAAATCACATACATGTGATTATATATATAGTTGGGCTTTAGAACACACAGCATAATATCTCATACAATTGTCGCTATTATTTTTCCATGCATCACAGGACAGAGATCCTTAATTCCCTTTGTAATGTTTAATCTTATGTAGAGAGAGGAAAAAATGAAAATTTTGCTATGCATTTTGTCGAATAGACTTAAAAATATTATTCACCATTTGATTAGGGGATGCATGTTTAGTTTTCATAACACATAAAAATTTAGATTCTCTAAAGAGCATGACCACTCTCACATTATGCAATTATTCAGAATCTGTCCTATCATATCATAAAAGAATAGAAAGGAGCTTCTTTTTAATATTGGGGGGGGCTAAGATTACCCAAAATAACTGGGAAGTTTGTTTTTGTTATTGTCATTAGATGGATCATTAAATCTTTATAAAATCAGGTAAAATGAGGTACATATTCCTAAGTGGTGGTTTAGAATAACTGGGAAAAAAACCATAAAATTGTAAATTGTAAAAAAAAAAAAAATTACCATTGATTGAATGCTAATGATTGAAATCTCCACAGCACAGGTATTTATGACTTGAATTAAAAAGAAAGCATTGAGAAAATGAGGAAAGGAAAAAAAAAAAAAGGTGAATGGTATTTGTATTCCTACATTTCAGGTGAGGTATCTTCATTTCCTTGTATTTTTCTTCTCATTTACTGTAGAAACCCATAGAAACAAGTCTCTGTGCAGCCCCAAATGCCCCCATTTCATTTTAGATGGTATCTCCAATAAGGGCACTGTTTCTCTCAAAGAACATTACATCTCACTAATTGTTGTACAAATCCCATTCTTAATTAAAATCGAAGTCTTCATCATAACAGCTTTACTATATAGCTAGCAAATATGTGTTTTCTTGTTTGTTTGGAGGATGATGCTCTGGATACATCCCCCCCTCCCCTTACAAATAGGAGCAGCCCTAGTGAGAAACATTTACAGCACTTGATTTTGTTTGTGGCTCCAGCCATTAAAAACTCCCAAGCAAAACTGAATAGTGCTTGTGGGGCACAGGCATAGCGTTCATGGGTAAACCGTCAGTTTAGTAATACTGGTAACGCTAGACAATAAGACAAGGTAGACTAGCTCCAGTCTCATCACTTGTCTCTGCTTTGTACTAAATTGTGCACTCTATCATGCATATGCTGGCTATACTGTGACATATTTAATTCTGCATTTAGTCTCTGCTTTGTTACACATGCACGAAAATAGCAAGGCAGCTTCCCAAATGCCATGTACCAGCCCTCTAACAACAACAACAACAACAAAATTAAATACGAAATAAGTTTGAATAACAGTAATGGTGGGAAAATCTATCCCAGGGTTCATTCTTTGTACAGGGAGTTGGCAAACCAGGAAGAATAGACTTTGTCATGTGCAAATATGGTGACCATAAATGGTGCTGGAGGCTTTTTCCATTGTCCTCTGAGTTTGCCATGAGAGAAAGCGGGTGAGAGAAAGAAAGACACGTTTGATAGAGTTGTGAAGAATGTTTGAATGGCTATTGGGTGTTGAGCATTGTCTTGCAGTGACCTCAATTCGGTACAGTAGAGACCCTTGAAAGCACTGTCTGAAGTCACAATACCACTATTCTCCTCCATTTAGTTAAAGGGATTAGTTAAAAGGGTGACGTTCCGTGCAGAGAGTTCCAAGTATTCCATGAAACAAAAGGCTCTGAAATGTTTTTGAAGTTATTTTTAATTGAGTTGAACTAATTTAATAAAGGTCCTACGGAGGAAAAAAAAAATAAAGGAATGTGATTGTTTTATGATTCCTCACAGATGGAATGGACATTTATAGCATACTTTTCCTTTAGTGTTCCAGAGAACAGTAGCTCCATTTACAGCTACTGTTAGCAATTTAAAACTGCTCCAAAATGAAGTCTTTCAAGAAGTTGACAGCTTATAAATAAATCTGTCTGATAAAATTGAACATAAACTGCATCTGTGGTTAGTTTGCCAAAATTAATTCTACATTTAATTAGAGATAGCAGTCAAACATATTTAATAAAAAACAGTCTTGGAGAGTAAATCAAATGAAGTCAGATTTTAGCAGACGTTTTGCATTTTTTTTTTTTTTTTTTTTTTTGCAAGGAGTGATGAAATGACCTCACCTCTCTGATTCCCAGTTATATGGCAGCATGAGCTCTGTAGAGTTACGGGGAAGCCAATGAGTTCACACTGTTTGGAAAGGTTCCTTGCTCAGCTTAGGGTAAAGAGAGAAAACGATCATTTTGTGATTTCTCTTGATTTCATCATTGGGTTTCACTTTGATGCCATATGTACTAAATTCCCAAGTTAATAAACAGATTATTACTAATAATTACAGAGACCAGGCTAAGGTAATCCTGACTTACATATGTACAAGTACAAGGAATCACCTTTACTTTTTTTTTTTTTAAACTTCTTGTACAATCTTTTCTTTTAAAAAAAGGTTTGACAATTGCAATGAGATATGTCAAAATCACACACTAGTTACAATGCCATATCTACTCATGCAAAGAAAGGGGAAGATTTTTTAAAAATTAGTTTGCTTATCAAATATTTGTGCTCACTCTGCATGGTTTAAGCAATGTGGCATAGCTGTGGAATCCTGGGGAAGATGTAAAAACACACAGATCAATCAGAATGCAGCAAACAATATTTTGGAACAAAAGTTACTTACAGTTCAAAGGGCAAAGAAGCAAATCTTCAAACATTGGAAGTTACAACACAGTCCAAAGTCCTGGGTGAAATATACAGACAGACAATAGAAACCGCCTTAGCAACAGAAGTTCTAAATATGGATAAAAATGATATGTTCCTGCACAAATGCATACAAAAATTAAAGTCAACCAAACCAAGTTTTATTCTGATCTCTTCAGGAAGTGTAATGCTACTTTCTAGAAATGTGGGAGAATTTTATAAACTAGATCACTGTGAGAGATAACATTGTTGGACTTAATATAAAATTTGGATTTGCCGTTAAACAGTTATTGAGTGTGTCTATATTTTTAGTGTTGCACTTACAGAGATGAATGATCTATACTGAGTTTCCAAAGTATCCCTATGCTTTGGTGTCTTATAGTTACTAGTATTGTTTATGACTAAAATATACAAAGGCACTTTTTTATTTTCAGTTCTTTGAGTTCTTCTTAGATAGTTTGCCCTTTCAGAAAGGGTTTTTCATTTTACAGACATTAATTTGCCTTTGTAGTAACTTTTAAAAAATTTTTAAAAATTATTTAGAATATTTGGAAATAAAAGCAGTACACACTTATTTCTTAAACAGAAAATGGTATATCATTGTCTCAAGGTTTGCTCTGTGAGCTTTACATTGCTTATACTCTGAAAAAATAATGCAGGAGTTAAAGTTTAAAGCACGAAAATGATATCAACATTGCTTTTAGTTCTATTGCAAAATAGTTACACTATTTTGGGACCAGCAGTTTGTGTAATGACTATGTCTCTGGACTCCCATGTGGTTGACACGGTTCAAGTCCTGGACCCAGTGGCCTAAACTCATGCTGGGTGTGTGTGCATTCATGCCCAAGATCCTGAGAGGAGAATGGATCCTGAAGGGATTGTGGCATGGCCATCCCCCAGTAGGGGGGTGGTGTAATTTCTCGCTTTCTGTCTCTTTGTCTCTCTGTCTTTCTGGTGAGTAAACGTGCCCTATAGCAAAAACCTCTCCCCCCCAAAAAAAGTTATTCTATTTTAAAACTCTTAAGTTGATTTCAATGCCAATGTGTTGTAATTATTTAATCATTTATTAAAATCCAGATGAACTATAGGCTATAACTAGAAAAAAGGACATTAAAAATCATATATATTAAAAAAAGAGTTGTTGTGGTCAATCAATAATCAGTAACATATTCCAGAGGACTAACTGGTTACCTTACAATTCATATAGTAGAGTAGTATAGTAGAGGAAACTTTTTTTTTTTTTTTTTTTTTTTTGAGAGGTTTTTGCTATAGGGCACGTGCGCTCGCCAGACAGACAGAGAGAGACATAGAGACAGAAAGCGAGAAATTACCCCCCAGGGGGGATGGTCACGCCGCAATCCCTTCTCCTCCATTCTCCTCTCGGGATCTTGGGCACTCATGTGCATGCGCCCGGTGTGAGTTTTAAGCCACCGGGTCCGGGATGCGAACCGCGGTCAACTACATGGGAGTCCAGCGACATAGCCATCACGCTAACTGCTGGTTCCCGAGGAAACAATTATTTTAATCAATGGTTTCAACTTAGGAGTAGAAATCTCTTTGCTTTTGCAGGAATAGTATATCATTAATGCAACTTGATGGATAAACACCAAATGAATCTCTCTCTCATTTAATAAAAATAAAGCAATGTAACATCGTCCTTAATTTAGGAAACGTATAAGAATATATGTTATTCTCATGTCATAGTGTTTTAAGAGTTTATTTGTTGAGAGAGAGAGAAGAGTACCTTTGACAGTGTTCTACTTTGGGTATACTCATATACTCATATGTGTACCTGGTATGTTACAGGTCCACTGGGATCTGAACCTGGGGCTTCCCCTGTGGCTCCATTATCCTGCATTGGCACTATATCATCTGTGCCACTAAAACTGTACCCACGTCATACATTTCATAGGTCCTTGGAGAAATAACTTGTTCAAAATTTTATTTAACAACTTTGCTATAATTTATATGAACAGCCTCAGACATATGGGTTAATAGTTAGATAGTTCTTTGTGGTCTTGAGAGGAAAGCTCCTAGGCAGTTGATCTTATTGTGGGAAAATCTCTTAATGTCTCCTGGTTAAGGTTATTTCTTCTTTAAAATGAAGCTACTGATTTAATTCTGAAGTTACTTCTTGAACTTTAATTTCGTGATTAGAGCATTTCTACTCATTCTGGTTTTTCTTTGTAATTTAAACAAACACCAGGTTCTTTCATAGTTTTGACTGGCTTAATGAGGTGACATGGAAGAGACCCAAGCAAATGAGAAAGGGAGACTCAGCTGGCATCTGGGCATAGTTGTATTTTTTTCTGTATCATCAAGTGTAAAAGATGAATGATAAATACAGTAGTCAGGCAGTCGATATTCTCAAGACTGATCCGGAGGCACTAAGTCATGATAGCAATGGTTCTATTACAAAGGTCTATACCAAGAATAAAACTTGCAATTATTTCATTTCTAGGGAGATTGAGATATTTGGTTAAGAAAAGCCTAAAAATGTGCTCTGGGACCAGGTGGTGGTGCAATGGTAACACAACTGGACTCACATGGGAAGGGTCATGGGTTCATGTCCCAGGGCCTCCCTGAACAAGCCAGGCACATGTGTGCATGTCCATGATCCAGGCCAACCAAGACTGAGTTCGGATCAGATCATGCTGTGGGGACCATGTTGCGGGTGCCTCTCTCTGTCTCCTTTGCTTTCTCTCATGTTCCAGAAAAAAATTTAAAAAGCACTGTGTAAAAATATTTCTTAAATAGTAAATAAGGCTTAAAAAATGCTTTTTAATTCTTCACAATCTATACATTGGACATACAAAGTTAGGTAGGTGCTTATGGAGAGCACAGAGAAGTATCAGTGCCTCTACCTTACCTGAGGGTCTCACTATTTGTCACAGTATAACAAGGCATTCTCCTAAGTAGACTCCCTGCCTCCTGTCTACTGTTACAGATCCATTTATCTTATTGATGAGGCCAGTAATCTTTTTAAAATGCAAATTGGATTATGTCATCCTCCTGAAAAAAACCTTTCAAGACTTCCAGTTGCCCACAGGATAAAGTTTAAACACCTAAACAAAGCAAACACGCCCCTTCTCCATCTTACTCCAGTATGGTTCCACTCTCTGCAGTTGCTTAACCTTGTCTAGAACGTGCACCTTTCCATTTACAAATTGAGTAACTTCAGCTAATATTCAAGAGCCAAAATAAACATCAACTCTTCTGTCAAGCTTTTCTTTTTCAGGCACCTCCTCCTCGTGTTTGTACAAACTGTATTATTACATCTACTCCTTAGACTTGTGTTGCTCCTTCCCTTTTTCTCCTCCTTCTGTAGCTACTGTGCTTTTAGTCACTTTTTTTAACCTTTAAAAATAATATATCCACCAGGCATAGCATATATATTTAAAAATAAGCACAAGAAAGTTAACTTTGTAAGGCAATAAGATGCAACTGATAGATGACATTTTTTGTCATCATGTATTTAATGAAAGTCACTTCATCTGTGTACGTAATATAAATATAAAAGTATTGCCTTTCCATAAATTTGAGTAATGTGTCTATGCATTGTGAGTCAATGAAAATATATGTTGTAGTTCTCTTTGGTTTTTGATATTATTTAAATATTTCCAAATTATTCTTAAGGTTTTTCAAAGCTTATATATTTAATGTAACATTCAGAATTGCTATGGGTATGTTGTTAAGATTTAAAATTGCCATTTTGACGCCAAAACTGAGATTTCAGTCTTCACTTAGCTATATATATACATATATATATGTGTGTGTGTATATATATATATATATATATATATATGTGAAAAATACCTTTCAAAGAGAAATACCACCTTATATAAATTAGTAATTTCTTTTAATTGCCTCAAATGTTTCAGTCTCATGTGGATTTTTGAAGTTGTGTGCAGCTTTGATGTTTTATTAATTATTTTCAAGGTGGCTTTCTTTCCAGAGCGAAGCATACATATTGATTTTGCGTATGATGAAGACTGAAATTTCTATCTTGGCACTGATACTTCTTGCAATCAGATCTAGAAAGGGTTTGATCGTTTTTAAGCAACTCTCCAACAGTTAACTGTTGGCTGCCAAAGTTCAATTTAGATAAGTGAAGGGGAAGAGTTTAGAAATTTCACACATTAAATGTGTGATGGGAAAAACCCAATATAATGTATTAAAGATGCAGCCTTTGGAAGGAAAACATGGAGTATCATAAGAATTGTGTGCCAATCTCCAAAGGTTTTCAGTCAGGTTTGGTTCAGAAAAGCCCTTGGATGTGTTGGAAGCAGATCTTGGAAGAGGCTGTGTGGTGTGTCGGGAAAGCACCAGAGTAAGTCTTGGTTACACAGAGACTGTAAAGTCGACTGTGGTAGCATGACAAAAACTGGTCTGTGTAGTTTGCCACTGCCAATCTTCATGATTGATACAGATTGTTGGAGCCATAGCTATCATATGGTGCTCCATATTGATTGTTAAAATCTGCAAAAATGAATTATTTGGAGTGTTATTTTTTCCATCCCATTGGCTAATTTTTCCCGTGTCAAAGTTTTAAAACATTTGACCTTCACTCTCAATCCCCAGTTGTTACTATGACTGGAAGGAAATGGTATCACTGTTTATTCAGAATACTTGAATAATGATACTACAATCTAATTTCCAAGGAATACTGTAAAGGATAGCTTCCTATTTAAAAAGTCATTGAATAAAAGGTTCTCAGTAAGTCAGTTGTTTCTATTTTTAGGGGAAGTTGATATTTTTTATATATATATAAAAGAATTGCCATCCAGACTTTAAGAAAAAGAATTAGGAGCCTCATGCCAAATAAACTCCTTGCAAAGTGCTTTCAGTCTTACCAACCATTACAAAAAGGCAGGAAATAACTTTGGATCTTTTTTAGTATTGGGATTGGTCCTATTCATCTTCAGAATTCAAATGAAATCAACATGAATATGAAAATACTTCAGACTTTATCAAAATAAAGAGATTCTGTATTTAGCAAGGGCAAGTCATATAGGAGTTTCCTCTAAGTCACCTATAATGTCAGGTTCATTATAAAGTAAGCAAGCAGAATGCTGGATTGTGCTGTTGGAAAGAACCCACATAAGAATGAAAACAGATGGTATTATCATTCTATCCTGAACACTGTGTGGATTTTTATGGTCAGAGTCTGATTGAAGTTTCTGAAATTATTAAGTGGATAGATAATAGAGAATAGGAAAATGAGAGCACAGAGGGCTTGCCAAGTCTTTAATGCTCACTTAAATAAAACTGCCTGCAGGTTTAGCAAACCCATGCCTGGTTTTTGTGGGTTTACAAGGTCCCTCTCCAGAAAAGTTGTTTTAGGTGATGGTCACCATTTTAATTAAAGGAATATCAAACTGTATGTTTAGAAAGATAATAATAAGCCACCCAAATCCAGATGCTAGATGCCACACATGTTGGAGACAGGCTATAAGAAGGGGGGGGAACCCAAAACACTCTCCCATTCTACAAAGCTGGCTTTAAATTAAACCAGTGGGGGAAAGTTTATGACCATTCTCATTTTCTACCTCTAGCAGTCTTCTCCCTACTTTCCTCATTCCCATGCTCCTCACCTTCTTATCAACTGTCTCAAATTCTTCCTCTCTAGTTGCTAACTTCATTTCTTTAGATTTGCTCAAAAAAGAAATATCTGGAAGGAAGTAATACCTTGCCTTTATGTACAGCCATTTGTGTATTCTGAGAGTTCCTTTTGCATCATGTTACACATTAGTGTAATTTTAGTTGGCCTCCTTTTCTCCTTTGAAAAATAACCATGAGTTAAGCAGTTTAGCAAAAGTTGAACAAACAAACAAACAAAACTCAGTAATTCAGTGATTACTTTTATTTTGATTCCAGCTCACGAACATTTAAACTTTGGTTTTGCCTATTTCAGCTTTTTTTTTTTTTTTTTAATGTGGTTCAACCATCTTTTTAAAAAACAGTTTTCTTGATTAAAATAATAAAAAGTTTCTCTGATTCAGGTGGGCAGCTTTGAATTATGCCCCCTTCTTCCCAAATATGTGTCTGCATGTTCACAGTGATCCCATTGAACTAAATATTATTTTTTAAAAATCTCTCCTGTAGTCCAGATAAATTTGAGTCTAGATCTAGAACGCGAAAGGAGTGGATTTTAAATGTACGCTCTTTCTCAAAACAAAACAGAGATTGACAATTATAGTCTTGATTATTTTCATCTAAGACTTGGTGGTATGAAATTAGGAAAGTCTGCAGGCCCAGCTTTGACTGGCACTATAACTGAAGTCAAAGGACTATCAGCAGGAAGCTGGCAAATTTATGTTTGGAGGGTAAGAAAGCAAAGCAATCCAAAGAGTAGAAGCTAAATTTCTGAGGTTATGTGGTAGAATCATAGTTAAGATTTTTGAGTAGGATACAGAACTTTGAAGAGAGGTAAGATAAATGTTTCAAATACATGCTGAAACCAAATTCAGAAGTGTGATTTGAAAAGCTTTGGAATTTTCTTTAACACGTGCAAGTTTTGTTCATGTGGGAAAAAAAAAAAAAGTCAGACTTCTTAAATTGAATATTGAGCTTTTTTTTTTTTCCTTTTTTGTAAATTACAGAAATAAACACTGAGCCTGACACCAGGTTTGTGTGGGAGTAAGGTAAATTTGGGCTAAATGACTGATGTACTGTTTGGGTATAAACATTAGATTCCATATTGCAACTGTCTGTCACTACTCTTGTCATTAATCAAATAGGTACTAAAATGTACAGCAATGTTTAACTGTATTTAATGTAGTTAGTTTTTATAATCGTTGCTGGTAACTATCCAGGTGCAGGTGGTACTATTTTTTTTTCTGATTTAAGATTATGAAATCATTCACTGTCTTTCTATAGAATTAGAATCCAAGTATACACATTTGATGTTGTCTGCTGACTTTGGTATCATTTGTGGTCTGGTAGCAATGCCGCATTTAAAAACCATGACCATTAGTAAAGTGTTGAGAATAGGAACTAGATGTATCTGATTCTTGTTTGTGTCCTGATGAAAGATCAGGTACATTTCTAGTCCCATTTAGAGAGATCTATGAATTTAGAAGTCAAAGATAATTTTGAAAACACAAAATGAAAGCAGCATGTTCCATTGAACGTGTTCTACATTTTGTCTGCATGGGCATTGATAGAAGCAAAGATAAACACACCCACATACACATACGTATTTATGAGAGAGAGGGAGAGCATGTACTCTTATGAGGAAGGGGAGACAGAGAGATAGGTATTCTGGTTGTTTAGGTTTTAGCTAGAAGGCATGTGCCCTTGCCAGAGAGAGGCAGAGAGGAGGAAAGTGGAAAATCACCCTCTCAAGGGAGATGGCCATGCTACAATCCCTTCTCCTCCATTCTCCTCTCAAATCTGGGCATGCACACACATATGCCCAGGGTGATTTTCTTTCCTTTTTTTTTAAACACTTATTTATTTAATTTTATTTGCTATTATTATTTATCTTTTTATTTTGACAAGGGGGAGACAGACAGAAAGAGAGAGAAAGTGAGAAAGCAAGCCACCAGGTCTGGAACTTGAATCACGGTCGGCCATGTGGGAGTCTAGCACCTTAACCACCATATCACCCATGGTCACCTGCGCAGGGCAACTTTTCAATCCACCTGAGAAAGGTATTTTTGCCATAGTCTTGTGTCATAGTCCTTCCACTCTGTCCTCCCAGTCAGCTAGGACTACTAGCTCGCCACTGCCTGGACTAAAGATAATCATGATTTTTCTGGACAGTGACTTAACAAGTATCAGTATCTCCATAGTATATAGTAATGTTTAATTTCTAGTGAACCAGTTTTACTTTAAATCTCACAGATTTTAAACTTAAGCTTGCTTTTAAGGAGATTCTTTCTTAAATTTTTATGCTAAGATCATTTTAATTAACTCACTCTTAAAAAGTCATGCTAAACAGGCCCAACAGTTCAAAAAAAGGTGATGGATTTATAGATTACCCAACAAAGATCACTTGTTAGACCACTAAAAATGTATCAGGACTTTAAAGTCTTCAGGAAACCGGAAGTGTTTTCATGGATTCTCATGCCTGGCTGGCAGCTGTATTCAAATTAAAAGCTAGAATTTCCACCTTTACTCTAAGTTTAAGTTTATTCTTTTGTTTATGAACAAATAGCCAAAAGCTAGAAGCAAGAATAAAGAAGCAATAAGTAAATAAAAATGATTGTTTATTCATTATGTATAATTTTGTACAATTTCTTAAATTCATTACACATCGTCCCCCTTATTTTCCCCCCTCTTGAAGGTTTCAAAAGGGTGCAATTGGAGCACTTGTGCTAGGTAAAAGGTCTAAATTTAAATCACTATTGAAAAATTCTGGTTTCTAATACAGATGTCTATTTGAAGATGATAGATGGTCCTTCAGGGATCTGAAGTGTTTTCATGGATTCTCATGCCTGCTTGGCAGTTTTATTGAAAATGACTGAAAATCAGAAAAAAAAAATCTACAAATACATTTTATGTCATCTTTAGAGCCACAGTAAGTTACTGTCCCAGAAAACGAAGAGGCCATTTTAACAGTAGGTAGCATGATGAGGTGTTAAAATGGAGAGAAAAAAAAAAGTGTTCCCAGAGGTGTCCTCAAACCTTACGTATTAATAAAGTATATATGGAGGCGTATGGACAATACAGATTGAATGTGAGAGATCTGTGAGGTCTAAAATTTAAATTTTCAGGACCTCATGAGTTTGCGTCTTTGTTTTTTGGTAGTTGTTGTTTTACAAGATTTTTATTAACAAGCAAATTGACTTTGCGCTGATATGCTATAGGAACCAGGTGAACTCACATTCAACAAATGCATCTGTTGTTTGCTTCTGCCAGAATAAATATTACAATTCCTGATGAACAACAGCTGGAAGGCATGCATGTGGTTCCATTTCTCTTGGACTCACAGGATGAAATCACTGGTGCACTACTGACAAATTTAAATGGAGAAGAAAAGTACAATACAGTCCGTCATGAGATGTCAAGAAACAGACTCCTTTCTTTTCAAATATATTTTCCATTTTTATCTACCTTTGAGCTATTCGTTTTAAGCCAGGGAAAGAGCTGGAGGATGTATGTTCTGCCCCAAAATTCTCTGTGACCTATCTATGCTTTCTTTACTCTTTTTTTCTTTTAAGTTCATTATAGGGTGAACGTGCTTGAGAGAGAGAGAAAGAGAGAGAGAGAGAGAGAGAGAGAGAAAGTGGAAATCATCTCTTCAGGGGTATGGCCATGCCACAATTCCTTCTCCTTCATTCTCTTCTCGGAATTTTGGGCACATATGCACACCTGGTGTGTTTTCCAAGCCTCTGGGTCTAGGATTTCAACCACAGATTTGGCCATGTGGGATCCACCACCTTATCCACCATGCCACTGGCTGGCCCTGTTTACCTTTAAAATTTTTTTTAAAAAAATTTGTTCTTGTGAGTTGGTGTTTCAGAAAATTAACTTACAGTAAGTGCCCCTGTCTAGTTTGACAATACATTAAAAATGACAGCAATTTGATCATTAGCCACTTTATTAAGGTTTTAATTTATTTCACTGTCTGAAGTGAGAAGTTTTTCTCCATCAGTGGCTCTGGGATAAATTAGTGTAATGTTGCTAGTGGGAGAATCCTGCCCTGGAAGTGATGGGCTATGGCTGCACCGCTGCTGTCAAGAGCTTGAAGCCATGAGCAAGGACCGTGGTCATCCGCTGGGCAGATCTCTCCTGTAGAGAGTGAATGGCTTGCGTTGCAGAGTTCCCTTCTCAGACCTGTGGGCATGTGATGCCTTCTAGCCTAGCCCTTAGTTTCTCGATATTTCCTCCAAACCCTGATCTCATCCCTTCCTGACTTTCACTCTAGGTATTATCTATTCCATAAATCATGGTGATTGATTATAGTTAATGATACACTTTTCATACAACAATCTGTTTAGCTTTTTTTTTTTCTTTCAGAAGTACACATTTTAGTAATATTCACTGTCACATGAGGTTAATTCTTATCTTGCCAATGAAATATCCAAGTATCTGATGGAAGGAAACCGAACTGCATTTCTTCTTTTTTCTCCTTCTCCTCTTAACACATTACAGAATAGTTGTCACAGCTATTTGAAGTGTTGATAAACTTATCAAATTCAATTGCAAACTTATTTAGAACCTATGCAGTTTGTTTGCTTCAGAACCATAGAAATAGAACATAGCTAACACTTGAATGAGAGTCAGGAAATCTGAATTCCAGTCCAAGTTGCAACAATATTTGGTTGTGTGAGCTTAAACAGGTCACCGTGTTTCAGTTTATTCATCCCTAAAACCAGGGAAAGGGATCAAGTAATGTCTCAGATTCCAAGACTTTCCATTTCTACAACTTTGTTTCTATACATGCTGTCGTGGAAGTGATAAACAACATGGCATAGCATTAATTTATCCCTCCATAAGCATTTTTACACTTTATGTTAGCCAAAAGGCTGAGAATGTATCTCTTAAGCATTTTAATCTATTAAGTTCAATGATTTATCCCCTATTTGCTGAGCACCTATTATGAACTAAGTCCTATGAGTTAGAAAGTACAAGGTTCAAATTCACTTTTTAAAAATCTGGACCAATGTTTTTATCTCCTTGAGTCAGCAATATTACAGAGATAACAATAACTGCTTTATGTTGTTGACATGAGGGTCAAATTAGGCAATAAAGTCAGACATTTAGCCTGAGCCCTGCCACATAGAATTGAAGTAATAGTGTTACTAACACTGTTATTTTGTGATATGTTTACCTTGTAAACCATTGATTGAGGACATATTAAATAGTTTATGCACCATAAACATAGCATAAATGATAAACTACAACAGATTCAGAATTTCAGATATAGTCTTATGCTCAACAGGTCACTGCTTGAAACCTGGGGTGGAAATACCTGTCTCCTATTATGCTAGAGATTGAGTTTAAAAAAGAAAATGAGGACTAGAAGATGGCATAATGGTTATGTTGCTGGACTCCCATGTAATCAACCATGGTTCAAATCTGGGACCTGGCAGCTTAAAATTCATGCTGGGTGCATGTGCATGCATGCCCAAAGTCCTGAAAGGAGAATGGAAGAGAAGGGATTGTAGTGTGGCCATCACCCCTGGGCGGTGATTTCTCACTTCCTGTCTCTCTCTCTCTCTGTCTCTGTCTCTCTGCTGAGCACATACGCCCTATAGCAAGAATCTCTCTCTACAAAAAAGAACATGTAAAAAAATATTTCAGCATACAGTTTGGTATTGAGGTTCAAATATACTTATTACAGGCAAAATGAACCTATGGTAATTAGGCAAAACTATTGCACTTTTGTTCTATAACAGACTGATCTATGAATGTCACCTCTGGTAGGAAGTGACTAGAAGAGACAGAATAAACCATCTGGAGGAGATGGTCATATGCTGTATCTTAATTTGAATGTGATTAAACATATAAATACATAAGTAAAAATTATTTGTGCTCTATACATAAGATTTTTTGTTTTCCTGAATACAAATTATGTCTAAAAATATTTGTACTCTTCCCTAAACATACATATGATACTAGACTTTCATAACAAGAAAAAATGTCTCAATTAATATTTGTCTAATGCCATAGTTAAAAGATTCCTTCTATGTAACCTATTGTTCAGACGGTAAATAAAAATGAATAAAAGACACCATGGTTTTCTGCACCTATGATGTTTGAAAGTAGTTGGAGGCACACTCAGTGGTTTTATGTAAGTCACTGCCCCAATTTTGCAATTTGGCATACCTTATTTAATTAGTTTATTTATTTATGCATGCATGCATGGATGCTATAGGGAGTGTGTGCTTCCCATTGAGAGATAGAGGAAGAGAGAAAGAAAGTGAGAAAATTACCCCCCTCCCTCCTCCCCCTCCCTCCCCCCCACCAAGGCGGTATGGCCACACTATAATCCCATCTCTTCCATTCTTCTCTTGGGATGTTGTGCTTCCTCACACACGTGCCTGGTGTTACTCTCAAGCTGCCCTGTTTGGAACTCAAGCTACACAATTGGCCATGTGGGATCCAGTGTCTTAACCTTTATGCCACCTGCATGGCCGTGGCATACCATATTTTAGGATATTTATTGCCCCCCCACACACACACACCCAGCTCTTATGCCTATGTGTGGACTAGGGCCTGGTCAAAGTGCCTTATCAGTCCTATTTCCTTTTTCTTCATGTATTTTTCTGAGATGCGGAATAGCTAATGTTTTATTCCAATCAAGGTTTATTTAGAATTGGGTCTGTGGGAAGGGGTGGAAATGGCAGGGGAGGGGGCGGAAGGGACAGCATAAATATATACATACAGTGCCTGAAAATAGAGAAAGGCATCTTTTGTTCAAGCTGGTTGCAGAAGTTTTTGCTTGCACTGCTGAAGATAGTATGAGAAGATTAGTGTTGTTGCAGCAAAGTCAGGACAAAGACGGGCTGTGTGAGAGGGATCAGTATGTTTGCTCAGCGGAGCCCTCTCTCCAGTTGTTGACAGATTTAACTGGTGCAATGTTCGGCCTGACTGGCTCCTCCCCACGATTGTCAAGAGGCAATAGTTGCAATAGTAAATGGCCATGTGGAGTGTACCATGAATTCCCTATTTGTGTAGTAGCTGTAGCTTGGGGTGGGGATTTAATATTGAATGGACTCCAGATTGTCTAAATTGCAATCACAGTGTTTATTTAAATAGCCTATGGGGACCATTAAAGCATTTTAACTTTTGCTCCTATGTTTCTCATGTTATGAAATCTTGAAGCACATTGGGGAGAAAAGAAAAATCCAGCCTTGTAAAAGCATTAGGATGCTAAAACTTCTCCCTACTGCCAGAAATGCTCCAAGATTTTTAGTTCTTAGAACTAACATGTAGTGTGATAGATAGGATCCTTCTGTGTTCCTTAACTGGGCGATTTTCCTTGTGCAGAAACACTGACCTGGTACTGGGTAATCACTACTATCATTTTTTATGAATTATTTATTTCATTTTATGGATCATCATTCTTATTATTTTTCAGTTTGCTACAGAGTATGTGCACTCACCAGAGACAGACAGAGAAAGAGAAGGAAAGTGAGAAAGGAAGCCACCACGTCTGTGACTCAAACTGCAGTCTGTCATATGGGAATCCAGCATCCTAACCACCATACTACCTATTGACCCTATCACTGCTTTCTTCCTTTCTTTTTATTTTTTTGAAGAGGTTTTTGCTATAGGGCATGTGCACTCACCAGAAAGACAGAGAGAAAGAGACAGAAAGTGAGAAATCACCCCCCTGGGGGGATGGTCACACCGCAATCCCTTCTCTTTCATTCTCCACTCTGGATCTTGGGCATGCACACACATGTGCCTGGAGTGAGTTTAAGCCACCGGGTCCGGGACTCAAACCATGGTCGACTACATGGGAGACCAGCGACATAGCCGTTACGCTAACTGCTGGTCCCCCTATCACTGGTTTCTTATTCAGGGTATTGTTTCCCGTACTAGACCTCTACTTGTAACATTGATATCTTTTCTGCTCAATAATTTCTATAATGTGAAGCTTAAAAACTACATAAAGCTAATTTAATCACATAATTGCTATGAATTTCTAAATTCTTAACTTTAGATAAAGAAAAGCTATTTTTTTCCACTGTACTGGCAGAGCCAGAGTGATGGCGAAACTAGCTCCATGTGCAAGGCCATGAACTTGAGATGTGGAGAAACAATACCTATTTCTAAAGTAGAGCTTCTGAATAGAAAGCATGACTTTGGTTTCCATGCTCTGATTTAAAACAATAAAATTAAAAACACTTCACAAATCATTGTAACTTAAAGTGCTAACAGGAATTTCTAGAATTGGTTGTTGGTTCTTTTCTCTAGGAAGACTTTGCCTATTAATTTTTTTAAAACCTGTAAATCTGGAGTACTGTTAGACAGTATTAAACATTATTTTCTGATTACACCCTCAGCCTAGTCCCAGAGATCTTTAAGAATTGCTGAGCTTAATATTTATATTATTTTTGGTATAGGAAACATGCTTGCCGAACAGAAAGAGAGAAAGAGAGAGTGAGAGGATGGTGAGAAATCACTCCTCAGGCGGGACAGCCATGCCACAATCACTTTTCTTTCATTCTCCTCTTGGGATTTTGGGCACACACACACACACACACACACACACACACACACACATGTCCCACGTTATCTTCCAAACCACCAGGTCTGAAACTCGAACCACACATTTGGCCATGTGGGATCCAGCTGCTGTAACCACTGCACCACTTGGCTAGCCCACTGAGCTTAATTTTTAACTTTTATTTTTCTTCAAATTCCTACTAAGTTCCTAATATATGCTAAGTCCTTGGATTATATTAAGATGGATTCCCATTCTTGAGGTTACGACTCTGGACTATTGAAAAGGTGTGCCTCAGTACAGTAGCTCAGGGTATTCTAGGTCCCCTAAAACCAGCCTTCTGTGTATTTTGCCTTGTGTTTATAGTGGTAATAACAATTCCTGTCAATCTCAGAAATAAACTAGGTAAAAATGTGCTAATTAATATATGTTAAAGGTGTTGGCCTTTCTAAAATGGGAGAAATACCATAAAATTTGGTTTGTTGAGAAACTGAATAATTGGCAACTGAGCTGATTTACTAGATTCTGTGCATGCATATGGCAGAGAGAGAGGAAAAGAGAGAAAGAGAGAAAGAGAGAGAGAGAGAGAGAGAGAGAGAAAGGATCTCCCGTCTCCCATGGGGACTAGTCATGCTGCAATCCTTTTTTACTCCATATTTTCCTCCATTTCTCCATCCCATCAGGATCCTGAGTATACTTGCACATGCCTGACATGTTTTTCAAGCCACTAGGTCTGGGAGTCAAACCGTGGTTGGCCATGTGGGATCCTGATTCCTCTACATAGCACTTACCTGCTGTGCCTGCCCAGCATCAACCTATCTATCCTGAAATAGGTAGGTATTGTTATCTTAAAAATGAATTGCCTCCATTCTGCAGCTGGACAGTGGCCATTTAACTTGAGTCAGACAATACGTAAGTGAAGGCATGTATAACATCACAGGTTTTATGATATTCCTTATTTATCATCACAATTTCCAGACATAATATGATGCAGATTTTTTTCCTAAAAATATTTTACATTGTTTTTTTTATTCCATATTAGAACAAAAAGTTTTACATTTCTTCTGACTCAATGTTCCAAGTTTTTTGAAAATTGGCATCAGTATTTCTGACTATCCTGTGAATACTTGCCTTTCTTCTCGAATTCTTTTTCTAGGACATACTGATGACTAAAATTCATAAATTTTACAGAAATCACATTTAATCTGCAAATTCCATTGTCCTTTATAACCCTTGAAGGTTTTTCCAGAATTGAATCATGTTGCTTCTATATTTCCAACTCTTAGCTTCACCCCTTTGCTTTATAACTGCTTGCTCTCCTCTCTCTCTTCTTTTTTCCACTCTTTCCTGACTTTATAAGTATCATGAGCTACCTAAGAAAGGCAAGCTATAGGCCCTGCCTGGTGGTGCAGTTTAGCAAACTGCATGAAATGAAGCCACATGGTCGACCACAGGTTGGGATCCTCAGGTCAGTCTGAAAACATGCCAAGTATGTGTGTGCACGTTCAGTATCATAAGGAGCTGGAAGCTGGGGGAAAAGGGCGAGTGTTTCTTTCTCTCTCTCTAGTGTGCACATACATTCTATCATAAATCAAATAAATCTTAAAAAAATTTTTCAAAGGGCAAGCACGATAGAGAGAAGTAAAAATATGTATAATTCATAAAATTGATGATTAATCTCAGAATAATAAGGGCTTGACATATATCATCTGCTATGTCATAGGAAATGATGACGTATATATGGATAATTAGCAGAATCTTTGCTTTTTAAAAGAGTGATACTAAATAATGATATCATCTTTCTTTTATGTTCTTCCAACATCGAGGAATACTCTTTCGAGGACTACCACCCTCCTGAAAGGATATTTTAACTTAATGTAACATTGAAAGGCACAGGAGTTTGGGACGGTGAGGGAATCTGTGTGGCAATGAGGCTATTTTGCTGGGGCAAACCCTTGGTGCTATTGCTGTTCATGGTTGTTTTGACTATATTACATTTTGCTGAGCCTCGGGACTGCTTTTGGAAGGTTTAGAAGTATCCAGGGAGGCGCCTGCCACTTTGATTATTCATACCCAGCTCTTTATTTTTATTTGAGACATAAAATAAAAACACACCCTGGCTTCTGCTCAGCCTCAACTGGCATTCATTTTAAAAACAAACCCCAAACTGACCAAATGGCAGCAATACAAGTTTTTCTGTGAGTGAGTCATCTTTCATGTCAATCAGAGTTCATTTATGGAATCATTAAATGCTGGTACTGGCCAGGCCACCTTTAGACAAATTAAAATGGGTTGGGATTTGGTCGGGCTTGGAGCAGCAGACTGAAAGGAAAACCAGGGTGATGTTATGACTCAGAAAGTGACTCTTCCTCCTTAATTAGCCATTGGTAGAATTCGTTCTCTCAAAAAGATGGCAAACTTCAGGTGAAAGGTTAAATGGAATCTCTGACCACCTGTGTTCATCTTGTTGTTGGTTCAACTTTGTGCCAGTTAGGATAATTACTTACTTTTCACCTTTTCCCCCATTGCTTAGTTGCAAATAGGTGTAATATTTTCCTTCTTGTGTCTCTTAAAACATTTTTAAGAGTAACTGTGAACTTTTAACCACTGGTACATTTTATACTAGTGGTGGCTTCGTTTCAGTAAGGTGTTAGATTTCTCTAGAAATGTACAACATTTTTTCTACTCTGCTCTTCTGATAAACGTTAGAAGCTGCTTCTCTAGAAACTTACCCTTTGGAACTGTTTCTTATTCTACTTTAGACAACATCAATTCTAATTTTTTATATTTTTCAATTCATTCTTTTAAAGCTGTTTGAATTCTTCCAAAAGGAGTGTTTCCAGGTTTTCCATCCATCCTTTCAACAAACACTTATTGATTCCCTTTTAGTGTAGCTATTTCATCTTTTCCACTACATCTTCAACAGAAGCTATTTTAGAATATATTTTCATAATTGATTCCCATTTCATACCATCTGAAAGCCCAGGATTTTATTAAACCTTACCAATACCTACATGGGTGAGATTATGGATTTTGGTTTTGACACTCATTAATTCAGTATCATAAACTAGTTTTAATACCATTGTACATTTTTGGCCTTCCATATGAATTGATATCTGGTGGAGGTTTTTTTAATCTTTTCAGTAAATTCATATAGTTGGTTCATTGCAAAATTAAAACCATTTTAATCCCAAATACATTTGTACATTTTATATACACTCATTTAACATACAATGATTGAAATCCTATTATGTTTTATTAGTTATTAAGTTCCTGAGCCAGTACAATATTTTCTGAATGAAAGAATCAAAGAATCAGTCAATAAGCACAATCCCTTCTCGAGAACAAAGGGAAGTTAACTGTCTTCATGATACTCAGAATTCAGGATCCAGATGGTTTTGTAATTATAGGTGCTGGGCCTTTCTGTCATTTGTGTGGTAGAGCCAGATAAGGCAAGGATTTATACTTCATGGAGGTCAAGGGCCTGGGCACAAAGTGAGGAGATGGAAAGGTTCCTGAAGACAGTGGTCACTGTGAGGAATTGGCCATTAAAAATGAGGAACTTCAGTACTGAACCCATTTAGTGATTATTCAATTGGAGCATCTGTATCCCAATCTTTTCCTCATTAGTGCATACTCTCTGGAATCTACCTCCATGTGCCTCTAGGGGCAATTAGAGCTAAAAAGCATCCCTGTGGAAACCAGGCTTGTGCTTTTTGGTTAGCAAGAGCATCCCTGCCAAGTGACTTCCAAATGATCCTCCAGCCTTGTATTTCCCTTTACTTATGATAGTGCATATGCATATGCATGTACGAGTGAGAGAGAGAGAGAAAGGAGTGAGAGAGAGAGAGATGAGTATCCTTCACCGGGTCTGGTCATGCCATAATTCTCTTCAGTTTTGTAGCCCATTGGATCCTGGTCATTCCCTTGGGTATGAGGCATGTTTCAGGCTGACTGGCCCAGGATTTGAACCTTGGTCACCATGTGGAATCCAGCTTCTCTTGAACATTTCTGCTGCAGCACCAAACCAGTCCTCTCTTGCCTTCATATCACTCTTCATGATACCTAAAACCAGTTAGTTACTCTCCCTCATCTTTGAGGAGTAGGAGGGTACAGAGTCATCAGGCAAGAATGCGAGGCCAGAGGACAGAAGCTAGCCAACATCATACTTTTGAACTTAATATCTCTGCCAACCCATAGCCATTCTTTGATCAATACCAGCGAGGCTGACCCTAACACTCCTTCAGATCCTGAAACTGTCCTGTTTTCTCCCATCTATTCCTCTATTCAAAGTGTTACACTTAATTAGGAAGCCTTTTCTTTTTATTCTTTTATTAAGGTTTTTGCCATAGGGTTTGTTCATTTGCTGGAGAGAGACGGAGAGACAGTGGGAGAGAAAGTGAGGAATCCCCCCCCCCCCCCCCGAGGAAATGGCAACACTACAGTCCCTTCTCCATTCTCCTGGGATTTGGCGCATGCACACATGCCCCATGTGACATTCAAGCCACCAGGTCTGGGACTTGAACCATGTTGGCCATGTAGGAGTCCAGTGCCTAAACCACCATGCTACCTGCTGGCCCCATAAAGCCTTTCCTATGTAACTGAGTCTGAGTTTTGAATAAAAGCATCTGGAGATGGAAGATTATTACCTTCTAGTTTGCATTTTCAGCTTCACTTTAAAAATTAGTATCTTGGGGGCCTGCAGATAGTGTGGTGGTTGAGGAGCTAGATTCCCACATGGCTGACCACAGTTTGAGTCCTTCATGGTGACTTTCTTTCTTGCTTTCTCTCTCTTGCTCTCTCATGAGCAAACACACTCTTTAGCTAACTAAAAAATAATAATAAATAAAATTAAATAATTCTAGTGTTATTAAAAATAAAATTAAATAAATAAATCTAGCTGTAGTATGCATGGGCTAGTTAGAGAGAGAGAGAGTAAGAAAGTACCTCCTCCCCCAGGGGGTGGCCACATCGCAAATCCTTCCTTATCTATTCTCTTCTCAGGATTTTGAGCACACACACATGTGCCCAGTGTTTTTGTTTTTGTTGTTGTTGTTTAAGAGAGATTTTTGGCTATAGGACACTTGTGCTCGCTGGAAAGACAGAGAGAGAGAGAGACAGAGAGACAGAAGGTGAGAAATCACCCCCTGGGAAGATGGTCATGCTGCAATCTCTTCTCCTCCATTCTCCTCTCAGGATTTTGAGCATGCACACAGACATTCCTGGCATGAGTTTTAAGTTGCCAGGTCTGGGACTTGAACTGTAGTCGACTATGTGGGGTGCAGCAACATAACCATTATACCATTGACTGGTCCCCAGAACCCAGGATTTTATCAAGCTACTGAGTCCAGGACTCTAACCACATGGTCAGCCATATGGGATCGAACCATCTTAATCACCATACCAGCGGCTGACCTAAAATTTATATTTTAAGCCAACAACACTTCTGAGATGTTCTTACATCCCTATTCATTGTTCTCGTCAACATATACTTTCTGAATATCTGCTGTGTGCCAGCCCTTTATAGGTCCAAGAGACAGCTGGGAACAGAGCTAAGTTCCAGTGCTATATTGAACACAATCTCATCAGGAAAAACAGATAATAATTGAATCACTGAAAAAAAATAGACATTTAAATTGTGAATTCAAGTACATTTTAAAATGATATTGTTTTATATTTCTATAGTGTTTTTAAGCTTATGAAGTCATTTCTCATGGTTTCTCATAGTGTATTTCATCTATCTGAAAGCCATTTGTGACCTGTAAAAAACTTGATATATGAGTTAAGAGCTCATACCCTCCCTGAAAGGACTGATCTGGTGCCATAGCTACCAGATGTTTGAGAGTAAATTTAGAACCTACTATACGAGTGTATGTAAGAGTACTTGGGTACTTGATGTCTTGCGTTACAGTCTCCTTGGATGAGTTTTGTGAGCCTGTGCTTTTTAACAAGCAACCTAGCCAAATCTGATGCTGGCTGGGGAAGGACCACACTTTGAAGAGCAGCACAGAGTTTCTTAGAAGGGAACTTGGAAGGGCCACTCTGAGGATTGAATGCACATATCTTGTTGGTGCCTCCAATTCAACAGCTAACGTTAATGGTTCCTTTGGGGTAATTATTTTTAGGCCCTGTGCTAAGAAATAAAGATATAAATACGCCATGGACCCTGAGATGAAAGATCTCACAGTTTACTTATATCATAGACCTCTCTTTCATTTTGTACCCAGGTGTCATGCTGAATGGTGTTGCATTTTCCATTTATAGACTAATTTCCTATAAATTATGTGACTTGTTACTTCATTTACTCTGGATGTATGAATGTCTTATTATAC
Organism: Tupaia tana; assembly: GCA_026018925.1. Taxonomy (NCBI): domain Eukaryota; kingdom Metazoa; phylum Chordata; class Mammalia; order Scandentia; family Tupaiidae; genus Tupaia; species Tupaia tana. The sequence goes on along the minus strand of JAKSZU010000006.1, from coordinate 132,602,620 downwards.
AGAGTTGTCATTATACATGAAAATAGAAGCTCAGAGACCTTATCAAATAACATAGGGCAAATAAAGTATCAAAAAAGTAGGCCAGATTTACAGGGCAAGTGTGTGGCAGAGCCAGGTCTTCTGATTCCAAGGGCGGGATGTTTTTTTTGCATTTCATTGCATTGGGGTGTCTTTTGTATGTTAGTTCAAAATGTAGAGGATTATTTTACTCATCACAGGTGTATTACAATATTCAGATATTCTTGCTTCTGTATAAAGGTTGTAATATACCATGTTCCCAGTCACTGAAATATGAAATCATTCTGCACTCTTAAGTAAATCCAGATGCCTCCTTTGAGAATGGCAGGGATCTCTCGTAACAGGATTCCTTGTGCATCCCAGAAACTTATGGCCAGTGACAGATGAACTGATATTAGAAATAACATATAGACTTGCTGAGAAAGAGCCAATCTTTGATCACCTTCAGTGTAAATGATTTTTTTAAATTTTTATTTTTTACATTAGAGATTCTTTTTCATTTAGATAATACCCTAACTAAAATTTATTCTTTGATTACTGTATCAATTATCTGATAATTAAGTCATTCATTCCCTCAGTAAACATTTACTGGGCACACATTACATACCAGAGTAGGGCAAGTCACTACTATAAAATTGTGAATAAGACATGTTCCCTACCCAAATAGGAAGCAAACTATATGTAATCATCACAGAAATGTGAATAAGGGCCTATTCTATGATTTCTCAACTCTGACGGTTACCAGTGGAAATATTGGTTGGAGAAGTGAGTGTGTGGGTGAATTCTTGAGAAAGGGTTGAAATTTGTTATAGCTACGCATCTGGCATTACTTACGATTTATGAATGATTTCATGTTTCCATGGGCACATGGTAAATTATAACACATTATGTAATATACTGGTTGATAAAGCACTTTGTAATAGTCTAACATTGTGTCTTTCTTCCTTCATACTTAAATCACTGTACACACATAAATTCTCACAATATTGTTCCTGGGAGTTGTTGTTAGGATGTTTTTATTATCAATAATAGCAGTGGTAACCACAGTCTAGAGTTGAAGAAAATGAGACACAGAATAACTTGCCCAGGGCCACTTCACACAAGATGAGCAGCATCCCATCTCATAATTCTCCATTAAGTTTCTAAGCCTCAGAACTTTGAAAGAATGGCTAGCCTAGACAGTCTGTTCATTTATTTTGTTATAAGTTAGTGGGATGCTTCATATACGCAGCAGAATTTTCCGTGGGTGTCCCGCTGGTAAGCTCTCGCTCTTCTTTAGAAAGTTGTAAAGAGGCCCCACCCTTGCACTGCCTACCTCTTTTTCCTACAGAGGAAGCACAGTTGAAGAACTCCGGTCTGTAATAATGGTATGAGTCTGCCTTGGCTTAAGTTTAAGACACTGTAATATATTCCTTCATCAGTCTCTGTCACAGAGGGACATTTAGAGCTACCAATATTTGACCAGTAGTCCAGTCCATTTCTTTCTGGCAGATACTGACCTCATCCTTACGTTACATGGCGTTCTCTAGCATGGACCACAGACGAACAGCATTAAAGATGGACTTTGCTGAAACCAGAAAGAAACAAAGATGGGAATTATCTCAGATTTGCTTCTGAGCACACATAGACAGCCTGGAAGGTTTTTGAAGTCAGAGAACAGTTTCCTTTGCCTAGGTGAATCAGGTCAGATTCCTGTCCCTTTCTCATTACTGTTGTACATCAGTTTGCCAACACTCCTGTTGGAATGCTAATCTGTCTTTTGGGCCCAGAAGCCTAGAATATGTGACTCCGATGAAAATATGAAGATGTCATTTGATGACGATTAGTTGATTCAACTATTTTAATATTGGTTTGTTTTTTAAATGAATCTTCTTCTCTATTTCTTTTCTCTCTCAAATGGCTATATTAAAAAAAAGAACAAAACTCCCATTCGAACAGAACAATTATTTGAAACCATTTTCCACAGAGCAAGAGAATACTTTATATAGTAAAATGGCTAGTAAGCAGTGTTTTAATGTTCATGTGATTGACGCCGTGGTTCACAACAGTTCTCTGGAGTCATTCTTGCTTCTTACATTACAAGGCCTGTTCGAAGAAGGGAGCAGGAGAAAGTTCCCTTCCGTCATATGGAAGCAATGGGCATATGCAATCATGTACACCTTAATTGACTCATGACTAGGGACCTGATTACTGACCTTAGAATTTTAGGTAACATGGAAGAAAGTTCTCAGAACCCAGGTGGCTTAGCTTTTTATAATGTCTTGTATTTAGAGCTTTGTACAGAAGTTATTGCTGACACTGCAGCATTCGCTGAATAAAGTGGGGCTTTGGTTTTTACAACATGTTTACTGTCTGGGTAACCATTTGGGTGAACATCGTGACTACGAAATGGGCACAGGGCAATTCTTGGTGGTTGGATGTTGTGGCTACTATGGAGACAGTGAAGCTAACTGGGAATGCTCACATTTGCTAGGGAAAAAGGGAAGCTGACTTGTGGGGTTTCTTAATAGCTAATACTGGGACCAGTAGTTAGTGTAATGGCTATGTTGCTGAACTCCCGTGTAGCCGGCTGAGGTTTGAGTCCCGGACCCGGTGGTTTAAACTTAACGCCGGGCGCGTGTGCGTGCGTGCCCAAGATCCCGAGAGGAGAATGGAGGAGAAGGGATTGTGGCATAGCCATCCCCCCTGGGGGGTGATTTCTCACTTCCTCTCTGTCTCTCTCTTTCTGGCGAGTGCACATGCCTTATAGGAAAAACCTCTCAAAAAAAAAAAAAAAAAAAAACAAACAAACAAAAAAAAGCTAATACTTAGGGCCCTAAAAATTTGTGCCTCTATTCTTTGATTATGCCTGGTATAGGGAAACTGAACCACAGTAACTGCTTTCTCCTAGCCTGGTTTATCTATCCAAGTGCCCCAATTTTGGTATAGAAACTTGGCAATCACACACACACACACACACACACACACACACACACACACGAAACCAGCTAACATTGAAGAGTCCTGACTGACTCAGGTGCTGTGAGTTGTCATGTGCATTGTCTCTATACGGTGACTTACTAGCTAGGGCTCTTTTGGTCATAAGTGACAGAGACCCATTCAGATATGCTCGATGGTAAAAGGGAGGAGGATGTTCTTGGTGCAAATGAATGGCAATTTCAGGAGCTGCCCAGCTTCGGGTATGACCGTATCCCAGGGCTCAGCTGCTCTCCCCATCTCAGCTTTCTTATCCTTTCCCTGCACTGGCTTCATTTCTAGGCAAGTTTTATCAAGCAGCTTTACTCCTTTATCCTAAAATAGTTTCTTCTTTGCTCCCTCCCGAGTCCCAGATAGGTCTCTCATTAGTGCGGGCTGTGTGGGTCCACACCTGAACCCCTCCTGTGGCTGAGAAGAAGTGTTTTTGTGGCAAGGATATGGTCACAGGCTTGTGTCTTATTTGAGAATGAGGGACAGGTTCTTTCCCATAGGAGAAAAAAATGGGTCTTTTACCAGAAGAAGTGGCACGCAGGCCCAAAACAACTGACTTCTACGGCAGATTAGTCCTAAGTCTTGTATTTTACGAATGCAAAGCCTTTCCCCAACTTCACATAACAAATACATGAGAGCATGCATGTGGACAGTGACCTCATTCTGATTCTGAAGCCCGTGTGCCCATGAGAAAGGTGTCCTGGGTGAGAGTAAAGGCGAGAATAAGAATGTCGAGGGGTGATTTCTGATTTCACTATGTACCGGCTTTGTGGTCATGAGGAAGTATGTAATCTTTTGATGCCTCAGTTTCATTATCTATAAAACGTGGTAATAACTGTATGTACCTCATAGGGTAACTGTGGAGGTTAAATGACATAAATATAGACTGTATAGTTCCTGATACATCATAAATGCTCAATAAATGCTGGCTCTTGTTATAGTTTTCGTTTTGTTTTAATTTACTAAAAGTCACACCTCAAATCGTCTTCTGTTCTGATCTCACTTTTATTTACTGATGTGTCCTAGGCACAAAACTGGATTTATGAGCCCAGCCATCACCTGATTCAAATCCTTAATTTCTTCCATTGGTCAGCATGATCAGTTCCATTCATGTAATGTATTATTGTCTATATCTTGATATCTTTATTATCTGATATTATTGCTTAATTCACTAATAATTATTTTTTAAAAAACAGTATGTTTACAGAGAAAGGGAGCCCCATATTTCTTTCCCACTATAATCGTCTTTAAGCACCAGCCCATGGGGCTGCCCTACTCTAAGTTCTTTTTACTACTCTTAAGTTCATTTGCTTTTTTTTGTACTTTGGATTGTGGATTGTGCTTTGAATGACCATCAACAGGAAGTAATAAAGGAGTTGTGATTCTCTTCCACAGGGCCTTGTAGGCTACCTCAAAGAAGGGGCAATCCAGGTTTACAGTGAACTGGGGTCAGACACAGACAGGTTATGGAGAGGAGAAGGTACCCCCCCCTCCCAGACACCCCTCCCCCCTGGGCCACCTGCACACACACCTGTAGACAAGACTCTTCTGGGCTTTTCATAAGTACTCTCACATTGTTCTTTCCTCACCTACCTCATTTTCAGATAAAGTTAGGCAATAAATAAGGTGAGGATTGAATTTTCTTGATCAAGTCCATAGGAAAGTCCGACTTTGGACTAGCCAAGTAGGGCTTTCTAAAAATTTTTAAATGGCTTGAAATACCCAAGTACCAAGTGTGAGTTTGCTTTATGTATCTAAAGTGAAGAAATTAGCTATTTTATTTTGTTTCGTTTGTTTTTTGAGAGGTTCATGCCATAGGGCACATATGCTCATCAGAGAGACACAGACAGAAACAGCGAGAAGGAAAGTGAGAAATCACTCCCTCTGCTCAGGGGGAATGGTCACTCTGCAATCTCTTCTCCCTTTTCTTCCTGGAATCTTGGGCACATGCACACACGAACACCCGTGTTCATGAGTTTCAGGCCTTCAGGTCTGGGACTCGAACTGCAATCAGCCGTGTGGGAGTCCAGCGATGTAACTGCTATGCCATCTGCTGGCTCCAAAATTAGGTATTTAACAATAATACTTTCTAAGCATGAATCCAGCCTGTGTATTTCCTTTTCCAATAATTAAAGATTTTGGTAAGATGAGAATATTTTGAATATAGATTTACTATCAAAAGCTCAGGAGAGCCATTTTCAGAGGAAGGTGAAATTTAATGCCAGAATTTCAATATTTAAATGTCTTAGAGCTTAAGATTTTAATGATGAACATGAAATATGATATGCATATAGTGTATGTGTATGTATGTATAAACACTGTATATAATTATAGAGAGTACTTCTCTAGCAAGTGATAATTTTAAACTCCTTAAATGTTACAATAACGTGAAACAGCATAGCTAGATTAATGCAATGTTTTTTGAGCCTTGGCTGTAGAGTATTAAAAATTCCAGGAAGCACATATTTAAGATCTCTCATCATAGTCATCATGGAAGGCACTTGGGTATGTTTTTAACCTCATTTGATCTTTCCACCAAAAGAGGTAACTTGAGACCCTTCCTTGTACATAATTATTTAGGCTGCTTTAATTTATCTGGTTTTATCAGGGGCTAGGACAGCAACTGGGTGGTAATCACTTACTCTTTTACATGGTAAAACATGATTTGGTCATTCTAAACTGTAGTGTTTGGACTGTCATTCTAAAAGCTAAAAAAAGCTACATTTTAAACAACCTAAGCCAATAACTATTTCCTCTATGTTTACGGAATTTTTCTTTCTTCGTACAAGTACTGACCCTCAATACGCAAGAAAGTGCTCCTAGCATTTTGAATTTTCCACTAATTTCACGGCAAAGAAAATTTACTGTGTCCTGGTTGTACTTAGTGTAAAAATAAGTAGAATATTCTAGAGACACAAATGATTTTGCTAATTGGTCACCTATAAGGAGTTGTATGGATTTCCACTGGTCGGACTCATCTTTGCCTACAAATGTACGTTGTGTGCAGGGGTTTAGAAAATAGAGCTTTTAAATCTTTGTAAATACTAGCATTGTATGAAAGGGGATTTTTTAAAACTGCAACTGGAAAAATATTGTGTGCATCAGATTAAAATGAATTGACCTTTTGTTGCAGTGAGGGCGGTGAGTTACTTGTTATGGAGTGACTCCATTTGCCCATGCAAATAAGCACAAAGTGAGGATATTATCAGGCAATGGCAAAATTAAGAGGTAGGTCAGATTTAATGGAAACATCTGTCATTAACCCTTTTACAGAAACTGCCTTAGGGAATCCTTGCAGATAAAAGCTATGCTGAGCTATCTTACCTTGCTGTGCAGAGCTGCAAAGGGATAGTGATCATAAAGTGCAAATTCTGCTCAAAGGATTTACTTTAAAGAATGGCACATTCTGGAATATGGAGGAAAACACACGGCTTATTTTGTGTATTTTTCTCTTTGCAGAAATTTAAGGACTGTACAATAATTAAGGCTGCTGTTAATGTCTCAATTTTACACCAGCACACTTGTCCCTGCAGTTGGCTACATCACACCATGCCAATGAGTGTCCCTCTTACGATTCTTCAAATCTCAAATGAACTATTTACGTTCTATTTTCTGAAAAGGCGGAAAAAAATTTAGAAGTATCTGTATTTATAGTGCTCATCATAATACTTTCTTTCCCTCTGTATCATGCAGTGATAACAAAAAAGAAAGTTAATTTTGTTAACAGAGTTCATGAAAAAGAATTAGGAAAGTTTGGCAGTCATTTAGATGCCATTCATTATTGTTACTTTAAATTATCAGGTACAAATAACAAAACATAGATGGGTCACTTAGCATTTGCAATGAAATTTAAAACACAACTTAAGGGGCCAGCTGGTAGCATAATGGTTAAGATACTGGACTCCTACATGGTTTATGGGGGTTCAAGTCCTGGGCCCAGAGGCCTGAAACATGTTGGGCACACGTGGGTGTATACCCAGGATCCTGACAGGAGAATGGAGGAGAAAGGACTGTAGCATGGCCTTCTCCAGTGGGGGCAGGGGGTGTTGGGGGGGAGGGAATGATTTCTGTCTGTCTCTGTATGTCTCTGGCAAGTGCATGCACTCTGTAACAAAACTCTCTTCCAAACAAAACAAAACAAAACAAAACAAAACAAAACAAAGCAACAAATCTCTTCCACAACTCAAAAAGGTTCTAAGTCATACAATAAAGTGCATTTGAAAATAATTTTTAAAATTTATGTATTAACACAAAATATCAATTATATTAATTTGCTGTAGGCAAAGAGGAGGAAAGGAATCCCTGATGATCTCCATAGGAAAAAAAATAAATTCATAACAGTTTAATCACCCTTAAAATTATTTTGTACCTCCTTTTTCTTAGCACTTTATTTTTGCATGTGCCCTGATTATAGTATTTTCCTAATTCTTTATATGATCTTTTGTGTCTTTACTCAGTTTTTTTTGTTGTTGTTGTTGTTTTTTGGCTTTTACACTGTCTTGTCATTATAGCTGGGCTTTTCTGTCTTTTAGTTTTTGGAAGTAGGAGGCGCAGATTAAAATGTCCCTCTTTCTGATTGTGTGTCCTTCTAAATAAGGCATTAAGCTTATCTAACTAAAGAAGCCTTGTAAGATGAGCAGAAAGGCCATTTACTTTCCCTTTTCATGGACTTAGGGAAGAGCATCCCACTCCCTTCTACGGAATAGGAGAGGCCCCCAAAGATTTGTGCAAGCAGGGGAATGATAAGTCATTTTTGTACCTACTTTCCCTCCCCAAGGCCATGGGAATCAATTGGGTTGAATTATTTTCCATATTACTTTGGAAAAACTAAGGAGATGTGGCATGAAGAATTAGAACAATCCCAGATATTGATCTGCTTTTTAAAAATACAATATTCATTTTGTAAATTTAAGCATTATATTTGAAAACGATTGTTTGACGTTTTAAAAATCCAAGTCACCTCAATTTCAACTGCAGAACTAAATGGACATGAAAGTATTCTATGCTGGGTTTATATTGATGAGGAGTTGGATCTTACTTCCAAAATAGAATTCCTCTGTGTTGCTCTGAGTGTGCCGTGGAGCAGTGGCCGCACATGATAGGTCCTTTCATCTTGGATTGTGAGCTCTCCGAAGGTGAGGAGCGAGTCTATTTACACCGACAATTTAATAGCACTTACTTCAACCCTGTGCACAGTTAGGCACCTAATTAGGTTTTTTGTTTGTTTGTTTGTTTGTTTTTAATGGCAGATGTTCAGTGATGGAAATTATGCTGATCCTTTTTCTTTTTTTAATTTTAATATTTTTTTATTTTAGGTTTCTGCCAAAGGGCACGTGTGCTCCTTGGAGAGAGACGAAGACAGTGAGGGGAGAAGAGAGAAATCACTTTCTGGGGGAAGGCCATGCCACAATCCTTTCTCCTCCACTGTCTTCCTGGGATTTTTTGCACCCACATACACACATACACTCCTGGCATGAGTTTTAGGCCACCAGGTCCAGGACTTGAACCACAATTGGCCATGTGGGAGTCCAGTGCCTTAACTACCCAAGCCACCTGCTGGCCCCACGTGTGCTGATACTTGAATCTAGTGTTTAACTATCCTGTGGAAAAGAGGGCATAGCACAAGAATTCAGAAAAAGATGCAGCATATATGACACTAACCTGATTAAAGATTAGAAGCATTCAATACCATCTTTTTCTTCCTGATCGTAATGCTGGCCCCTTGGTCTCAGAGGCCACTCTGACCTGCTTAATTAATTAGTAAATACTGCAGACTTCACGGAATGCCAGCCACCTTCAAACAGCTCGTGGTGTTTATCAATAAGGTTTTGTCTTTTCACCCTGTTAAGTAAACCGTGCTAGCTCCCACATGTCATTGCATTTTGTCCCTTTTCATAATATATAGTATTCTTTGTATCTAATTGTTGGACACGATGTTTTGGGGCATATTGAAATTTGGCTGAAATGGCTATTTATTCTGAAAGCAATCTTAATTTTTTTTCATTTTTCTCTGGCTTAAATGATTCTCTCCTCAGTGATTAACTGCTCAGAGCAAGACCTTTTAGTCAACAAACATCTTGTTCCTGGTTCACAGGGGTAAGATATTGAGCATGGAAACGGGATGTTATACCATTTCTAGTGGTAAAGAGGCATTTTCCATCTTTGGGACTTTGTTGTTGCAATGGAAAGTGTGCAGCTTCCTTTCTGGTTTCTAATTTGAGACAAGCCATTGACTTCTTTTTGTCATAGACTGTTGACTTGTAGCTTACAGACCTCATCAGTAGCTGAACTGGTGGGGACTCTTGCCAAACTGTATCTCTGATAATCAGGGTGTGAGTCATTGGCTTCAATCATTAGATGCCTCTTTCCTGAAGTAGTTAGGGAGAGTAGAAAAAGACACATTCCTGACTGATGGGCCTATTTGCTTTAAATCTAGATTCTGGAGACAAAACATTCTCCTGCCCATGTTTTTTCCTCCCAAATTGAAACAGTACATTAGTATGTTAATAACATATTCAGAATGGTCTCTTAAAACTACAGTAACCCCCCCACCTCTTTTCCATGGTCTCACATTGTGTGTTTTCAGTTAGTGTTTCAGAACAGTACATTATCTTGAGAGAGAGAGAGATCTCTTTTACATAACAATTGATAGCATATTTTTTTTTAGGGGGGAGAGGTTTTTGCTATAAGGCGCATGCGCTCGCCAGAAAGACAGAGAGAGACATAGAGACAGAAAGCAAGAAATCACTCCTCAGGGAGGATGGCCACGCTGCAATCCGTTCTCCTCCATTCTCCTCTCGGGATCCTGGGCACGCACGCACATGCGCCCGGCGTGAGTTTAAGCCACTGGGTCTGGGACTCGAACTGCGGTAGACTACATGGGAGTCCAGCAACATAGCCATTACGCTAACTGCTGGTCCCGATAGCATATTGTTATAATTGTTTTATTATTAGTTATTGTTGCTAGTCTCTGGTTGTGCCTGATTTATAAATTAAACTTTATCATAAGTATGTATGTATAGGAAAAAACAGTTTATTTACCTTTTGACTTTTTAAAAAAAGTGACCTTGGTATAGGGTACAGCACTATCCACTGTTTGAAACGCCCACTGGGGGTCTTGGGTTGTATCCCCACAGATGAGAGATGACTACTATATCATTTATCCTCATTTTTGGAAAATTTCAATTTAGTAAGCTGCCTTTTAAAAATAGTTATATTATTCCGAATTCAAGAGGATAAAAATGTATACAACCAAACACCTCTCTCCTAGTCTCATTCTCCATGTTCTCAGTTTCCACTCCCCTCACTTTCTACAAATAACAGTTGTAACTGGTAATTTGTGTGTGTTCTAGACTTATTATATATTTGCAGATCCTTTTTAACAAGGGTCAGACCTAATCTCAGTGCCCCAATTTATGCATGTCCATGTTCACTTGACTTTCATAAAGTGTCTTACTATGAAGTGACATTTAACAATGTGCATGTTGAATCTGGGTACTTTTTGCTTGGCTTTGCATTCATCTTTCCACTTATGTTTTGAAGAGAAATTTCATATTTTCTTTGCTCTAATTCTGGTTGCCAGGATGGCTGAGTGCCATTCCTGGAAGGGGTGTGTGTTAGAGTTGGCACAGACAGAAAAACTGGCACAGGAAAAGGAAACCATTCCTGTGTCAAGGAGATTTATCTATTCATTATTTTAAAAATTATTATTGTTACCATCATTGACCATTAGTTGTGTGTATGATCTGGGTCCTGGACACCATTCTAAATAAAGAAGAAGGCATGTCCCTTTGTAGTGCCCAAGGGAGTCTCAACTGGGAATGTTGGGATTCTGTCCCTGGTAAGATCTTTAGCGATAAGTAGAAAATAGTCTAGTTCAATTGTTTTCAAAAGGTATTCTGTAGCCTACTCTGTAGGCTGTAGGTTCTTTAGAGGTAACTCAGGGGCCAGTTAGTGAAGGGGAGGGGAAGGGACATAACTCTACTACTTTTATCTCTTTTATATATGGTGGCCTTGTAGGATTTCTATTGAAGAAATATTTCAATAGCTTTAAAGAAGTAGCTCTAGAAGAATAAATGTCTTAGCTGGAATCAAGTACTCTGTGCTCTTCAGTGTCTCATTTTCAATTCCAACAAAGACGTGTTCTCTCGTTTTTCTTGATGAATAGTGACAGTGCTTTTGTGGTGACATGGAAAGAGCCCAATCTTCCAAGCCAGAGGACTTGGTTGGAATCTCTGTTTCACCATCACCTTGCTGTAAGGCTTTGGGCAAGTCACTTAGCAGCTCTGCCTTTTAATTTTCTCATTTTTATAAAGATGGTAATAGCTATCCTATTTGTTAGGTTGTTGTGAAGTTCAGAGATATGAGACAGATTGCCTAGTACAAACTTTGTCACGTAATAATGTTCATCTAATGAAAGGCATTCAACATGAAAGATAGAATTTGTGACCTAGTGAAAGAAATCAAGGTGATACAAGTCAATAAAGGGAAAGAGAATGACAAAAGGTACGACAATCTGATGGGAACTAGTTGCAGCCCATTTTGTAAAACTGATATGATTCTGGAAAAGTGCAAATATATGTTATTTAACTGACTTACAGTTTTGATGAAGTAGAGGAAAATCACTATTTAAAGGGATTTTTGTAGGAGCTTTTTTTTAAAGGTAGGGATCTCCTTATGGAGTGAATAATGTCCTATTTTATGTTGTCTAGATTTGAGTTTGTTTGTTTTAGAGATTTTTGTTATAGGACGCATGCACTGACTGGAGAGACACAAAGTGAGAAATCACCCCCTGGGGATGGCTACACTGCAATCCCCTCTCCTCCAGTCTCCTCAGGATTTGGGGCACACATGCACATATACCCAGTGTGAGTTTTAAGTTGCTGGGTCAGGGACTGGAACTGCAGGTGACCATGCAGGAGTCCAATAATGTAAATATTATGCCATCTGCTGGTCCTGAGTTTTTGAGTTTTATATACTTTTTTCTTTTACTTTTGATTTATTATTATCATTGCCTTTTAATTTGACCAGAGAGAGACACAGAGAGAGAGAAAGTGAGAAAGTAAGCAGCCAGGTATGGGATGCGAACTGCAGTGAGCCATGTGGGAGTCCAGTGCCTTAACCACCAGCCACTTGCAGGTCCCAAGTTTAATATGTTCTTTTCTTTCTTTTCCTTTTTTTTTTTAAGTTTTCTTATTTATTTCTTCTAAGAGAGACAGAAAGAGACAAAGAGAAAATCACCCGTAATAGGTCTGCATACTGCTAACTACCCATCTCATGTGGCCCAGATCACAGGCATGGGTGTGTACCCAGAGTGTCCAGGGAGGGCCTTTCTCAGGTGGGTCTGTTTGTATCCCCACTGCAACCCTGACCCCCCCCTAAACAATGTTTCATATGTCATTAGCATTCAATAAATTCAATATATTTCACTAAATTCCATTCAGATAAAGCCTATTCATTCTTACAACACTAGCTACCTTCAGATTAATTAGACTGTGAAAGAGTTAAACATTAAGCTATCACAATATTAGGAAACTCATATTATTATTATTATTATTATTATTATTATTGAGAGAGAGACTTTTGCTATAGGGTGCATGCACTCACCAGAGAGACAGAGACAGAAAGTGAGAAATCACCTCCCCCAGGTGGCTGGTCACACCCTAATCCTTTCTCCTTCAGTCTCTTCTCAGGATCTTGGGCATGCATGCACACGTGCCTGGAATGAGTTTTAAGGCGCCGGATCCAGGACTCAAACCCACAGTCGACTACATTTTGAGAGTCCAGAGACATAACATTCATGCCATCTGATGGCTCCAAAACTCATATTTTGAATTTAAAATAGGAAGTTAATTGTTGATGTCAATAACACATTTAAGACACCTATGTAACAGCAATAACATAAAAGATATTCATTAAGTTAAATATTAAAAATATTACTAGGGGCCCTGCAGGTGGTGTGGTGGTTAGGGTGCTAGACTTCCACATGGCCAACCGTGGTTCAAGTCCTGGACCTGGCAGCTTGCTCTTTTACTTTCCCTTTCTCTCTCTCTCTGTCTGGTCCAATTAAAAAATAAATAAATAATAATAGCAAATAAAATTAAGTAATTCTTTTAAAAACTATTACTAAAATTAGCAAGATAATATTAAGCATTTTAAAGGTAATTTAGACAGAGTTCGTCCTAGTTGCAATATTCTCCCCCAAAATTTGACATCTGAGAATTTGAAAGGCATATCAAAATACTTTCTTTCATGTACTATTTTACTTATTTTGTTTTATTAATAGTTTCCTGGTTGTCTCATTCCTATTTAATTGATTTATATTCTCCATACAGGGAACAGAAAAAGAGGACAAATGGTAGATCTCTGGGGACCTGCCATATTTAAGGAACCAGTAAAGAAGGAGAGCTGCTAAAGAGACTGAGAAAGGCCAAGCAAAGATTCAAGGGAATGCCAAGAGAGAGGCATTACCTAGGCCTAGGGAGGAAGGCTGAAAGTTTTGTATGTGACAGTTTTAAATGCTGAAGAGAGGTTAAATGGGATGAGGTCAGAGAATAGGCCACTGGACTTAGAAATTAAGTGGATGTTGATAACCTTTGTGAAAAGAATTTCTGTAAAAAGGAAAGAGCAGAAGCAATTTGCAATGGGTCGAGATAAGTAAGAGGATGCAGTAAACATGGCCTAGCTTGTAAGCAATGTGATTGCTGGTGAAAAGGACGCTAGAAATAACGGAAACTGGGTCAACAAAAGAGAATATGACTATTTTACAACTAGCTGTGTGTTTTATTGCTGTTTGTGACAAATAATCTCCCTTACAAGGCAGTTTTCTTCTCTCTCTAACTTACATTAAACAAATCTGGAACAGTTGGCACTTTTTTCGAAAGATTTTAAAGAAAATCGTGGATTTTTCTCTTAGTCTTAAGTATAAAAATCACTTACATGGATGTCTTTGTATTGAACTAGACCTCCATTCTTAGAATGAACACCATAATGTTATGATGTTTTGTTCTTTTATTGCCTCCTGAGGTCTAATTGGTAATATTTTACTTGCTTAAATTTTGCTATTGTTCCTTTCTTTCTCCCCTTTCTTCCCTTCCTTTTCTATTTTGAAATTTTCTTCAATCGAGTGTGCACTTGCCAGAGAAAGACAGAGAGACAAAGAGACAGATATAGGTGAAGGAGAAAACACCTCTCAGTAAGTCGTACTTATGCCATTATCTCTTCTCTTTCTTCTCTCTATCCTTGGTATTTTGGGCACGCACATACCCAGCATGTATTTCAAGACACTGGGACTGGGATTTGAGCCTTGTAATTGACCATGTGGAATCTGGCTCTTTCTCTTTCTCTTCTCTACTTCTTCTTATTTTTTTAAGAATTATTTATTTAACTTTATTTATGATTATTATATTTGAATTTGCTATAGGATGCGCTCACCAGAGACAGAGACAGAGACAGAGAGAGAACACGAGAAAGCAAACCACCAGGTCTGGAACTTGAATTGCGCTTGGCCCTGCGGGAGTCCAGCCTTTAACCACCATGCCCCCTGCTTGCCCCAGAATCTGGCTCTTTTAACAAACAGGTTATGTGGCTGGCCCATTTTTGTTTTAGATGTAGTCTTATTTTTGCTATACTTCTCAGCCTCCCAGCTGGAACTACAGGAATACACCAACACATTTGGCTCCTTTTTAGGGCCTCTCTGTCTTGTTCAGGCCAGCCTTGAGCTCATTACCCTCCTGCCTCAGTCTTCTGAGTCGCTTGAACCAGGTGTGGAACCCAAGCTTCCCATGTAGTCCCAGCCTGTGGAGCACAGCATCTCAGCAGTGCATAATACAGTTCTGGCTAGCCCAGCTTCTTTACTTGTAAGTGACTATAATTTGTGTGTGTGCACAATACTATCTTGGTAATAGTTTGGTATTGGGATTGTAAAATAATTGAGTCTTTCTATCATTGTACAGTTTGGGGACTGTTTAAATAAGGCACAATAGTTTCTTCCCGTAAGTCTTATTAAAACCAAATATACAAAGTACATGGGTCAGAAAAAAAAAATCTACCTATGTCTGGTACTTTTTAGGGATGAAACTTTAATCATCTTTTCAGTGTATTTAGGGTCACTGGTCTATTCAAGCTTTCTATCTTTTCTGTCAGGTTTGGTGACTTATTCAGAAAAAAGTCACAGTTAGGTTGGGGAAAAACTAGTGTATTTTAGCCTAAGGAGAAGTAACTAGTGGATGAGATGGAGTTTATGATGAAACTATAATCTTGTAAGTGAGGAGAAATATTATTCTAGTGAAAAGAGTGATTGATTGAAGAATATAATTGATAGGGCCAGAAAGAAGCAGATATTTGTCTCTGAACTTGAGAAAAGGAGATAAGGATGGACAATGCAAGAACTAAATTTAGAGGTGGATGAAAATTGACTAGTTAAGGGGAAAGGGAAGAAAGCAACCATTTATTCACTTATTCTATGCAAGGCACTATGCAATGTGCTGTGTAGAAATAATCACACTTTCTTCCTGTAAGAACTCTACGAAGCAGGCTTTATTCTCTGTATTCCATAGATAAGGATCCAGATAGGTTCAATAATTTGCACAAAATGTCACTTCTGGAAAATAGAAAACTTTTCTTAGTATTTAGTTGATATGACTATAGATATTTAAGTCAAAATATTTATTTTTGTTTACTGTGACTGGGCATAATATATCTACGATTATGCATATATATGTGTGAATATTTGCATAGAACTACACAACTTCATGTAGACCTTATTTGTAACTAAACCTCCAAATAGGTAATAAGGTCGGTTGTATATTTTAATGTTCATGTGAGCAAATTCTACATTTAGGAGCCTTCTCTAGATAATGGTAATAGTAACAATAATAATAACTTCTTTTACTGAAGGACTATGTACTTGCTAGACAATTTACATTTATTATATTTATCACCTTGCAACAATATAAAAGGTAGAACTGTTATCAACATTTTATAGATAACTTATTGAAGCTCAGAGAATTTCAGAAACTTGCTTACTATCATGTTGCCGATGTATTTCTCAGAAATACAGCCAACATTCAAACTTCACTTTTAAAAACTGTAGCTCTGTATGTATTAGACACTATTGCTTTTGTGATATTCATTTATTATCTATCAAAATTATTTAGGATGCTATTTTCCTTTCACAGAAGTCACTATAATGATTATTACTTACTTCTCTGATTCAGTTCTGTGAATCTTTGATTGTTGGAGGGTTTTTGTTATGACTTTCCTATGTATTCTTTGCATACCATAGTTTATTTGAATAATCAACATAAAATAGCAACAGATTCTCACTTGCATTTCTGAAATAGCCAGCCCAGTTACCGTGCAGAGGGTATCTGTGTACTCTCACCAAATGTTTGTGGACAATGTTTATGATCCTCTGACCAGTGCTTGTCCACTCAACAGGACTGAAGAAACTGCACCTGTTTATCGGCACAAAAATGAAAAACGTAGCATTTAAAACAAATCTTGTGGCCATATGACTGGTGATTTTTCTACCTTGGTAGAAAACAACTTTATGTACATCTTGGGAAATCCACATTTTAAGAAAACTTCAGACACATTTTTAAGGATCACACACAGTTACTTACTTATCCACTCCCTTTTTCTCTTCTCTTTCACTTTTCTGCCTCTGTGCCCACAGCACGTGAAAGCATTGAAAGAAAATAAGAATCTTAAACTCATAAACATACCTGCTTACCATCTGGCAGGCATCCCAGCAGTCTGGTGATCTCCTTAGTTATCCAGCAGATAGTAGAAAAACAAGAGTCCTGTGAAGATTTCACATGTTGCCATATCCCTGCCAGATGGTGATTTGTAAAACATGGACAAATTGCACTGGCTCCACTTCCCTCCGACAATCACAACAGAAACACTGCAGCAATGGTGTTTAATTTGAAAGCAACTTCAATGGAGTAACTTTTGAGGTATAAATATCTCAAGATTATCAGTGTGAAATGTGACACGATCTCCATAGAGCTGGTCCTTCATGAAGCAAGTGTTCTATGCTCTGGTATTTCTAGGATTCTCCACCCCCACCTCCTCCCAATAAAACCTATGGAGGGTTAGGAAATAGCAACCTGATGGGACATCTGATTAGTAAGATTCTTTGCCACAACATGATGTTTTCCTCTCATCTAATGGTGGGCAAGAGAACTAAAAATTATATTGATAATTCTGCCAAGTAGGCAACTTACTTCACATTGTAACATAAAGAACTGAATGTGGGCAGAAGCAGGAAATTCTATTCTCTAGATGTTAGTAAAGCAGTACGTAAAAAGTGTACTTTTCCATTCTTTCAGTTGTTCTTTGTGGTCATCTCACAACACTCAAATCACTGGTCAGTTTAGATGGAAAATGTCAAACAAGAGGTTTAACACTGAGTAAATAAACCTCCAGTTTGTGGTTCTAACTTTTCCAACGAGGTTTAGTTTCAAAGCATATTTGGCCAAAGAGGGATATATGTTCAACCCTCTCAATGATTCAGAAGTCCAAGTGGACTTAGCTGACTAAAGCTTTGCTGATATTGAGGGGAAATAATAAAAGAAAACAACTCCTTTTCCCTTCTGCAGCAGAGGCTTACTCAGTTTCTCCTCCCTCTCAATAGAGAATGTACTGCCTACCTTTTCCTTATGCTTATGATATCGATGCAAAGATTTTACATAACTACCATTTTTTGGTAAGTGCTTTATTGAAATATAATTTAAATTGAGATATAATTGTATAAGATTCAATTAAAATGTAGAATTAAATGATTTTTTTTTAGTACATTTAGAGAGTTGGACAAACGTCACCACAATCCATTTTGGAACATTTTCATCACCCAAAAGGAGATCTCCTATCCAGTAACAGTCAATCCTCATTTCTTCACCAACCCAGACAGCAACAGTAAATGCTAATCTATTTTCTATCTTAAAAGTGCTCGGGTAAAGGGAATTTCTTTCTCCCCATTATTAAAGGATTGAATCTTTAAGTTTGCTTAAACTAGCAATAAGTTAACAACAACAAAAAAAAGATTTATTTACATGAGTAAGAGCATCAAAGAAAAATGAGAACTCAATAACCAAATGAGGCCCAGAAGGTTATGTACCCTAATTCACAGGACAGAGGGAACTGGGGTATGCAGGCAAGCTAGGGAGAGCAAATGATTATGAAAGGAAGAAAGAAAGAAAAAAAGAAAGAAAGAAAGAAAGAAAGAAAGAAAGAAAGAAAGAAAGAAAGAAAGAGAGAGAGAAAGAAAGAGAGAAAGAAAGAGAGAAAGAAAGAGAGAAAGAAAGAGAGAAAGAAAGAAAGGGAAAGAGAAGAGAAGAAAAGAAATAGTACTTCAGAAAAATAGATAATAGCCGGCTTGTAGGAAATAAAAACTTCCGATCTGTTGTAGGTTAGATTTCTGTTGTATGTTAATGTCCCTCAATAGATAACAACACCAGAAAGGGTTTTTAAGACAATTGGCTTCCTTCTGGAGAATGTGCCTGTACTCATGAAAAAGGGAAATTCAGAAAAGTTCCCCCCCCCCCCTTGCATTTGCTGTTTTCCCTAATGCTTTCAGTTTGAAATAATCATCTTAATAGTGAAGTATATTATGGAATGATATTTTCTGGACTCTTTCAAGAGACTTGTCCATTCTGACAGTCCAAGTAAGTGCAAGCATGTAATATGTGGTCTTTGTAACTGGCTTTCTTTTGGTGTATTGTTCCCAAGGTTCTTTCATATTGCAGTATATGTAAACACTTCAGGTCTTCGTATTGTTAAAAAATATTTCGTAGTATGGATATACCACATTTTACTTACCCATGTATCAGTTGATGGGAACCTAGGTTATTTCTTCCTTTTGCTATTAGGATTAATATGGTCATGGACATTCAGGAGGTGTTAAGTTTCTGTGTGGGTAGATAAAGTTATGTTTCTTTGGGGTATATACCTAGGAATGGAATTGCTGGGTCATTTGAACACTGTGTTTAACCTTTTTTAAGAACACAAGAACTGCTTTTATTTATAATTTTTTGCTTTGTACAAGTGAGAGAAATAATTAGAAACTAAACTCATTGAATTCCTGTGGTCCACTATTTTAATTCTTATTCTGGAATAGTGTATGGCCATGGATTTTAGAATTAAATACACTTAAATTTGAATCCCACCTGCATCACCTATAAACTCTATGATCTTGGACATATGACTTAAAACCTCTAAAATTGCATTCTATCATCTGTAAAATGAGGATATAACACCGATTTTGCTTCGATTTGTGTGCATGGAACTGGATGATGTACCAGCACCACTCACACCATGTTGGTCAGGCAGTAGCTTACCAATAAATGTTACCTTCTTTAGTTTCTTTACTTTTTCCTCCTGAGTACCTGAGGTATAGAGACTGGCTTAAGAAAAGCTCTTTCAGGGGCTGGCAGGTGACATAGTGGTTATGGCACTGGATTTCCACATAGTCAACTGTAGTTGAAGTCATGGACCCAGCAGCCTGAAAAAAATCACACCAGGCACAGGCGTATGCATTCTCAAAATCCTGAGGAGAATGGAGAAGAAGAGATTGTGGTGTGGTCATACTACCTGGAAGGTGATTTCTTACTTTCCTTCTCACTATTTCTGTTTCTCTCCAATGAGGGCACATGCCCTATAGAAAACCTTAACAACATTCTCTCTAAAAAAAAAAAAAAAAAAAAAGAAAACTTTAACAACAACAACCAAAAAAAAAAAGGAAAGAAAGAAGCTCTTTTGGAATGATTTAGGTATTCACATGAGGACACTCTTGGCTGATTCTTAGGCTCCTGAAAATAATTTTTTATGTTTATTCTTCAGGACTATATTTTGATCATTCAAAAACATTAAAAACAATATCTATAAAATATTGTTTGCTGTGACTTTTTCAGAATGTAAATGTTAAAAAGTAGAGACTTTATAAGCACTGTTATAAAGTTGTGTCAATCACATTTTAGCATTTGGGGATTCATTCCACAGGTTAGAAAGTCTCACAAAAAAATTGATATGTAAAGAAAGTACAGGGGCCAACAGGTGGTGTAGTGGTTAGGTGCTGGACTCACACATAGCCAACTGTGGTTCAAGTCCTAGACCCAGTGGTTTGAGATTCATACCAGGTACATGTGCATGCATTCCCAAAAAAAACCCCAGGAGGAGAATGAAAGAGAAGGGACTGCAGGACCATCCCCTCTGGGGGTTGATTTCTCGCCCTCTGTCTCTCTGTCTTTCCCTGTCTCTCTGGCAAGCAGACATGCCCTATAGTAAAAATCTCTAAAAACAAACAAACAAACAACCCAAAAAGTATGAATCTGAGAGTTTCTACTTAGATGTTTCAATCTGAGTTTTTTTGCATAAAGAGATAGTTTATTTATGGTTTGCGACTCTGGGTCCTGGCCCATTTGGTAAAGTGATATCCATTTAGTGCCATGGAGATGAGTAGGACTTCCTAAAGAAGATGTTAAAAGTCACAAATATATAAAGTATTTAAGACATTGTTAGGAATGTCCCCTGATTTCAGCATAAACTGTGCTTATAGCACATAGCTTGACATTAGTGTATGAAAATCATCAGCACAGGGAATTTGTTAATTTTCTCAAGAATAGAATACCATTTGAAATAATCCGTGTGCAAAACATGGCTTTATACATAACCTAAATGCTTTTTGCTTCATTTATCTTTCTTTTTATTGCTTGAATGCTATGGGGGCATACACTTGCCAGAGACAGAGAGGGAGAGACACTGGGAAAGTGAGACCCACTCCCGGTGGGGGGAGAGTGGCCATGCCACCCATCCCTTCTCCTCCATTCCCCTTTTGGAATTTTGGGCACACATGAACACGTGCCGGTGTGTTTCTCAAGCTGCTGGGTCTGAGAGACTTGAACTGCTCAATAGGATCCAGCTCCTTGATTTCCACATCACCTGCTGGCCCCTTTATGTTTCATTTGAAGTCAGTTTCCATTAAATCCACCTCATAGCCAGTTTTCTCCCTGCCGCACCCCTCTAACTTTCTACACTATCCCAGGGGGGTTCACCTCAGCGTACATGTGTGACCAGTGACAATGACATGTTTTCTTGCACCATCCTGCTGACCCTTTGAAACTAGAAGTATTTGAAAAAAATGAAGAAAGTTTTATTCACATCTCTAAATGGGGGTGGGAAAGAAGAAAAGGAAAATGTGAGTAAGTTAGATGTGATTCATATATAAATACTTGTTTATTCTTCAATTTAGACAGTCTCTTAAACCTTTTCTTATAGTTCTAAGTTACAAGGTGAGGTAGCATTTAAGTTTTACTATGTTTTTATAATTAATTTGCCTTTATTAATTGAATGCATTGTCATAATATTTTTAATTTTTTATCAAACCAAAGAAGAATATTTTAATTCTGATAATCATCTCAATTTAACTTATTAAAAACATACTACAATTATGATATCACAGATATTAATAAGCTTGGTAAAACCTTCCCAGGATAACTCATGCTTTCTTTTGAAAGAAATTTGAATTTCAAGCCTAGATTACTTCACAGTGTCATTTTAAATCAATAACATCTGGAAGGGTAAAAAAATTCCTCCAGCTCCTCAGAATAGATTCCATTTCAAGCCCGCCAGAAAATTTAGACCTGCTGCAAGTTTAAATTTTACATCACTACTTTTTTTTTTTTTGTAATTCTCTACTTGCCCACTCCTCCCCTCTGATTATATTCTCCTCCCCTCTCTTAAATGTGTCTATTACCCTCAGGCTTTGACCTTGGGCAGACTGTGAGCACAAAGTCATGTTATTTAGAGTGAAGTAACACCAGTAGTCAGGAAGGAACAATGTAGTTCAAGCCAGATAAAATAAATCTCTCATTTCCTGTCAAGGGACTGAGCCAAAAGCAATGATGAGAGACAGAGGGGGCAAACCGCGCAACTCGAAACACAGACGTCGGGATAGACACAACCACAAGCCTCCCCTGAATACAGACAACAAAACCAAAAACAGCCAGAGTGACAGGAGGCACATAATAGCTATGGAATAAATCAAAACACATGAATCAGAGGGGGTCCATGGAGCTCCCCTGACTACAGAAACAACGTATTTGAATTGTTTGAGGAGGGACTCCCAAGGACAAGACTGAACCACATAAGGGATTCCCCTGTAGAATGTGAGAATTCCACCAAGTTGAAACACACCTGTGTAGCTGCCACTTTTAACCAAGTCATCTTTATAATGAAAACCATACACACTGGTTTCAGCATAAGGGATGTTCCACATGGCACATTTTTCAAATATCCAGGGGAAAGAACCCTCCCCTTGTTCACTTCAACAGACGTACATAGTAGTGATCATTGTCCTCATCTTTAATCAAGTTGTCTTTAAATGACTGCTGACTTATTAGACAAACACCAATAGAATACATGCTATGTACAAGTGTTAAAATTATTTCAAATATTTAATCCTTTTAATCCTTGAAACAACACCATGAGGGAAGTATTGTTGTGGGTTTTTTTTTTCTTTTTTTTTTTTTTTATAAATGGAAAAACTAAGGCACCGAGAAGTGAAGTAATTTATCCAAGGTCACATGGCTAGTAAGGGGTATAGTCTAGATGGGATCCCAAGCAGTGGGAGAACAGAGTCTAGCTCCCTTTTTTTTTTTTTTCTTTTCTTGGAGAGGTTTTTGCTATAGGGCGCGTACGCTCGCCAGACAGAGACAGAGAGATAGAAAGCGAGAAATCACCCCCCAGGGGGGATGGCCACGCCGCAATCCCTTCTCCATTCTCCTCTCGGGATCTTGGGCATGCACGCACACGCGTCCAGTGTGAGTTTTAAGCCACCGGGTCCGGGACGCGAACCACGGTCGACTACGTGGGAGTCCAGCGACATAGCCATTACGCTAACTGCTGGTCCCAAGTCCAGCTCCCTTAATTACTGGGCTTTGCTGAATACATAGTCATATTCCACTAGTATGACATTTTAATAATCTTAGTTGTTTCCAAGGCTGCCTGCTCAGGTTCGGTTTTTTTTTTGGAATCTGTTTCAAAAGCACAATGAGACTTCTGAAATGTTTGCATTTTATCCAGAAGAAATACATAACAATATTAAAAACATACATTCATCATAATACTGAATATCTGACTTTTTTCCAGGGCTCTTCTAAGATGACAAGAGAATGAGATTCATTCATTCATTCATTTATTCTTTCGGCAAATACTCATTACAAGCTTACTATCTGCTGGGCACTGTGAGAGGTGATGGTATAGGTTTTATAGTTGGTATAGATCATTTTAGGTTCAGTTTGACACAATATACTGTGTAGAAATCCTTATGAAGATAGTAAAATTCTCAAAGACTACTTTATATTTAGAGAGAACCAGGCTTTTTTCTATCCCCATAGACTAAAATATGATTTAGCCCTTGCAATCAAACATTTAGAAGTATCATGTGGAGATGGAAACATTCTTTAAGACTTTATAGCCAAAGACTGGGACCAGCAGACGGTGTAGTGGTTACATCGCTAGATTCCCACAAGGCCAATTATGGTTCAAGAGCTTGACCCAGTGGCTTGAAATTCACACTGGGCAAAATGTGCGTGCATGCTCAAGATCTTGGGAGGAGAATGGCAGACAAGGGATTGATGAATAGCAACCCCCCCTGGGGGGATTGATTTCTCACTTTCCCTCTCACTGTGATTATCTCTCTCTCTCTCTTTCTGTCTCTCTGCTATGAATGCATATGCCCTAAGGCAGAAACCTCTCCAAAACAACAACAACAAAAAGACTGTATACCCAAAGACTCTGGCCACTTAGTGCCATTATGATGAGGTATATGAATACTTTAGAAGAGTGTGCCTCTTGTAGGAATTTTTTTTAATTTTAAAATTTTCATTATTCTTATTTTTTTAAACATTCAGTCACTATACATCATTTGTAAAGAGAATTTATCCAACATGAAATACATCTCAGACCAGTCCAGTTGAGGATACTATACACATTATCATCAACAGGTAATAAACCATTTATGTGTCCCACAAATGTCTTGCCTCTCTATTTTTCTCCCTGATTTCCGTCCCTATATTCGTCCCTTCTCCCACCCTCCTTCCACACTGTCTCCAGCATCCATAACTATTTTCACCACTTTTATGCCCTCCAGTCTTTCAGTCTCCACCATAGAGTGTGGAAAGTCGATATATATTAAGTGGAGACATACAGTATCTTTCTTTCATAGCCTGGCTTGCTTTGCTCAGTGATAAATCTTCCATATTTGACCACTTTCTATCAAATGCCAGTGTCTTGCTGTTTTTTTTTTACGGCTGAATAGTATTACATGGAGTATATATGAGCTACACGTTTTCAATCCATTCATCTTTTCATGGACATTTGGGTTGGTTCCATGACTTAGCAATTGTGAATAATGCTGCAATAAATATTGATGTGCAAGCACTTTTCTGACTGAGCATACTCCTGGCCATTGGGTAGATATGCAGGAGTACGACTGCTGGATCTTATGGTAGTTCTATTTGTAGGTCTCTGAGGAACCTTTATATTGTTTTCCACAGTGACTGGATCAATTTACATTCCCACCAACAGTGTAGGAGAGTTCCCCTTTCACCACAACCTGCCAACACTTATCATTTTTTTGTATTTTTAATCTTTTCCATTCAGACAGGGGTTAGGTGATGTCTCACTGTGTTTTTAATCTGCATCTCCCTTATGATGAGGAATGTTAAGTATTTCCTCATATGTCATCCTTAGAGAGGTTTTTGTTCAGCTCATTTTCCCATCTTTTAATTGGGTTAATCTTTTTTTTTAGGGGTGGTTAATCCACTTGCGTTCCCTGTGTATTTTGGTTATCAGTCCCTTATCTGAGGCATAGTTTACAAAAATATTCTCCCATTCTGAGGGCTGTCAATTCACACTAATTACTGTGTCCTTTGCTGTGCAGGAACTTCTTAATCTGATATAATCCCACTTGTCTATTTTGAGGATTATTGCCTGTACTTTGGGAGTCTTATTTAAGAAGATTGCCTACCCCAGTGTCTCCCAGAGTTTTCGCAGTATTTTCCACCAGTAGTTTTAGTTTTAGTTTGAGGTCTTAGGTTCAGATCTTTGATCCATTTTGAGTTGATTTTTGCTAATGGCGAAAGGTGAGGATTCAGTTTCATCTTTCTACAGGTGAATACCCAGTTTTACCAGCACCATTTGTAAAGAGGCTTTTCATTGTACAAATTTTTCTAAGAAGCATAAAAATCTTAATTTGTAGTCTTCTGTGGTTCTCTTTGTCTCTCCTAGACTGTAAAAGGTAGCACTATTTTGAATCAATATACTTGGTGTATAATTCTGTTATTGCACTTAACATATAATATTACACATATCAATTAGTTGTAACAATATATAGCATACTTACCTGCTAAACAAAGTTTCTCAAGTAGGGTATTATGTTTTTTTATCTTCACATTCCTGGACCCATTATACACCCTGGCATATAGGAGGTGCTAAGTATATAATTGTTAAATGAATTGATGGATACATTTTGTTTGTACATGTAAGTCAGAGGCATGTACATACACTTTTATATAATGCGCAAATTCTGAATAGTATAAAGAAATTATGCTTTTAAAATCAATGTTCATTGCTTTTATATAACATAGTTGACCCTTGAACAACATGGAATTGAACTATATGAGTCCACTTATATACAGCTTTTTCAAGAAATATTGCAGATGTATTTTTCGTTCCTTATGATTTTCTTAATAACATTTCCTTTCTTCAGATTACTTTATCATAAGATATAGTATATAATACATGCAACATATAAAATACGTGTTAATCAGCTATTTATGTTATTGGTAAGGTTTCCAGTTGACAGAAGGCTATCAGCAGTTAAGATTTTGGGGAGTTGGAAACAGCAGATTGCGTAATGGTTACCTCGCTGTACTCCTGGCAGCTTAAAACTGATGCTGGGCACATGTGCATGTGTGCCCAAAATCCCAAGAGAAGAATGGAGAAGGGATTGCGGCATAGCAATCACCCCTGGGGAGTGATTTCTCACTCTCTGTCTCACTGGTGAGTTCACGCACCCTACGGCAAAAATCTCTTAAAAAAAAAAAAAAAACAAAGATTTTGGGAAGTTAAAATTCTACGTTTATTTTTGCTTGTGTGGATGTTGGCAACTCTAAAACCTGCAATTGTTCAGTAGCCAAGTAGCCAATCATAACAACAGTGATGACATTGATAGTTTATTTAAATATTTATAAATATACTAGGCTTTCTCCTATATATATCATATGGATTATTTTATTTTAGTCCTTACCCAAATCTATGAAGTATACACAGCAATCTCCCCATCCACAGTTTCCCTTTCCATGGTTATCAGTTACCTACAGTATAGTATCATACAATAAAACGATTTGAGAGAGAGTTGTTAATCTCTTATTGTGCCTAATTTAAACTTTATCATAGGTATGCTTGTCTAGGGGAGAAAAAAAAACTTAGTTGGGGGCTGGCAGGTGGCGTGGTGGTTAAGGGCTATGGACTCCCACATGATTGACTGTGGTTCAAGTCCCAGACCTGGTCGCTTACTTTCTCATTTTGTCTCTCTCTCTCTCTTTCACTCTGCCTCTCTCTGGTAAAATTAAAATAAATAAATAAATAAATAAATAAATAAATAAATATTACTTTAAAAAATAGTATATATAGGGCTTAGTACTATTTGTGGCTTCAGGCACCACTGGGGGCCTTAGAATGTATACCCCACAAAAATGGGAGTATACGGTACATGCTTTATTATAGGATTGCATTGAAAATGACTATTACTTATGGATTTTTTTCTTTTTTTAATTTCATTTTCTTTTATACATTCAATCACATTATTATTTGGCTTACAAAATGGATATTTTAACAGGTGAACATCTCTCCCTAGTACAGTTGATAAAACTACAAGATATCATCAGATAATACCACATTTCTTTGTGCCATTAATGCTTTACCTCCCTATTTTTCTTCTAAATGTCCTTCCTCAGACCCTCCTCTTTCACACACACTATACCTGCTATTTACAACTATATACTGTGTTTCTCTATCCTTTAGTCAATTAGTTTCAGTCACAGAGTGCGAACACTCGGTGTATATATATATTAAGTGGGGACATACAATGCCTCTCCTTCATGGCCTGGCTTGCTTCACTCAGCAGTAAATCTTCCATATTCATCCACTTCCTGTCAAAAGCCAGGGTTCTGTTGTTATTTTTTTTTATGGCTGAATAGTATTCCATTGAGTATATGTGCCACAGTTTTTCCATCCATTCATCTGTTCATGGGCATTTGGGTTCTTTCCATGACTTAGCAATTGTGAATAGTGCTGCAATAAACATCGATGTGCAAGCACTTTTCTGATTAAGTATTCTTCTGTCCTTTGGGTAGATACCAAGGAGTGGGATTGCTGGATCATATGGTGGTTCTATTTGTAGATTTTTGAAGAATCTCCAAATTGTTCTCCACAGTGGCTAGACCAATTTACATTCCCACCAGCAGTGTAAGAGAGTTCCCCTTTCACCACACTCCCGCCAGCACTTATAATTTTTTATTTTTTTAAATCTTAGTCATTCTGACTGGGGTTAGGTGGTTTCTCATTGTTGTTTTGATCTGCATTTCCCTTACAATGAGGGATGTTGAGCATTTTTTCATATGCCTTTTAGCTGTTCATATGAACCACTCTCTAAAGATAGATCTATTTCTTTAAGTATATTTTCATTTAAAATATTCTTACTAATTTGAAAAGACCTAAGAAAACAAAAAAGTGAATTATTTTCCTCCTATATTTAGGAAAAATATTTGATTTTATTTCTTCTTCTTCTTCAATTTGACCAGAGAGAGAAAGAGTCAAAGAGACAGAGAAAAGGAGAGTGAGAAACCAAGCTTCCAGGTCTGGGACTTGAACTGCAGTCAGCGATATTGGAGTCTACCTCCTCAACCACCACACCACCTGTCAGCCCACTCCTCCCCTTTTTAAGAAATAGTAAACTAGTTCATGTTTAAGAGGAAGATACAGCTCACATTTGTGGTTTTATAACCAATTCCATCAAGTTTTCCATATCCATAGAGAAGGCCCGTGTAGATCAAGAAAGATTTTTTTTCAGGAAATGTGTGATTAAATAAAGGAACCTGTGCATTGTTGGGATACTAAAAACTCGATGTACCCTGCCCCATAATGAGCCTGATGGACTCTTGCTTTAATTTTTAGATAAATTCAGTAGGGAAATTCTACTGGAGGTAGCCCCACAGTACAGCTGTTAGGAGCTGTTGAACACTTTGCAGAGGAAGCAGGATCTTGAAAGGCCAACTTTGATTCCAGTCCTGGCCCCACTGGCTTCATGCTGGGTGTGCAGGGTTGTGCCCAGGAGAAGGTGGGACAGAGAATTGGAGGACAACAGATTGGAGCTTGATTAGGCCCTGTTGAGGGTGATTTCTCTTTCTCTCTCCCAGTGTCTCTCTTTGTTCCTGTATGTGCATGTACCATCTACGATAAAATAGTAAGAGAGAGGGAGAGAGAGAAAGAAAATTCTATTGGACCCATTGGACATACATGGGTGTAATGGATTATTGCCTCAGCTCTGTCATGCTTTAATTTAAATTAGAAAGATACCTTCTACAGATTTTGAATTTTAAGAGGTAAGCATTTATATTTATTATATGTTTAGCAATGTGTTTGTATAACATGTCTATATGAAATATAAACTATTTGAAAAATAATTCAGACATTCAGGTATTATATTTTCCTGATGCCCTCAATCCTTGTACATACAAGGTATCCCATAAATACTGCTTGGTCTTTTGCTTTCTGGTATTTATTGACCTTTTTACCTCTATGCTTTGTCTTCTGTTGACAAAAAATGAGACTTTTGCTTAATTTAACCCAGGATGTTTCCTTTAAACAAAAACAATTACTTCCTTACTACAGGAAATTTATGACCCAGAAAGTCTGTGGAGACAATTCATCTCTTTAGGTAGCTAGCAACACAATGAATGCCTAAGGCTCTGATGGGGAGCAATATCAGTTATTTTTACATGCTTCAACATTAGGTTATCTGTTCTAAGTTCTACTAATATTTACATTTGGGATATAGCAATCACATTTTAATAAATATTAGATAATACATTCTTCAGGAAACATGTTTGCTGAAGGTTCTGTGTACTTCACAAAAGTAGAAAATTAAATCACCAACAAGCAAGGAATTGCAAACAGTACTACATTGAAACTATGAGTAAAAGATTAGACTCAGATGGAAAAAATTCTCTGTATGAACCAAAGATGATAAGGAAAATTACTTATCTACTGGCAGATTTCTTTACCTCTCTTCATATTCTAAAAGTGAGGAAACAACCAATGAAATTAAATACTACCAAAATGGTTAAAAGGAAGTAATTTTTAAGAAACATAACTAAACTGTATAATTCATTGCTGTTGGCTGTCATTGAAGTAAATGGTATAGTAAGTATACCTTTTTTAAAAAGGCTCAATCATTTTTATGGCTATGGAGAGCATTGTAATTACATTACCTATTGAAAATTTTAAGACATTCCAGTTATTCATACTTCCAGTCATTTTCTTTATTTCAGAATAGATCAATAACTTGGTACAGGAAGAAATATTTTCAATTTTTTTTTGAGCACAGGGCTTTTTCTATATTATTAAACTCTGGATTTGACTATGAATATCAGGCACTATTCAGGATAAACTCTAGAGTAGGATAAATATTGTGTAATTTGTTTACCAATTTTAATCGCTTAAATACAACTTTGCCTATATGATACTATGAAGGTATATACTTGTATTATCTAACATTAATGTATATTTATTAGAACCAACAATAATACCATGACTTCCTAAAACATTTATTCTTTGTTTATATGCTCTGTGTAAGTCTTTAGTCTTTTAAAGTGTATTTATTTATTTATTTATTTTCCCATGAATGAGAGAGACAGACAGACTGCCCCCACATCAGGGTCTTGATAACATGCTTCACCCTGAGTCTTGTCACCCTGGGCTCATGGGAAGTGTGTGCTTGATGTACTATACAAGGTTCTAAACTTGAACCAGGAACCTATCCATGTGAGATTTCCTCATAATGTGTTCTTTTACTGCTATGCCACTAGCAGGATCCCTAGTCTTTTACTTTTATAGTAAGGATTTTATGCATATTAAAGTTTTGCACTAACATTGTTCATAATTTTTTAAAAGAATTATTTTATTTAACTTTATTTATTTGAATTTGACCAGAGAGAGACATAATGAGAGCGAGCAAGTGAGAGAGAGAGAGAGAAAGAGAGAGAAAATAAAAAAGCAAGCCACCAGGTCCGGGACTGGAACCATGGTCTGCCATGTGGGATTCCAGCGCTCTTAACCACTAAGCCACCTGCTGGCCCCTTGTTCATAATATTTATGATTTATTTTTAAAAGGGTTAACTTGGACATTGATAAATCCCTTTAAAGTGCCCAATAGCTCAGTATTATGTTGTGTCCTATGCATGATAGATGTTAAACAAACAATCTTGATTGGTTTGGGGCTTTACAAGAGAAGACTTAGTGTTATTTAATGTGTAATTAGTGTTTTTTTGTTTTTTAATTTACCTTAAAGGAAGATTTACAAATTATTATTAACCAATATATTGACTAAAGCAAGTTTTACTCAATGTAATTAGTCATTTCTCATAGGAATATTCTGAAATTTAGGGGTAGTAGTTTTTAAGAATTGTCGATTATTTCCTTAGTATCAGGTTCAGAAATTGTTATCTGATGGTATTACTAATTTTTATCTGGGTTTCTCTATGACGTTTCCTGACAATGTGTAGCAATTTTATATTCCACATGTTTTAATTTATACAAGGAGCTTTCAGTATTTGTTCACCATTAGAGTCTTACTCTAGGAAACACTTGGAAGGTTTCTTTTCTTTTTATTTTTTGAGAGAGAGATTTTTGCTATAGGGTGTGGGCACTCACCTGAGAAATAGAAAGCAAGAAATCTCCCCCCAAGAGGGAATGGCCACACTGCAATCCCTTCTCCTCCATTCTCCTCTTGTGATCTTGGGCAAGCACACGCACGCACCTGGCAAGGGTTCTAAGCCACAGGGTCCAGACTGGAATTACGCTCAACTCCTTGGGAGTCCAGTGATGAAACCCCTTCGCCATCTGCTGGTCCTGGAAGGTTTCTTCTTTTTCCTTGAAGTCATACAATAAATTCATAAGAGGAGCCCAAATTTGATAAAGAACTGAAGCTTTAGAGACTTTAACACATAGTTATGGTATTATATTACATGCAGTTTTTACTCACAGGCACTCCCAAAAACTTTAATGCCCTCAAAATTCTTCTTATAACTAACAGTATGTCTTAAGCCCCAAATTGACACTTCTCTTTGTCTCCTAAGAATTTGTCATTTTTCTTTTGTATGATATCAATAGTATGCAGTTTTTTGAAGCTTATAATTGCAGTATCCTCATCTTGATAAAATTTTTTACAGTAAAGGATAGAGTCAACAACTATTTATTGAGTTGTATGATATGCAAACTCTTTCATTAGATTCAGAAGGCAGAGGATGCCCTTCCTTACATACTCACCGGGACTATCAAAATTTATCTTTGAGAGCTTTCAACTTAGATACCTCTACTTTCAGAAATATTAATTTTTTGAGTACTGATAAGGGGAAAATGTTCTTTCATTTATGGTTGAACTTAATTTATTAAATGTTTGTAGTTCTATATAAAGTTTTCCCTCCCAATCACAAAGTATTTCAAAAGAAGTTTTTAAAATAACTATTTAATTTTATTCATTATTATTGCTTTAAAATTTGCTATAAGGCATGTGTGCTCACCAGAGAGAGACACAGAGAGAGAAAGTGAAAAAGGAAGCTGTCATGTCTGAGACTCAAACCATGGTCAACCATGTGGGAGTCCAGCACCTTAACCACCATGCCAGTTGTTGGTTACAATTCTTTTTTCTTTTGGAGGGGGAGGGGGAGAGATTTTTGCTATAGGGTGTGTGCACTTGCCAGAAGGACAGAGAGACAAAAAGTGAGAAATCACCCCCAGGGGGGATGGCCACGCTGCAATTCGTTCTCCTCTATTCTCCTCTTGGGATTTTGAGCACACACGCACATGCACCCAGCATGAATTTAAGCCATTGCATCCGGGACCCAAACGGTAGACTACATGGGAGTCCAGTGACATAGCCATTATGCTAACTGCTGGTCCCGCTGGCTCCAATTTAAAGGAATATTTAATAAGCATTGTAGACATATAGCTCAAGCGTTTAATATTTCTATTAAAACATTTACATTTTTCAATTATCATAGAATATTCATGTAGATTTTGAGCAACCATGTAATAACAATTTTGTTACAATAATTTTATTTCCACCATATGCCAGTTATTTACTAGAATTTATAAGTTGTCAGATTTTTATCTTTTTACTCAATACAATTTGATCAGAAGCAATTTTATAGTTTATAAAGTAAAGATTCTAGGGTGTTAAATAATTTGTTTAAGTTTACACAGTGAAAAAGTTAGGATCATTGGACATTTCAACTCTAATTTCTGTTAATTTTTATAAGATTAACTGCTAAAGAAGTGTTAATAATCCTTATAATCAAAGTATTTTTCCAATTCCAGTCCTTTGAATTCATTTCACAATGTATCCACAGTTATGAATTAAATGCCCACTATATTTTATCATAGCTTAAGGTTTCAAACACACAATACAGCAATTATGTCCTGTCTCCCTTGAGAAATAATGCTAACATAATTGAAACAGGACAATGAAAGATACTAGCCTATCTGATCACAGTGGCATAAGTTAAGTTTTTAAGTAATTTTTAAAGTAATTGATCTGGGGGGCCAGCAGATGACATGGTGATTAAGGTGCTGGATTCCACATGGCTGTCCATGGTTCAAGTCCTGGATCTGACGGCTTGAAAATCATACCAAGTGTGTGTGCATATGTGCCCAAGATCCCCAGAGGAGAACAGAGGAGAAACGATTGTGATGTGGCCCTCCTCCCTAGGGGCAATTTCTTACCTTCCCTCACTCCATCTCTCTCTGGTGAGCACACGGGCATGATGATAAGAAAAATCAAACAAACAAACAAACAAAACATTGGATATTTATACCTAATTTCTGTAGTCAGATTGAGATTAGGATCAACAAGGTTAGGAAACAACTGTTCAGTTTTATTGTGTATGTAGTTTAACTCCTTACAGAACTGAGGCACTTCTGGTAGGACACCATAGGCATTTGGAAAGTTTCTTGATGAAATAAATGACTTTTCCTTGATTAAGTTTTGATATTTAAATTTAGTGTTTTGAATATATTACCCTCCTTGTGTTTTTTTCATTGAAAGAAATATTTAAGATTACAAAGTAGGTAGGGGAAATGTTGTAAGATGTCGATAACGTTTTCATTGATTTGAAAATGCTTAGATTTTTCTAAGAAAAATATATTACCATTTTTGTAACCATCTGAGCTTTACCTCAGACATGAGTTTTTCCCTTTATTATTAACTGCGAACCATATTGGATTTGTTAATGTATAGGTAAAAATGTTCAATTTTTTAATCTTCTCTGGTTGCAACAATGCTGTAAAGTTTTGTTTCTATAATCAGTGAATTGAAGAATGGCCTTTCGTATCTACTCATCTCAGTATTATCTATCTGATGTTGACTTTACTGAGACCTTGGTCAGTCAAAACTACACAATATACTTTTCAGTTTTAAAAGGTGTTTGTTTTGGCTTGTTTTAGAGCAGCAATTGAGAAATTATTTAGTCATAGCCAATCTTACTTAGACACAGGAAAAACCATCAAATCATCATCTTTTGACTCTCTATGTTTTTTTCGGGAGGCTGCATTACTTCTGGGGATATTAAGTGACTCACATGCATTGGGAAGTCACAGTTTCCATGATTGCTCACATTTTTTGACCTTAGGATTACCATTAGAAATGGCATTTTATCCTGCCAGGGATATGGGAAAGGAGAAGAGCTCTTTAAATTTTTTTTTCTTAATGAAAATATTACATTATTAAATAGCCTATACAACCAGTGTTGGTTATTTTTCTCATTTGGAAGCTTGAAATCAGAAGAAAATTCAGTGAATTAATAACTGGCTTTAAGAAGCAATGATAACTGTGAGAACAACAATTTATAATTCTTAATTAGGATATCCAGATAAAAATCACAGGCAGCTCTCCAACTTAGTAGAGCCTGATGTGATAAACATCTGCACATCTGTAAACTTGACTGAGGCATTGTAAATACTGATGAAAGTATTCTAGCTTAGAAGTCTAAGAAATAGCAGGTAGGCCCAGCCATGATGGAATACAAATAGCACCAGCTCTTGGGAGGCTGGAAGTCACTTGGGAGGTCCAGTTTGGGTTTCTGGGTCAAACTGAACAGGCTTGGTATAGTTGCACGTGCTTATAATCCTTACTAACAGGGGGTCTGAGGCTAGAGAATCGTGACACAGTGAGACCCAGCGAAAGTACCGATCTTGACCAGTTGTGCTAATGTAGTAGTAACTCAGTGCTCCATGATGTTTTGACCATATGGGAAGGCCTTAGTTTGCATACTGAAATCTCCTTGTGTATGCTAGGTGTGTGCACACGCCCATGATTCTGTCTGCCTGGGGCTGGAGTGGGATCGTGGTATGAAGCCCCTCTTGGGTATACCTCTTTCTCCCAGTCTTCTCTCAAAAGAAAAAAAAAAAAAAAAAAAAAAAAAACTTAAAAAGAAAAAAAAAAAAAAAAAAAAAAAAAACCTATCCATCTGTTTCTTTACTTTTGCCCCTCTCTGTTCACTCATAAAGAAAAGAGTGGACTGATTTCCACTTATTCTTTACCACATTCTTTTTATTAGGCTTCAAATCTAAAACATGTAATTCATGCCATGGGTAATAAATAAAAGGAGCATTTGTAATTTTTAGTTTCCTTTACTTCAAATTATTTATTGGGCTCTACCTGGATCTCTTGTTATTCTTTGGCAGAGGAAAAAAAAAAAGACAAAGCAAAATGGGGGTTGAAGTTTCCATGTGTCAATAGGCCTTAAGAATGTGGCAACATTTGGTTGTGCAATTAATTTGTTTCACAAAGGGAAGAGCCCTCCTCAGGATTTTTGGGACTGACACTGAAACTCTCCAAGTCCAGTCACATGTCATAGGAGTGTGGTGAAATCCTGCACTATAGGTCACTGGAAATCACAACAGAGCATTTCCCTCTGGACTCTGGTTTTTAGAGTTGTCACTGTCGCTGCTCTAGAGGTAGTAGGGAAGCCTAGGTAAGACGAACATGCCGGGCTGCTGAATTCCACATTCCTGCTATTGACAGAGTTTCCTGGGAACTCAGGACACATGTTGTACCCTGAAGAAACCTCCACATATTGGGTGACTCATTTATCCTCTGTTAATTTTGGTAAGGTTTTGTTTTTGCTTCTAGAAACTGTATGATTGAAGCTCTCTAAATGTTAAGAAAATATACAGGATAGTTTGGCCATATTTTAAATCTTGATTTCTACTGTTTTCTCCTCATGTAACTCTTTGAGGGAAGAGGTGATGGCTAGCTTCACAGAGCAATATAGAAATATTTACATGCATGATACATGCATGATTTTTTATGCATTCAACTGTTCAGTTTGGGTTACTCTATCAGCATTGTATGTGAAAAACTGTAGTTATCTCGATTACATTACCATTAACATTACAGCACATAGTGCCATTGAAGTGGAGAAGTGATGCTGGAAATGACTACACAAAAATCAGTTCTATTTTGAAAAATATTTTAATAAAAATGAGCGATCAATTTTGCATCTATAGGTATGTACAAGTACATATTTATGAGGTCTTACATATTTGTAAAATTTTATGTTTAACTTTGGGAATAGAAATATGTTTATGACAGGGATATTTTAAACTTTGTGAACTATCCTTTGAGTGTATATTTCACTGTACACTTCCTAGTGCATTTGAGATTTGCCAGTATCCTTGACCACCTCCCCCCACCAGTATGATTATATGTTTTGAAAGTTTAAGTCAATATGTGTACAAGGTGGCTCCCAACCTTGCCCCCCCCTTGCCCCACAATGAACTCTTTTAGCTGTAGATGGTTCACAGTAAGTCTATACCCTGGTTTACAAAATTTTTGATTAAAATAAGGAAATGTTTTACTATCTACTTATTCCTCTCATGCCATCAATGACAATGCCAAGAAATAGGCTTCAAGAAGGTTATTTTCTACATGTCAGCCTTCCTACTTCATCAGGACTCTTGTTATCTATATATCTGTTCTATGTACGTGTATATATGTTATTTATTTGAATTGTCTTAAGTGCATACTTGAAGAGCTTGCAAGGGTCAGAGAGAGTTCAAATGATAGAAAAATGGTTTATTTTCTCTCTTCCCCTCCCCCTATGGCTAATGCTAACTGATGAAGAGCGCCCTTGGTGTCCTTCAATTTAAAGAGACAACCTTGTTCATTTGGAGGGTGTGAATGCCATTCTTGTGAAATACTGTAAATAGTAATTCACAAGAGGGTGACTTTTTTATTGCTTTTACATTGATAACATGCCTTGTGAAGACTTACAGTTATCCTGTTGAATTTAAGAGAGATAAGAATGGAATGTGAGTGTTAATTTAAACATCTATAGACATAATAAAAGAATTCATTATCAGAACCTTCTATATGTTTACCAATATTAAATAACTTTTAAAGTTCTTATCCAATAAGTGAAAAAATGTTATTGCTTTCCTCACTTTTCCTTCTATGCCTTCCTGAAAAATTGAGAGTGGAGCTCTGATCATAATAAAATTACTGAATCTACAGTTTATAAAAATGAGTTTGAATAAACTAGAAGCAGTCTGATTTGCTACAGCAGCCTCAGGGTGCTGGTCAAATTTTAGCAACACGGGAACTGAGAATCAGGGTCAGCTAGGACATGCTTACAGCTTACTGTGCATAGAATTTGTATATAGCTTACTACTTAGTTTTATTAAAAAATAAGGCCCACAAGATAAATGGAATTGTGAACATAAAAATTACAGACTGTTTCTGTTCTCCAGAGACATACCAGAGACATCTCAGTTACCTTGAAAATCAACCCTGTGTCCCTTCACAGGATTAATTACTTTGTAAGGTACAGTAGAAGCGCTTGAGAGTTTGACTGCCCAAAGCTGTTAAGTGTAGTTGGAATGTTTAATGGCGTTAATTACCATTTACACATGGAACTACCCCCTTCCTAAGGCCCAGGAGGCAGTGGGCAGTGACTCACTGGGTCATCATTAACTGTCATTATTGCTAGTAAAGTCAATTTCCTATTCATAAAAATAAAAAAAAATTAGTAATGAAAAACACGTCATCCAGTAATACGTTATTTGTGTTGCTAGCATAGTCTGTATTTTAGCATTATCCTATTATCCTGGTATTTCGAAATGTAGTATTGAGGAATCTCAGTATTCTCATGACTAGAGTTAAAACCTTAGAAAATTTCTGTGTTGTGTGATTTAACTTTCACTTGTCTGAGAATTCACCACTGCCCAAGTCTAACCATTCACATTTTGTAATGAGTGAGGGGAAGACAGCAGAGGAGATAGTTGCAGAAATTACAGTTGTATAAAGTTGAAATATTTTCAATTATATATAGTGAGGAAGATGGTTTCTTTCTTTTATTAAGAAATTATTTACATGTAAGGTCCAAGCAAGTTGGATGATGTGATTTATTGCTTTAATCTAATATGCTTATGGCATGTTATTTATGATCACTATTCCTGGATGTGATATAATTTCATTTTTGTTTCTGTTAAAAGAAGAAAAAAATACTCTTACAGCTTGGTTCTGTGCTCCTTTACTGCAGTATTTCTTTGCTTTAGGGATGCTACTTGGTTTGATTTATACATTGTAATAGTTTCAAATGACCCATTAGGATAATCTAGCTTTTATTTTTGATTTTGAATCCTATTCCTTTGTAACTATTCATAGGTATAAGTGTTCGTGTGCCAAACGATTGTGTGTGAGCAAATGATGGGCTGAAATACAAACTGGTTTCTATCATTAGTTAACTTTGACTGAGTAAATATACTAAGATCAGATCTGGTGGAATTAAAAGACGATGGCATCAGAATAAGGCTTAGGTACAAGTTGCCCCCCAAATATTCCTAATATATTAAATTTTCTCTCCTTAGAGTCACTTCAGAGCTTTTCACAAAGGCCACTACTGTGTGACACATATAGTGTGTGTGTGTGTCACTCATAATTTGCTAGGTACTAAGAAAAGCATTGAGAAGAAATAACCATGGTTTCAGACAGAAATGTAAAACAGGATTTGGGAGACTTGGAGCTTCCATCGTCAGGAGATGCTGGGGTTTAGCATTCTGTTTCATGTGGAGACCCGCAGTTAATATGGTCCTTGTTGAAACTCAAAACAGCTCTATTAGTAGCTTGATTGAAAAGGGGGGAAGAGACCAAGAGTAAACAAAGTGAGCGTTTTCAAGACAGCCTAATTGCATACAGTACGTTTGCTTCCGCAGGTTCCTTCTAATCCATCAACTAGTAAGATATACACACGCAGAAATTGATCCTATTAAGGTAGATAAAAGTGTTAGGTCGGTATCATACATGGGCCACGAATGGGAAATAGCATCTGTTAAACAATTCTCTATTGTTCCAAAGATCACAGAAGTACCCTCGGCTGCCTGTCGTATTCAATCAAATGGGGTAAAATACTGATTGGGAGAAAAGGACGGAGGGAACTCTGAAAGTATTCGTTTACACCTTTAAAACACACACACACACACACACACACACAAAACAAAACAAACACTTCCTCCCGGGTGGTTGGTGATGAGAGTCTCTGGAGCAGGGGAGAATTTGGTTTTGTGAAGCCAGAGAGTTCTTGGGTCTCCCTCGCCCCCATTCCCATCTTTGCCTTTGGTACAGCCCAGGAAAGCTGCGCGGCAGTCGGAACTAATTGTAACTCGCTCAGGAAAGTCTTCATTAGCACCGCCACACATGGTGACCAGATGTGCTGGGAGGCAGGAGCGAGGAGGGCTGAGCCATCCAGAGAAGGAGCTTCATTTCGAAACTTAATAATCTGCCTTTTGTTTCCAAGTGTATTGTGATAGAGAAATGAAGAGAAGGGCGTTTGGGAAGATGAAATGCCTTCTCATTTCACTCATTCTTAGGAAGCTGAATGGAATTCTTTGTCCTCTTCAAAAAGTCAAAACTTTCTGGGACTATCAATGTGTTGGAGATGTTACACTCTCTCCACTGGAGAAAATGAACTTTATCTGGATTATCAAAGAAGTTTTTTTTTTTTTTTTCCTTAAGTCTGAACTTGACAGTCCTGAATATGAGGTCTGCAGACATGGACTGGACTAAAAAAGAATTAAATTAATGACCTTTGGGGTGGGGAGAGGTGTCTTTAGATTACAAATCCCAACTAACTTTCATTGAAAACAAGTAGAGAAGAAGAGAGTTATGAAGTTGTATTTGTCCCTAAACCTGTGTGAGGGTGGTGTTGCATTTTCTTTTATAAACCAATACTGTTATTCGTAGTAAATATTGATCTCAAATCCTCAGGATTAAATAATCTATTCATTCTGCTGACAGGCAAATTTCCTGGAAATTTGAATTTATTCCCATTGTTCCACAGAGATCAAATGACATCACAAGGATTTCAACTTTTTCTGTGTATTTATATATATGTATGTTTATATTTTAAAGCTTGCCAGAGTGTGTGTGTGCTCACCAAAGACAGAGAGACAGAGAGAAAACACCTCCTGCCCCCGTAGGGAATTGTCACACCACAATCAGTTCTCTTCAGTTTCTCCCTTGCTTTGAGATTTGGGGCGTGTGTGCGCACACACTCAGCATGTTTCTCATCCTTTCCAGGACTTGAACCATGCAGTCAGTCACATGATATCTAGCCTCCTTAGCCACCAGGTCATGGGCCAACTTTGAAAGTGTTGTTCACCATCTTCTTACTTGTATACCTATGTTTGTAGATGTAGATTATTTAGGAAGGCCAGTAGGAACCATTCTGTCTGGAAGAAACCTCAGGTCTTCAGAATTAAACTTTTCAATGCTTCAGAAAATTCTGGCATTAAAAACAAACAAAAAACTTCGTGCATTACATTTTTGTAAAAAGGATAGACCTTTTAAACGTTTTTTTTTTTGTTTGTTTGTTTTGAGAGGTTTTTTGCTATAGGACTTGTGTGCTCACCAGAAAAACAGAGAGAAAGAAAGCGAGAAATCACCCCCCAGGGGTGATGGGCATACCGCAATCCCTTCTCCTCTTTTCTCCTCTCGGGATCTTGGGCATGCACGCACATGCGCCTGACATGAGTTTAAGTCACTGGGTCCAGGACTCAAACCTCGGTAAACTACATGGGAGTCCAGTGACACAGCCATTTCACCAACTGCTGGTCCTGACCTTTTAACTGTTAATATATTTATTTAGTGCCTGGGCTGAATACTTTTTTTTAAAATCACTTTACAGTGGTCCTGTGAATTTCAAAGAACTTTTTAAAGTTAGACATCAAAAATCTTGAAAAACTATTTTTAACACATAGACTATTTATAAAAATCTGAATGCTAAAGTTGAAAATTTGAAGACTGGCTAGACATTTGACTTGCAGTTTCAGGACAGTGCCTTTTTTGTGTGGTGTTTTTTCTTAATCCTGCAGCAGAATCACAAAGGCACTTAGACAAAATTATAGCAAATTAGAAAAGTTACTTTGTTTGGTTTTAGTGAAGCATGATTTAGATTATTTTTTTTTTATTTACCTAAAAGACCAGTTTTGTATTTTTTTTTAACCACTTAGGGGCCATGAAACCATTTTAAATTTTTATGAAACTGTGATCCACCTTGTACTTACAAAAGTACTTACAAACAAAATGTTTCGAATCTCTATAAAAGAGAGAGACAGGGAGAGGCACACTCCACAGGGCGTTCAGGTTGCAATCTATATGCAGACTCAGTTGGAACCCAGTGAGCTAGGGAGTTCCTGGGACACGAACCCAGGACCTTTTCCATGTAGACCCAGTTGTATTACAGCTGTGCCACCACTTGGCCCCACAGATTTTTTTTTTTTTTTGACAGGTTTTTGCTAAAGGGCACTTGTGCTTGCCAGAGAGACAGAGAGAGACAGAGAGACAGAAAGCAAGAAGTCACACCCCAGGGTGGGATGGCCACACTGCAATCCCTTCTCCTCCATTTTCTCTTCTTGGGATCTTGGGCACACACGCACATGCACCCGGCATGAGTTTAAGCCACCAGGTCTGGGACTCGAACCACGGTCGACTACATGGGAGTTCAGCAACATAGCCATTATGCTAACTGCTGGTCCCGCCGCACAGATTTTAAACGTTCACTTAAGACCTCTTAAAGTTCATCTTCGGTTTGGTAATCCCAGTTTAGAGCCTTCAGATATTAAGAAATAAAGAATGAAAGAAAGCTCAAGCATTACAAAGTATGCATTCTGAGGGTCTTCAGAAAGTTCATGGCAGATGTGTACTATCAGAAAACTGTTTGATTTTGATTTCAAAACTTGTTGTACCAAAACAACCTTGTACTTTAATTCCAGTTTTCCACGAACTTTTTCATTTTCCCCTTGTATATAATATACTATATTTAATCTTAGTAAGCAGAAGAGTGTACATAGTCTTAAGGAAATTTAACTGAAAATAAAGTGTGCTTCATTAACAGGTTTAGTTGAAACTGTTAGAAAGAAATGTTGCCATGTTTGTTTCCCTTAGTCAAATTTCAAGTTTCTTTCAGACAATGATCATAATTTCTCTTTCACTTAAATTTCTGAAAGAGCTTAGTATAGTTTTACCCACTTAGTACTCAGCTGGCATGGTCTGGTTGAATGAATGAATGAATGAATGAATGAATTTTAAATGTCACTC
Organism: Tupaia tana; assembly: GCA_026018925.1. Classification (NCBI taxonomy): domain Eukaryota; kingdom Metazoa; phylum Chordata; class Mammalia; order Scandentia; family Tupaiidae; genus Tupaia; species Tupaia tana. The sequence continues at coordinate 132,560,694 of JAKSZU010000006.1, read as the reverse complement.
ATCAGTAGTTACTACAGTTAACAGCAGGAAATGTTAGCACACTAAGTTCTTCATATAAATTTTGCTATGAAAATGTTATGTATAACTGTAGTTTTCATAACTGAATAAGTAAAATATATTCAATCATAAAATTTTTGATATATTATGCAAAGCTTTAATATAATAATATATTACTGGTCAATATTGACTGATTTTATTATAGGTAAAATTATAAAAAGATACTAGTATTTTCAGGAACTAAATGACACTGCTTAGTGTTTCCAAGTGCAAACTAATGGATTTTTCAAGGTAAGAATAGTGTATGACAGAAACTAGTATTTATAATGACTTCTGTTTTTCCTCTTATTCTGATTCCTATGTTGAATATGATTTTTTTTGAAAATCAAAACAGTGATAAGATACTGGTATCAAGTAATACTAGCTACTGTTATAATTTCTCACTAATTTATTACCTCATGGACATCCAGTGTTTTCTTACCAAATCAAATCTACCTGCAATTTAAAAGTATATCTTTGTACATTCCTCCTCTTCCCCACTCCAAATGCATTAATTTAGGCTTCATAATTGCTTACTAGTAGTAACAGAATTTTAAATAAGTGTTTCCCTCCAGTTTCTAGTCAATATTTTCTATTATGATCCTTTTAAATCATGAATTTGAGTCTATCATGACTATGCCTAAGGCCTTTTTGTTTTCCTTATTTACTTATGGATAAAATAGCAGGAAGTTGTACCTGGCACCATGGTGCTCCTACCTCAGCTCTTGCCACTCTCCCCTCAGTCCTCAGTCATATAGTTACTAAGTTACTCTATTTTTTGATTGCTTCTTTCTAGTGATTTTCATTCTTTGAGATATATAATTTTACAGTTTCCAGGATCTTACATTGAAATATTTAATTCACTTTGAGTTGATTTTTTTATATTACATGAGATAAGTGTCTTATTTCATTCTTCTCCGTGTGGACATCCCGTTTTTCTAATGCCATTTCTTGAAGAGACTGTCCTTTCCCCTCTGTGTGTTCTTGGCACCTTTGTTAAAAATCAGATGGCTGTAAATAGTTGGTTTTCTTTCAGGGTTCTCTATTCTCTTTTATTAGCCTACATTTATGTTTCTAATGCCACTACCATGCTGTTTTGGTTACTATAGCTTTGTAGAATATTTTGAAGTCAGCTAGCCTGAAGCCAACTTTGTTATTTTCACTCAAAATTGTTTTAGCTATTTGGTGTCAAAAAGAGAATATTTCTGCTAGTAAACTATCCTAAAAGTATCATTGTTCATGCTTTACAGAGCTGGCATAACACAGCCACAAAGAGCATCATTTTAAACCAAAGCCCATTCTCATGTTCATTATATGATTGAGTGTGTGACTTAATTTCTTCATGAGTTAGCTTTCCATCAGTAAAATGAGAGGGAAAACAAAATCTAACTCACAGGGTTGGCATGAGGCTGAACTAATACATATAGAGCCCTGAGAACCAAGCCTAGCATGTATAAAGTCCTGCACAGATGTAATAAATTTGAGCTAGCAACGTTTCTCAATTCTCTAACTGAATAGAACAATCCAAAATTACCTTATGAAACAGAATATTAGAAATCGATTTTACTCCTATTAAAAAATCATTTCATCTTCAAGCTTTCAATAGTATATTTTGAAGTTTTTAGGGCTAAAACCTTCCTAATTTCTTCTCCATTCAGGAACTTAAGAAGCATAGGAACTTAAAAGTGAAATAAAATAAGAAGACAGAAATCAATGTTTTTAGGAAATATCAATGTACTTAGAGATCAACTCAATTAAAAAGTATTGGTTTAATGAAATTTTATATATAAAATGTTGGAGAAGTTTTGGCTTATGGTTAATACTGTAGTAAGGTACATTTAACTGTGATGTAAAACTGATGATGAGTTATCTTAGTTTTAAAGGAATTATGAACAGTTGCTAGGCAATATAGTCAATAGAAAACAACCTAAATTTGCTATTAAGAATGTCATCATTGTGTGGGAAATACTGTAATTTAGATTTTGGTGCTGTGTCTCACATATATTTTGTCATTATTATTACTCAGAAAAATAAAGTTTCGCTATGTAGTTTCCAAATATAATTGGTTTTGCTCCTCTAAGTAGCACCAATTTATTTATTGACTTAGATCCTATCTTCAACATTCATGTAGTCTGTGTAAAGTGCCCTTTCTCTACTTGTTTTCAGAAACAAATAAAAAACATATTTTAAACCCACTAAATAATATTAAATAGATGTTTGCTGCTAATTAGTGTATGGTTTGAATTGTAATTATGTCATCCAGAGGGACTTATAAACACAGCCTAGTTAAAATGTGATTTGGTCTTCAATCATTCACAGAGGCACACATTCATTATTATTCATTTAGGGCTCTCTGAGTTGAGCTCTAAATGTAATCCAGGAAAAGATGGAGGGATTTTACTTTTATTGTCATGATTTAATATAGCAGATCCCTTAGTTATCATCCTGTACTAATCCAGGGATTGTTACAACTTCTTAGAGGCTGTTATTTGATTTTTAAATCAGTCTGTTTATTGTACCAGCATAGCAGTAGTCAAATTTAAGCAGTTAGAAGAAGACGCCACATCTTTCTCCTTATGGAACAATCAACATGTATTTTTCTTTAATTTTTTAAAAATTATTTTATTTAACTTTATTTTAATTTGACCATTTGACCAGAGAGGGACAGGGAGAGAGAAAGGTGAAAAAGCAAGATGTCAGGTCGGGGACTTGAACCATGGTTGGCCACATGGGAGTCCAGCACCCTTAACCACCAGGCCACCAGCTGGCCCCTGAACATGTATTTTTCTACTGTCCAAATTTTAGTTTAACTTTAGATTAAACTACTTTCAGCTATTTGATACTTCGACACTTTAAAATTCTAATCTATGACTCCTATTAATCTAAGTTACAAAGAAACAACCAACTTAATTCATTTAACAATATTCAGAAGTCCTTTCTGTATGACAGGCATTGTGGTAATGGCTAGGAGTTTTGCACTGAATAGGACAGTTCAGTGTCCCTGCCTTCAAGGGTCCTCAAACTAGGAAAAAATATGCACATTTACAATGTACTAAAATAGTGTCAACTACAACAGAAGTTTTTTGGTTTTTTTTTGTGTGTGTGTGTTTAAGATAGGGTCTTATCATGTCAACTACAGGCACTCACCGCCACATCTGGCTCACTTTTAGACATGGTCTCTGTAATAGCTGCCCCAGACAGACTCAAGCTTGCAATCATCCTGCCTCGGCCTCCTCAAACTGCTGGAATTACAGTGCCAGGCCTTTACGCTGGATGGGGAGTAGAAACTGGGTCTCTTATGTGGTTCTAGCTTGTAAAGCACAGTGCCGCTCTATCTTAGTAGCACATGCCACTGTGGCTGGGCCTGCTACAGAAGTTTGACTCCACTGAGACAGCAGGGGACATTGTTATACCCTGGCAGCCAGGGAAGTTCCTCCCACCCTCCCAGAAAGCTGAGGTAGCAGGGGACATGTTATACCCTGGCAGCCAGGGAAGTTCCTCCCACCCTCCCAGAAAGCAGAAGTCAGAGTGGTATTTTCTGAGGTTTAGAAATCTTAGGAACTAGGGGCCGGCCGGTGGCATGGTGGTTAAAGGCACTGAACTCCCACATTGTGCCAACCATGGTTCAAGTCCCGGACCTGGCGGCTTGCTTTCTCACTTTCCCTTTCTCTGTCTCCCTCTGATCAAACTGGAAAATAATAATAATAAATAAAGTTAAATAAAAATAATTCTTTAAAAAAACCCCAAAAAACAACAAAAAAAGAAATCTTAGGAACTTTAGGATGAAAAATGGGGAGGAGCAGGAAGCACAGTGAATGAAGTAGATAACAAAAACCAGATAGGAGAGAGCCCTGAAAGCTTTTTTAGGATGTATTTCTTTGACTGTAGGTACAAGGGGGGAAAGTCTGAGGCTATCGGGTTTGCATTTTCAAGATGACTCTGGATGTGCAATGGAGAATATACTGGGGTGGGGGAACAAGACCTGGAGGCTTGGAGATGTAGGTGTAGCCTGCATTAGTGGTCCAGGGGAGAGAGCATGATAACCTAACATTAAAGGCAAAGTCGAGCTCTAATACCAGAGAACTGGACTTATGGGCAGGAGGTGATTTTGACTGGTGGAAGAGTAGGTACATGACAAAGGGTCTTCCTTATGAGGGCCGCTGTACATGTCCATTTTGTTTTTATACTGCTTTCCTTATGATTTATTATCTGGTCTTAAAACATACTGGGCTAGCCCTGTGTCCGTGTGGTTGAGGGAGCCGGATTCTACATGGCCAACACAGTAAGAATCCTAGGTCGGGTGGCTTAAAAATCATGCTAGGCATGAATATGTGTCCCAAATCCCAACAGGATGGAGAGAGAGAGGAGAAGGGACTGCAAGATCACACACCCCACTGGACAGTGCTGTCCTCTATGTCTCTGTGTCTCTGGCAAGCACATGCACTCTCTGGCAAAGTTAAAATCATGTTATATTTCCTAAAAGAACAACTTGAATAACAGAAAGCACAACTTCTGGGAAACCTGTTGAGGAGGAGTTACCATTCCACTGCTTGACATCTTGCTACATTTCCGGCCAAAGTAGAATGATGGGTCCATAGCATTAGAGTTGACAGATACTTAGGAGGATGGATCAGCAGGACCTAGTCATTTACTGGACGGCAGGGATAAGCCATAAATTTCTAGCTTTGGAGTTTTAGTCATTTAGAAAACATGGAGCATCATTTAGAAAACATGGAGAAAGGGCCAGCAGGTGGCATGGCACTGGACTCTCACATGGTTAACTGCAGACCCAGGCCTGGACCTGATGGCTCGTTAATCATGGTGGAGTCATGTGCACGTGTGTCCAAAATCCTGCGAGGAGAATGGAGGAGAAGAGATTTCAGCATAACCATACCCCCGGGAGGTGATTTCTCATTTTCCCCTCTCTCTGATGAGTGCACACACCCTATGGCAAAGAACCAAAAACCAAAAAAGAAAGACAGAAAACATTGAGAAAAAGTGGGGAGAGATAATGAGTTTAATTTCAAACATGGTGAATTTTAGGTGCCTATAAAACATCCAAATATATAATGTGGAAGCTATAGAATATGGTAGTCTAGAGTCAAGAGAGCAGATTTGTGTGCTGTTTTTATCCAGATGGTGTTTGAAGTTATTGGAGTACTAGCACATAAATAAAGACCAACCCAGTGTGGATCAAGAAGAATTTCGAAATTTGAGGGTCTGGACATGAAAGCTAGAATCTTGCAAGCCAAGGGAGAGAAGGAGTTTTCAGGAGGTAGGAGGTTTTCGTAGTGACAAACCTGCCATGGAATTAAGGATGAGAAAAGATATGTAAATCAGTGTCTATTAGTTTCATCAATATGAAGGGCTTAGTGTAATAGAATTGGTTAAGTAGAAAATCAGAGTCTTGAGACGTTTTGCTATCAGGAATCCATGTTAGGCAATCCACACACCAATATGATCTGAAGCTTTCTAGGTCCACGTGGCCTTAAAATGAACTTTTGAAAGTATAGCTATTTGAAAATCCTTCTTCAGTGTTTCATTGGTGCTGTGGCCTCAGGTTTTATATTCATGATCACTGTGAAGTCCTCAGAGATTGGTGTGAGGCTTTGATGGCAATGTACTATTCTCTTGGTAGCTTTTTTTTCTCATTAGTAGAGAAGATGACATTAGTACTGTTGTACATGTGCTGTGAAGAACTTTAGGGAACTCTGTGCACACAATTTAACATTCATAGCCAGAGTAAACATCTCTATAGTCAGGGGTGTGCCAACTGTACCGACAGTACTGACTGGATTTTCCCAGTCCTATGAAATTTTAATGTTATTTTAAAAGCGACTTCTCTCTTAAGAAATATTTTATACTCAGAACATCTAATGCAGAGTTGGAGACACTCTGCATGTTAAGATTATGTCATCTTCTGTCGTCCAGGAAGTAAGGATCACTGAAACCTTCCCGCCCATGGTTACCCTATCAAATTCATTTCCTCTAGGAAGTGAGAGAACCTGATTGCCAAGGACAAATTTAGTTTTCCTTTGCTTCCTTCTTCATTATGTTTACTCTAAATATCATGAGATTTTTTTTCTTACTAGGTTTTAAGAGTATAGCTATGTTGACTCTGATCATTCAGAAAGAAGTTAAGTCATGTTGGTTTAGATTCTAAAATCTTACTTAAATTCAGTAATCCAATTTTGTAGAGGGGTATGGATTAGAAAACAGATTGTCTTCAGGAGTTAACTGTAAAGTTTACAGAGTTTTAGTGTTTACTATTCTGCTTCTGATAATCTTAATATTCACAATAGTGACAGCCAGCTCACTTTTTTTTTTTTTTTTTTCACTTTTGTAATTGATTTAAGAAGAGAAAAGTTGGATGTCCCAAATGAGTATTTTTAGTTACTGTGTAGAATATTTTTCCAGTAATTATTGCCATTGGAATTTTCTAAGTGTGCTATATCATTTTGTAAATTATTTTGAATGTTTTATTATTTTCACACTGTCCACTTGTTTATCAGCTGTGAACTTATTCTGGGATTTGAAAGGAATTATTTTACTCTTCTATGTAATAAGCATTGGGCACCACTAGGCAAAAGTAAAGAGACTCTACAGCTTAAGAAGGATATCACCGTCTTTGAATATTGAAAGGCCAGAGAGACAGTCACTGTTTTCTATATCCAAAATAATACTTTTGGCTAAAAACATCTAGCAAATGTATTATGTTGAAATTTAAAAATGGAAATGTTTTAGCAAGAGAACTAGACTTGAGCTAGTAACTTTCAATTCTTTCTAGATTGGATTCTTTTCATTGCTGATGTAACCTTCAAACCTTTTGTATATTTAGAAAAATATGTTTCTTTTCCTTTAGACATGGACTGAGTTTACCAGGGTCTCAAATTCCTGACTGACACACTGTTTAGATTTCAATCTGTCTATTTCCATCATTTTATTTCTCACTCTAGTATTATTTTTCAAGTAAAAAGAACCATCCTCTGAAACTTTGCTTTAATTCCCACCATTTGGGATCTTTCTTTCTTATTTTCCTCTCTTTCTCTTTTATATTTGATACACTTAAAAATAGCATAGTTTATACTTCTAAAACATTTTTCATAGGTTTGTTTAGATCGTCATCAAGGAATTTTTTCCTGGGTCAACTCATGGCCTGGTGGTTAAGGGAGCTGGATCCGACATGGTCAATACATGGTTCAAGTCCTGGACTTGGTGGCTTGAAAAGCATGCTAGGCACTTGTGTGTGTGCCAAATCCGGAAATGGAGGTGAAGGGATCATGTTGTGACCATACCCCATTGATGCGAGGTGCTTTCTCTTTTTATCTTTCTCTGAGGAGAGCACTTGCCCCCTGCCAAATTAAAAACAAACAAACATTTATTAATGTAACTAATAATTTAGAATTTAGTAAAAATAAATAATTTAACTATTATTTAATTACAGAACTCAGGTTATTATTTATTTCTGTAGTAATCACTTTTTTAAATACATATAATAATATTCAGAGAAACCATTTTCTATAAAATAGAGAAATTCTCTGTAGGTCATGAGTCTTACTCTACTTTGCTCAGTGAAAATCCAAGTGCTTAAACTCAGACCTTATATATATTTTTTCATAATTAGTTCAAATAAAATTCACAGTATTCAGACTTACAGATTGAGTACTTTATGGGGATTAAAGACTGTAATCCTTTTTTAATATATATTCTGTCCAATGACAATACATTATGGATCCCTTCTACATGTTACCTTGATAGAGACTATAATAATTTGGAATTAATGCCTGAAGTTTATTATATATATTTAGAAATTCTGAGCTGCAGTTAAATGTAGTAAACTAATTTTAAAGCAAAACATTCATCTTGAGCAAATTGCTATAAATTCTTACATTTTCTGAATTCTGATGGTTATGTTTAAGCTATGCTATTTACTTTTCATTGCAGTCATTTAGGAGGTTAAATCTAAAATGATTTGTATTGGCATAAAATTTGGGTTTGGTTAATGTGATACAGTGCAATGTAGATAGAAATAGATTATATAATTCATTATCTTAATAAAAAATTCAGTGGATATTTTGATTGAGGAAGTACAATGTACTTTATAAGATAACAGAAGAAATTGTTTTTCACTTAAAAGAAAGTATATTTTTATAGTGTATAAAATAAAACTCTGCCATCTTGCAAAACATATTAACTCCTTTTGACCCCCATATTCCATCTTTTCATGATATTCCAAAATATTGAACCAATAATTTACTTCTTTGTATTTTATTAACTTACTAAGGAATCTTCTCAAAATATCTATATTCCTTTAAGTTGGTTTCTGACATATGGTATATTTAGCTGAATGCTTATTAAGTTTACAGTATTTTAGAAAAGTATAGCAGAATGGTTACAATTTAATACCTTGGATTTCAAAAGCATGAGTCTACCACTTACTTTACATGTCACACAGGGAATCTACTTATTTCCTTAGGTCACATTTTTCTCATATGCCAAAAAGAAACATTTAAACATCCTGAGAGCAGGGATTATGTCTGTTTTATTCACTGCTATATTCACCATGCCTGGTACTAGATTGCTAGCATTCAAAAAGTATTGAAAAAATGAACAAATGGATACCTGTACACCATGGCATAATTAAAAATAAACAAACGACAAATAAATCTCTATATAGTATGTGAATATATACATAAATCAGTACATGACATATTTAATTGTTCATCTAACTGGAGTCACTCTTATAATTTTTCTGTGTCAAGTCTAAGGAGAAATACTGAAAATGACCCCAAATTCACGCTGTATTTGTCAGTGTCTGCATGCAGGAAAAGGAACAATGAGATTTAGTGATTAACTCGATCATATTTTGTTGAGTATAATTTGAAGTAGTGTTTACAAACTATCTAAAAGAGTCAACAAATCTGTACTGAGATAAATTTTCATTCTCCAGTCAGATCCCATAAGATTTAAAATGTCTACAAGATAATTATACATTTTATATCTGGGATTTGGACAGCTTCTCTGGGTTTTAGATTAATATGAAAAATTTAACATTCATCCAGTTTCTGAGGTTTGTCTTAAATATGCAGATCAAGTACTACTGCTTTTCAGAAAAAGAAATGGAGTGGCTTTAGGAGAAACTTGAAGAATACTCATCAAAAAGCTCTGTTGATGCAGCTGTTCTACCATGTGTAACAAACATCTGAATGCGCTCATTATTTGATAGCTGCATGTCACGTAAGAAATATAGTTTGCATGAATGCTCCCTGGGAATTATGACTCACAGATACATATGTAACTTTTTTTGATATCTATTAAATTAAAAGAGCAGTCTTTATGTTCTAGATATGAACATTAATTTGGAAAAGGCAATGCCATTACACCTTTGGATATCTCAGAAGGCAGAAATTGTTCTTTTCCCTGGAGAAGTCATCCAATCCAAACAATGGCAGTAAAATTTTAGGGGGGAAGCCTGTCGATCTTTACCCATGATCAGAAGTTATTTTGAGGGTGCTAATGACCTCATTGATTACAACTGCCATATTCCATTGTAGTGTTAAGTTAAAAGCCATTCACTCATTCAGTGGTATTGAACCAAAAGTATACTAAAATGCTTCTGAATTTAATTAGGTTGAAAATCTCTCTCGTTAAGGAATGGTTTTCTTTTTTCTATTAAGACCATTCCCTTCAACCAGTCTTAGGGCTCAGGCATGGGGACACCTACTGTGCATTAATATTAACTGAATTAGTCTTGCCAGTCCTTGGGAGAGAGATGCAACTGTGTTGTGCAAAAAAAGCATTGCACTACACACTGGAAAGGGACAATGAGGAATTGTCTTCAGCCACTAGAGATCTTGTAGAATGGTAACCAAATTATTATGGTTACATAATTCTGATTGTATCTTAACCACTTTGACTTACAGAATTTCAGAGATTTTCAACTGTTAGGATGACACTGGAATCCTTAACTTGTAGTACCTACAAGTCTGTGTTCATGTTCTGTGGTCCACCTGCCACTCCTGACACTTTGTACTGCTTTCTGCTTTGCCACCTGAGTCTTAGGGACATGTCTACAGACTGGTCTACAGTAGACCAGTAGACACTGCTGATGTCTTCTTATTTTCTCCCCAGGTTCAATTTATATTCTTCATATCTGATGAAAAAAATGTCACTTCCTCAGGGAAATCTCCTTCAGCCTCCTTTAATGTAGTAAAACATTGCATCATCATGCATTTCATCTTAGTGACACTTATTATAATTTTACATTTATTATGTATTGGTTTGATTATTATTTCTCACTGACTGAACTGTAAAAACCAAGAGAGCAAGAATGTTGTCTGCTTTTAGTCATTGTTTTATGTCCAGGGCCTAGCATAGTCCTTGATACATAACACTCACTCAGTAAGTATTTACTCAGGTGAGCAGTAGTATGGTGGTTAAGGCAGCTAGATCCCACATGATTGTGTGGTTCAAATCCTAGACCTGATGGTTTGAAAAGCACAGGCTTTTTGTGCACATGTGCCTGAAATCCTGAGGAAAGAATGGAGAAGAGATTGCAGTATGGCCATCCCCATTGAAGGGTGCTTTTTTAACTCCTCCCTCCAACCTCATCTCTCTCTATTGAGTACATATGCCCTATGGGAAAATTAAGAAAAAAAAATAAATTATTTATTCAATGAACGGAGGATAAATGAATGAATCAATAACATGAAATACATAAGAAAATGCTGTGTTCAATAAGAGGAGTCTAGACAAAGCACAAAGTTCAAAGGAATAAGTTAATTCCCTGACTAATTCTAGAATATATGAAGGTAACAACTATTATTGCATTCTGAGGGGAAAAGCAAAAAATTGTGCCATACCTCATTTGATGATACAGATCTTAACATTCCACAATTACTCTCATATGTAGTATACTCTATTAAGACTTCCAGTGGATCACTTTATATAAGAATTATATTCACCATCATTGCCATCAGATACTGGTGCTAATTCCACTAGGACAAAGAGCTGTCTTGGAATTCTCATATTAAAATCCATAAAAATTACATTTTTTGTTATCTGAAAGAACTGCCTCTTTTGCTAGAATTTCATTTGAGGAGCAAGAGTCTTGATTATACGGGACCGTGTTGTAATGGTCCTGAGAGGTTACCATTAGCAGTACTTTGGTGTTGACAAGGTGAAAAGTGTTAATGCTGCAGGAGAAGTCATCACATCTTTAAACCACTTAAACGCTCCTTGCTAATGAGAGTCCGCTATTCTTAGCCTACATCAGTCCTTAGTAAGGTCTCTAGAAGAAGAATTTCCCAAATGTGGATGAAATAAGAACTGCTAGGACAGAGGTAAGATGGCTGGTGGCTGGCTGTGCCACTCAGGTCTCCTGAAGCATTTAGTCCTCGCATTCATGGCTTCCAGTCTAGCCACAGGAGAGCCCTGTCTTCTGACGCCTTCTGGTCTCATGGACTGTACCTGTCAGGCACTTTCCTTTCATTTAATAGGCAGAAATTGTCTTCTTTCATCATCATCTCTTGATAAATGTATCAGACTAACATGATTTTACCCCAACCCCCCACTCAAACTGTGCCAATGATGTCACCCTTGTGGTGGCTATGACTCTGTTGCTGCTGGGGAAGACCTTTCTCAGGAAAGGGAGCAAGCTCTGTAGGCTCTGTGCCAGCAATGTCCAGCATAGTCCATAAACCATCAGTTGTTGGGATGTTTTCTTCAGGGCAGATCTCTTCTTCTTTAATCACTAGTAATAATGAAGTTTTTGTCATATTAAAGAGGAGAGAAGAGAAGCAATTGAGAATAGTTTGAGAGGATGACTGTGCCGTCTCTCAGGTCCAGCGACAAGAAGACTACAATGGGTAGCTTTCAGAACTACATATGGTCTTCCTTCCGAGGGAGTTGATTAAGCGACTCCGGATGAAATTGAAATCCTGTGATTTGACCTTTGTCTGGCCTGGGAGGGCTGCAATTCGCATAACAATTTCCTTTTGTTCTTTGTTTGGAGTTATTAATCCAACATGAGCCTCGAATTAATCAGGGGTAGTGCGTAGCTACATTTCTAATTCACAGCTCCGCTGCTTGTGTCTTTTTTAATTAAGGCCGAATGATAGCAGGCCTTAGCCCTGATTGCCACACTTGCTAACCACACATTGAGGGATGAAGAGGCTAAACAGGCAAAATGAGATTACTCCAAGGTTTCACTTAATTGTTTTCTTCCTTTAAGTAAAAAGCACGGCCATGAATGTTGTTGATTCTAGGCTGGAGAGTTCCTTTTGTGTGTTTTACTTGTCTTGATTTGGGATAGGTTGGAAAGAAACCGGAGTTTGTGTTAGTACCTCAGTTTGTGTTAGGGATCACACAAATCACAATTTCAGTTATTAATTAAACCGCATCTCACCTCTTCATGGGGCACAGGGAGTTGATTAATTGATGGGGCCCCAGTCAAAAAATTTGACCCTGTTACCTATACATTGAGGTTTGGTATCTTTGATGTACTTAAGTCTTGTCCAACATTGATCAGCCCAAATTTTGTAAATCAATTAAAAAATTAGTATGACATCATTTTAAAATTCACTATCACATGGGAGAGTCTCCTAATGTGTTAAAAGTGATTTAATTTCTGGAAGGACCTGATCATAGGTCAGCTTCACAAAACTGGCTTTAATATATGATAGTAGACCCAGGATGCATCCATGTTGGGTTTTAGAAATAATGTTTTTTCTTTGGTAAAATTTATTACTTCCATTACTTCAACTTTTCTCTTATTTTAGAAGATAAATATAATGTCCAAATCTAGATCAAATGATGTTAAGGAAAATTGAGTTCCAAGGCCAGCCAATGGCTTGATGGTTGAGGTGGTTGGATGCCATGTGGCTGGCTGTGTGGTTTGAGTCCTGAATGCGGCAGCTTGAGAAACATGCCGGTACAGGGGCTACATGCCCAGCATCACGAGAGAAGAATGGGGGAGAAGGGATGGTGGCATTGCCATCCTCCATGGGGAGAATGCTTTTTCACTTTCCCTCTCTTTCTGTCTCTCTTCTTCAAGTACATGTGCCCTATGGCTAACTGAAAAAAAGAAAAAAACAATTAAACTCCAATTTACTAAGTTACTAAGCCCCCCCCCCCCCCGGGGGGGGGGAAGTGTTCCTTATAATGGTAAGTGAGCTCAGAAACACTGGGCACATTTAATTAACTGGGGCTGCAGTGAACTTGCAAGGGTCTTTGTACAACTCCATGGGCAATTTATTCCTCCCTCCAAGTATCTGACTTACCTAGGAGAAGTCAACTCTTTATTACAATATGGTGTCTGTTTGGACAAAGATACAGAATGGAAAAAATTAAACTGTTCACTTTCTGTATGACCTTTTCCTTTCTGAGATTGGGGTCTGAGAATAGACAAACAACAAACAAATAACAGGGAGTTGTGTCAAATGATTTGTATGGTTCCTTTCATCTTTAAAACTCTATAGTTCTATATTTACTTACTTCATTTTAAATCCAATATTTGGCAATTTACTTGGCTAATCTCCTTGGCTTTATGAAAATTGGTAGGCCTCCATGGCATAGAGATGTCTATAAGTTATCCATAGAATTAAAGGCTGGAAAGCATTTTAATTTAAATGCATTTTTAAGTTTCAAATTGGCCTCTTATAATGGTGCGCAATCTTATACTGTGTGTGCTAATATTTTAATAAGAATCATGTGTGAAGAGGGGATTTTAGAGAATAGATACCAATTTTTAGAGGAAAGAGTACTGAACTGGGAGTCTGAGAACATGACATCAGGTTATATTTCTTCTCTTAACCTGCCATATGATCTTCAGTGTTTAGGTCTCATATCCAGTTTAGGCAACATTAAGAGCATAAACTTAAGGTTCCTTCCAGCTTTGCCTTTCTGTGATTCTAATAGTTTAATCACAATGAGGACTTTGAGACCTACCCCTCAGATGTGCTGAATACTGTGTTTTTCATTCCTACAGTATTTTCAGCTTTCTACTGATAGATACATAGCAAAATACAGGTAAAACTTTCTAAACAAGTGATTAAAACAGCAACAAACTATAAGGGAAAATGTATTTTAGCCTGTATTTTTATGTTTTAAAATTTGCTAGCAGGCACATGTACTTGTGGTGGGTAGGGGAGAGGGAGGAAGAGAAAGCAAAAGCACCCATCATGGGGAAGAGTCATGCTGCAATCCCCTCATCATTTCTCCTTTTGGGATTTTGGACACGCACATACATGCACTTGGTGTGTTTTTCAAGCTGCTTGGTCTGGGACTTGAACTGTATAGTTGAATCTGTAGAATTCAGCTCCCTTAACCATCATGTCACTGGCTGGCCCTACATTTTAAAATCTAATTTTCTCTTTTGGGATAAGAGGCCATGTAGTGCAAATGACCAGTGAGACTGGGGTGAAAAGAAATGTCCAAAAAAGATGATGAGGGTTAGTTATAAGGAGATAGAGGTGGAAGGAAGGATTTAATAGGATGAGAACGGTCTGAACATGTATGCAGGTTAAAGAAAATGAGCAAATAGGACAGAAGATATTAAGAAGATTGGAGAGGGGCCGGCAGGTGGTGTGGTGGTTAAAGGTGCTGAATTCCCACATGGCCAACTGTGATTTGAGTCCTGGACTTGGCAGCCTGCTTTCTTTCTTTTCCTTTCTCTCTCTCTGGTCAAATTAAATAATAATATTAACAAATGGAATCAAATAAATAAAGATAGAAATAATTCTTTAAGAAAAAAAAAAACTGAGAATTGATGGAACAACCCTAGGGTAATGTGAGAATGGATCCCAACCATCACTGGGAGGTTAACCTCAGAGACAAAGATACCACATCCTCTGACCCTGCTGAAATGTTTTAAAGTGCGTAAAATGATGTGTATGTGGACAGGGCAGAGAGTGCATATAAATAGGACGCCGTAAAGTGATTAGGATGGTGAAGTAAAGAAAGTGGTAAGGCACTGCTCTGGGGGTATAGATGGTAGGGCACTGCTGCAGGTCACTGGAGCAATATGGAAAGGCCCAGAGTTCAAATCCTGATTGGCTTAAACATGCTAGGAGCACTAGTGATGCTGGCTGGGAGGCTGGCACAGGACTGACAGGATGAGACTCTGCCAGGCATCTCTCTCTCTCTCTCTCTCTCTCTCTCTTCAATGAAAGAAACAAAAAGAGAGAGGGAGAAATGAGAAGAAAGTGATGCTCTTTTGAGAGAGCTACAAAAGTGAATGAAAGGAGCTGAGAAAGGACAACTGAGAAGTTTCTTGAATGGGGTTAAGAATGGGGCCAGCAGGTGGTGTGGTGGTTAGGGCACTGAACTCCCACATGGCTGACCACAGTTTGAGTCCTGAACCTGACTAGCTTTCTTACTTTCAATCTCTCTCTCTCTCTCTCTCTCTCTCTCTTTCTCTTTCCCTCTCCATCTCTCTCTGGTCAAATTAAAAAAAATAATAATGATAAATAAATTAAGGAATTCTTTTTTTGAGAGGTTTTTGCTACAGGGTGTGTATGCTCACCAGAAAGAGAGAGAGAGAGAGGGAGAGAGAGAGAGAGAGAAAGCAAGAAATCACCCCCCAGGGGGGATGCCACGCCACAATCCCTTCTCCATTCTCCTCTCGGGATCTTGGGCATGCACACACACGTGCCCGACGTGAGTTTAAGCCACCAGGTCCGGGACTCAAACCATGGTCGACCACATGGGAGTTCAGCAACATAGCCATTACGCTAACTGCTGGTCCCAAATTAAGGAATTTTTTAACAAGCACAGCAGTGGCACCTATCTTTGCTGCTGCATGATACAGTCCAGCTGTGTTCAGCTACTCCAGTCCAAGTTAGATGACAGGGTAAATTATGGGGCTAATTCAGGATGGCAGCTTCTATGGGAAGGGTACACAGGATAAAGAGAAACTGATAGGCCTTGGTGCACTGATCTTATTAATTCTGCAGTCTTAAAAGATAAACACAATAGATAGTTTAAAGAGATGGAAACAGAGGCTACAGGAGGTTAGGAAGTGCCTGAAAGTCAAATATTCTTGACCCAACACTACAGAGTTATTTAGTAGTTTATCAGTTTTTTAAAATTATTTTCATCAAATTATTACATTGGTGGGGCCAGCAGGTTGCGTGGTGGTTAAGGGCACTGGACTTTCACATGGCTCACCACAGTTTAAGTCTTAGACCTGGTGGCTTTCTTTCTCACTTTCTCTCTGTTTCTCTCTCTCTCTCTCTCTCTCTCATGAGCTCATGTATCCTATAGAAAATTTAAAATAATAATAATAATAATAATAAATAAAATTAAATTAAAAAAAAATTATTACATTGTTGGGCCAGCTGGTGGCATGCCGATTAAAGTGGTTGGGTATCACATGGCAGACTGTGTAGTTCGAATTCCAGTCTTGGCAGCTTGAGAAAAGCACTGGGTGCATGTATATGGGTGCTCAAAATTCTGCAAGGATAAATGGAAGAGAAGGGATTGCGGCATGACCATCCCCCATGGGGGTTGCTTTCCCACTTTTCCTCTCTTTCTCTCTGTCTCTCTCCAGAAAGCACATGTTCCATTTGGCAAAATTTTAAATACCTTATTATATCGTCAATAAATTATATGTACAAGAACATTTCTTGTAAGGATTACATGAAACTCAAATGTAAATCTTGTTTGGTGACTAGATCTCATTTTGCAGTAAATGTCAAATCTGAAAAATCTAGAAGCAGAAAGTAAGGTATTTATGACCACCAGTCCTTGGCTTCCAGCACCATGTCACAGCCTTTTGCTCTCATTCTCTCTTGGCTGAGATGCCTTTTTTTTTCAGTCCTTGGAAAAGGTTGATAGCCCTATGCAAGTCAAGATACTACGGCCACATTTCCAAAAGGCGAATGCCAAACTCTTTGGGGTTGTGATACACCCAGATGGTCTTCCTTTTTTTTTTTTTTCTTTTGCATTTTTGCAAATGTTATTACCAAATACAACAATTTTTCCTCCAAAGTCATTAGAGCCCATTTGGCACCTTCTCTAATCTGTCCTACTTGTTACCTTTTAATTACTCTGGGAGGGGATCTAGTTGTCTTGTTGCTGAGGGCCAAATGACCAAGGGGTTAATGCCTTTTCTGTCCCTGGCCAATTGGTTTTTAGTCAGTAGTTATTTATGGGGAAGTCCAGGGGCCATTAGTTCTCAAGTATGTGCAGCTGTACTCTTCACAATTACCAGTCTATAAGCAAATGTAGACTTACTTTTTGTGTATGGTTGTTTTTTTTTCCCCCTTGATTGGTTAGACAATCTGTTGCCATTTATGAATGATTCTTGTTGATGCAAAACATGGCATTGGATTCTGTTTTATTATGTGGAGTCCATGTTTTATAGGCTGCTGTAATCTTGATTCAGACAAGGCATGAGGGTATGTACCTCCTGTCACTCGTGACAAATTGCTCCTGTACGGGAAAATGTCAAATCTCGCCCCTCTCCCCATGTTAGCTGTACCATTCTCCCTAGATCAGCAGAGGTGCTGATGATCCTCATTGTGCAATCAGTGACTGGCTGGCCTTGGCCTTTTTACTTCATGCTCTGTTCTTTTGGACATAAGGTAGAGATTACTATTAATGGTTCTTTCAGTTCTAGGAGCTCCTCCCTCTGTGCTGTCTTACTGTGATTTTTTTTTTCCTGCCCCCATTGAATGGTAGTCTTTGATGTCACACAAGAGAATACTGTTGGCTAACAGTCTGGAGGCTGCTTCATTTGAGCTAAACACCACATGAAAACAAATGTGATCCATCATATTTCATTAACTAGCTGTCCTCCTTTTGGGTGCCCTTTTTTGATGTCAGAGTTGCATCCTGACAGGAATCAGAAAGATATGTGTGATTAAGAACAGTAATAATGCTTATTGCATTGTATTGTAAATTACCTTCCTGGGCCTTGCTACTTTATCAGCCCCACTGGCATTGGCTCCCGTACATTTTTGACTACTCAGTATATACAGTGTATTAGCGCAATGGAGATCATTATGTGGCCTGTATTTGAGTCATTTTTATTTAAGATGCCAAACAATAAGCTGTTGATTGGGGGAACAAGAGGCGAACAATAATGTTCTGTGTCACATAATACACCACCATTTTCCAGCTTTGCTTTAGAAGGGCCCTCTTTATTGTTTTTGTATAAAAATGGTTCTTAGGAGGAGGAATATTTTGCTGAGGTATGTCATTATTTTGCAAATTTCTATTATCTCATCATGTTGTCTTCATTGTAAATTGCAGCTAATTAGGAACCTAGTTAGAGCCCCAGCTTTGAGGCTGGCTTTTTTGTGAAAAGAGCCCACCGATTACCGCACTACAAGAGAGGAAGGGAGAGAAAAAGGAGATTAATCTGGTTACCTAGGCGACACTCGCTTCCATCTGCGAGGAACAATACATTTTTGTTTCCTTGGCTCAGTTCAGATCTGTTTTGTTTAGAGGGGGAAAAAAGGGAGAGAGAGAGAAAGAGAGAGACAGAAAGAGAGAAAGAGAGGGAGAGGGAAAGAGAGGACCTAGCTCCACAACAATGCTGAATTCTGTCTGGTCCAGGCTTCTGGGCTTGATTCCTCTGCATGTTAGGGTCTCAGGGGAGTGAGAAGATGAAAGAGATAAGCTCCAAAGTTGTCAAAGGTCATGACCTTACCACACAAAGCAAGCAGTTTTACCTCTAAATCCCCTTCTCCCAAAAAAGCACTTAATGAAATAATATACTGTGCTTCTCAACACCCTATAGTCTATATTAGGACAAGACCCTCAAATTGTGAATTTCAGGAGTCATTTTAAATTTCATACTAAATGGTCAGTGACTCTAAGAAGGTACGTAAGTCCAATTTTTTGTCTAACCAATTAACTTGGACTTTTTTACTTTTTGTTTGTTTGCTTGTTCCAAGTGACTTTCTTCAAACCTACCTTTCATTGTGGTGACACATAAGTTTAAGGTATGATTTGACTTTCTAATGAATAAAACAAACCTATTGAATCTACCCAAGATTGAGGCTGATTAACTGCTTCATTCTATTTGCTTTCGTTGTACATCGAACTTTTAAGTCTTTAAAATAGGTGGCCATTTATTGTGCTCAGGCGTGTGTGGTGCTGCCAGGCTGCTTGCTGCCTTTTCCACAGTCCCTAGAGAAAGGACTGAGG
Source organism: Tupaia tana (assembly GCA_026018925.1). Taxonomy (NCBI): domain Eukaryota; kingdom Metazoa; phylum Chordata; class Mammalia; order Scandentia; family Tupaiidae; genus Tupaia; species Tupaia tana. The sequence goes on along the minus strand of JAKSZU010000006.1, from coordinate 132,541,503 downwards.
ATGGCACAGGAGTTGAAAGAGTCAGGCTAAAAGGCTCAGAAATCTCAGGGCTTCTTCAGGCAAGTTGGCTAAACCCACAGTCTCTGATGAGCATAATGCTTTCGGCATCATGTTCTCACTGGTTGGTATGCCATCATGCATAATGAGGAGTGATCCGGGAAGGTTATGTGTGATGACATACAGTTAAAGGAGGCTCCAAGAGAGAAATGTGGGCTTATCTAAGCTTTCCAGTCATAGAATGCATTGATTAAATCAGAGCAACTAGCTTATTTCAAAATGCCCTGCGGAATCCATACTTCACACCCATGAATGTCTCCTCTCCAGTTTTTTTTTTTCCCTCCAAAATATGTTCCTAATAAAAGGAAAATAAATCTTTTCATAACAACTGCAAGTTACTAGGGTTCTCAGGTGCCCATATGCTAAGAACTAATAAACAGTTCTCTTCAAAGGGTATTGCTCATCACCTCTTGTCTTATTTGCAAATGGGAAAAAAAAAAAAAACCTATCCAAATTGATTCTATACTTATCACTCATCCAGCCACCTATAGCATTTGTACTCTTTTTTATTCCTTTTGGGCAACTCCATGAAATAGGCATCTCATGTGAAATAGGATTTGTAAGCAGTCTTAGAAATCTGTGTAGAAAAAAATTAAACTCTGAAATTCTAATTTATTCTAATATTTATTATATGTTATGGGTCAACAAAACCTTGACTCCTATCCCAATTGTAAGTCCTCAATATGGTCTGTTATATGTTGCGCCCTTACAGGATATCAAATAAGCTTTCCAATTTGCTCAAATCCCTCAAATAAGACAAGGTAAAAATTAGTTCACTATATTCTCACCCTCAACAGGAGTCTTCTCACTGTAACCTTTTATTATATAAAAGACATATTAACAAATAGTAACTTGTTGCTAAAAGCTGAGCACCTTTCTAAAGTTTTTGAAACCAGAGTTACTCTTGGCAATGATAAGTACTAATCATGTTTTAAAAACCCTCTTTTTCTGAGAGAGATTTTTTTTTTATTTCTTCTTTTCTTTTCTTTTCTTTTTTTTTGGGGGGGGGGGGAGAAGTTTTTGCTATAAGGTACATGCGTTCTCCAGAAAGACAGAGAGACAGAAAGCAAGAAATCACCCTCCAGGGGGGATGGCCACGCCACAATCCCTTCTCCTCTCAGGATCTTGGGCATGCACGCACACGCGCCCGGCATGAGCTTAAGCCACTGGGTCCAGGATTCGGATCACAGTCAACTACATGGGAGTCCAGTGACATAGCCATTATGCCATCTGCTGGTCCCAAGAAAGATTTTTTTTTTCCCTAAAGAGTGTGTGCATTCACCAGAGACACAGAGAGAAATAGAGACAAAGAAAGTGAGAAATCACTCCCTAGCAGGTGGCCACACCATAATCCCTTTTCCTCCATTTCTCTCAGGATTTTGGGCATGTATGCACACATGCCTGGTATGAGTTGGAAGCTGCAGAGATGGACACTTGAACTGCAGTCAGCCATGTGGGAGACCAGCGTCATAACCACTATGCCACCTGCTGGCCCTGAAATCCCTTTTTAAATAGACAAATGAAATGCTCTCTTCTTATCAGAAAATTAACCTTTTCATTAGATTTAGTAAATTGGTGTAGGCTCTAAGTGTATACGTTTCCAATACCTTTTTTCCCCCCTGAAGAGTTACACAGATACATAAAGTAGTAGTAGCAAATAAATCAGAATAGGATTTTCTTTCTTTCTTTCTTTCTTTCTTTCTTTCTTTCTTTCTTTCTTTCTTTCTTCTTTCTTTCTTTCTTTCTTTCTTTCTTTCTTTCTTTCTTTCTTTCTTTCTTTCTTTTTTTTTTATAGAAAGTATTTAAGTTCCAACATGTACTCACTAGTGGGACATCAGTGTTTCTTATCTCATCTGTGATGAGTTAGTCCATTTGAATTCTTTTCTCAGCTTTACTAGAGTCACTTATGGAACCTAATCTCTCTTCATAAAGACTTCGTTTGAGTATATCTGAGAAGATAGGGAAGTGAAGATGTGAAGACTGTCTAGTATGTTAAGAAATACATTTTTGTTTATGTTGAATAAGGCAGGATTTAAAAAAATATTTTATTTAACTTTATTATTATTATTATTATTATTATTATTTAAAATTTGATGAGGGAGAGACAGATAGAGAAAGAGAGAGGAAAACTGAAAAAGCAAGCTGCTAGGTCCGGGACTCAGACCATCATTGGCCATGTGGGAGTCCAGCGTGTTAAACCACCTCATCATTTGCCTGCTCCTAAGGCAGGATTCTTTAACCACAGAATGTGTTAATCTCACATGAGAATGTGGTGCTGTCCAGATGAAATGATGATCCAGATGAGATGACAATGGCTACGTATCAATATGACTACAGTCACTGTACAGTAAAGGGTGCATCTATCTAATAGATTTAGGAAGGAAAGGTAGTTCTCTAATGTACAAGTGGTGTCTCTTGTCTTTAACACTGATTTATTATTACTCACTCAAGAACTTAGTTTTCCCATTTAGGAAGTAAATTCTAATGTTCTGCCCCCAAAAAAGTAGTTCAAAATGGATGTAGAGGAAAGAGTGCCACCTGCTGATTTCTCATCCTAAAGCAATTCTAATTTCCTTGGAGGTTTTTAAGAGAAGATATAACAATATCCGATACTGTTTATTCAGTCATATTAATGCAAAGTCTATGTTTGTGAAGCTACAGTTTTGGGATCATGGGGTAATAAGTTTGGTTTGCAGTGATTTAAGAAATGATTACAAAATGTTTTTGTTCAGGTTAAAAATCTATTTCATAATGTGAATTTCAAAAAAAATATTCAAATCCGAGGCCAGAAAGTGGTATAGTGGTAAAACATGACACTCTGCAAGGTTGACCCAAAAGGGAAAGTTTTGGGTTCACATCCAAAGACCTCGAATAAGCCAGGTATACGTGTGGTTGTGATCCAGGATTGGCTGAAGCAAGGGGTAGATCGTGGCTTCCACACCCTGTTGGTGGTGTGCTCTATGTCTCTTTGTCTCTCCTACTCAAGGAAGAAGTAAAAAAATTCAAATCTATCATTTCATCTTTTTTTTTAACATCTTCTCATTAGTTACAGAGAATAATGTAGACAATAGGAAAGTGACTTCCTTGTCATGACAAATTTCCTTGTCCTGAATTTCTTCTTGACTTCCCAGAGTAAAAAAACATGTCTAATGAAAACAAACTTAGTGATATTGACTTGGAAATTGCTCTCATGAATGTGACTTTTTTTTTATTTTATCTTGCAAGTAAACATACTATTGGGTTGTTGGAAAAGTCTAACACATTTTTGCACAGAAAAAAACTTAGGAAAAAATATGTCATAACTTTTCGAACAACCCAATACATTCTCATTGCCTGTGTCATTGTGGAAGGATACTACTTACAGTAAATAAGAATAAACATAAATAAATCTCTTAAATGACTCATTTGAAATTGAGATTCAAGAAATTCACCATTCCTATTTTTCTTGCTCTGTTTGCAATTCCAAGGAATCTGTTTTCTTTTTTTTTTAAGGGGTTTGGGCCTGAGGCCATGTGCGCTTGATGTGGGTAGGGGGAACAGTGAGAGAGAAAGTGAAAAATCATCCCCTGGGGCAGGGGGATGGCCACACCATAATTCCTTCTCTTCCATTCTCCTCCCAGGATCTTGGGCACACACATGGTTGGCATGAGTTTCAAGCCACCAGGTCCAGGACTTGAGCTGCAATCAGCCATGTGGGAGTCCACTGATGTGACTGCTATGCCATCTGCTGACCCCTTTAGGAAATCTTACATGTTTCAGAGAATTATTAGTATTAATTACTCACAAAATATGTTAAGTTAGGAAAAGTGATTCGTGACTAAGAAACACATAAATCTTTAGCTCTTGAGTAAAAACTGAAGGTAGTTCTAGGAACACTTTTCAACTCATGATTCTGACATTGAATATACCAAGTTTAACTTTTTTTGGCCAAACTTATATCAAATTAACAGAACAATGTATTTCTTAGTCAAATGGTAAAGGGACTGGTCCATGTGAATCCCCCCGTTTTTAAAAAGACTTCTAATTTAAGTGTGATTTTAAAAGTTGGGATCAAGATAATTGGAGGTCTGATGCGTGCTTATCCAAAGTGAAACTCATCACCTCTCGTAGTTTATGTATCCCTAATTGTTCCTTTAGAACAGTCAACATTAACCTGTGCCTCCAGTGTGGAGGTGATTCTATCTCCAGTGAACTCAGGCATGAATGAGGTTGCAGGCACAGCAAGAAGAATGAGCAACAAAGGGGTTGTTAGCACAAAGGAACAACTCTAGAAATGGGCCAGAGCTGTCAGTATCTCTTTCTTCTCTAAAACTAAAAGTTGTTAACAAAAAATAATGTGATTTTTTTGTTTGTTTTGGGGAAGTAAAAAGGCGAGAATAGATCAGAAAAAAAAAAAAAGAAGAGAACTCGACAAAAGTAAGGAAATGTAGTAACGGAGGGCTCATTTACAGTGTTGGTAAGATAGAACACTTTTCAATTCTTAGAAAATAGAAACACATTATCGTGTCATTTATACAAATCGCCACGGTGGCTATTTATGTTTAGGCGAGGTGAATCTGAGTGTGCGTGTGTGTGTGTGTGTGTGTGTGTGTGTGTATGTGTGTTTGCACAAATGTACACTATAAGGACATCTACAAACCAGGGACATTGTTTTATATTTTTAAATTTGATTAACTTCTGTATATATTGTACAAATAAGCAATTCTGTCTATGTTTAAGTAACCTTACCATATTTTAAGCAGTTTTCTAAATAGAATGCTTGGGTTTATTATTATATCACTGTCATGATTTCCCCTTTATCAGAAAGTAAATATTTCTGATATTTACTCTTTAAAATAAAAAAAAAGTGCTTAGCAATTATGTTGTCATATAGGATTTAGTCCACTGTTATCTTTGGCATTTAAGCTCTATCAATATTTTAGAATATTATTCTAATTTCTAAAGGAAGAGTCTCCAAGAAATGTACAGCCAATGGTAGTGATGGACATGTATTTTTTTAAGGTGCAGATTGTCTTCCTATCTTTGCCCTATTTAGGAAGGGACAGCTACCTTCTATTTCTGTTCCTACCTATATAACATTTACGTTGGACTCATGCCTCACAGGATGCAGTGCAGTGTGTTACTGCTAGTTACTTTTTTAAAAAATTTCTTTCCAAACACACACACACATTCATTCATTGATTTTTACACATATATACTGAGTACCTATAATATTCTAGACAGTTCTATGGGTGCACCTTGGGATGCATCAGTAAACAAAACCAACAAACATTCTGCCCCTGGGCAACTACATTCTAGTGGAGAGAAAAATTAAAAATTAATAAGCTAATCTTGACCAAAATCTTTGACAAATACATTGACTGATGATGTTCTGGCACACAGTAGTTATTTATAAAATGTTGTTGTTTCAATTGAGAAGTTATTTTATTTTAAGGAAATGCCTTATAAATATAAATAGTTATATTTCTGTAGTCAAGAGCTGAATCCAAAGCTTAGACTAGATTTGGATGATTTAGTGAAGATAATATCAAGTAACAGGCACCATATTCAGGATTGGAAGATGTGTTTTTTTGGAAGAACACAAGACCCACAAAATCCATCCAGAAAGAAATCACTGTTCATTGTTGCTTCTTTAGATTTTCAAAATTTGTCACTTAATTTAGAAGATTTCTCCAGGTAAAATATTTGGGAGAGGGCATGAGGTATGAGTGGGAACACAGTACTATTTTGACTAAACAAAAATTTAAAAACAATCTTAAATAATGTGACCTGATATCACTGGTTTATACAATTTAGTCATAAAACACTCTTAATGAACTATCATAGGCCCCATGTAAGCTTCCATTTTCCTTTTGGCTTTCAGAACATAATGGAAGTTTCAGACTGAAGGCTTTATAGATACTTTGATCTTTTAAAATCCCTTCTTGGGGTTGGATGTTCCTCTGAAAATCTGCTAAGAACTATAGACTTCATCAGTTCAAAATTTAATATATATACATACCAAAGACTCTTCTCTAAATGTCAGGTAATTTATAGATCCCATGAATCTTTTCAATGGCCTTCAGATTTGGACTAGATCAAGTCTAGTCTGTTCATTTTACAGATGCAGAGATGTGATTTATTTAAGATCACACAAGTAGTGAATGACAATGGAAGAATAAAATCTCCTGACTCCTAACCAGTCTTGAGTTTTTCCTGTCTATACCCAGTTTTGGTTAAAAATAGCTACATTACAAACCACACCAAAGTGAAAACTTTGACCCCCCCTCCATCCCCCATGTTACTGCTGTCTGTTATGGTACTATGATGTCATTAGGCTTAGTTGGACAATTTTCACTTAGAGTCTCTCATGTAGTTGCAGTTAGATCACAGTGGGGCTGGAGTCATCTGAAGGTCTGACTGCGCTGATCTCCAAGATGGAGATCTGACTTGGAATGGCTGAGACAGCTAAGGCTTACCTTCATTCCAACCTCCATGCAGCTTCTCCACATGGCTAGCTCTTAAAAAGTACAGCAGTTTCTTATGTGGTACCTGGCTTCCTCCATAGTGTGCATCTCAGGAGACCCAGATGGAGGCTGCGAGATTTATTATGATCTAACCTTGTAAATCATACACATCTGCTGCATTCTATTGATAAAAAGGGAGCCTCAAAATCAGTCCACCACCTAAAGGGGAGGCGAGCATGACGACTGGAAAGCATTTTTCACTGGGGAGCCATCCTCAGAGATGAGCTACTGCCTACCCTGTTCAATGTTAGAGTCATATCTGACTTTTGGAAAGGAACTTTTTTAATGACATAGGAGTTTACCTATTTAAAATGGAAATAGTTAAATTATACCCTTGAAAATGAGATGTTTTCTAATAAAGTTATTTTCTTACTTAATGTTAAATTAATATTACAGTTATATTAAAATGGAGGATCATAATATTTCAGAGAAATAGTTTCGAGAATTAAGAGCTTGGGTTTCTTTGCTGTTTTGAACTAGATCTCAAAAATGTATGGGAGATTTAAACCAAGCCTTGCATCTCAGATGTCCATCTATTCCTCCCGGTAACTGAATTTCACTGACTGACATAATTAGGCCCTATCTGTTAAACTTGTTGTGTCAAAATCTTCTTGAAGTGTCTTCATTTACATATTTTTAACGTTGCAGAAACAATCATAATAGTTGGTTCTGTCAAGGCCCATTGTAGAACGCTTTCATTCTCTGATTGACAGTGATAATAATTGATACTATGGGTCCTTTATATTAGAGTAGTTGTTTATTTGGCATGATATTCTTCAAAAATGTGCACCGAAAAATCCTATGAAAATGTTTTGTTAAAAGTAACTTTGTCGATTTTTCACTTCTGTCATCTCAAATGGTTTGGATCAAACTGTCCCTACACTAGTAGATTGTAAAAAGAGCAATCTTAGTCTCATACTTCAGATATTTTCTAGTTTCTGTAGTTATTTCTTTCTGAAATCATTTTGAATTTACTGAGTGGCAGCTATACTTAAGAATATAAAAGAGATGTATATTGAAGAAAATACACTTATTCTCTCAGCCTATTCTTTAAATTTAATTTGAATAGCTTTGGGGGACATTTAGGAAGGAAGGAAACTGACGCATTATAAAATAATTCAGAAATACAGAATATTACATATTTAAATATTCCCTAAGTCTTACCATGTCTGTTCCTTCAGTTAAAGATATTAATGTTGATCGTTTCACACCTATTTGAGGTTGTTTAAGGAGGACTAATAAATAGATCCCCTCTGATTTTTTTAATCCAGCCATTATACAAAAGAATAAGATAGATGAGTACTAAAAGGTTGCCTTTTGTACTAATAAAAGTGCTACTAAAGAACATGTACAGAGAGTCTACCTAGTTCCAAGTGCGGATCAGGCAGATTTGCCTGCCTAATCATGGAAGAAGTAGATAAGAACAGGCCTATCAGGAGCAGAACTTGTGATCTCTGCAAACATCCATTTCCCAAAAGACAGAAGAGAAAAGGGCTGAGCAACTTCTGTTCAATTTCTCCTTCCAAATCCATCAAAAGGAAAAAAAAAAAAAAGTTTTGCACCTGCCTTAGAAAGCAGTAAGTGAGGGGACAATGAGAAACCAAGAGTACAGGATAATGGGATTGACTTCACAAGTAAGGTCAACAACAGGAAATGCATTTTGCCACTAATATTTCCCAGCTTTTTGTTCTCTTAACATCTTGAGCTTAATCATTAAACCATTAATGAGATAGTATGTGAAAAGAGTTCTCTAACCCTTCCTTTTCAAGACAATCTCCTATTTTAACATTCTTTCTGTTCTACTATCTTGATGAAAAGAAGGGAATTCTCTTTGTGTGCAAAAGAGTGACCACCAGATGCTCTGACAAAATCTTTCCTAAAGCTATTCCTGGGTCAGGATAATAATTTTTTCCCATTGATGATTACTACAAAAGCTTCTGACATCAATAGCTGATTTAAATTAAACAGTAACAAATCTAGCCAAAGAAGTAAATCCAGAATGGTTATCATTTTTTCTCCTCTACATTTTGTTCCATAGAAACATTTTTAAAAATAAATTTATAGCTAATATTTCAAGTCTTGATAACTTACGGTACAGCTAGTGAAACAAATGCACATTTTTTCCCTTATGATTAGCCTCTGTATTTTAATAAGGTTTTCTCCAGGATAAGTTTCAATTTCTATTATTCATGGTGGTAGTTGTATTTATTATATGATTCATTCATTCAACAAATAAGTTTTGAGTTCCTAGTAAGTGCCAGATACTTTTCTGTTTTTTAATAATGGACTTTTAAAAAAATATAATGAGGACAAAACACATAAACTAAAGGGGATGAGAGAGAATAGAGGCCTATTTTAGATAGAGGTCCTCTTCAAAGAGGTAGTCACTGATCAGAGTACTTAATGAAGTGAAGGCATGAGCCATGCAGACATCATACTAATTGAGAGGGAATTACAGATGCAAAGACTCTGAAGCAGAGACATGCACAGCATATAACATGCATTAGAAAACGGCCAGATAGAACAAAAAGAACTACATTATCAACATGAATTTGATATTGAATAATGAGAAAAGATCAGAATGTTTTACTAAAAAAAAAAAGATAACTATCTGAAGATCAGTTGAGTTTCTTTTCTTTAATAAGTTGTAAAAATTTCATTATGAAGTTATTTACATACTTTAAAATTCACTGACTTTATATAATTCAGTTGTTTTGTTTGTTTTAGTAATTTTATAGAACTGTACTACATCACAACAACTTTGGTTTAGACATTTACATCACCCTCAAAAAATCTCTAATGTCCATTTATAGTCAATCTCTTGTTCCCATCCCCAAGTCCAGGCAAGCAGTCATTATTTTTGTTTTCTATGGTGCTACCTTTTTGGACATTTTACATATTTATAATCATATAGTATGTGGGTTGGCTTTTTTCATTTATTGTAATGTTTTCAAGGTTACAAACAGTTTTAGCATGCATCAGCTATTTGTTACTTTCTATCATGAAATAATATTCTATTGTATGGATAAACTTTTCTTTAATCTTTTTACCCATTGATGAAAATGTAGATTTCTTTTCATTTTTTGTCAATTAAGACTAGCGTTGCTATGACATTCTCATTCAAGTCTTTGTGTGGACATATGTTTTCATCTCTTTGGCTGGATACCTAGGAGTAGAATTGCTGGGCTTTATGGTAAGTTTATGTTTAACTGTTTATGAAGCTGACAAACTGTTTTCCAAAATGGCTGCACTATTTTACATACCTACCAGCGATATGTGCATGTACAGTTTCTCTACATCCTATCCAACATTTGTTATGGTCTGTCTTTTTAAATATAGCCATCATTGTGGCTGTGAAGTGATAGCTCATTGTGTTTTTAATTTGCATCTCTGATGATTAATGTTTCTGAGCATCTTTTCATATGTAGTTAACTATTTCTTATGTATCTTCTGTGATGAAATGTCTATTCGTATCCCTAGTGAAATTTTTATTGCATTGTTTATCTTAGTTTTAAGAATCTTCTATATTCAGAATATAAGTCCTTTATTTTAAGTACGGTTTTAAGATGTTTTTTTACAAATATATGTCTTACATTTTTATACTCCTAATGATATTGAGTAACAAAAGTTTTTAATTTTGATGATGTTAAATTCATTATTATTTTTTTCTTTATAAACTATGTTTAAGACCAGGAAGCCAGTCTAGTGGTGCACTCTGTTGCACACTGAACTGTAGTGGTAAAAGCCACATGGCTGAACATGGGTTTGGATCCTGGGGTCAACTTAAAAACATGACGGGGGTGGAGGGAACCAGCAGTTGGTGTAATGGCCATGTCAATAGACTTGCATATAGTCGATCGTGGTTCAAGTCCTGGACCCAGTGGCTTACATTCACACTGGGCACATGTGTGTATGTGCTCAGGATCCCAAGAGGAGAATGGAGGAGAAGGGATTGTGGTGTGGCCATCCCCCCGGGGGGCAATTTCTCCTTTTCTGTCTCTCTGTGTTTCTCTGTCTTTCTGGCAGGTACACACGCCCTATAGCAAAAAAAAAAAAAAAAAAAAAAAAAAAAAAAAAGCCAGGATTCTGCACATGTGACCAAGATCTTAAAGAGCAGGAGGGTTAGGAAAAGAAAATTGTGGCATGATGCGACCCAGTCAATGGTGATTCTTTGTCTTTCCCTCTCTCTCTTCCTCCCCACTGCATGTGTACACATTTGCTCTCTATCATGAATAAAATAAATAAACTAAAACAAACAAGGACCAAGATTTTTACCTATTGTCTTCTAAATATTTAAAGATTTAGCTTTACATCTATGATCAGTTTTGAAAATTCCACCTCTTTGATCACTGTAGTTTTTTTTTTTTTTTTTTTTTTTTTTTGCGTTTTTTGCTACAGGGCGCGTGTACGGGCTAGAGAGACAGAGAGTTAGAAAACGAGAAATCACCCCCCGGGGGGATGGCCACACTGCAATCCCTTCTCCTCCCGGGATCTTGGGCACGCACCACATGTGCCCAGCTTGAATTTAAGCCACCGGGTCCGGGACTTGATCTGTGGTAGACTACATGGGAGTTCAGCAACATAGCCATTACGCTAACTGTTGGTCCCAGATCACTTTAGTTTTACATTGTGCTTTATTTGATTCTTCTTCAAAGTTGTTCTTGTTATCCTCTGTATTTTCTTACAGACTGCATAATCAGCTTGTCAATTTCTGGGGAATAAAATCCTTTTGGCATTTTTATAGAGATTATATTATGTTTAATGTATAGATTAATTTATGAGGAATTTACATTTCAGTGTATTGAGATTTCCAGTCTATGAACATGGAATACCTATCCATTTATTTAATTTTTTTTCCTAATAGTCTCAGTTCCATTTACTAGTTTTCAATATACAAATCTTAAAATTCTTTTGTTAAAGTTATTCTTTAATATTTTATTCTTTTTGATGTTATTGTGAATAAAATTATTTTCTTAATTTCACTTCAGGTTTATTATTCATTGCTAATATAGAGAAATGTAATTTATTTATCTACATTGATCTTATATTTGGCCATCTTACTGAACTAGTTGATTAGTTTTGCAAGTTTTGTGAATTCCTTAAGATTTTCTTTACATAGAATTAAACAGTCTGAATAGACAGTGCTTTTACTTCTTACTTTCCACTATGGATGCCTTCTATTTCTTTTTCTAACTCACCATACTACCTAGAACCTTAGTATAGTTAAATGGAAATCATAAGAGCAGATAGTCCGATAGGCATCCTGTTCTTGTTCTTGATCTTAGGAGGAAAGCATTTTGTCTTATACCATTAAGTATGATATTAGCTGTAGGTTTATGTTGATGCTCTTTATAGTGAAAAGAAAAAATTTTCTATTGGTTGAGAAATTCATTGAGTTTTTTTTATCATTAGGTGGTGGATTTAGTCAAATATTTTTCTGCATCTATTATGATGGTCTTTTGTTGTTGTTTATTCTAATATAACATATTACAGTTTAATATCTGAATATCAATATTCAGATATCCTTCATCCTAGGATAATTTCCACTTAGTCAGATGTATAGTTTTTGCTATATGTTGCTGAGCCAGCTTGTTAATACTTGTTGAATACTTCTGTGTCTGTACACATGATGAATATTCATCTGTACTTTTGTATTCTTGTGATTTTGTTGTTGATGTTGTTTGACTTTTTTGAAATAGTTTGCTAGTTCATCTGCCCTCTTCTTCTTTTGTCTGGTAGAATTATTGAAAGATTGGTATTATTTCTTCTCTAAATGATAGTCTCCCAGCGAAGCCATCTATGCCTAGACTTCTCTATGTGTAAAACTTTTAAATTACTAATTTGATTTTTTAATAATTATGGGACAGGGACCAGCAGTTAGCGTAATGGCTATGTCGCTGGACTCCCACGTAGTCGACCGCGGTTCGAGTCCCGGACCCGGCGGCTTAAACTCACGCCGGGCGTGTGTGCGTGCGTGCCCAAGATCCTGAGAGGAGAATGGAGGAGAAGGGATTGCGGCGTGGCCATCCCCCCTGGGGGGTGATTTCCTGCTTTCTATCTCTCTGTCTTTCTCTGTCTGTCTGGCGAGCGCACGCGCCCTATAGCAAAAACCTCTCCAAAAAAAGAAAAAATAAATAATAATAATTATGGGACAAATCGAATTTTATTTTTTCTTGAGTCAGTTTTGATAATTTGGGTCTTTTTAAGGGATTTTGATATTTTGTCTTAGTTTTTTAATTTTGTTAGCATTAAGTTTTTCATTGAATGTCTTTATTTATTTTTTTAAATGTCTTTATAATTCTTTGAATTTCTGTAAGGCCATAGTGATATTTTTGCTTTCATCCTTGTTTTTGGTAATATGTGTCTTTTCACTTTTTTTCTTGGTCAGTCTAGCTAAAAGCTTGTCAATTTTATTGAACTTTTTAAAGAACTGAGTGAAGTTTAATTGATTTTTTTCTTCTTGTTTTTCTAGTCTCTGTTTTGCTGATTTCCATTTCAATCTATCTTTTTTGTTTCCTTTCCTCTGCTTGTATTCTTCTGTTAGTTTGCTTTTATTTTTCTGCTTTTTAAAGATAGAGAGCTAGATCACTGATTTAGGATCTCTCATATTTTCTACTGTAAGTGTTTAAAGCTAAAAATGATTTCTTATACTGTTTAACTATATCTTATAAATTTCCATTTTGGTTTTCATTTAGCATGCACTATTTTCTAATATTCTTTGAGATTCCTTTCCTTTGACTTATGGATTATTTAGAAATGAGTTTTTAGTTTCCAAATATTTGTTGGATTTTCTAAATTTCTTTCCATTGTTGATTTCTAATTTAAATCCACTTTGGTCTGAGTACATGCCTTGTATGATTTCAAATTGTTTAAAAACATTAAAACATTTTTTGTGGTTTGCCATATAGCATAGCATGGGGAATGTTCCCCTATGTACTTAAGAAGAATGTGTTTTATATGGGGAGAACTGTTATACAGATGTTAGTTAGGTCAAATATTTAATAGTATTATTCAAGTCTTCTGTGCTCTTACTAATATCTGTTTCTCTTATGGTCTCTGTTTTCATGTTATATATTTTTCATTTTATTTTCAGCTTATTTGTGTCTTTGAATGTAATTGTGTCTTTTATAGACATAATATAATTAAACCTTTTTAAAAATATAATCTCTTCCTTTTGATTGTGGTGTTTATACATTTATATTTAATGTAATTATTAAGTTATTTTAAAGATTTACATTTGTCATTTTGCCATTTGCTATATCTTATGCCTATTTGTTCTTGTGTTCCTACTTTATTACCTTCTTTGTGATAGCTATTTTATTTCCTTTTTTATGATATATGCACAGAAATATACACATATTATTATTTTACTAATGGTACTGTAAAGATTTCCTAATGCATTTTGATTTGGCAAAATCTAGCTCAGATTAATACTAATTCTTGTAAAATACAGAGTATGTTCCAATATAGTTCTACTCACTCTCCCTTGTGTGCTCTTATTATGAAATCTATAGATCTATAGATGTCATATATGCTATAATACAGTGTTATAATTGAGTAACATAATCTTATGCATATTAAATAAGACTGGCAAAAAGATAAAAGGTATGTTTAAATTTTTTCTTTCAATCCACATATTTACCTATTCCAGAGCTCTTTCTTTCTATATATTGAATATATCTGCTTGTGCTTAATTTTCTTACTCAACTACAGCTCCATTTTGTCCATCTCATATTATATTTTATATAATATATAAAAATGCTTTACATACACTAGGATAAAGCATATATAATACACACACATATAAAATATTTACCTATATTATGAGCCCCCAAATACAATTATTTAATTATTGTTCTATGAAATTATCTTTCATAAATCTGTTAAGGGTTGATATAAAAAATGTACATGTTTGTACAATTTTTATATTGCTTTTATGGTGCTATTTATTTCTTTACATGGAGTCAAGTTATAATCTGATTTTTTTTTGGAGGGCCATAGGTTTTTATTTAGTAGTTTTATAAGGAAGTATAGACATACTTAGTTCTTTCATTTTTTGTTCAGAAATATCTGTATTTCTTCATTTCTGAAGGATAATTTTACTGAATATAACCTTTTGATTCACAGGGTATTTTAGTTTATTTTTTTGCTATAGGGTTGATGCACTCCCTGGAGAGAAAGTAAGAAATCACCCCTCAAGGGAGATGGTCATGCCACAATCCCTTCTTCTCCATTCTCTTCCCAGGATTCTGGGCACACATGATCACATGACTGCTCTATTTTCTAAGACACTATGGTCTGGGACTCAAACCATGCATTCAGACATGTGGAATTCAGCCACCTTAACATCTGTGCCACCTGGCTGGCCTGATTCACAGTTGTTTTTATTTGCTCAGCATATAGATTATAGTATAGTACTAGAATTATTGCTTTATGCACCTTTTATTTATTTATTTATTTATTTTGTTAGTTGTTTTTTTAGTTTTATTAGGGTATACTGACAAATACAAATTGAATTTATTCAAGATGTACAATGTAATAATACATTGTAAAATGATGGGGCTGGCAGGTGGTGTGGTGGTCAAGGCACTGGATTCCCACATGGTTGACTGCGGTTTAAGTCCTGGAACCAGCAGCTTAAAAATCATGCAGGGCATGTGTACATGTGTGCCCAAAATCCCAAAAAGAAAATAAAGGAGAAAGAATTGTGGTATGCCCATCCTTGGTTTGATGCGGGGACACTTTTCTTCTTTCTGTTTGTCTCTGGTGAGTCCATGTGCCCATAACAAATATCTAAAAAAAAGAAAAACTATATGGTTTCTTTGAAATTTTTTAACATAATTATAGTAGTTATTTCAAAATTATGGTCTGCCAAGTCTAACATCTGGAGCCCCTCAGAGACTGTTTCTATTAGCTTATTATTTACCTGTGCATGGATCACAATTTCCTGTTTCTTTGAATTTTTAAATGAAAACTAGAGAATTTGATAATTTATTATAGAAACTCTGAGTCTGACTTCCTCACACTAAACTTTCACCCGAGAATTACTGTCTTGTGTTTGTTTTGTTTATTTAGTGATTTGCTTGGACTAATCTGTGGACTCTCTCTCAGCCACAGTGTGAATTACTGATGTCTCTGCCTAATGTGTGTATCTTTTTTTTTTTTTTTTTTAAGAGAGAGAATTTTTGCTATAGGGCATGCATGCTTGCTGGAGAGACAGAGAGAGACAGAGAAACATAAAGTGAGAAATCACCCCCTAAGGGGATGGCCATACAATAATCCCTTCTCCTCCATTCTTGTTTTGGGATTTTGGCATACATGCACACACATGTATGTGGGAGTCCAGTAATATAACCATTATGCCATCTGCAGGTCTCTGCCTAATGGTCTTTTTTTAAAAAAATATTTTAGGGGGACCAGCAGATGGTGTAATGGCTATGTCGCTGGACTCCCATGTAGTTGACCGCAGTTCGAGTTCTGGACCCGGTGACTTAAACTCACGCAAAATTCGTGTGCATGTGTGCCCAAGATCCTGAGAGAAGAATGGAGGAGAAGGGATTGCAGTGTGGCCATCCCTCCTGGAGAGGGGGTGATTTCTCGCTTTCTGTCTCTCTGCCTCTCTCTGTCTTTCTGTTGAGTGCATGCACCCTATAGCAAACCTCTCAAAATAAAAATTTTAGGGGTGTGTGTGTGTTTTAAGAATTATTTATTTACTTTTATTTATTATTATTTTAAAAATGTGACAAGAGAGGGACCAGCAGTTGGTTGTAATGGCTATGTAACTGGACTCCCATGTAGTCGACTGTGGTTTGAGTTTGGGACCCAGTGGCTTAAACTCACGGCGGGTGCATGTGCATGTGTGCCCAAGATCCTGAGAGGAGAATGGAGGAGAAGGGATTGTGGTATGGCCATCCCCCCTGGGGGTGATTTCTCGCTTTCTGTCTCTTTGTCTTTCTTTCTGGTGAGTGCATGCACCCTATAGCAAAACAAACAAACAAACAAACAAAAAAAAAAAACAAAAAAAAAAAAAAAAAAAGGAAAAGAAAAAAATTTGACAAGAGAGCGAAATAATAATTCAATAATTCAATTTCAATCTCTGGAATTTAAGTTCGGTAACTTTTGTCCAGTATAACAGTATCTTGTACTGAATGTTACATGGTATCATTTACTGTACAGAATTTTCCTCGCCTTTATTCAACAAAACTAGACAGCTGATAATTCAGGTCTATCCTTATTAAATCAATTGAGTTATGCTAATAACCAAAGTAAAAAAAAAGTAAATTTCTTTCTGTATTTATAAGCTTATGATCCATAATGTGAACTGACACCTATCCTAAGGTAGGACACAGTTAAAGAATTTTCATGGTTGGAAACTGTACAATGGGCTTTGTCCATTTAGAGCTTTTTTAACTGTCCACTTTGACATTTATACCTGGAAAAGGTTTTGTAGATGAATAATATATAAGTACTGTGAGTAGACTATTAGCTTTTAATATTATTACTACCTTTTTAAGTGTGGTTAGCATTATATCTTTTCTTTCATGTAAGATACATTTACCTGGGGCCAGAGGTAGCATGGTTGGGATGCTAGACTCCCACATGGCCATCCATGGTTTGAGTCTGAGGCCTTGTGGCTTGCTTTCTCTCTTTCCCACTCTCTCTCTGGTGAATTTCAAAGTAATAATAATAATAATAATAATAATAATAATAAATAAATAAAACTAAATAAGTAATTCCTTAAAAACATACATTTACCTTCCCCCCATATTTATAACTATAGTACTTTGATGTTACACAGACATTAATAACTTTACATTACTACTTAATGTAGAGATGGGCTTTTCTTTAAAGCTGTTTCTTTTTTCGTTTGGTTCTCTGCATAAACAACATTAGCTTAGTTAACTTCTAATACTTTCAGTTAACTTCTAATACTTTCAGTTCATTGAATATCGCAACAGAAGATAATTTCCTGCAAACCTGATAATAGGTCTTGAATATGGTTACTGTTTGGTTATTTATGCCAAAAAGTATAAGATATCGAAGAGTTGAGATGAGGGAAACAGGAAGGGTATCATTTTTTGTGTTTATTTTATTTTATTTTATTATTTATTTATTCATTCATTCAGTCAGGGGCTAAATATTTCTTGTGTACCTAACAGGTGCCAAGTGTTTTACTGGCTCTGGAAACATAGGTGCAAGAAAGAAGAGTCATGTTTTCAGTCTTTTTGGAATTCTCAGCCTAATGGGGAGCACATCTATTAATCGAGTTATAATAAAAACTAGTACAAGTACACAGTGACAATGTGTTTGAAGCAAAGCTATGGATATTTACAATAAAGACTTAGGACTGAGTCAAGGGGTCAAAAAAGGCTTCCTTGGGGAATGATATTTGAGTTGAGATATGCAGGGCTCTTATAAGTTAATCAAGTGATGAAAGGGAAGGAAGAATTTACAGATAAAGGAGAAAATACCTGCCAGTCACATAGCAGGAAGAGTATGGCACATTCAGAGGACTCACTGAAGATTTATAAGACCATGCCAGAGTGAAAGTGGTCAAGATCGGGCTGGAGGGGTAGAGGTAGAAGACTGTGCTTTTCCTTGAAGGTTCTTTTTTCAAGTATATGAGATATACATTCTGGACAATGTGTTTCAGAGTCACTTATTTTTTTGTTTTTAAGAGAGATTTTTGCTATCATGTGTGTGCACTTGCCAGAGGGACAGAGAGAGACAGAGACACAGAAATTGAGAAATCACCACCCGGTGGCAAGGCCACACTACAGTCCCTTCTCTTCCAGTCTCCTCTTGGGATTTTGAGCACGCATGTACATACACCCAGCATGAGTTTTAAGCCACAGGGTTCAGGACTCGAACCAAGGTCGACTATGTGGGAGTCCAGTGATGTAACCATTACGCCATCTGCTGGTCTCGATTTTTTTAAATAGATTTTTACCATAGGGCACATGTACTCACTCACTAATGACAGACAGAAACAGACAGAGAGAGACAAAGAGAGAGAAAATGAGAAATCACCCCCTGGGGGCATGGCCATGCTACAGTTGCTTTTCGTCCTTTCTCCTCTTGGGATTTTGGGCACTCAGGCATACACACCCATAATGTTTTTCAGGCTGCTGGGTCCAAGATGCAGATTGGAAGTCAGTCATGTGGGATCCAGCACCTTCACTGCCATGCTACCTGCTGCCTCAAGAGTCACTTTTCTTTTCAAAATTAATTCTGTGGCTCTGTAGATAATCAAGGAAGTTGAAAAATCAGTGGATAAGAATGACAAATTAACAGGCTATTATACTGCCCTAAAGAAGTTATCATGCTACCTGGAGCTAGGTGGGGAAATGGAGAGACAGTTTGGTAAGATATTTTTAGGAAGTAGAATGTCTACCCTTGGATTCCTTAGAATAGTGTTTATATCCTGGTTTCTGTTTGAGTTGTTTCAGGTGAGCAATTAAGGACTAATGATGTGTTAATTTCAATCTCTCCCTTTTCCCCATCTCTCCTTTCCAAACATGTATTTGTCTATCATTTTTATATTCATAATCACTCTTTCTAAATGTGATATGTATATATTTAAATATCACATCCTCTGTTTCATTTACTATGTGACTAATAAAAAACTTAATAGGCACTAATTGTTGTCAAATTTGCCAAGAAAAGACTCTCACAAATCTTGTTAGTCTTTAACATTCTGTTCATTTTGGAGCCTATAAAGTATCCCCAGCAGGGACTGTGCTTGGAAGCACCAGGGACTTTTTGGAAGAAAATATACTTGGCAGATCTTGGGTCAAACCATAATCATCCCTCACAAAGATTGATTCTGGACATATTGTAGGTAATAGATACTTTCTTATACTATCAGGATTTATGTCAGTTTTTGAAACACTTATTCTGGATATTTTGTCTATGAAATCATGACCATCTACATAGAGAAATACAGTAACAGCTTCTCTTCTTATATTAGACCACCAGCACAAAAAGCTCATTCTAATTTTTCCACATCCATCTATGAAGGTTTGGAAAATTTGCCACAGAACCTTATCTGGTGACTATAAATGTGGATATATCAGCCTGCTAAGAAAAAGCCTCATTATTTCCATAAATTAGAGATTTCTTCTCTCTTCTCACTCATACACCACCCTCGCCCTACCCTTCCCATACTCATGTGTGAGTTTTCTAGTTTAGAACAAGAAGTACGTTCAATAAGAAGGACAGGGCCAGCCCCATGGTGCAGTACTCATGGGCTGTGTGGGAGCCCAGGCACACGTGGCCAAATAGGATGCGAGTCTCTACCACACTAGCTTCATGCCGTATTTGCCCTGGTGCCCAGGATCTGAATGGGATGGGAATTGGCAGAAAAAGGATCATGGCATGACCAGGCTCTACTGGGGGATGCTTCCTCTCTTGTGTGGGTACACTTGCCCTCTAGTATTAAAAACTTTGTTTTTTAGGTTTTTGCTATAAGGTGCATACACTTGGTAAAGAGAGATGGAGAGAGAAAGTGAGAACTCACCCCCACAGGGGTTGGGGTGGCCACACCACTATCTCTTACCCTCCATTCTTCGCTCAGGATTTTGGGAAGGATACATGTGCACCCGATGTGATTTTCAGACCGCTGGGTCTGGGACTCAAACCGTGGTCAGCTATGTGGGAGTCCAGCACCTTAACCACTGTCCCACCTGCTGGCCATAAAAACTGCTTTCTAGGGACCAGCAGTTAGCGTAACGGCTATGTCGCTGGATTCCCACGTAGTCGACCGCGGTTTGAGTCCCGGACCTGGTTGCTTAAAGCTCACGCCGGGTGCGTGTGCGTGCGTGCCCAAGATCCCGAGAGGAGAATGAAGGAGAAGGGATTGCGGCATGGCCATCCCCCCCGGGGGGTGATTTCTCGCTTTCTATCTCTCTGTCTGTCTGGCAAGCGCATGTGCCCTATAGCAAAAGCCTCTCCCCCAAAAAAAGAAAAAAAAAAAAAAAAAAAAAACCTGCTTTTTGAAAGAGGGCAGCAAAATTTCAGAGAAAACAATACTGGTCATAAAATTCTTACAGATGAATAACTTAGAGTAAAAACATAGTATATTTAGATATAGAAAACAGACTTATATAAAAGTAGATATGTATGTAGTGTGTATATATACATCCCTGGCTGTCTATCCACCCACATATAACACAATTCCATACACATATTATAGGAAAATTCAGATTATTTTATCACATTTACATAACAAAAGGACTAGTTTATTACTATTCTCTAAAATTTGGAAGATTTCTTTGAAAATTTTTAATGTAAAAAAAATAGAAATTTCTATATTACTATTTGTCTTTGATTTTGCTGGATTTATTTCCTTTCTCTCACTTACTGCATTATTCCTGTACGTCTTCACTCAGTCACCTAGGATTTCCTCCTTATGCAACATCTTTGTAGAACCATCCTTTTTTTTTTTTTTTTTTTTCTTTTTTTGGAGAGGTTTTTGCTATAGAGCGCGTGCGCTCGCCAGACAGAGAGAGACAGAGAGATAGAAAGCAGGAAATCACCCCCCAGGGGGGATGGCCACGCCACAGTCCCTTCTCCTCCATTCTCCTCTTGGGATCTTGGGCACGCATGCACACACGCCCGGCATGAGTTTAAGCCGCCGGGTCCGGGACTCGAACCGCGGTCGACTACGTGGGAGTCCAGCGACATAGCCATTACGCTAACTGCTGGTCCCAGAACCATCCTTTTTTATCTACTGATTTCTACATTTTTCTCTCTTTTAAGTAATAATGTTACATTATTTTTAAACCCTAAGTACTCCTGAAAAAGTCTTTCTTGTTTTGGCTACTATGTGGTTTTGGGACAGTGAGAGTGTCCAGGGGAGTTGTAAAGAGAAACATTATTGAGGCTGAACCACAGAGGTACCTGAGAGAAATATGTGGCTTGTTGACAGTCTGAGGCAAAGTTGTCATACAACTTGGAGTCTTGTCTGATACCACAGCATTTATTTGCTTTGCTGCTTCAGTTGAAAACATAAAAGAACATTGTGTCTAGGGACCAAACATACTTTTGTACACTTGAACTAGATTAAACATAGATACCAAAATGTCTATGTGGAGTTTTTATTTGTTTTGTTCTTGATATTCATACTCTCATTCGCCAAAGTACTATTTTATTTTATTTTTAAGGTTTTTTTCATAGCATATGTGTGTTTGTTGGAGAGGGACAGAGACAGTGAGAGAGAAAGTGAGAAATCACCCCCAGGGGATATGACCATACCACAATCCCTTCCCCTTTATTTTCTGGGAATTTGGGGCACGCACGCACATGTACCTGGTGTGATTTTCAACTCACCAGGTTTGGGACTTGAACCATGATCGGCCATGTGGGAGTCCAGTGTATTAACCATCATGACACCTGCTGTCTCCAGTACTATCCTTTAATACAGCTTATTTGTTGTGTTTAATAGGAAGTGATTTGAAAATGCCTGTGTCAGTCTGAAGTCAGCTAATTGAAAATGAAATTCTAGATTTTATTGATCATCTGTCTCATATGTTTGTTTTGAATAGTATAAGTAAATGTGAAGTGTGTTACTGTTTAATTCCAAACTGGGTTAGATTTCTAACCTATAGACCAAAGTGTAATTTTCTGGGTGGGTTTAATTGCTGATGTTGCCATTGGTAAGGAGAAGAGCACAAGAAGTAAAATGCTATAATCATTTTGTTAGGGTTCTTTTTTCTTTCACATCCTCCTGTGCAAGGTGGTTGAACAGAGGTGTCGCCAGCATGAACTCTTCCTCTGTTGTGCATGCTTATATGGTTCTGACATAGAGCCATCTAACCAAATTTTAAGGTCACTTTGGCTTCAGCAAGGTATGTATATATTTAGGGTTGTCAGAAAAGTCATGACTTATTTTTCTATGCAAAAATGCTTCATGATTCTTCCAATGACCCAGTATATATTATATAATGAAAGGAGAGTTTTCTTTTTTTTTGGAGGGGGGCATCTAAAAGTTACTGTATTATATAATAAGGACCTCAAAGAAGAAATTTCGAAAAAATATGTATTTGAATGGTAACTGATAACCGCATTCTTAAAAATTCTAGTGTAAGGGCAAAAAAAAAAAAAAAAAAAAAAAAAAAAGAAATTCTAGAGCCAACAGGTGTCATGGTGATAAAGTTGCTGGATTCCCACATGATTGACTGCAGTTCGAGTCTCAGAATGAGCACCTTGAAAATTACACTGGGCGTGATGCATGTGTGCCCAAAATTCCAAGAGGAGAATGAAGGAGAAAGAATTGAGCCATGGCCATACCCCTGGAGGGATGATGTCACAGTTTTCCTTTCTCTGTCTCTTTCCAATGAGTGCATGTGCCCTATGGCAAAAACATAAAAAAATAAAAAGTAAAAAAGCTAATAAAAAGAGACAATTATTTCTTTTTCTTTTCCTTCCTTTATTCCTCTCTCTCTCTCTCTCTGTCTCTCCATTTCTCTTTTGCACTCTTTCTCTCTTTCTTTTTTCTTTTCACCTGAGGGTATGTGCACACACTAGAGAGAGACAGAGAGAGGGAAGGGAGAAAGTACTCCCTGATGCGGCATGGTCACATTGCACCTATTATTATTTTAATACTTTCTACAAGTTCATTTATTTATTTTTTTCATAAGATAAAACTAGAAAGAGATGGGCATCCTCAGGAGGGCCTTGCCACAAAGCAGTCTACTTCCCCTACTCCCCTACTTTGGCCTGGCAGCCATCTAGGATCACAGGTGCTTATGGGAGGGGGTTAGGCATGCCCAGAGTATTCAGATCAATCTGGAACCTAAACCCAGTGTCTCCCACATGCCTCCAGTATTGCACAATGGCACCCTACTGCCTGCGCCAGCATGACTGGGCAACTATCTCAATAATAATGTCAATAAATACGATCAAATTGAAAAAATTGCTTAGAGAAGGACTCTTTCGGTGGTACATCCATTTCTGTGCAAATTTACTGAACTAATGCTTTATCTGACAATAATAAAGAGAAAAGTCTAGTTTTATATATTTACTTATTTTGTAGTTTTGCTATATGCTGTGTACACTTTTCAGAGAGAGACAGACAGAGAAAGGAGAAGTCATCGCCTTGGGGGAGAACACCACCACAATCCCTTTTCCTCTGTTCTCCTTTCAGCATTTTGGATATACAAGCACACGTGCCCAGCATGTTTTTCACACCACTTGGCACTTGGTCCAGGACTTGAACTGTATAGTTGGCCATGTAGGATACAGCACCTTAACCTCCGTATCACTGGCCTTGAAAAACCTAGCTTTCTAAAATATATCCTTATTAACTAAAGATGTTATTATAGATGTTGTTGGATCAAGCATTAAAGATACTAAGAAAATGTTTAGAGGTTATTGAAACATACATTTTTAGGTATTTTATCAAGGAATACATCTTCTTTTCATAAGCCTCAATCATCACTGATCAGGGTTTCCTAGAACTTCAAATTTATTATTTTTGGTTTTGCTACAGATAAAGATAAAGGCATATAAGCCATATTATAGGGATGCAGAAGATATAATCTTTGGGAAGTTACATGGTGGGAAGTAAAGTTTTATATTTCCTCTCTTTTTGTACAGTTAAAGACATCCTGACATGGGATACCTATAAATAATTAACAAGTTAGTCTTGGTACCAGACGAAAGTGTTACCAGGATTATGGATTAGGCCAGAAGGTTTTTTCTTAATATGACAATTAGTGTTATTATTTGTGTTCTATCCTTTTTAATACTCCTGTATAATTATATACATAGTTAAAAAGACCCTCTTATATTCATATACATGGTTACTGCAGTGGATTTACTGTTTTTAAAATACATCATATTATTTATCAAATTAAGGAAGTTGAAGTACTTAGCAAAAGTGCCATGTTTGACTAAGACTCTCTTAGTATTTATAAAATAGTACTTTAATGGATATTTATAATTCCTTATTTGCAATTCTGAAGACTTTTTATAATTTATTTTATAATTGGAAAGTAGCAAAAACATTATAAAGTTTTTGGCAATTTGCAGAAAACAAACTGATCTGACTTGAGGCTGTTTTGTGTTATATTTACATATTTTTATTGTAAAGATATTAATATATATGATTATGGGGTATTATTACAGGACCTTATTGATAATGGGTACGTAATATATGATATATACACCATATTATATATTTTATAACACAGGTTTTTCAATATACTGAAACTAAACTCTTGGCCTCTTGGGTTTTGGATAAGGGATTGTTCATCTATACTAACAGTTAAATTTAAGTCTATCAGTATCATTGAAAAATGTAAAAAATGTTCTTACCCAGTTTTATTGTTGTCAGTACTTTTTCTGCTGCAATAATAACATACCTGAGACTAGGTAATGTATAAAGTAATGAAATATACTTATCACAGTTCTGAAGGCTGTTAAGTCCAAAAGCATAGTGCAGACATCCGATGAAGCCCTTTTCGCTGCATCCTAACATGGTAGAGGGTATCATATGGTGAAAGAACATGGGGGAAAGAGAGGGAGCAAGAGCAGAAGAGTATGTGCAAGGGGGAGTCCACTTTTATAACAAAGCCACTCCCATGAAAACATGATGGCATGAATCCATTCATGAGGGAGGTACCCCCCCCCCCCCCCGAGTAATTAACTTTAAAAAAATTTTTAATTTGACAGAGGGTATGAACTCCCTGGAGAGAGAGAGAGAAAGAGGAGAGAGAGAGAGTAAACCACCTCCACCAGGGTCGGGGGAGCAGTCACATTGCAATATCTTCTCCATTTCTCCGTTGGGATTTTGGGCCCACACACATGCGCCTAACATGTTTTTTAAGATGCTGGGCTAGGGACTCAAACCACACAGGTGGCCATGTGGGATCCAGCCACCTTAACCATCACACTACTGGCTGGCCTTTAATCACCTTAAGGAGCCCTCCTTTTAATGCTGTTAAAATGGGGATTATGTTTCCAACACATGTAATTTGGAGGACACACTCAAACCATAGTAGTTGTTTTCGAAGGCCCTAAGTTATATTATGTAGCATCTTCCACTAATTCTTGGTCATGTTTCATTTTTATATTAGATAATAACTGTTCATGAAATGTTGTTAAACACTGATTATGTGCTGGTAGGCCCTGTGAAAGGTACTAAATAAATAGTATGCTCTCTGGAAGCTTAGAGCCCTTGCTAAGAAATCACACAAGTGAATACATGAAATGATAGAAATGTAGAAGATATAAACGTCACTTAGGATGGGAAGTGATGAGTTGCCGGTTCTTTCTCGGCACAAGGAAGTCAGGAGATACAAAATTGGGATGGAGTGGTAAATCAGAAAAGGCTTCACAGAAAAAATATACTGTTTTCAAAATACATCACAGTTAAAGGGAATATCCTGTGCATAACAAGATGTAAGAATGACATGGTATCTGCATGAAACAAAAAGTAATGTATTACACAGGAATTATAAGAGACTGTTTTTAAAAATGTGCATGAAAAACGGAGAGAGATCATATTATCAGGGTCCTTGATTGCCACACTAAGGAGCTTGGGCATTATTTAATGGATAGTGGGAAGCTGCTGAAGGGTTTATGAAGGTAAACAATTTTGCATTTTAAAAAAGCTTTTTTGGGCCAGCTAAGTAATGTGTACTGGTAGATGCTGTCACTCATTAGGCTGACCACATGGGAGATCTAGGTTCAATTCTCTTCCTACACTGAAAATGGGTGCAGGGGCACACATCTGTAGTCCCAGCTACTCAGGAGTCTTAGGCAGGAGTATCCTGAGTCAGCAGGCAGCACGGGCACACAGTGTGGTCCCACCTGAAAGCACAGGGCATGGTGGAGTGTGCCTCTGGTCCCAGCTACTGGGAGGCTGAGACAGGGCATGGTGGAGTGTGCCTCTGGTCCCAGCTACTGGGAGGCTGAGACAGGAGAATTAAAACATATCAAGATCCTGTACAAACACACAAACGAAAACCCAACAGAATGCTCTAGTTTTTTTGCATAGCCATAGTCTTGTGTGGTTGGATCATGGACCACATGGGAATAAGACAGAGACGATTTAAGAGAATAATGGAATTAACAGGACAGATACCATAATCTGCACATAGCTCGGGTTTTTGTTCTAAATTTGTCAAAATCTATTTCCTTTCTTTTTATTTCCTTTATCTTTTCTCTCTCCCTATCCCCTTTTATTCTCGCCTTTCTTTTCTCCTTTTATATCCCTTGAATTATATTCTGGTTAACTGCACTATTGCTTTATATGTTTATAAATCTAATCATTATTCATTAAATAAGAGTGTTTTCTTTGCATCTCAGTATCTTTTCTCTCTAAAGTTGAACTAGTTCTGATTTTTAAAAATATGTTGTCTGAGTTTCTTGGGTTGCTACAACAGACTATCATAGACTCAGTTGCTTATAAACATCATAAATTTATTTCTCACAGTTTTAGAGGCTGTAAGTTTGAGATCAGCGTTGTTAGCATGGGCAGGTTTAAGTGTTACAGACTGCCTATTTACTGCATCTACATGTGGGGAACAGAAAGCAACAAGCACTCCAGTGATTCCTATAAATGCACAAATCTCATTAATGAGGGATCACCCACATGACCTCATCTAATCCTAATTATATTCCAAAGGCCCCACATCTAATACCAGCACAATCAGGAGTAAGGTTTAACATATGAATTTTGGAGGGACACAAATATTCAGTCTTTAACATATGTCATCTATTGGGACACTTTCTATGCCTTCTCCTCAGATAAATCCAGTGTTCATAAACTGTCCATTCAATATTCTACACATTACCTAAAATATACTTACTAATAGTCTGTTCAGTTAGCTATTTATGTGACTTTCAGAAATACCCCACATCTGAAATCATATGTTTCTATTCAAAACTTCGATTCCTTCAAGACTACCATATAGCATGATTCTAGGAAACACTATTCACATTGTAGTCTATGTGAGTACATCTCAGAATTTAGTGTGAGTGACTCAGTGTAGTGAAAAGGAGACTCTTAACTTTCTTGCTGCAACTAGACCTGTACCTTCAGTGTTTTAGGAAAACTCAATCCCCCGAATTTTCCCTAGTCTCTTAACCTATTAGTTCCTCCAACTTCACTTACTTCTCTTTTGAATTCAGACATATTTGAGGATCACTACTCCCATTTTCTTGTGAGTACTTTGAAAGTACCACTACGTTTTCTATACTTCCACTTTGGTTTGGTTTTTAGAGATTTTTTGCTACAGGGCATGTGTGCTCACTGGAAAGACAGAGTGAGAAAGTGAGAGATTACTCCCCAGGGGGACAGCCACATCACAATCCCTTCTCCTCCATCCTCCATTCAGGATTAAGGGCATACATGCACCTACACCTGGCATGAATCTCAGCCCTCCAGGTCCAGGACTCGAACTGTGGTCAGCCATGTAGGAGTCCAGTGCCCTAATCACTATGCCACCCACTGCTTCCCTTTCTTTATTTCTGTACCTGACTTATAAGCACTTTTGAAGGAAATCAAACAATCCTATTAATTAGTACTTGCTAATTTATGGTATTTATCCTCTCAGGCCCTTCCTTTTCTTCTCTCCCACATCTGTCTCACAAACTTCTGCTTAACTTTAGATACACATATATCTTGTTTTTCAGGGAAGCTCATCAAAAATAGCCAACGCATTAGACATTAGTTTTCTCAAATCCCCACCCTACAGTGTTTGAAGTTATTGCCAGTGCCATTGGCTCTTTGAGTCTTTCCTGCCTCTGCTCAGACCCAAATGTTACTGTATCCTTGCCTATGTTGCACGTTCATTTAACTACTAATCGATTCTTCTTGGTTGAACTTATTCATTCTCCTATGTCAAAGACTATCTATAGGCTGATGACCCTTAAATTTTTACTGCCATTCCAGATCTCTCCCTTGAATTTCCAAATTTATATATTTAATTGATTACTGGGCATGGCTACCCAAATATCTGATATACGTTCAAATATAACAAGGCCAAACTAGATCCTGCTACTCCGTTCATGTTCTCTATTACTGTAAATAGCATGATCTCTCAACCCTTTCTCAAATAAAAAATCTTTGAATTATTACTTTATTCTGATTTCTCTCTCTTCCACATCTAGTCAACCACAACATTTTCGTACTGCCCCTTCCCAATATTACCATGCCAGCCAGTTTTTTGTCATTTCAAGTACAATTTTCAGCTAGACTACCAATAACTCTTGGATTATTTTATAAAATCCCATTTGTTCTATATTTGAATTTTTTTTCCCTTTATAGTATATTATCCCTCTACATAGCAGCAGGATTTTTTTAATATATAATGTACAGCAAATAATATCCTCTATCTCTAAATCTTTCAATGGATTTCCATCCTCTATTTCACTATTTTTTTTTGAATCCTTCAGATATGCTGGTCAAAGTTGCCCAAGACTACTCTGTACTACTGTTCACTGCCTACTACACTCCAGCTCCATTGGTCTTATATACTGCCAACACACAAAGCCAGTATTGATACTTCCTCTGTCAGTGGTACCTCTGAACCACTGGACTATACTGCTATCAGGCAATGCATATCTGGCTTCTGGCTTCTCCTTGTTATTCAGATTTCAGCATAAGGTATCACTCTTTTATCTATTTTTTTCTATTTTTTGGAGAGGTTTTTGCTATAGGGTGCGTGTGCTCACCTGAAAGACAGAGAGAGACAGAGAGACAGAAAGCGAGAAATCACGCCCTCTCTCCCCCCCCCCCCCCCCCAGGAGGGATGGCCACACTGCAATCCCTTCTTCTCCATTCTTCTCTCTGGATCTTGGGTATGCATGCACACGCGCCCGGTGTGAGTTTAAGCCACCGGGTCCAGGACTCAAACAGTGGTCAACTACATGGGAGTCCAGCAACATAGCCATTACACTAACTGCTGGTCCCAAGGTATCACTCTTTTAGAGAGGCCATCATGACATATTCTCCAGGCACCCAGTCACTGTTGGTCTCATAATTTGTTTTAATTTCCTGCATAGTATTTATCACCATGTGATTTTAATTTTCCGGCCTATTTATGTACTTTTTTCCTCTCCTTGTCTCTCTTGTATGCCACTATATTCACATCTTCTAAGACAGTACCTACCACTTAGTAGGCATTCAATAAATGCAATAATTCAGCACTGAAATGAGCTTAACTATATTTAGCAAGTAAAATTTGTTAAGGAACTAAACTCTACCACCTTGCAGTGAAAGAATAAAAATAATTCTATTTTTCTAACAAAGAACAATAAATATTTTTAAAATGAGTTTTCAATAAACACAAAGAAATTTAAAGTAGATTTTTTTAAGCTTTTTTTTTCTCCTACAAGAGAATGAAGTATAAAGGGAAAGATTGGCTAATGGTCTGTAACATAATCTGTGAACGAACATAATCATAAGTGGGTATTATGATCCTCTCAGTTTTTGTTCCTTCCTTGATCACTAAAAGGAAGCATTCTTAGAGCCATTGAAAATTTGGTACCATATCTATCTGACACTACAATAATCTGTCATTTTAATAAAAAAAATTAAAAAAAAAACACCAAAAAACACAAAAATAACAGGGACCAGTAGATGGTATAATGGTTATATTGCTGGACTCCCATGTACTCAACTGCAGTTCAAGTCCCAGACATGGTGGCTTAAAACTGACCCCAGGTGCGTGTGCATATGTGCCCAACATAGCAAGAAGAGAATGGAGGAGAAGGAATTGTGTGGCCATTCCCCTAAGGGTGATTTCTCAATTTTTGTCTGTTGTCTCTGTCTCTCTAGCGAGCGCATGTGCCCTATAGCAAAAAACTCTCTTAAAAACAAAAGTAAAAACAAAAAACAAAACAAATAAAAAAACATTCATACCCATAAAATAAAAGAACATTCAAATTGGTTATTTAGAGACTGATAAATCATACGATTGATGAAATATTTTAGTTTTCTTCTAATAGCATTTTATGATTCATATAATAAAATCTAATTATTATTGTTGCATTATCACATTAATTTGATTGATATTGATAATAACAGTGATTGGCACTTACTGAGTAACTAAAGTGGTGAGAGATCCTTGCCCCAAAAAAGGCCTACATTATACATATGGATTTATATTTTATTTCTGCAAACTTCATGAAGACAGGGATACTGTCCCATGTTTTCTCTGAGAGTACATGAAAGCCTAGCATAATATTCCGATAAAATTTTACTGGACAAAAAGAAAACACAGTTTAATATAAAATGTAGGCTAAAGATAGACTTATTTGCTTAGGCTGACCATTTCTTTGGTAGGCAGAATACTACTCTCCACCAAGTTATCTGGTTATCATATTGCAACTTATAAATATGTCATTTTTATGAGGATGACTTCAAGAAGTTCATGGAAAAATGGGGATCTGCAGGTGGTGTGGTGGTTAAGGGCACTGGACCCCCACATGGCTGACTGAGGTTTGAGTCCTGGACCTGATGGCTTATGTTCTCATTTTCCCTCTCTTTCTCTCTATCACGCTGTCCTTCTCTGGTCAAATTAAAATACATACATACATACATACATAAAGTTAAATAAAATAACTCTTTAAAAGAGTTAAATGATAAAATAGAAAGTATAAATTTTATTTCTCAATATAAGTTCCATTAAATTCAAGAAATTTTTGTAATTGATCCCAATCATTTAGTCCATCCTTCAAGAAATGAAGGCTTTTGGAATTTAACCATGTCAATGCAGTCTTTTTTTATATCACTAACTAAAGAGAAATGGGAGACCTTAAACATATTTTTAAGATGGGACCAGCAGATAGCATAATGGTTACATCACTGTACTCCCACAGTACACCTTAAAAAAAATGTTTTTTAAGGTGAAGAAATTTAAAATAGTCAGGAGGAGCCAAATCAAGACTCTATGGGCGCTACCTAATGATTTCCTGTCATATAGTTGTTTGATTAGGAAAATGAACAGAAGCACTATTGTGGTGGAAAAGAAGTTTCTGGTGAAGCTTTCCTGTTTCATTTGTTTGTTTTTTAAATCTTTGGGTGACTTTCTGAAAATATTGTAATCACAAGGCTCCTAAAAGGAGGAGGAAGGAAACAAAGAAATGCTATCTTAGAGACTCAAGCTTAACCATTGCAGGCTCTGAACATGAACTGGGACCACAAGGAATTTGGGCAGTTTCTAGAAGCTAGGAAAGGCAAAACAGTGAATTACCCTGAGAGCTTCTAGAAAGGAATGCAGTCCTGTCCACACATTGATTTTAGCTCAGTATATCCCATTTTAGACTTATGATCTCAAAGATAATAAATGTATGCAATTTTATGCCATGAAGTTTGTAATAATTTGGTATAGTAGTAATAGGAAACTATTGAATTGGGGCTGGCAGGTGGCATGGTGGTTAAGGTGCTAAACTCCCATGTGGCTGACTGCGGTTCAAGTCTTGGACCTGGCAGCTTGCTTACTCTCTCTTTTCTATCTGTCTCTCTCTAGTCAAATTGAAGAAGAAGAAGAAGAAGAAGAAATAAAATTAAATAAATAATATTTTTAAGAAAAATCTAAAAAGTAGGAAACTACTGGGTCATCAGGAAAGTCATGATGTATTTTTGCATAGAAAAACATAGAAAAATATGTCATGACTTATGACTTTCCCCAAGACCTAATAATAAAGCTTTTCTTTTTGATTTTCTTTTAAGAAGCAAACCAAAGAGAGAGAGAGAGAGAATTTCAAAAAAGAGTAGTGAATTTGTTTCTCTGCGTATCTATAAGAGCTTTTCACTTAGCAATGGTAATTCGATTTTTTCCCCAAGTTCTTTTGGTTCACTGTGCAGAGCCTTTAGTTTATATATTGTGGGAAAGCCTAAACAAACTTGGGTCATTGTAATTTAATTACATATTTTAAGTGATCTGCTTTTAGTATGCACTTGAACTTACTGCTTATAGAAAGGAATGTTATGAAATAAAAACCACATTGACACCTAATCATTCAGATCTCCCCAATTTAGAATTATTTATTTAAATTTATTTATTTATTTAAATTTGATCCGAGAGGGACAGTGTGTGAGAGAGAGAGACAGAAAGTGAGAAAGCAAGCCACCAGGTCCAGGACTAGAACTGTGGTTGGTCATGTGGGAGTACAGTGACCTTAACCAGCACACCACCTGCTGGCCCCAATAACCATTTGTTTTTAAGTGTTTGACAGTAATTTTTCTCTTTAACAAAACAAAAATGATGTAAATTTGGTTTATACTTGAACTTGTAGTGGAAGTATTTAAAATACTTAGGAGAAAAAACTATTTTAAAGTATTTTCAAATAATTTAAAATATATTTAAAATACATGTATTTACAAAGAGACAACTATGTACTAATTACAATTATTCTTATCTACCCATTATATGAAATGCCTACTCAATATTTATTAAGCAATATTTTCAAACTTGATTTGCCAGATCTACAGCAAAGTCTAATTTAACTATATAATAGCAACTTAACAGAAGTAATAGGCTACAGAATAGGGACCAGCAGATGGTGTAACGGTCACATTGCTAGACTCTCACATATTAAGACCATGGTTCAAGTCCCAGACCTGGCAACTTGTGACTCATATTGAGCGCTTATGTGTGCATGCCGAAGATATGTCTACAGAGTAAAAAATGCCTGTAGTTTGAAATTTACTCTTATTTTGGCATTATCAACTGTTAGTCCATGCAAATATTTTTTGAGTTTCTCAGACATCAGACAAGAATGTTAAAACCACAGATTTTACACCCGCATTCTGTCTCTCTTTGTTATTTGATGATCTTGTCATACTCATACACCTTGCTTTCCCCCTAAATAGCCACATTTGCTCTTCTGGAATCACACACTGTTGCATTTCCAGAAACGCACCAGCCTCCTCCAGCTAACCAACACTTCTACTCCTTGCTAAGTTTCTGAGTTACCCAGGGTTCAGGTTCCATTTAGAGTTTCCTTCTCTAGAAAGTTTTCCCTAGCTGATCCCAGACTAAAGTGTTTCTCCTGCAACATACTGTATCTGCTTCCTGTAAGCCCTTCAACTCAAAATTACTCCTAAGTGTTACACATTTAACACAGCATGTGAAATTGTGTTTTCCTGTGCCCATGTCCCTTCATTTCTATAAGCTTCCTTAAGGCTAGGATTGTGCCTTGCACATTATTTTATTTCTGATGCTTAACCCAGTAGTGGTATATAGGAGGTCTTCAATCAAAGGTTACTAAATTAATGAACTTATGAGTATATAAAATATAGATATAGAAATGAAGTATTGAGAAAATTTTAAAAAAGAAGAGATAGGCTTTTTCCCCCTTTCCTCTAAACCTATAGTCTCAGAGCTGAAAAATAATTTAAGAATTATGATGTTACTGGTATTGTCTCATGTCATTCTTGTGAATTCTGACTTTCTACTCCTGCATGTTTAGCTTTATTTTGTTAATTTCTTTTCTTCTCTTCTCTTCTCTTCTCTTCTCTTCTCTTCTCTTTTCTTTCTTTCTTTCTTTCTTTCTTTCTTTCTTTCTTTCTTTCTTTACTTATTTTTAAGAGATTTTTGCTATAAGGCATGTGTGCTCAGCAGATAGAAAGACAGAAAGTGAGAAATAACCTCCTGGGGTGATGGCCATGAAGCAATCCCTTCTCTTCCATTCAGTTCTCAGGACCTTCGGCATGCACACATAAGCACTCAATATGAGTCATAAGCCACCAGGTCTGGGACTTGAACCATGGTCTACTATGTGAGAGTCCAGCAACGTGACCGTTACACCATCTGCTGGTCCCTATTTTGCTGTTTTAATTTTGCTTTTTGTTTAGATATGTTTTATATTAAAATATTTTTAAAGTATTGAAACTTTTATCTTAAAAATAACTTTCTTTACTCTATATGAGATAATTTGCCTAATAATATATTAGAACAGTATGTAAGGAAAGTCCATCCCATAGAAATTCCATTTTTCAATTAAAAATAAAAAATTCCTTTCTGCAATAACCATACATTTATCTTTTCACAGTTCTAAAATGTACTTATTTTATAATTTGGGCTTAATAAGGTTTGGGTGCATTTAGTAAGTGATTTAGATTTATGCTTTCATGATATTTAATTATTTATTCAATAATCATGTGATTTCAGCCTAGGATGGAACTTCCCATCTCATCTAACTCAAGCACTAATTTTATAGATGAAGAAACTGATTTGGTCTTCTGCAACTAACTGCTCACTAGTCTTTATATGGGAGAGACATTGTCCTTCAAAGGCCAATCTTTTGACCTCATGACTATTCATATCATATCAGAATGGCAGGATGTTTACTATTTCTTGATGCTCTGATGAAACTAAACTCGTAATCAGAGAGCATGATGTGAGCTTAGGAGCTACCCAGCAGTTTGGAGAATGACTTACGGGACCAACACTCCGAGGGAAGCAGGGGCTGCTTACAAATCCCTGAGGTACTCCACAGTCTGTTCAAGCCCCAGCACTGTACAATGCCTGCCCAATTTTATGTACAGATGATCAAGGCTTTGCTTAGACAATGAGCATCAGGGCGTACTTCAGAGAAACAGATTTTTTTTTTTTTTTTTTTGGAGAAGTTTTTGCTATAGGGCATGTGCGCTTGCCAGAAAGACAGAGAGAAAGCGAGAAATCATCCCTGGGGGGGTGGCCAGACTGCAATCCCTTCTCCTCCATTCTCCTCTCGGGATCTTGGGCATGCACACACATGTGCCTGGAATGAATTTAAACCACCAGGTCTGGGACTCGAACCACTGTTGACTACATGGGAGTCCAGCAATGTAGCTGTTACGCCATCTGCTGGTCGCAGAGAAACAGATTTTTTTTTTTAAAGAAAGCCTCAGTAACTATTTTCTGCATCTTCTCCTCCAAGATTAACTCAGGATCTTGACTATGCTGGGCTGCTAGTTTGTAAGAACCTGAAAGTGGCTGTCAGAGGCAGAGAATGACACACCTGCACCACTGACCTATAGGGTAGCCAGTTGTTATTAGCCTCTGAGCCATTGAAATATAGCTAGAAGATATTAAGGTGTGCTACTCCTGTGTACAAATCTCCACTGGATTCAAAGACTGAATAAAATATAAATTTAATGTAGATTACTTGAAATATCAGACACTGAATTTATTATGTTTTGGAAATGTTGGGTTAAATAATTTAAGTTATTTTTAGATTTTTTTCCTTCTCCACCTTTAAAAAAAACAAAAAACTAAAAAACAAAAAAAACTTGCCAGAGGCCACATGTGCTCACTGGAGAAAGAAGGAATGGGAGAGTGAGAAAGTACCCGCTATGGGGAATGGCTATGTCACAATCCCGTCTCCTCCATTTCTCCTTCCTGGTGGAATTTTGGGTACTCATGCACAAATGCTGAGCGTGTTTTTCAAGTCACTGTGTCTGGGACTTGAAAGGTGGGGTCAGCCCTGTGGAATCTAGCTGCCTTAGACACATGCCACTGGCTGGGCCATCCTTTTATTAATGTGGCTACTTATAAAACTAAAAATTATATGTCATTTTTATATCTATTTTTACTAGACAGTGATACTTTAAGAGGTTGTTAGAGCAGGTCACATACAGGTCTAGTGCCATGACTGGTACCAGGACTCTTGGTCATTAAAACATGATTACCTCTGGGACCAGCAGTTAGCGTAATGGCTATGTCGCTGGACTCCCACATAGTCGACCGCGGTTCGAGTCCCGGACCCAGTGGCTTAAACTCACGCCGGGCGTGTGTGCGTGTGTGCCCAAGATCCTGAGAGGAGAATGGAGGAGAAGGGATTGCGGCGTGGCCATCCCCCCTGGGAGGTGATTTCTTGCTTTCTGTCTCTCTGTCTCTCTCTTTCTGTCTGGTGAGCGCACACACCCTATAGCAAAAAACAAAAACAAAACAAAACAAAACAAAACAAAAAAACAAAACCTCTCCAAAACATGATTACCTCAAACTAAATACCATGTAGCCATTCGGCTTTTCCCGTAATGGATGGCCACTGAATCCCAGCTGAACACTTCTCCTTATACAGTACAGTTCTAGACACATTTATACACATGTCTTGATGGAGATATGGGAGAATTACAGACTGATGGGGGGAAAAAAGTAATAATTCCCCTTTAGTCCTATTACCCAGTTCTTTGGGCCATATATATCCAATAAACGAAATGGAAAAGTTGTGCTTGCTTGAATGTTACAAGGATCCCAGTTATTTTCTAATCCAAAGGTAAATTTGTCATCTCTCCTGGCTTGAGGGTGAAAATCTCAGGTAGAGAGAGGCATTATTGTACAGATCATGAACACAGGCTTTTATGAAAAATGGTCTGTTTATGACTATATTCATTCATAGGACTTGTATCCAAATCCATTCCCTAAGGGTTAGAATTGGGGTTGAGGTTCAAAATGTTCTTGAGTGCTAACTTCTTTCATAAGCTCATTCTGTGTACAAATCTCCATCTAGCATATGTCACTGAACACCGTGGTTGCTGATCACAGATAGACAGCAGAATGGTTCCTACCCTGTTGGTAGTACACCATGGGCCTTTTTGGATTATTAAATCAATATCATATATTACAACAGAGTGTTTCCATAAATATTGTGGTGACACACACAATATTTTCACATGTCAGTGAATAAGGAACTCTAGTTAATTTTCGTAATAATCAGTGAGGCCACTAGAAAACAAAAGATTATATTTATGAATCAGGAAGATTGATTATTGCATATTAAGTGAGAGTTAAAAAAAATGAACATTAACTTGATAACATTTCTTAGCATCTTGAAAAAGTATGCATAAAACAGCCATCTTCAAAACAAGACAAAAGGAAATAAAAGCAGGGAAACAAATCTCATTATATATTTTCAGGATTTTTTCAAAAATAATTTTTAAGTGCCACATTTATTTTTCAAAATTATTTTTAAAAATTCCTGAGGCATAACAATGACTAAATTGTTGCCCAGTAAAATAAGAAAATATGATTGAACAAAGTCCAGTGAAAAAATCACAAATCCATTTTTGATAATCATTCCTAATAGATCTTATAAACTACATGATCCATATTGCAACAAAATTTTGATAACACTGGCCTCAAGGCTATTATGCAATCTAATTTCTATTAACTACCACCACTATTATCACAAAATAATATTCTTCAATTTCAGTTAAAGGAAAAAATTCTACTTTTTAATTTTCCATTTCATTGAAACTTTGAGTTTTCCCAAATAGAAAGATTTAGCAATTCTCCAAACTAGGGCTTTGGGGAGAAGGAGGTGTTAATACATTCCCTAAATAGACAACTACCCACTTCCATTTTCTCTACTAAGATTATGGTAGAACTCTAAGGGGGTGGAGGGATGGCTAGGGCTTGTCTGAGTCTTTCTCAGCTCTGGTTCCCAAGAAGACCTTATTGCTGTGGATGCTCATTCTTAGGCCCAACGGGTGGTGGCTGAGAGCCATGTGGTTCCCTGGAGGCAGGAGAGGGGCAGCAAAGATTATGTACAGCAGGGCATGGTAGGAGATCAAAAGGAAAGGTGGAGGTAGGGGCAAGGCTGGCAGGGGCCCTCTATCTGTCTCTCTGAAACCCCAGACAGGAATTTGGCATATTTTTTAGACAGGTTAGGAATAAGACAACCATAAAATGAAAATTATAAGAAAAGTATTTTGAAACTTTTTCTCAAATATAGATCATAATTCTCAGTTGAGGTTACCTCTAAATCAATGATAGTCATTTCAGAAACAGAATATATTAAGAATATTTTTATATCTTAACATATTGGGTTAAGATTTCAGAACTCAGCCATCCTCAAAGATATGTATGGATGAGTGTTACATTTAAAACAATGAGAATATTATTGACATTCAAATTTCATCACTATCAATAAATACTCTAAATAAATAAATAAAACAATGTCTTAAAAATTAAGAGGGGCAAAATATATTATTTAACTGTATCTTATAATATGCAAAAGAGTCTTTCAATCTTACAATAATTTTGCTTACTATTCACTCTCCCATTATGAAAAGATTATTCAAGGGGTGCACCAGTAAAATTAAAACAGTAATCTTAGAAGAAGGGATACTTACTGTATTTCAAATACAGGTACTTATAGAAGCTAAGTGTGTCTACAAGAAGGAAAGAAAATAAGAAAGAACATGAGGGGACTCATTAGATCTTGAAGACTTTTCAAGGTTTCTTTTTTGTTTAAAAAATTATTATGTAAGATTATATATATTTTTAAATGAGGTCAATATCCTTACTCAGTTCCATAATTAAGTATAATATTGTAAGTGTTAATTACTATTTTTTTCACTTTTAGAATCCACCTATAGTGGTCTTGAATGAAATGACACAACAGAATATGATGATAAACTTTCATAAAATAGAAATAAAATTATGGCTTAAATATCCTAGAAGTTGAGAAAAGAGACATGGAGAAAAGGTTGACCAATATCCTCATCTATCATTGCAAAGAGTAAATATTGCCTTAACTGTTAAAAACAAATCAGCAGTGAAGTATAATATTTAAACTCAGAAAGGCAATAAATAGAACTACAAGGAAAAAATACATCTGAAAACATAAAGGAGGAGGGAAAAGGAAAGGTGAAGACAGTGTAGGTTTCTTAAATAATTTTTTAAATAGACAGTGTATAAAGGTGATTAATCATTTACTGGAATATGAGGGAACATTTATTTAGAGGAATGTGGGAACATTTATTTAGAGGAGTGCAAAATTCAGATAGCTATTAAGTAAATTTATTAGTGTTGACCAGTCTTAATTTCAAATAAAAGAGCATCATAATTTAGAACTAGCTATGGAACTCAGAGTGAAAAAAGATCTGAGTGTTCTCATAGTCTTGGCTCTGGATTGGTTTACAGTAAAGACAATGAATTCCTTCTCATTTAGGTTTAAAGCAAATATTTTACATTATTTCTAACGTGTTTGTGTAAAAGAGTTCCATAATGATATTAAGGACATTGAGCTGCTCGGAAAAATGATGTACAGTAATAACAGGTGGTGGTATTTTGGGAAGGTTAATATCACATCAACAGTCTTCATTTTAGTTTAGTATATAATTAATAATGACCATTTTTTCCCATTATTAAATCTAAAGTTTTGTTTCCTATATTAAAAAAAATTTAAAAAAACAGTTTTAAACTTTGATGGTTTTGATTGGTTTGCATTTGATATTGGCTAGATTTAGACTTCATTTTTATTTAAGATGAAGACATAAGTGTTGAAATGTGCAACATGGTATTC
Organism: Tupaia tana; assembly: GCA_026018925.1. Taxonomy (NCBI): domain Eukaryota; kingdom Metazoa; phylum Chordata; class Mammalia; order Scandentia; family Tupaiidae; genus Tupaia; species Tupaia tana. The sequence goes on along the minus strand of JAKSZU010000006.1, from coordinate 132,501,691 downwards.
TTTACTTCATGACTGAAAAACAAATTTTTGGATATTGAAAATATCTGAGTCAATCTGTTCCTGGAAATTTACCAGGCAAATTTTGCAGAGGTTTATATTAAGTTAGCACACCTTTGGGTACATACTCCACAAGAATTTATTGAAGATTAATAATAGTTATATGAATCACATGTCATAATACGTTTTTATCCAGTAAGGTGTCATTTAACTTTTAAAATCCAAAACATACAGTGTGCAAGCTGTCCCAAACTTGTGAACAGGTTGTTTCAAGTAGTTTGTTTGGAATTTGGAATTCGCAACACATTTTCCTACAGAAATAAAGTTATGAATTGTGTTTGGATAAGTAGATCAGCCAACAAAAGCTTATTTAATCCACAAATTAGTATCTGGACTATAGCTCTAACAGGGTTAGAACTAATATATGGGGGTAATTTTATGGTTCAAGTGGGACAAGAAAAACATTTGTTTCCTTTCTTAGGTGCAAGTGTGGTCTAGATAAAATAATGAGATAAATTTTGTCTTCAACACTTTTAACCTCCATTTATACATCTTTATCTTTTTCTATTACACCATTTTTCTGTTTCCTCAAACTTCATTTCCACTGAAGTGTACTTTTTTGGACTTTGAGAGAGGCAAAGGTGATTGAGTAGCACAATGTTATTTTATAACATGCTCCAAATTCTAAAATTGTTTTCCCTTACTACCTCTCTTGTGAACCAACTCTAATACTGTGTTGATGATCCCAATGAAATGGAAGAAGAAACTGGGACCAGCTGATGGTATAATGGTTATGTCACTGGACTCACATGTAGTAGAACTTGCTTCAAGTCCTGGATCTGGCGGTTTAAAACTTATGCTGGGTGCACCCAGAAATCCCGAGAGAAGAATGGAGAAGAAGGGATTGTGGTGTGGCCATCCCACGGTGGGGTGGGGGTTGGGGTGGGGGAATCGGTGATTTCTCACTTTCTGACTCTATGTCTCTGTCTCTCTGGGCCCATAGCGAAAATCTCTTTTAAAAAAAAAGAAGAAATTAATCTTGGCTAAATTAATTTACATTAAGTTACAGATGTCAGGATCTTCTTTTAAATCTTACCATCTTGTCATTTTTTTTTTTCTGTTTCCCACTCCCAAATGTATTTTTTTTTTAATTCAAGTATAAACTTACTGATATTTCATCATGGTAAAGGACAGTAAATACAAAATTCAGTGGGAATAAAGTACAGTATATTAGTATGTTTGGGAAAATGGTCCATCTTATAGAATCAGAACTCCCTTTCTTCTAACTCTTTTTCTCCTTTCCTCTCTTTGGCTTCTATATTTGCTTTTCACAGCTAATACTACTCTTCTACTTCCAAATCAACAATTTTTTTTGTTGTTTTATAATTTTTAAAAAATACAAATAGAATGTTGACAGTGTCTTTAAAGGGGATTTACTGGGTTTCAGGTTCTTTATACACCTCAGGCCTACAGAGGTAATAGTGTATTACTGTAACGACAACCATAGTTTACTGACTTTCATGACTGTTGTAATTTCACCTTCATATGAATGCCCAGTAGATTTCCAAGTCACAGCCCAAGTAATATTCATTTTATTATCCAGATCTTCTAACAGTCATGTAATTTCTAGTTTTAGCAACTATTATTTTCTTATCAACAAATAACTAAAATTAGGCCAATCCCTGGATTTGTTTCATGGGTTATACTAACCTTTATTTCTCTACTATTCTCAGTCATCTTTATCCTTCTCTTCCTTTTTTTTCACACACACACACACACACACAAAAATAGTGTTCATCCCATAGATAGGTGTTTTTATTTGTTTAAAGACACAGTCTTAAGAAACCAGGTCTTTAGTGAGGCTGCACAGCCATTTCCATAAGAACTGGTCAGAATTTCTGTTATCAGTTTCTTACCAATTTTAATAAAATAGGTTTTAGGTATTTATACTTCTAGACAGTATTTTTTTCTTCAATCAGTTCAGAAAATCATATTGTATGACTATTGAAGGATTTCATTAAGGTCTATAGTCTAAAGAAATTTAAAGTACTACACTTTTATTTTCAAATCAGCTATTTCAAGAGAATCAAATAAAAAATTTGGTTTGTTATTTAAATTTATAAATTTACACTATATATAAAATATTTGTGATTTGCTCATTACTGTACTTAATAACAAAAATGAGTTATTCTAACTATAGATGGCTGATGTCTAACATGGGAAAGAATATACTAACTCTAATTTACATATCAGAATTTGCTTACAAGTTGATAAGAACAGTAATCTTTTGTTAAGTAACAAAGTGAGTTAAATACAAGTCTGAGAGTATAGGACTACTGACTTTGGACTTTTAATAGCAATACTTGTACGTGAAAGGCACTGTTAGTCCTAAGTGCTTTATGTTTATTCATTGATTTCATCCTTACAATAACCTTTTCAAGTAGGTATTATCTTCATCGTGATATCACACTGCCACACTAGAAGGAAGCGTATCACATTCCAAAGTTTTGGAACATAGATGATTCATAGCAGGTCACTAATGACTGTAATAAAGGAAAAAAACATAGTTCAGAATTGTACAAACCAATAAACACAAATGGAAAATAAATAAGATCCTAATCAAAGACTTGGTACTTGGTCTTTCATGCTTCACACTTAACCCTCTGTGTGTGTGTGTGTATGCATGAAATTCATATACATATTCCTATACATATATATGAAATATACATACATATTCACATACATGATTTTCATGAAATTCATTTTTAGAATTACGGTCTGGCTTGGCTTTTTGTTATTGTATTGAATTGTTAATAAGAAAAGAAAATAATAAAAGAAGGTTTAGATGGTGCTATTTTACTAGCTATGAAACATTTTAAGATTTTTGTAAACTGTCTTACATTTAAATAAGATATTTGAGCATTTTCCAGGTGAGGCTATATTATATGACTATTAGGAGTTTAAAATGCTTACATGTAAGTATTAAAGATAAATGCAAATTAATTTGATCTTTTAAATGCAAATAAATTTAATATAAGATATGATTAGTAAAGCAGAAGTGCTTTTATCTTATCAAATAAAGGTGATTTACTTTCAAATTAATATTTTAGTTTCCTTTTTGTCACCTTTTATAGACTTTCCCCAAAATATATCTAGAATATTTTTCCTTAGTATTTTTTCTCTGCTTTCTTTATATCACATTACATATTTTTCTTCTTTATTGGGTCATCAGAAAAGTCATGACATATTTTTCTATATTTTTCTCTGCAAAAATGTGTCATGACTTTTCCGAGGATCCAATAATTTCTTTCAATTTTTCTTTATCTCTACCAGAGTTTTTTGTAATTTTTGTCTCAACAAAACTTTATTGCTAATCATTTGTTTCTCTTTTTTAAATCAATCCACTCATTGTAAAATTATGATACCACAAATTATTTTTCTCTTTCATTTTCTTCCTATATTGTTCATTCTCTTACTGGCACTGTTTTCCAGTCACCCCTGCTTAGAAATCTAGTGGTTTTATAGAACTGAAAAAATGAATCTGGTTAAAGAAGGATTTTTATCTAAAATTTAAAAAATAAAAAGATAGGCTGGTTGTTTCTTTACTCCATAATCCCTTTATCTGGTAAAATACTATTAGACTGTGTCTGGTTGAATTTTTGTTTTTCTTTTACCTTGGAATGAGTGTGTAGAATTTGTCTGAGTAACATAAAGTAAACAAAGCTAGTGATCAGTAAGTACAACAAAAATACAAGATGAAAGAAAGAACTGAAATCATGTCAAAAAGATACTACACTCTCATGCTCATGTCTACCTTATTTAACATAGTGCAGATATGGAAACAATCTAAATGCTCATCAGTAAATGAATGGATAAGAAAAATGTTGTATATATAAGCAATGGAATACTCTACAATTTTACAAAGAAGAAAATTCTATCTTTATAGCAACATTATAGACTTAAGGACACTATGTTATATAAAAGAAGCCTGGAACAGAAAGACAAATGCTGTATGATCTCACTTAAATGTGGGAAATATAGAAGTTGATGTCAGGGTTCAATTCCCTGGACTGTGGTTAAGGCAGCTGGATCCCACATGACCAACCACAAGGTGTGAAACCCAGACCTGGCACTTCAGAAACATGGCAGGCACATGTGGATATATGCCCCAAATCCTGAAAGGAGGGAGAGGTGGAGGGGAAAGGATTGTTGCCTGACCATTTCCCAGGAAGGATGATTTCTCCTTTCCCTCTCTCTGTGAGCACACACATACTCTAGGAAAAATAAAAAATAAAATAAAAAAAGTTGATCTCAGAATCAGAGGGTAGGAAAGTAGAGGCAGAGAGGGATAAAGAAAGCAGAGATGTTGATCAAAGGATATAAAGTTTTAGTTAGACTCAAAGAACACATCTTAATGATATATTGTACTGTATAGTATCTACAATTAATAATAATGTCTACTTCAAAATTGCTAAAAGAAGTTATTTTTTTAGAGAGTGAGTTTTGCTGTAAGGTGCGTGCACATGACAGAGAGACAGAGAGACAGAAAGCAAGAAATTACCCCCCCTCCAGGAGGGATGGCCACCCCACAGTACCTTCTCCTCCATTCTCCTCTTGGGATTTTGGGCACACACACACACATGTACCCAGTGTGAGTTTGAAGCTGCCAGGTCTGGGACTTGAACTGCAGTCAACTATGTGGGAGTCCAACGACAGAACCATTATACCATCTGCTGGCCCCTAAAACAGATTTTTAACATTTTCACCACAAACAAAATGTTGGTGAGGTGATGGATATGTAAATTAGCTTAATTTACTCTTTCTACAATGTATGGTTTGATCAAAATATAAAAATTGGATCCCATAAATATACTCAATTATTGTTTTTCAGTTAGAAAAAAATTAAAGATATATAAAAGAAAAAAATTAGGAATCTGTCTAGGGTGTTTTTAGTGCCTCAGATTTTTAGTTTCGTAAGCTCTGTTATCCTAAAATACTTATATACAATTTCTAAAATGGGACACTGATATTACAAATCTTTTTAATTTCAAACTATAGTCCTAGGGACAGTTTTATGGGGCAAGGTCTCATGGTGGGTTTCCTGGCCTTTTCTCTCTCCTTAACCAAAGCAGTACAACTTTTTAAATCTCTTATATTTTGAGATTACTATGTAATTTCATCAAATGCCTAATACAGAATTATTGAATGGAAGAATGAACACTGTAGTAAAATTTTAAGTATCGTTTATGGGGGCTGGCAGGTGGCATGGTGGTTAAAAGTACTAGACTACCATATGGCCAATTGTGGTCAAGACCCAGACCTGGTGGCTTGCTTCCTCACTTTCCCTCTTTATTTCTGGTCAAATGAAAAAAACAATAATAATTATAAAAACAATTATAATTATAAAATAAAATAAATGATTCTTAAAAAAGAATCATATATGTATTCTAATTCCTGCTCCTTTTAGAACCTCAGTTTTTTCATCTGTAAAATAGGAAATAATTACTTATTATTATGGGACTGTATAATATAGTGGTATAAAGTGCTTGCACGATGTTGAGCACACAGCAGCTCTCAATCTATGTTGATTTCCCCCTCTCCAAATCTGTTAATTGGCAAAATAATTAATAGACTTAGAAAGGGTAAAGTAATTAACAGGGATTTTAGTTCTATCTACAAAATATGAGTATTACTAAAAAGGCACTTGATTGTTTATTTTTCAAATAACTAATTATGATAACTATACTCTTCATTTCCTAGACTTGAGGGGAATGGGAAAAAAATCTACACAGCTATTGCCTTCTGTGAATCAATAATAGAGTTTACATGTTTCATTTAACTTATGACTTTTAGAGGTAAATCTCTCCACTGTATGGGAAAGAGTAATGGTAACTGTGGTTGAAATATCCCTGTATTAATTAGTGTTGGTCAAACAAAAACAAATTGTGCTAATATACATACCAGAATGGCTATAAAATTATTCCTAATAATAATAATGGAAAATATCAAGTGTTGGTAAGGATATGGAGAAGTTGGAGCCCTGATTCATTGCCAGTTAAAATGCTATGGAAAATAGTGTCATGGTCCTTCAAAAAGCTAAACAGAATTACCATATGTTCCAACAATTCCATCTAGTAAAAGACCCAATTTGTGTGCCAATAGTCACTGTAGCATTATACACAATAGTCAAAAACTCGAGTCAAACCAAGGATCTATTAACAAATGAAGGGTAAGCAAAATATGGTACATTTATATAACAGAATATTGTTCAGCCATGAACAAGAATGATACATGTTATGGTATAGCTGGAACCTTAAAAACTTTATGCTAAGTTAAATAAATCTAGTGAGAGAAGGAAGAGTGTAAAGAAAAGATACTTAGATGAAGCAGCTACAGCATTCAAAGATTGAGCACAGAAGGGACATATTAAAAAGAAATCCAAGGCAGAGTAGTAGGATGGAAAATGGGAGTGCTGCTATAATGGAAGCAAAGAGAAGAGAATGTTGAATGAAGGAAGGTGTTAGTCCATTTTGGGCGGCTAAACCTGAGTGAATACCCGAGACTGGTATGAACAGATGAACGGATATTATGGTGAACAGATATTACTGAGCTGACACAGAGGCATGTGCCTATAGTTCCAACTACTTGGGGAGATGAGACAGGAGAATAGAAAATTTTCCATTTCTATCTGGTCAAGATAGTGAGACCCCAGTCCTGAAAAGAAAGAGACTTACTGGCTCACAGTTCTAGAGGCTGGCAAATCCAAGACTGAGGTACCAACATCTGGCAAGGACCTCCTTGCTAAATCAATCCACGGGGAAGGAAGAAAAGCAAGAGGGGGCTACATTCGCCTTCTCATCAGGAAAGCACTGCAACAATAATGGTATTAATCCATTCATGAGGGCACCTTCATGACCTATACATCTCCCATTAGTCCCCATCTTCCAATAATTCCACATTAGGGATCGAGTTTCTAACACATGAACTTTGAGAGACACATTCACACCATGTGAGGGCGTGGCCAAGGTCATGCAGTGTAAGACCCCAAGTTTGTCCGCTTGATTTAGTAATGGAGAGTTCATTGTTAATCTTGGAAATAGCAGTTTTGGTGCTACCATGTGTGAGTAGAAGCAATACTGAATTTCACTGAGAAGTCAATGCAAAGTGGTTAAGTGGTAATATTAAGCATAGATATCTCTTTGAGACAGTTTAGCTGAAAAGCAGTCAAGAAACGAGTAAAGACACAGGTAAAGTCCATATTCTGGCATCAATGATTATTATTATTATTATAATTATTATTATTTTGAGAGGTTTTTGCTATAGGGCACATACGTTCACCAGAAATATAGAGAGAGATAGAGAGACAGAAAGTGAGAAATCACCCCCCAGGGGGGATGGCCACACCGCAATCCCTTCTCCTCCATTCTCCTCTCGGGATCTTGGGCATGCACAAGCGCCCGGCATGAGTTTAAGCCACTGAGTCCAGGACTTGAACTGTGGTCGACTACATGGGAGTCCAGCAACATAGCCATTACGCTAACTGCTGGTCCCGTGGCATCAATTATTTACAGGACCTTTCGCAAATTACTTAATATCTCTGATTCTATGCCCACATCTATTACCTCAAAGTGTTGGTTTAAGAGGTAACGCGTGCACAGTATTTGCAACAATGCTTTGCTATTGAGTAAACACTCAATAAATGTGAACTATGGGCTCAGCCATGGTGGAAGCACATGGCCTATCAAGATTAAGAGCCTGGGTCAGCCTGATACAATCCTAGTGCACCCGTGATCCTGGCTGTCTTGGAAGCCTGGGTGAGGAGACTGAGGCCTGACAAAACTCTGTTGTGGGGGGACCAGCAGTTAGCATAATGGCTATGTCGCTGAACTCCCATGTAGCTGAGCCTGGTTTGAGTCCCGGACCTGGTGGCTTAAACTCACGTTGGTCTTGTGCGCATGCGTGCCCAAGATCCCGAGAGGAGAATGGAGGAGAAGGGATTGTGGCATGGTCATCCACCCTGGGGGGTGATTTCTCGCTTTCTCTCTGTCTTTCTCTGTCTTTCTGGCGAGCGCACACGCCCTATAGCAGAAATCTCTCAAAAAAAACAACAACAACAACAAAAAAAAAAGACTCTGTTGTGGGTTTCTGTCCCTCTCTTTCTCACTCTCTTATATTGTCTCTCACAAAATTAGTAAAATAAATAAACTAAAAAATGTTGGCTATAATTACCCTTGATCTGGATATTATAATATCCTTCGTATTATAGGGATTTTCTTAGCTGAAAATCTAAATTTCATATTTCTCAAAAAATTTCTAGGTTGGGACCAGCAGGTGACAGATGGGTTAAGTCACTGGATTCCCTCATAGCCGACCACAGTTTGAGTCTCAGACCTGGAGTTTTGAAACTTGTGCTGGGTGCATGTGCATGTGTGCCCAAAATCCCAGGAGGGGAATGATGAAGGGATTGTGGCATTGCCATCCCCCTTGAGAGTGATTTCTCACTTCCTAGCTCTGTCTGTCTGGCGAGTACATGCACCCTATAGCAAAAATCTCCCTCTTATAAAACAAAACAAAACAAAAAAACCTAGGTCTAAATATGGTGGCACATGCTACTAAGATACTCACTCAGGAGGCTGGTACTACATGGGAGGATTCGATTTAATTCCTGGTCCAACCTAAAGGCCAAGTGTAGTGATGTGTATCTGTAATCCCAGTAACTCAGGGAGGCTAAAATGGAGGATCAGGAGCTCAAGATTGGCCTGAAAAACACAGTGAGAGCCTGGCTAAGAAAAGAACTAGATGTGGAGGCACACACCTGTAGTCCCAGAGAAGGCTGAAGTAGGAGAATCACAACATTGCTAGACCCTATTAGGAAAAAAAATCTACACAGGAACACCAAAAGCCAGGACCATCAGATTAGAAGACAGAGACAGGTGGGGAAAATTAAGGTCTGTTTATCCTAAATAGTAATTTTAATTACAATCATGCACTACAAAACGATGTTTCAGTAGATGACAGAGCACATACATGATGGTGGTACACTGAGCCATATAGCTGAGATGTGTAATAGGGCTACAGTGTGTAGGTTTATGTAAGTACAGTCTGTGGTGTTCACACGAGTGACACATGACTGTATTTACTACTAATAATTAAGAAGTCTTTCCTGTCCTCTATTCTCTTGTACCCAAAAATATTATTTACGTTTATTACTATTCCACAATGTTTTTCTGGAGAGGAAAACAAAACAAAACAACAGTGCTTTTGTTATAACTGTTGTTTTAAAGTTATTGTGAAATCGTAAGGATATTTAAAAATTTTGGTTTGGGACCAGCAGTTAGCGTAATGGCTATGTCGCTGAACTCCCATGTAGTCAACCTCAGTTCAAGTCCTGGACCCGGTGGCTTAAACTCATGCCGGGTGTGTGTGAGTGTGTTCCCAAGATCCTGAGAGGAGAATGGAGAAGGGATTGTGGCATGGCCATCCCGTCTGGGAGGTGATTTCTTGCTTTCTATCTCTCTGGCTCTCTTTCTGGCGAGCATGTGCCCAATAGCAAAAAAAAAAAAAAAAAAAAAAAAAAAAAAAAAAAAAAAAAAACGAAAAAAAAACAAACCACAAAAAAAACCTCACCAAAAAAAGTCTTGTTTTTATCAGAAATATCATTTATCTGAGGAGCTATTATTTTAGATTACGTATACACTTTATATCTACTGATATCTCCCTCTTTCTACTGTACACTGCATATCATGTATATAGTTTTATGAAAAGAAATTATTTTTACAGGTACTAAATCACTAGATTAAGATATAATTTAAATATTTTGCAGTTGCTTTTTATATTTCCTATTTATGTATATTTAATCTGCCTTTTCAAAATAACAATTTAGCTTTCATTTTGCTCAGTTTCAATTGGCCTGTTACGCTGCAATACATCTATTTTAAACAGATATGTATTTCTCAGATTACAATTTAAAATGTTCAGTTCATTGCTATGGAACCACCTAGTGTTGACTTTTCAAATTCATTTCCTTACTGTATGTGTATGCTTATGCTATACATCATAAAAGTCGTATAATAAATGAAATGCTTAAATAATCTTAACATTTAAAAGCCCATTACAGATGTTTAATGTTTTTGTTTCTTTTCTTTTGGTATGCATTGTACGTGACATAAACAATCTGAAAATAATTGACTATGGGTTAAACATACAGCTGCTAGCAAGAATCTTATTGCTCTTTTCAGCATCATTCTACTCAAGAGGAAAATATAATCACCAGTAAGAAGTGTAGTATTATTGAGAGAGGTCATTTTACACAGGAATTTGTGTGATTTATATGCTGAAGTTACTTTTCTAAGTTTGTAAACAATACTTTATTGCCTATAATAATTGCTAACACTTGTATTATATTTCACAGTTTACAGAGCATTTCCCCATACATTGTAATACTAAATATGTCTATTTATTTTTTGCAAGATAGATAGTATTATCCCCAATTGACAAATGAGGAGACTGAGGATTTGAGAAATTATAGGTCAGAAGTAGAATGTGAACCTAGGTTCTCTGACTAGGCATAATAAAAGCTGTTGGCATATATCTCAATTAATACTTATCTACTATTGCTAACTATGTACTCAGTATGAATACTATGTAAAAATTTGACTTTGCTGGTATGTATATAAAGAGTTAATGGAAATTGGCTTACTTGCTAATTACATTAATAAAATTTATCTGTACTGGGCAGTTCAATACATTTTTTCTTTAATTAATTTCTTTCATCTCACTTCTGGCAAAATAAATACTTAAATCAACTTGATTTTTTTTTTTAAGGTTTTTGCCACAGGGAGTGTGCACTGTGCACTTGGGGTAGAGAAACAGAGAGACAGAAGAAAAGTGAGAAATCACTTTCAGGAGCAATGGCCATGCTACAATTCCCTTGCCTCTCCTCTCCTGTAGGTATTTTGGGTGTGCATCTACATTCACCTGGTGTGATTTTCAGGCCTCTATGTCTGGGAATCCAGTGCCATAACCACTATCCCACATGCTGACCCACCGAATCAAGTTGATTTTAATGTATTTTATCCCAGTAATAAACCATGTTACTTAGATGTTTCTGATGATAATCTCTGAACAGAACTCCCTGCCTTTCACTTTCTGCCTAAATAGAAACAAATTTATTCCCTCTACTTTCTGAGAGGAAAAAAGTCCAGTACATCAGTATAGGCCATTTACCCAAACAAACTTCTGTGTACGTTCACATGCTTTTTGAGTGGTATTGGATTTCACTCTGAAGAAATTTGGAGGGTAGAGAAATAGGAATTAGTTTATTTTTAAAAAAGTTTTTAAAGTGTTATATTCATATCTTTTCCCCATTTCCACTTTTATTTTCCTTTTTTTTTTTTTTTTTTTTTTTTTTAAGAGGATTGCCTTAGGGTGTGTGTGCTTGCTTAGAAAAAGACAGAGACAGTGAGAGGGAAAGTGAAAAATCTCCCCTACCTCTCAAGAGGATGGCAATGTTACAATCCCTTCTCCATTCTCCTCCTGGGATCTTGGGCATGCACACACATGTGTGTAGTGTGAGTTTGAAGCCACAAGGTCCAGGACTCCAACTGCAGTCAGCCATGTGGGAATCTAGTGATGTAACCACTAACTCTCTGATAGCCTTGTTCCCCGTTTTCTATCCCTCAGCTCTGAAAACTTGGGAACATTTCTGCTGTGTCTTTGAAATCTTATATAAATAATGAAATAGAGTGTGTCAAATAATGGGCAACACATTATTGACTTCTGTGGCGGAATATAACTGTGGTCTGGTCAGTCTCAAAATGCTACAAAACAATTTGTAAGAATGAAAAAATATGTCATTTATAAACATTTGATGAGGCTCCCGCCTATGGCATGGTCGTTAAGATGGCTGGATTTTTCATCCAACTGCTCAGCGGAAGTCTTGACCTGGTGGCTTGAAAAGCATACCCTGTGACAAGTGCCCCTCCCAAAATCTTTTTGAAGAAAAAAAATTCTGATGGGTGATTATGGTTCTAACACTCACAGTGTCACAGGAGGAGGGTGAGCTCTTACCTGGAGGATCTGTCTACAATGTGCCTAGGAAGCTGTCGTTGTCATGCATGAGGTTCCCACCAGCATCTGATTGTAGAGCTGGTGCTTAGAGTTAGGGTCCAACCACGGTCTCACATGCTCGGCTATCAGTCAAACCAAAGGCCAAGCTAATAGATAAGCCAGCCCTCAAACATACTGGTGCAGGACACCTGGGAAGGACCAAACATGCGGTCATTCCTAAGGTTCAGGCCACCACACATGCCAGACCACCTGCCTGGGACATTAAATAGGGACCGGTTCCATGGGTTCCAGCACTGCCTTATCAGCACGAACCACCCACGCCGCGCTCCCAGGGCGTGTCTTCGTCGTTGCGCATGCCCAGTAAGCCCCTCCTGCCCTACCTGGCAGGGGCTGCCGGAACCGGAACCGGAACCACCTGGCGCCGCTCCGGGCTTGGGCCTGCCCTCCTTGTCGAAGTGTGAGGTGTGGGGTGTGAGGTGTGAGGTGTGAGGCTGTAGTGGCTGCTTCTGAAAGCTGTTGTCAACTAAAGTAAGCTCAGTCGCCCACTTTCTGACATTATGGGTGTTGGCAAAGAAGGGCTTCTCAAGGTGGGCCATAAGTTAGAGGAAACATGTAAATATACTTTTAATTTTATAGATACACAGATGTTCGTACATGTGTATTTACATAAAAGGCCATACATTTATATCTATAGTAAGGAATACATCTGTTTTGCTCTGAGGTGCTTGAAATGCTTGAAAACCGCTGAAGTAAATGATGTACTGAAGTACCTGGTGTATTTCTTATGTAATAAATAGAAGTAATGAAGTGCATGGCAGACACTTAGGGAAGCACCCATTGCCGAGCCAGACTATAGCCATCTAAGCAATGAGTAGTCTTCTCTAGGAATGTGTTATGTTACTTCCGTTTTCCTGGTTACCCTCGAGGTGATGTGAACATGTTATATACAGGTAAACATCCTACTATGTTGGTACCCATTGCTAACAGGACAACTATGTATCTTTCAAGGAAGCTTAATATAGTGACTTAGGTGTGTTTTTTTCTTCCCCAGCAATTATAACAAAGTCAATAAAAGGGATATTAAATCACTATTTTTGAGGACATAAGCAAATTGTAGGAAAAATGGCGACATGTACAGTCATCAAGTATACTGGGACAATGAAAAATTTTAAGTAGAGGGGAAAAAACAAATGTGTGATATTTATAGCATTTTATGGTATATGTTGCAAGGCATTTATGAGTATCTATTTAAAATTATTTTAATATCCCAATATTTATCTTCTGTAACCTATCAATTTGTTTCCATAACCATTTAGAATTATTTTGGTGGGTTGCTTTTCACACTATGATCTAAAGAGAGAGACGGAGGGAGGTTTGATGGAATACTGTTCCACCCCAACTTTGCTCCAACCCCCCTCCATACACATGCAAATTCACCCCTGTTCTTTACTGTAATATTTCTATTCTTACTAAGGTTTTCTGTTGGTTGGTTTGTTTTCTTTATTTTAAGTGAAAGTTCCAAGACAAAGAAGTTTGAAGATTACTTCTTTAGTTTTTTTTTGTAATAACCATTTATAATTAGTTTATTAGCAGTCTAGTTTTATTTGCAGAATGGCTATTTAAGATAATAAATACCTCTAAGGCAAAACTATCCACTAAATAAGATTTATAGTCTTTGAACTTTTTGTACTTCATTCATTCACACATGCTCATGTGCTAGACTCAGGCTATAGATAGTCAACTGTAATCCTATTGACTGTGTCCCTGGAAGTGCTCTAAAGTCAGGATCTTAAATTAACCAGTCTAGTCTTCCCTGATACTGAATTTTGCTCTTGTATGGATGTGTCGGATTCAGGACTCAAGGTCAATTCTCTGGATCTCACATCTGGTTTTGTAATTTGTTAAACTGTAGTTATGTATGACTACAGGCATTTCACAGGAAGTATAGAGAGCTAGAAATGAGATAAATAAATTGTTTTTGAAGTAATAGAACATAAATGATGTCTCATTTGAGTTTTTCATGACTAGCCTTATGCTCAGATGGCACTTCCTATTTTCTTTAGTCCATCTTCAGTATGTTAGTAGAATAGCTTCTTATTTGTTTAATTGGGTACTGAATTTATTAAATATGTTTTAATTTGAGGTTATTTATGTTTTTTTTTGGTATTTATATGCATTCATTAGGATGTATTTTATGCAATAGTGTGATTTCCTTATAAAATAATTTGCTTTTTTCCCTTAAATGACCATAAAAACAAACAAACAAAACCAAACCCAGACATTTTAACATGTGTGATGGTATTTATTGTTGCCCTGTCATGCTTCCAGAATGCTGGAATAATACAAGGAAATTATTAGATTCTCTCTATTTAATCTAACAGTTTTAATTGGACAAGTTCATTATTACATTTTCTTGTAGTGAATTGTGGATTTCGTTTTTCAAAATGTTCAGGTTGCTTATGAAGTTCAACCCTTGGCATAATGTCACTAATGATTTTTACAGAACCTTGAAATAAAGCAACAGGAAAGTCTATCAACAAAGAGATATAAGTGGAATATTTTAGATCAAAAATAAGATTCAAATTGTATACACTAGAAAAAAAGGAGCAACCGTGGGCAATTGCATATTTGATCATTTTAAACGTAGTCAAAATGGCAGTTACTGCCTAATCATCAAATAGCATCTGAACACATGGAAAAATGGATGGCAGTTGTATTTGACAGAGTTTATTGTCATTATGAAATTAATAAAGACATCCATTATGTTGTGAAAACAGAAGAAGAGGTTAGTACATTCTTTTTTTCTCAAAATTTTTCGAGATTTTTAAATTTCAGTGTCCCCCTCCTGCCCCAAGGCTATTTTCCTGGAGTATACTGTCAGTCAGTAGTTCTGTTTTTCTGATGCAATTCCTATTGTGGATTTTTTTATGTCATTTCCAGTGTCTTTTTTATTGAAAGGAATAAATCATTTGTGTTTGTGTGTGCATTTATGTTTGTTTTCTGTGAGTGAGGGAGGGTTATAGAATTCATGGTTCCAATTCACCAAAGAATAAAGTCTGTTCTGGTTTTTTTTTTTTTTTGAGTATCTGTCAGGCCAGTCCTGTGACTTAATGTTTAGGGGAGCTGGATCCCATGTAGATTACCGTGGGACTTGAATCCTGGCCCCTATAGCTTGGGGGACATCCAGGGCATATGTGTACCTACATGCCCAGACTCCCAAAGGGATGGAAAGATGGAGGAAAGGGGATTGTGATGTGGCTGTGTCCCACTCAAGCGTTCTTACTCCTCTCTGTCTGTCTGTCTGTTTGGCAAGCAAACATGCTTTCTGGAAAATTTTTGGAAAAAAAGGTATTTCTTACTCAGTGACAATCTAATTGACATAATCAATAGCTCTTAATATAGGCTTTTTTGGTTTTGTTTTGTTTTTTAAAGTGGAGTTTGTCCTTTCTTGAACCTTTATCCTTTTTAGTTTAGTGATTTACTCATTTTATCACACAGATTTTCATACTTAGGAATAAAAGTCTGCTTTTTCTATTGTATATTTGTATACACAAATGTAATCTCTCCATCTCTAAGTTAAAAACATCTATTTGATATTCTGCCATTATGTCAGATTCAATGTAACATCATTTTCCCACCAAAAGCTCCCAAGTTCCAAACTTTTGTTAATAGCAGCACTGTTGTTCATGAACTGTGGCACTTTAACACATGTCGTTTCTTTTATTTTGATCCCCGTCTAGGGAAAGCTTTTTGGAGGAAGTAATATTTAAACTTGATGTGAAGTTGAAGATGAGGGAGCATGTCCTAAACTTGAAAAACAGATGATGCAATGGTAATAGCAGTATACACAAACTTAGGGTTCCGGAGATCTTTGACTTTTTTCCCCCTTCAGTTAGAAAATGTAATGGTATTAAAATTCCATGAAGTGATTGTGAGGATATAATAATGAAAAATGCATGTATTTATCTTTATAAAGCTTTGAGTAAGGGTATTATTATACAGAGTATTATGTACTCTGTATTCTACAGAGTATTATGACAGAAGAATGCCAGATAATAGATTAAAATAAGATTCTAGTAAGTACTGATACCTCAACAGAATTGTAGGGAGAAGTAGAAATTAGCATGATAAATTGGAGGGAGTGGGGAAGAATACTCCAGGAGTAATGCACAGTTCAAAGAAAATACCAGGCATGTACCAATAACTGTATCTAGTCTGGTATAGCTGGGGCATGAGGTTCATGATACATAGGGAATAGTGTTTCTGGATAAGGAAGGGAGGCCAGAGCATGAAGAGTCATTTATGACATGTTAAGGAATGTTGATTTACAGTACCAATGTTACCTATCAAACTTGACTTATAAATAAACTTCTTTTTACAAAATTAAATATCCCAAAATGTGTATATACTGGGTATCTTTAAGTTTCAGTTAAACATTTATTTCAGAAACTAAAATTCGAGTCTATGAAAATATCTCTAATTTGAGAATTATCATTAAAATAATCAGAATTATGAGGGGACCAGCAGTTAGCGTAATGGCTATGTCGCTGGACTCCCACATAGTTGACCGCGGTTCGCGTCCTGGACCCGGTGGCTTAAACTCATGCCGGGCGCGTGTGCGTGCGTGCCCAAGATCCCGAGAGGAGAATGGAGAAGAAGGGATTGCGGCATGGCCATCCCCCCGGGGGGTGATTTCTCACTTTCTATCTCTCTGTCTCTCTCTGTCTGGTGAGCACACATGCCCTATAGCAAAAAAATAAAAAATAAATAAATCAGAATTATGGTCTTTCTAAAAGGTGAAACCATTTTTAATAATAAGAAATACATATTGCTCACAGGCCTCTGGAAACACATCTGTCTGGAATCTGCTGATCTGAATTTGACAGACATTTTTTATAGCTGATAGGGAACCCTTAGAGAGTTTTTAGTTTAATTAGATGAATTCTTTTTTCTTTTTTAGGTTTTTGCTATAGGACACATGTGTTCACCAGAGACAGACAGAGACAGAGAGGGAAAGTGAGAAATCACTCCCCTCCCCCTGGGGAGTGGCCATGGCCATCATCTTCCATCCTCCTCTTGGGATTTTGGGCACATGTTCACATGTGTCCAGCATGAGTTTTGAGCCACTGGATACAGGACTTGAACCATAATCAGCTATGTGGGAGTCCAGAACTGTAACCACTACAACACCTGCTGACCCCTAGATGTATATTTAAATAATTCAATTCATGTGTGTGTGTGTGTGTGTGTGTGTGTGTGTGTGTATATATATATTTTTTTAGATGTAATATTTTAACATTATATTCAAAATGAAGAAAAAATGTAAAATGCTAAAACATACACAGTGAAACTTTTAATCTCACATCTTCATTCTTTCTATTTCCCACTGCCCTGTTTCCAACATTATAGCACTTTTCTTTCTTTGAAAATAATTATTTATTTAATTTCAATTATTGTTATTATTATTATTGTTTAATTTGCTATAGGGAACATGCATGCACTAGAGAGAAACAGGGAGATAAAGTGAGAAAGTAAGCTGCCGAGGTCTAGGACTTGAACTCTAGTCAGCTAGGTGGGAGTCCAGTGCCTCGATCACCACGCCACCTGCTGGCCCCTTAATTATAGAAATTTTAATTTTTTTCTTTGAACATTTGAATTTTTTATTTTTCTTTTCTTTTTTAAAATTTCATTATGTTTCTTTCATGAGAGACCATGTGCAAACATGTGCACACTGGCATGTTTTAGGTTGACTTGAGACCCAAACCCTTGGTTAGCCGTGTGACTTCCAGCACCGTAGACCAGTATTACACTGCCTGCAGTACCAAGACTGGACCTCCTTTCTGAATTTTTCTCACATACAGATAAGAAAAACAAGTTTGATTTCTCATTTTCACATATTTTGTGGCATATTGTATTCAGCATCCACTTAAATACTTTGCTTCTTTCACTTAATGCATATCAATTTATATATTGAGGATCTTTTCATAGCAGTGAATAGGTTAAATTCTATTCTTTTAATAGTCATATAATATTCCATTTTGGTGGTGTATCCCTAATTAATAGACCTTTGGGTTGTAACCAATACTTATAAGCTATTATTATATGCTGTTAAATAGTGACTAACTTTGAATTCATAACATTCAGCACATGTGAAAGCATATTTCTAACATAAATTACCAGAAGTGGAATTGCATTTGTAATTTTGGTAGATATTCCAAATTGCTGTCCATAAGGCTTGTATCAATATACATTTCAACTAGTAATATATGAAAGTGCCTCTTCCCATAAGTCACAAACAGACTGTGTTAGTAAGCTTTGCTGTGTTTACCACGCCACTCTATTTGTGGATTACAATATTTTTTCTTTTTTCTTGCATATGTTACATATGGTTGGTTGTGGATCAATTGGCTTGATTGAACTGGGGTGTGGTTCATTTGGCTCCAACTCTCTTCACATTTCAGGACCCAGGCTTATGGACTAATTCCTACTTAGTATATGCTGTTTTTACAAAAAAGCAGGAGCAAAGAAGGTGATTGAGCCAAATCAAACATTCATATAGAAAGCGTCATATTGCAGTGACCAAAGCAAGTAGCATGTCCAAACAGAATGAATGGATAGAAAGTAAACTCCATCTGTAGAGAAGTATTTCAAGGGACAGAAAAAATTATTTATGAATGAATGATACAAGCTAACACAGGGTTCATTAAAGTTTTAATTTTTCTGCCAAACTGATAGATTTTTAAAAATGATTATGTTATAGTTAAAAATTACATTTTCATTATTATGGAAAATGTTGAACATTTTTTTTATCCATTTAAGAACACTTTTCTATTTCCCTTTCTTTGAATAACTTGTATTATTTGTCTGTTAAACTATTGGATTGTTAATCTTTTTTCTCATTGGGTTCAGAAAGCTCTTTACGTCTCATGGAGTATGGCCCTTTCCTTGGATATGGGAATAGTTGTGTCTACTTTGATTTGCTTATGAAGTCTTCTATCACTGATACATTTTTGGTAGGGTTGGCTCCCAGGTGCAGATGTAATGCACTGCTTAAGAGTACCCTGGTCCCACATGGTATCTGGTTTGAATCCTTGGCCTTGTCATCTTAAAACATTCTGCACATGTGCATGCTTAAGATCCTATGGGATAGAGGTCAAGAAGAAAGGGATTGCAGTGTGACCAGGCCCTGTGCAAGGTGCTTCTCTCTCATGTGTATCCATGCACTTTCTATGAAAAGAAAAAAATAAACAAATACATGTGTGGGTATTTATAGAGTTGACTCTGTTAATCTTTTGTTTTATAGTGTCTCAATTTTGTTCTACAGTGAGTAAGATTTTCTCTGCTCCAAGCCTTTCTTTCTTTCTTTTTTTTTTTGAGAGGTTTTTGCTGTAGGGCGCGTGTGCTCGCCAGACAGAGAGAGAGAGAGAGACACAGAGAGACAGAAAGTGAGAAACACCTCCCAGGGGGGATGGCCACGCAGCAATCCCTTCTCCTCCGTTCTCCTCTCTGGATCTTGGACATGCACGCACACGTGCCCAGCATGAATTTTAAGCCACCGGGTCCGGGACGCGAACTGCGGTCGACTACATGGGAGTCCAGCGACATAGCCATTACACCAACTGCTGGTCCCTCCAAGGTTTTATTTCTACTTGTTCATGTTTCTTCTAGCAATTTATGGTTTTATTCTTTAAATCTTTGATCCTTGGAATATATATTCCTGTTTATATTATAAGGTACAGAGATACTCATAGAGAATCAGTGAAATGCCACCTATATTATTTACTAACGGAATATACTAAAATTCCCTCTGTGTGTTTGGGATTTTTCTATTTCATAGGTTTTTAAATTAATTAAGTACTGCATTGTTTTAATTATCAGGACTCTATTACTTTTTAGTAAGATAAGTCTACTTTCTTCTTTTTCAGAGCTTTTCTGATTATTCTTGTCCCCTTTTTTTCATATAAACCACAAAAATACCACTTCTATCATTTTGGAATTGGTTTATCTAGTGCTTTAAACATATGGTGGTGTTCTAATTTTGAACTCACTAAATTTATACATTAATTTAGGAAGAATTGGTATTTTTATGGTTCTTTTTAAATTTATTGTGTTTTGGACAAGATCTCATTGTAGTGATGCTCCTGTCTCAACTCCCAGCTGGAACTACGGTGCGCACCACCACACCCAGCTCTCTATTAGACAGGATCTCACATTGTTCCCCAGGGCAAACTTAAGCTCACAATCTTTCCTCAGCCTCCCAACTTACTTGAATAACACACACACCACTGTGTCTGGCCTTTGGTTAGACTAGGAATTGAACCCTAGCCTCCCACGTGGTTCTGTCTTGCAGAGCACAGCATCTTAGCAATGTGTGTCACCACAGCCAAGTTGGCATTTTTATGATATTGATGATACCTATCCAAGAACTTGGTATGTCTTTTCCATGTTGATGTAAAGTTCTCTTCAAATAGATCTTGTATGAAGATGAGATTTCTTTCTTAGTCTTTCCCATTATCTCTGAAACTGGGTGTTATCATATATATTAAAACTATTGATTTCTACATATTAGTTTTGTTCCCCACTGTAATTCAGGATTCTCATAGTGCTTCTGTTTTTTTTTTTTTTTTTTTTTTTTTTTTTTTTTTTTTTTTTTGGTCAATTGACTCGCTAATATATATATATATATATATATATATATATATATATATATATATACACACACACACACACACACACACATATATATATATATCTATATATATCTTATTAAGTATAACAAACTAAATCTAAATTCTTGAAGTTCAGAAGCTGCTCATTTTATTTTGAAACCACTTTTTACTTAAGCTCCCTACAATAATTTGTTTCACAAAAATACCACTTCTATCATTTTATCTTTTATTGGAGACAGGCTTTGGAAGTAGCTTTCATGTAGAGTAGAATAAACACTAGGTTTCTAATGAAAAAAATTAGGATTAGAGTCAAGTTCATTTCTGTCTTGGTACTTTCCTTTACATTTGTGGAGAAAAATAAGTTAGTGTATGTGAAAATTGTTGATTTCTACTTCATAAGAACTTAATACTTGTTTAATGAGCTGGACAAAATGTCCATATTCTGGACTAAGTTATAATTTTTTGGGGGGGAAAAGAAAAGCGTTTTTGTTTGTTTGTTTTTTCATGTCTGCATTTTACCAGAGTGCCCTCCCCAGAGGGATGATCAGAAAAAAATGTTAGGTGTTTTGGTTCTTTCTTTTTTCTTTCAATATGTATAATATTGGGTCATTGGAAAAGTCATGACATATTTTTCTATTTATCTATGCAAAAATGTGTTGTGACTTTTCTGACGATTCAATGGAATTCCAGGTACACATTTTATATGAGAATAATGTATATTAAGTTGATTTGGTTATTATAATTAAAAACATTGGCTCAGCTATGATGATTGAATAATTTGAAGTTGAATTCTCAGTACTAGGAGGAGCATTCATGACCTTAGTTACATAGTTTTATTTTAACATATGCTTAGGATACTGATATATCTTATAAATGCTTATATTCTTTTAGCTATGTTTTGACTTCATGCAAGATTTAAAAATAAATATTCCTATTACAGACTCATGGTTATTTTCGTTTGAGTAGTATCATTTAGTTTTTTGGGTGTTTTGGGGTTTATTTGGTTTATTTTATTCATAATAGACATCTGTACACGTATGTGCACAGGAAAGGGGGGGGGGGAGAGAGAGAGATAAACAGAAACACCCTCAACAGGGTCTGGTCACATCGTAGTGCCCTTCTTCCAGCCCTCCAGGTCATTAGGCTGTTGGGTGTGTGCATTGCTATATTTCAGGTTGACAGGGCTGGAGGCACTAACTCACAGTCAGCCATGTGGCTTCAGCACTCAAAGTCATTATGCTGCAAATTGCATCACAGAATTTCGGTCTAGGTACTTTTTTAATAGTAATGTATTATTTGATATTGATGCTTAAAGAGTTCTTCCACTTCAGGGCAATTTAAAATATTCACTTGTCATTTTTTCCCTTTATTAGTCAGTTTAAACATTAAAATTTTAATGTATATAGATGGTTGAAGATGTAGGTTTAATTTAAAGGTTCTATAAATGCTACTGAATAATTGAATTAATATGTTCAGTTGATAATGGCAGGTTTTTTGCATTATCATCCCATGTGTAGTCTGAATAGTTTTCTAAATTGTGGCAGTAAGTAATTTTTGTTAACAATAATGTGAAAAAGATGCTGTTTGGCAGAAGTTCTTCAGTGTCTACAAAATTAATTTAAATAGCTAAGTATTCTTGAACACTGTGTGGATTTCTACTGGGTTGTCAGAAAGTCATGACGCATTGTTGCATACAAAAGCATAGGAAATGCGTCAGGATTTCTCTGACACCTATATAACATTACACCTTTTTGGTTTGTCTTTACATTTTTCATGACTATTTTGAAATTTTGGATAAAGACAGACTCCCTTGTATTTATTTCCTCCCACAATGCTATCACTATGCTATCATACACATGTAAGCTATTCAATGTGATATTCAAAAAGAAATTGCATTTAATTCACTCAGTGAATTAGGTAGTGCCCATAAATATAATTGTATTTATTAGAGAAAAAGAAAGTTATGACCTGAAGATTTAAGTATGAAAAATTTTCAAAACCAGAGGCCAGGTGGTGGCCCATCAGTAAAACATGATGCTCTGGGAGGCTGATCCACATGGGAAGGTTCTGGGTTCCCACTTGGGTTGCTCGAGACAGGCACAAGTCCATGATCTATACCTGTCTGCAATTAGGGGTGGATCTCTGCACCAAAATGCTTTTGGGGGTGCTGTTTTTCTTTTTCTCTTTCTCGCTCTCTCCATTCCCCCTCATTGTCTTTCATGCTCATGGAGAAAATTAAAACTTAGTTTCTTTTTTATTTCTTTTTAAAGCACAAATAATTAATTTAATAATAAAATTAGTTATTTTGCAAACATCATCATTTTATGTGACCAGTTAAAGTCTCCTGGTAGTTTTAATGTAATTGAACATAGCTAAATTAACATCATTATAAAAACAATTTTCTTCTCTCTTATATTGATGCATATGTACAGTTGTGGCATAGTTTAAAGGGTCAAAATGTGTTATCAACTAGACAAAACAGTCTTAAAACTTCTTAAAAAGTTTATTTGGCAAGGCCTGTGGCTTAATGGTTAAGAGAACAAGATTTCACGTGGCTGACGATGGTTAAAATCAAGTCCTGGCTATTTGTAAAACATGCCAGGTGCATAAGCATAGGCCCCAGATCTTGACAAGATGGAAAAATGAGGGAGAAGGGATTCGTGGTGTGACCACACACCATTTGAGAGGCACTTTCTCCCTCTTCCTCTCTTTACCTCTCTGTCTGTCTCTCTGGTGAGTACATGTGCCCTCTGACAATTAAAAGTTTACACAAATGAGATATAGCTGAAAAGGGTTAAAAAATTACTTTGGAGGGTAAGCATGTGGCGTAGTGGTTAAGGTGCTAGACTTGCACATGGTCTACCGCAGTTCTAGTCCCAGACATAGCAGCTTGAAAATCACACCAGGTATATGTGCTTGTGTGCTGAAAATCCTAGGAGGAGAATAATTGCAGCATGACCATCCTTTCCATGGGGTGATTTCTCACTTTACCTTTCTGCCTCTTTATGTTGAGCACACGTGCTCCATGGCAAAAACTTTTAAAAGATTATTTTGGAAATTATAAATTAATTCATCAAAGAAGACATTGTAGAAGCAGATGTTTAGAATTGAGAGAGACATCTGAGAAGTCATGTTTCCTTAGGCAAGATCACATCATTAGTGAGGAAGTAGAGTACAAGCCTCCTACTTTTCAGCTTTGCCATATTACCCCATTCTAGAGGCAACAATACTGAACATTGTTAATAGTTTACTGTGATAAAATTCACTTTGCATACAACAAACAGAAATATATAGAATAGACAAATTTATCAATTTATAATTGAAGATGATTGTTTAAATCTTCTCATAGTTTACTCAATTTTAGCTTTCATTTATGTTCTGATTACTTAATATAAAATATATGTATATAGTGGGAAAACGTCTCTGAATGGCATGTACTAGAATATTTTGCAGACATTATATCACAAGATAAAACTAAGGCCTGTTTTAGCAATATAGCAGTGACACTTCTCTCTCTATTGCTGCCTTTAGATAAAATGTCAGTGTACTAAGTTCAGGTTGAAACATTACAATGCAGAAAGTTTGGTGACCAAGAGCACTTTTATAAAGGATAGTCTCATTTCAAGGGCTTCTCTTCTTGTGGTTATATGGATTCTTTATTCAATAGAAGAGTGATTTTTTTCTGATTTTTACTACCAGAGTAGTTGGCTTATGTCCTTTTTATGCTCATGAACAACCATTAGACATCACCACTGAGCACAAGGATAGATGATTAGATAATGAGTAAAAAAAATAAAACAAGCATAAATTCAGTTGGTCTTATTTACCTAATCAACATCCTTTGACTGAAATAATTGATTCTTTTAGTATGACAGAAATTCCATTGCAGAATAGTTGTATGGGTACCAGAAAATAGGTCCCTATATTTTCCCTGATTTTCTAATAGTTGTACACATATTAGAAAAGGGAACCTTTAGAAATTATTCTTCACCAGTGAGCCTAATTACATGAAGAGTAGTAATAATTCTGGTGTATGTTATCATCATCAGTGTGATGACAGTATATATATATATATATATATATATATACACACACACACACATATATGTATATGTATATATGTATTTTTTTAACTGTCTTAATTGTTTAAAGAACCATCTTTTATATCAAGTTATTTGTATGAATGAGACCTTCATTTTTCAACCTACCTTTATCCAAAGTTAGGGCATTCAGTCAGTATTAATACATACTTACTAAGCACTTTACTCTGTATTTAATACTTAATTCTTATTATGCTATTTTTAATTGCTTTTTGAGAAGTTTGAGGAAACATGGCATAACTTTGGTGTTCTCTGTCTCTGTACTTACTAGTTTTAGGACTTTCTCATTTGAAATTATAATAATAGATCTACATATATATTTTTCCACTTTGGTTTTGCCATAGGATGCATAATTTTCTTGAGAGAGAGAGAGAGACAGAGATAGAGACAGAGTGAGAGAAATCACCTCCCATGGGATGCCACACCATAATACTTTTCCCTCTATTCTCCTCTTGGGATTTTGGGCATGCACACATGCACACCCAGTGTATTTTTCAGGTCACTGGGTTTCAAGTCACTGGATTTCAAGGAACGTGAACCACACAGTTGGCGATGTGGGAGCCAGCTGCTGTTTATACAATGCCACAGGCTGACCCAGGGGTACATTTCTTAACACTTAACTTGACTACTAAATGAGATAATATATTTTAGTATGTGTCAGATAGAAATTCTCAAAATTAAGTCTGTCATTTTTAAATTATTTCAGGTTATGAAGAAAGAGATTAATAATTAGATCAAAGAGTGGAATCTGTTTTTAGAGATGACATCATCTGTTTGAGAGAAGTATGAAGCTAGAGGTTCTAAGGTGAAAGTGTTCTTGAAGTAGGTTGGCTTTTCATATATAAGGGCAACTCATCCGTATATTCTAACTAACCAACTGATAATAGAAAGAGTGTGAAGCTTGAAAAATCTTTGATTTGTATGCCACTTTCCAGGCTTTTGTGTATAATGGGGAACTGGATTTTAGGTGTTAAATAATTTTTTTTAAAAATTGTTTATTATTTTGTTTATGAGAGAGAGATAGAGACAGAAAGAGACAAAAAGAGAAATGACACCTTTCAGCAGGGCCTTACACTGTATTCTACCTCCAGGTGTAATGGGGGATTATGGGGAAGTGTGCATGCCTGACTTGCTTAGGGAAATACTGGGACACGAACCTAGGACCTTTCTTGTGTGGGCCCAGTTGTATTACATTTGTGCCATGGCCTGTCCCTGAATTTTTGTTTTTTGTAAAAAAGAGATAGGCTATTGAATTTCTTAGATATTTTTCTGAGGAGGTATGCTATTGGGAGACTCAAGTCTACTCGAAGTGAAAGTTTTAAGCTACGTGTGATAGGTCAGTAGTGAGCTCACCAGGCAGCTGGTGAATGGCTCACAGATGTATGTTAGTTGGAAGGTCCTCTTTAGAAACAAAATAAAATGGAGTATTCTATTTTTTGTTGTTGTTACTGTTTTTGTAAAAAAGTAAAGAACAGTCTAGGAAAACGACCTCTTGTGTCAACTTAAGTCAATATAATGTTAGTATTGTCTGACACCGATATTCTTCAAATTCGTTACAGTTATATACTCAAAAGTTTTATTTCTCAAAAATAGCCTTCCAGTTTCCATGAAGCATGAAACTAGCTTGATGGTAGGAACACATATATTAACCATTAAATTGTAATCTGTACCTATTTCAGTTTTAGTTATTAAAATAGAAGATGTTTCACAATTCTGTCTTAAAATAGGGAAATGAAAATATGTCCTTTAAAAATGAGGAAAGCTATAATAGAAATACTTGCTTGAAATGATACCGTAAAAGGGGTTAAATTTGAAAAACAACTTGTTTATGATCTTGAAAGTTCCTGATATTCTCTTTGAGGATTTTCCAACAGTGTTCTCTAGCATATTTTATATTTCCTTAGCCTGTGTTACTCTACTTTTTATATTTTCAATGGAAAGAACTTGAGCTCAGAAAGCATACTTTTCTGGTCCATTTTTCCATAATACTATTGCAGCAGTGTCAGAGACTCGGTAAATGTAAAATTGTTTTATGGGATTTCTACTGTACTATGTGCTTTGGCCATCTCTGAAAATATATTTGTGGGTGTGTGTACGCGTTTGTAGATCAGATTTATATTACCGACTGTTTTTAGTGCTGCTGAATTAAGTTATCATCGTTGTCTTTGTCGTTTGCTTATTTATTTTTGGTTTTAATTCTTTTTTTAACCATATTTACCTTGGAAGGGTTTGATACTAGACAATTAATTTGAATTTGGTCAAAATTAGATTTGTTCAAAATTTTTCTTGAATTCTGTTAAAGGCATAGCAGTGAACATATTGGTAAGCAGTTAATAGATGTTAAGTGAATGCTAAAGTGTGTCTCAATTCACATATATTATGACACCTTCTGGAATTCTACTTGTGATAGTATAGCCAGCATCACTTTGAGATATTAGTTCTAGTGCAGATAATATTAAATATATAACCAGGTAAATATCTTAAGCTTTTCAAATAATTGATAAGAGATATAGGTTTATTTAACACATATTATATGCTAGTCATGATCACATTTACTATTTAAGCATTTGAATATTTGATATAAAATTTTTAAAAAGATTTACAGGTAATAGGAAGTTAATACTCAACATTGTATTGATTCTATTATTTGAATAATTAATAAATAACAAGTGGCAGAGTTTGACCAAACATTTAGGAACTCACTAATTTTACTCCTAACATTCTAAAATTTGACAACAATGCAACTTTGCAATACAGAATGCAAATGAACGTAAACTTTTACATTCTAGAGAGAGATATTTAAAAATATTTATTCCACTGAACCACCAAATATCTTGTACTAGCTTAGTGACAATGAGATTTTATAAAACTAAATTTTTAAGGACAATTACTTAGAAGCTTTTTAGCC
Organism: Tupaia tana; assembly: GCA_026018925.1. Taxonomy (NCBI): domain Eukaryota; kingdom Metazoa; phylum Chordata; class Mammalia; order Scandentia; family Tupaiidae; genus Tupaia; species Tupaia tana. The sequence continues at coordinate 132,473,948 of JAKSZU010000006.1, read as the reverse complement.
CACTTAAAAACTAAACACTATCTTGAGATTTTTGATTTAGCTATAAATTCTAGAGATTAGTTTATTCTGTATTATGGTGAAACAGGTAAAAGAGGTAGATACAAGATCTGGGTTCAAGTAGCAAGAGGGCCACTAACCAGTTTTATGACTTTAAATTATTTTTGCTCCAGTTTGAACAATGGAAAAATTAGAAAGCTATCTATCTATCTATCTATCTATCTATCTATCTATCTATCTATCTACTTCTTTCTGCACTATAATACCTATGAACTAGTCTATCTGAAAAAATTCCTATGAGTTTAGAATTCCATTAGTTCAAAATATCATTATTACAAAGATCATTGTTATATCTGGCAAATTTTCTGTCTCGTTCCTACTCTATTTCAACTCTTTCAGTAAAGATGATTTCGAAAGAAATAATTTGTTTTTAAACGGCCACAGGAGTGTTTATAGACTGTGTTGAGATCTAAAACTAACTTTCAGTCCATTTAACGTTTTCCTACATGCCATTTGTGTTTATTTGGCCTGTGTATACTTAAGCATACATATATTAAGTGCCTATAAAAACAAAACCAAAGACGAGAGATTCTGAGATGCGCATCTTTCTTTTATGCTATAGTTGGCCTCAGACACTCATAGTACACTCTCTTACCTGCTCCGGTGACCTTCTGAATTAGAGTTTCAGAGAAACAACCAGAGGTAGTTGCTGTAGCAAGACAGCAGCTGGGACCATACGGATCTCAGCATCCTGCCTTATGGCCATTATCTTTGTTTCTATCTTTATGCTGCCACTATGTCTCCTTCTTGTGCTCTCCCTGCTTTCTCTCCTCCCTGCCTCCTCCTCTTCCAGACTCCAGCTCCCAGGGCTCCCTGTAACTTACCCATCCTCCTCCTTCATTTTTCTCTATTGATACAAGATGAAACAAGATTCCCTAATTAGCACAATTAAAAAAAATATTTTAAAGGGTATGTAGCTATGCAGCTACCATACCCCAATTCCCATAACCACCATTAACAATAGAAGAAAACATTATTTTTATATACATTATCAATTAGAGTATATTAGATTATAGGTCCCTTAAGGGCTGAAAAACCAGATATTTAAAATAAATGCAACAATTTTCTCATTTTTCTATGCAGGAGTAGGTTGTTGCTGTAATAAAAATAATTTGAGGCTAACAACGAGAAAGAATAGTGAGTAATATCCTTCCCCGTTTCCCCAACTGCTGAAAATGAAAATCATGTCAGCATCAAGTCATTTTGCCACATCCCTTGTTAACAGCTTTTTCAGGGTGGGTCATAATTCTGTGTTTTGTTAGCGTCTTAACTCCATAGTGACATGCTCAAATCTTATTCCACATTGATTCTGTGGTATGTATACATATGTTTTAGGGTATCTGGTGGACGAAGGATCTCACTATTAAGTTATTATCAACTTCATCAAAAAATGTGTAAGCTTTGAAGAAGAGAAAAATGTATTAATCTGTGAAGGTTAATAATGTGATTTATTTTTCTGCTTGGAATATATGTATGGTGTGTCATTGTGTATGTCTAAAAAGTAAACTTACTGTCTGCCTGTCGCGGAAAAAAAAAAAAAAGTGGGACCTAATCAAACTGCTGTGGGGTCAACCCTTGTGGTTTTAAAGGCCCTTAATGTTGTCCAGCTGCAAAATAAAAGGAATTGGGAGGGGAAGTTGGAAGGAGTGGAGGGGGCTGGGGGGAGGAATGTGTGGAAAAGAACAGGGAGTCTGGCTTTTATTTTTTTTTTTTTTAAGTGAGTTCAGTGCCAGCCTGGACATTGGCTGTACAGACTATTGAGCCATTGTCTGCTCCATTTCCAGAATAGCCCCCAGTTAA